>JAJEKV010000009.1:2168804-3368804 GCA_021234155.1 Isoetes taiwanensis | reverse complement strand
CGTGGTGTCCATTTTATCAATCACACCATCAAAAGGCGGCCGGATTATCTCGATACATCATCACAAGAGCACACCTTACTATCCTCGAGGGAATGGTTTGGTGAAAGCACCAACAAAACTCACGGTCACAATTCTCAAGAAAATTTGTGGCGCTTCACCCTTATTTGGCAAAACAAGCTTCCCTCTTTTGTTCTTTGGGCTTACAATACTTGTTTCAAAATAGCTACTGAGGTCACACCCCTTTCAAATTGGTTTATGGTCAAAAAGCTCTCATCTTGGTTTGAATACATACTTCCAACACTCCGTTTTCAAGCTGGCTCGCGCCCATAATCCGCTTTCTTTGCACTCAAAGAAAGGGTTTATCAATTGGAGCAGTTGGATGAACTTAGAAGAGATGCTTATATTCGTGTTCTTCATGGACAGCGGTTGCAAAAAATCTTACATGACAAGCGGTGAAGACAAAAACATTCAGCGAAGGAGATTTGGTTCTTCTTTATGATTCTCGGTACAAAACTTTTAGGGTAAACTTAAGTTTCGTTGGCTTGGCCCTTATCAAATTGTTCAAGTGGTTCGACCCGGCGTTTTTCAAGCGGCTGAGTTAGATGGCACTCCATTACCTACAGCGGTTAATGGCTTTAAGCCTCAAAACATTTCATACAACGAGAAGGTGCACATCCACAAGCGGATCTTTGTTCGGACCGCAACCACAGCGGATAGTGACTAAACCGGTGGCATATTTATATTATAGGTGGAATTTTTTTACAAAATGTGGCAGAGCCCGGCTATTTCGCTATTTTGCCCTATATACAAAAAGCAGACTCGAGCCCTATCTACTAAGTCCTAAGAAGAAAAACCCTCTACTCGGGTTTGGGAGGCGGAGGTGATGCCGAGGATGTGGTAGGGTTACGCTTTCGGGATCGGCGAAGGTCTGGGAACCACCTCCATCGGCGTTGGTCTTGGGTCGGGATGTTCGGCCATCGGCACACCGGCACCATCCATTCTCGCGCCCGCGATTGTGGCGGCGCCCGAAGGTCGAGACAATCCATCTTGCGGGTAATCCACTCGGCGGTTAGTGGGCATAGTGCGATCCTCGTTCAAACCGGCGGCGACCATCTTTGGCGCCATCGGATGCCGGCTTCACTCCGGTTAGGTCTTATATAGCCAAGCGAGGAACTCCTTGTCGGCGTGGACCAATCACAAAAATCGCCAGCGTGTTTGCAATGCAAAATTTGTTTCTAAAATGAGAATCTTTTCTCCGCCCCGCATATCTAGCCATGGTACTTAGCCGACACATTCCTTTTTAATGATATCCCCTTTGAGTTGCGGCATTAAATGCCATTCCTTCTTTTCACGTCCGGGTCGAACATTAATGTGTGTCCTTTGGCCACTGTCACATCCATCATTCTCTCGCGCCTCATCTCCACTTCGTTCATTCCTTCTCCCTTTGTTGTTTGGGGACTTAGCCAAATTTTTGCCTCTCAATCGCCTCCTTGGCATCTTTCGACACTGGCACCATCAGCGGTTGCGGCGGCCGCCCTTATCATGCCCCTTAAGCCCACCTTTCGCGGCGCCCTAAACCTTTTTCGTCTCTCTGGCGCTTTAGGGTCTTACGTTCTACGCTCTCCGCCTTCTTCAAGCGGTTCATACATTTAGGCGCTTTTTCGCCATGGCTGCCCCAAAATTTCCTACACTTCAAGTTTTACGCTCCCGGGGGCGGCTCTTTTTGAGTCATTATCTTTCTTGGCGCCCACTTTTCAGGTGAAGCCCTTGTTGGCGAATCGTGAAGTCGCCCGACGCCGAAGCTTTCACGAATTTTCACAAATGGAACTTAGGCTCCAAATCGGACCGGTTAGGCGGTTCATCGCTCACATCGTCAGCGGCCGAATGGCTACACTACGATTGGTCGATGGCACCACCATTTCAGCGACCCGGACACCTAATTTCTGCGGTATTTCATATCCCTTTGCAACCCCCTTGTTTATCTTGGTGCGCCATACGGGATCACGGATGTCGGAGTTTGGTGCTCACGCTTATCGCATAAGCGTGCATCGCCTCACAAATATTGACAAGCCCCATGAAACTTTTGTTAAGTTTACGTGGTATAAGTACCTTGGGTATTCTATCAAGAACACCCATATCAATAAGCCTTTCTATAATATGGTGATCAGCGCTGCTACTGGCTCCAACCACCACATTGATTGGCCCCAAATGTTGTTTTACCATCTTCTCCAAGAAGTTGACCGTCTTGGTACGCCACTTCTACCTCTGAAACTTACGTGGTGACCATCTTCAAGCCCTCATCGTCATTACTTTCCTCCCTCACCTCCTCATTCTCATGCTTCCACTCAGCGGTCCCTTCATTCCCTTCCTCAAAATCCATAAGTTGGCATTTCCGCCCTTCTTCTTACGGTCATGTCGGCATAACACCACGCGTATCCTTTGTCTCCCCTCCTCCTCTGAAGCGAGGCCCTCGCTTCTCATCATGTCTCACAAGCGTCTCAAACACGGCGGCGGCCGGGCCCCTCCCTCTGCACCCTCGCCCATTTGTTGTATCGATGTCGGCCGAGGATGCTCAAGGCTGGCTGTTCTAAAAGTTACAAGAATCCCAAGAAGCTCTTATGAATGGGGTTCACGACATTACTGGCGACCTCGGATCGCGGTTCAAGTGACCTTCAAGCTGCAAGCGCACATGTTCAAACTTTGGAAGCTCAACTTCAAAGAAAAGCGCGGGGCTCTCTTACGAGGGCCGCATAGATCTCAAAAATGCAGGAGTCCAGACCAGCCTACTTGCGAGATCAGCGGGCTCGGCTTCAATCAGAAATTCAGGACTTATTGGAGCAAAACAAGTCCAAAGCCAACCTCCTTAGTGACAAGGAGAAAGATATTGCTAAGCTCGGCGCCTTGTACTCAGAGCTTTGTGACAATTCTGACACTCAAGTTCAACACCTTCTGAGGCGTGGCGGCTCAAATTGCCTCTTTAGCGGCTCGGCTCTCCCGCTTGAACTTCTCGGCTCACATCCCTCAAGATCGAAACTACGGAGGTTGAAGCGAAACTTCTTGATGGGCGGAGATTGCCATGCGCCGACTCAATGCTCTGGGCAATCCTCCTCCGCAGGTTCACCCTTCACCGAAGCGGATCGTGACCCGATCCGCCTATACGTTAGAAAAGGACCCGCGGGATCGTGACCTCGAACAACGATTTACGGCAAGCTATTGATTCTGGCGATGAGGCTCGAACCAAAGCTGGGCGGCTATATCACCATTGTTAGCAACACACTTTTGTTGATTTCCGGTTCCTTCACGCTATCACGGATTATGTGGTTGCCAGCGCCACCTCTTTCTTACGAGAAGTGGCATGGGGCTGATGGTCCGTGGATGTTCCACTGCGCCTTTGCCAGATTTTCTTGGTTGGCGAGAACTCTCTATTGAAGACAAAGGTGTCTGGCATGTGCCCTTTTAGTCTTTGATCTCATTCGCTGCGAAGATCGGTTCATCACCTTGAGTTGTTCAGCCCATGGCTTACATTTTTTCATGATTTCTATCGGGTGATACGGGGGCGATTTAGGGATGGGCCACCAGAACTATCGGGGGTGACCCCACCCTTCAATGGTTGCTTGGGGATAACAACCCTTACGGCTGATCATGCTTTCGGACCTGCGCTCTTCATCAAGAGTACATGCGAGCTTGCACATCATTTACCTCTCGGCGGCGGAAGTCTTTGCAACAAATAAGGAAGTATCACGGGACATCACGAGGATCTTCCCTATGCACAAATTTATATGCAACACCTGGGTTACAATCAATTCACGTGCTCTTACGGATAGCAAGGCGGTCCCCACGGTACACGGGATAGCCCTCTGTCAACTCTCAACTCTCGCCCATGCGGGATCGTTGGTGTAAAGCTCTTGATCCGGCCCTTGTCGATTGAATTCGAGGGGCGGGGCTCGGCAACCCGCCCGCGGGCATGGTTCCCTCTTCCCTATGCTTCCACTGGGGGTTCCTCCCGCCCGGGTTCGACTTTCGATTGGCGTCTCCCCTTTTGGACAAAGGTCATGGATGGCCATCTTTGGATGGACTCCACCTCCGATCTCGCCGGATCTCGGTGGGATCCCGTTTTGTTCGCCGCTCCCATTGGGAGGAGGGTGCCACTCTTGAGAACACCCGCAATTGGATCTATATTGCTAATGGCGTGGTTGGCAGCGCCTGGCGATCGCGCTCCATGGTCTTGACACCTTCTTGCGGCATGCAGCCACCTCACGGATCCTTGGTCCACCTTCAAAGCGGGTTTTTGTGCTGCTCTAAAATGCATCTTGCTCGGCTCCTTAAATCGGCGGCGTCCCATTTTTCTTGCAATCCGAATGCCGGTGTCGGTGCCGCCGGCCTCGGTTTTACTTTGCTCATGGAATGTCGGTTTGTTTCTTAAGCGCCCATCGCGCCCTTGAGGACATAGTGCGATCTCGTTTTCTCCTTGATCGCGAGATCACGCCCTTGGACTCAACACTCCTCTGCTCTTCAAACCGCCCGGGATCTCATTGGCGATACCATAATGGTGCCGTCCTCATTCGTGAGGATCACTTTCAAGCCGATGGCTTCCCCACCCTCGAAACACTTCCTCACTTTTCTTCTCACGAGTGTCGTTTGGTGGGGAGTGTTGAATCCTGTGCCTCTGGTTCAGGACTATTCAGTACATCTGACGGACCAGGTCAAGCAGGATCCGCGAGGCAGACGCGAATTCGGTCTTCCAGCCAGCCAGAAGACCAAGCGGCGGAACCCATGATCCAAAGCACTGCGTCGAGTCAACAGAGGCAGCTCAGGACAGAGTGATGGCCCATGCCTTGCTTGTCCGGCGTGTGATTGAGGCACTTCAAGAGCCATCCAACATTCCTGTCAGGCCTCTTTCGGTGTGCAGAGATCGTTCAGTGTACATATTGGGCCAAGGCGGCTGTACTATATATATGAGTAAGAACTGGCATGTATTGGCTAGATGAGTTTTGAGTCTTGTCATAGCACCGGTCTTCTCTCAATTCACGAGAGCTCATGTATGTTCATCGGTGATATCGAGAGCTTATATCATTTTTCCCTCTCATTGTTCTTTTACATTTGAAATATCTTGTTTATATCTAATTAAGCGCTAAGTGTCTATATAGTGGGTCCTTGTCGATCTAGTGTTTGAAGGATGTATCATAAATCCATGCAACAACCATATAATGATGAATATCTTGGTATTCAAATCAATGCAAACAAACTTATCTACATTAATAAGTAACATTTAGTGAGCGGTTATATATTTTTGCTTTGTCTTGTTTATAAGCTAATTATTGTGGCAACAATTAAGCCCAAAGATACTATTTTGTATGTTGCATAAGGTAAAGATTCGCCACCGACTAACCTCCAAATTCTATATTGCCACATATTCTAAATATGCACACTTGAATATTTCCCTTAGGAAACCTGATTTCTAAAGGTCTAGGTGTGCAATTCCACGAGGTTAACTATGCTAAAACTGCATCTACTCTTGTGGGAATTTGTGGATAATTTGGGAAAATTTTGATGTGACCACTCACGGTCTTGAGCGGGCGGTTAGGAATATAATCCTAAGTGTGTTAGGCGCACCACCTGCAGTCGAGGTCGTTGGGTCGAGGATCTTTGTCCAATCCTACAAACTAAAGGGTACAATCCTATATATCTCGTCGAGATGGGTCGAATTGAGCCCTTACTTGCTTCATTTTGGACGCGTTTTGGCCACGATTGGGTTCAACCACTCACACCTTTGTCTTGAGGGCGATTAGGAAAAAATCCTAAGTGGCACAGGCACACTCTGTGAGGTGGGGCCTTGTTGAGCTAGAGTTGGCCAATTTGCACAAACTAAGGCTCAAATCACTAATTAAGATGAGTTGAGTGAATGGTGTGCTTACTTTACGCATTTAGTTAAGTTTGGGCCACTTGGATTGTCTTTCGACCACTCACCACCCGATCTTGTGAGAGGTAGTTAGGAAAAATTCCTAAGTGGCTTTGGGCGCACTCTGTGAGGAGGGGGGCTAAAACTCGAGTTTTGCTCCAAATTTGTTAATTTCAAATGCGAGAATTTGTAATACACCTTGGTTGGGGCAATTTAACACATTAACTCGACAAAATTACCAAACTTATACTTACAAAAGTTTATTTACAATGATTAAACTAGAATTCTTTCTTAATAAACTTAGCAAGCCTCATGTCCTTTGGCATACATGTTACTCTTTTTGCATGCATAAGCGCGCCTTGTCGGGTCTTGAGCTTTGCACTATATGTTGCTCGGCAGCCGCCTCACGTAGCGCCCGGTGACATATATTATCGTGACTTCGTTTTGAGTTGTCGAATTCTGCAAAACTTCCCTTGTGAAAAGTGGGTGCAAGGGGAGGCTCTAGGGATGAGGGCGTAACTCCATTTGGAAATGTTTGATCTCCTTGGCCCTCTCAAAAATTTGGAATGCGTGTTAGTCACGGTGCCTCACGGTTCGGGGACTATTCATGCATCTGACGGACCAGGTCAAGCAGGATCCAGGGCAGGCCGAGTGGGTCTTCAAATTATGAGAAGACCAAGCGGACCCGGACCCATTGATCAAAGCTGCGCGTCCAAATCAACAAGAGCCCGCTTCTCCCGGACAAGTGATGACCGTCCGCCGTCGGCGTCCGGCGTGGTCGAGGCACTTCAAGGGGCACCGCCAACATTCCTCAAATCGGGGCCTCTTTCGAGGAAGTCGGCGCGAGATCGGTCAGTGTCTATATTGGGCCAAGGCCATTGTACTATATATATGAGTAGAGCTAGCATATGATGGCTAGATGAGTTTTGAGTCTTGTCTCTTTTCGGTCTTCTCTCAATTCGCGAGAGCTCATGTATGTTCATCGATTGATATCAAGGAAGCATATCATTTTCCTCTCATTGTTCTTTTACATTCCGTTTTCTTCTTCTTGTTCTTTTCTTGCAAATCCCGCGTGACATAGTCCCCGGTTCTCTGTTAGATCAAGGGTCCTCCGCGGAGGCTGTCTTAGGGAGTTCCCAAACCCGGACCCTGGCTGCTTTACATGCGGCTGCAGATTACGATTCGTTTTCCCCCTTCTTACATGCGCCATGTATGCGTAAAACTTCCGCGGAAGAACTTCTTTCCAGGCGGCGTCTCGATTGGGCGCCATCATCGGTGGGGAAATTTGTTAAGTGACATGTATGGATACGCTTATGATATTGAGGGGCCACATTCGGTCTAGGGCTCGATTCGCGCCACCACCCCTCGTGTCATGTGCCGTCCAAATTTCTCCACCTCAAAGCGTGCAAACATTGCTCCTGACCTCAGTCTTCTCATCACTATCGGGGAGCCCTATCCGGCTCCACACGCTCAACCTTACTTTCATGCCCGAACATGCCTTCATCCATCACTCTTACGGCCCATGCGCCTCTTGCCTTCACAACCATCATCTCCCTCTGGTAGGCAGGGGATATCCACATGTCTCTTTTGCTCCTCCCGGGATTTTCCCTTCCCTACCTTTCCCATGGCTCTTCCTGTTTTACAATCTTCACGGACCTTAAACCCAATGATCAGGCACCTCGATTACCCCCCCACCTCGGCCACCCCTTCAGCGAGGGGTCTTTCCGGCACCATACCCCCTCAACTTCACCTCAATATCCTCACTATCATGTTCGGTCTAGCCCGGCACTTTTACCTCTACCTTCCGGACCCTTAAGGTGACTTATCCCACCTTTGGCAAACGAAGGCAAACCTTTAGACCAAAGTGCTCGGGCCCACATGGAAGAATTTGAGGCTCACGGCTGTCTGAATGGTCATCGCGCCAACCTCAGCTGAAATTCCACATCTTTTCCACCACATTGCGTGGCTCCCCTCATCAATGGCTCATGTCCAACAAAAGCCCCTTTGGAAACAAGATTGGTCGAAATGGCGCTTTTTCTTTCTCACTATGGGACCCACGGATGATGATCAGCTTCATCTCAAAGCAACTCAATGACCTTCAACAAGAGCCGCGATGCGATCTGCGGGTTTTCGCGGGCCGTCTTCACGATTACGATCAGCAAACTCAAGGAGTACCCCACCGAGGCGGATCTTGGTGCGGTTTCTCCAAGGACTTCCTCCGACTATCGGACTCATGGCCGAATACCGCCCGAAGACTTTGAGGCGGGGCTATCGATCTTGTCAATCCTTTCGGTCAATGTTTCCTCTCGTGGCGTGGCTCTTGGGGCTCCCTTTCATTCCACCCGTCATGGTTCCCATTTCTTTGTTCAACCTCAACCGCCAATCCGCGGTATAATCGGATCTGGTGCCATATGCGCAAATATCAAGGCCACTTGGCGAATGAGTGCAACTCCACCAATGGCCCGCCTCATTGTAAGATGTTGCAACATGTGCAATCATGCCCCGGAAGAATGCACTCGCACTCATCCTACACCTTTCATAACAAGATGGTTTATCAAGTGCAAACAACACCTCGGCGCAATCGCCATATCGGCTGACCACCGCTGCGGCAACCCAATCAACTCTATCGACAGCGGGGGGCAACAAGCGGGGACCCAACACCCCGTTCTCCTTTTGATCCTTAGCTTCGGTGTTATCGCTTCAAGAATGGGGTCATACCACCCCGGCGTGTCCTCAACTCCCCAAGTTGGTGCGGCTTCGGCACCAATCGGACCACATCAGTCCGCCTCGCGGCTTACCAACTCCGGATTGCTAATGGCAAACAAGGGCGTCGGTTCCCGAGGAAGCCACCTGGCGGCGCCTCGGCAATCTGCGCTATCAACCCGGCTCCACGCCAATCAACCTCGGATGGATCAACAAACACGGGGAAAATTTTTTCGGGCTCTTAATCCTCCGGTCCAGCCATCAAATTGGGTTGGTTTGGTTTCCGCGCGCGCCAGGACCGGCGTCCGTCCCATAACCATTATTCCTAATGGCCGCGCAACCTGCCTTTTGCGATCGGCGCCATTCCTCATCGAGAAGACAAAAGGTCCATTTTGCACGGACTTGGAGAAACTCATGCGAATGTCATGCCTAAAGTTAAGCCAAAGCATTTTTGAACCTCATACAAGCTGCTGAAGGCCGCCGCGTTGGCTAATGTCCATGCCACCCGAGAGCTCAACAGCGACAAAGGCGCACCTTCCGTCTCAACCTCCACGCTCTCGGACATATCCCAATATCGGCTGCGGAGGTTGACCTACTCAAAGAAAATTCTTTGCTTCCTTACCCGCACTCCCTTTTTGTGGATCCACCCGATCCTTTTTCTCATGTGCCTCTGGAACTCCAAGAGGAGCTAGCCAAAATCAAAATTCCTTTAAGCTTGGCTACAATTTTGAAACTTCTGTCACTGCTCTCAAGGACCGGTTACCACTCCATTTGTTTTGGTTGGGGCTGTTGCTACCTCTACTCCCGCGGTCCATGCCGCGGTGGGCAATCAACAAGTCAATCATGTTCAAATTGGCCGGAGGTAAGCGGTCAATCTCATCGGATAAACTCCGCAAACAAATGGGCATCAAACAACTCTATCGTTGCCCCATATGACATCAAATTGGCCAATGGCCATATCCGCGAGAACCTCAAGGCGTCCGCCTCTTCTTCACATCAACATTGGTGATCTCAGATTCCCCTTGGAATTTGGTGTTTGGAAAGGCTGGAGAAGATCCGGTGATTATGAAATGTTGGTGGTGGACCTTTTTCTCCGCCAGGCCAAGGCATTCATTCTTGGGCCCGCGGATGGGTTAGTCATCGCGATGGTCACCTCAATGCCACCATGGACTTGGAAGCGAGGCAAAATCATTTCCGTCGACAATGCTGAACCTCTCTCTCGGAGGCAGAGCTGGAGGGGCGCCCGAATATTTATCAAGTTCGGGGGCTCCCTGCGAGTGCGCCTCGTCATCCTACCCGGTATCTTTGATCCTTGGGAGAAATGACTCTTGATCGGGGACCGGTGGTGTTTGCTTTGCTTGACCCTTACGGCTCCTTGCAATCGAATCAACGTGTTGATCACTTTTCAGGCCAGTGAACCTCCTGCGGCTCTGTGGAAGTACTGCGCTGTCATGGAAGCAACCTCTCTGCGGGAAGCTTCGGCAACCTCTCTTTTTCACCCGCAGCGGGTGCCCGCATCTGTTATGCTTCCAACCTCTCCTGCTCATATTGTCGGGACATGGAAGTTATCCCCATGGCCGGACTCGGCGTAGAGATTGTGGGCGTAGGCAACAATCGGCTGTCGGATTAGCGCCAATCTTCCCACACCCTATCGTAGCGGGGCGTCCGGCTTTTCAAAAGTTCAAACACATTTTTGCACGGAGCTCACGAGGAGATCTTTGGGGATCAACAAAACCGGGGAACTCACCATTCCTACCAAGTCTGATGCACGCCCGGTCTCAGCAGCGGCGATGCCGGCTCAACCCCAATTACCGTGATGAGCGTCAAGGCGGAAATTGACAAACTCCTTTGCTGCGGGTTTGATCTATGAGGTCAAACATTACGAGTGGGTGAGCCCCATTGTCATTGCACTCAAACACAATGGTAAGATCGGCGTTTGTGTGGACTACGAAAACTCAATCGGGCCGCGGGCGTGATCATTTTCCCCTTCCCTTCACGGACGGGGTTGGAAGAGGTTCTTGGACATGAGATGTACTCCTTCATGGATGGTTTTTGGCTACAATCGGATCTCAATCAAAGAATCGATCAACTCAAGACTACCTTCACCACCCATTAGAGTACTTTTTGCCTACAAGGTGGTTCCTTTTGGATTATCAAACTCTCCATCCCGTTTCAGCGTATCATGCTCTCGATTTTTTCATGATTTTTATGAAGGAAAATCCCTTCTTACCAAATTTTTTCAAGATGACTTCTCGCCCTCTGAGTTCCATGGCTGACCATTTGGATAAATTGGAACTTGTCTTTCAGAAATGTGATGAGTCAGGCATTAGTCTCAATCAGAAATGCACCTTTTGCGTCGCCGGTGTTGTTGTTGGGACATGTGGTGACAAAGCGGTATCACCCGCGGATCTGCCAAAATCGGTTATTATGTGCTCAAGGCTCAAGCACCGCCAATATAAAGGAAACAGCTCTTTCTTGGGTAAGGTCAATTATTACTCCACCTTCATTCACGGACTCGTGACCATTGCGGATCCCATTCATAAACTCGCGGGTGATGAATCCACAGGCTTGGAATTCCAGGTGGGATCTTTGCTTTCCACCGATTGAAGCTCTTGCTTTTTCAGGGCCCGGTTCTTGTTCCTCCTCAATGGGACAAGCCCTTTCATGTCCATGTCGATGTCTCGGCCTTTGCTATTGGGCTGTTCTTTCTCAAGAATATGATCGCGCTGCGACAAACCAAACCTTCGCCCGGTAGGAAACTCAATTCTGGCTGAGCGCCAACTTCTACGCCCGCAGGCGAAGCCTTGGGTTTAATTTTACCGTCCAGCGCTTCCGTCACTATCTTTTGGGCGTCAAATCAAATTCTTTGTTGACCACCGGGCACTTCTTTACTTGATCAACAAATCCCGCCCCGGGCGCATTGCTCGTTGGGTCCTCATACTGCAAAATTTGCACCTTTGAAATTGTTCACAAAGGCAGGCAAATCTCATGTTGTCCCGGATTATCTTTCGCATCCACCACGGATGATCCCTCCCTTTGAGTCTCGGGCGCCTTTCACGGCGCTCAACTCTTTTACGGTCGCGGCAACACCTCATTGGTTTCATGACTTTCAGTGTATCTCCTCACGAGCTCTTCCACGAGGGCGCCGCGCTCTCTCGCCAAGCGACAATCCGTCGCCATCAATTTCTCAGCGAGGTCCGGTGACTACACCATGGTTGGGCCATCTTTACAAAAGGGTAAGGATACAATCCGGTGGCTGTATTCTCCCTCATGAGGTCCCGGATATTGTCGAAGCCCATGAAGGGCTCGGTGGTGGTCATTTTTCATGGAACACCACGGCGCATAAAATCCTTCTTCTGGTTATTTTTGGCCCGCGCTCTTCAAAGGCGGCTCCCACGCCCCGCCGCGTGTGATGCTTGCCAGCGTGTGGGACGACCCATGACCCGTGGCGGCTCTTCCTTTGGCGCCGGTTGCCGCACACTTCCCGCCGGCAAAATGGGAATGGATTTTTGTGGGACCCATCGATCCTCTGCTGGCGGCACACCGTGCCGCTACGTCAGTTCTCAGCGCTTCGCTACCAAATGGGCGGGAAGCTTGCGCGCTTCCGGACAACGCTGCGGCCCAGCACAGCCAAAGTCATCTATCAACAAATCATCCGCGCGATTAGTTTGCCCGCGGGCTGGTGGGTGATCGTGGTGTCCATTTTATCAATCACACCATCAAAGAGGCGGCCGGATTATCTCACGATACATCATCACAAGAGCACACCTTACTATCCTCGAGGGAATGGTTTTTGAAAGCACCAACAAAACTCGGTCACAATTCTCAAGAAAATTTGTGGCGCTTCATATGGCCCGGCAAAACAAGCTTCCCTCTTGTTCTTTGGGCTTACAATACTTGTTTCAAAATAGCTCTGAGGTCACACCCCTTTCAAATTGGTTTATGGTCAAAAGCTCTCATGCCGTTTGAATACATACTTCCAACACTCGTTTTCAAGCTCTCGCCCATAATCGCTTTCTTTGCACTCAAAGAAAGGGTTTATCAATTGGAGCAGTTGGATGAACTTAGAAGAGATGTTTATATTCGTGTTCTTCATGGACATGGTTGCAAAAATCGACATGACAAGCATTTTGAAGACAAAACATTCAACGAAGGAGATTTGGTTCTTCTTTATGATTCTCGGTACAAAACTTTTAGGGTAAACTTAAGTTTAGTTGGCTTGGCCCTTATCAAATTGTTCAAGTGGTTCGACCCGGCGTTTTTTCAATTTGAGTTAGATGGCACTCCCTTACCTACTTGGTTAATGGCTTTTCGCCTCAAAAACATTTCATACAACGACGAAAGTGCACATCCACAAGCGGAATCTTTGTTCGGAACAACACCAGAGATAGTGACTAAACCGGCGGCATATTTATATTATAGGTGGAATTTTTTTACAAAATGTGGTAGCTGCCCGGCTATTTTCCGCCCTATCTACTCCAGAGCCTATCTACTAAGTCTAAGAAGAAAAACCTCTCTACTCGGGTTTGGGCGGTGATCTTGGGATGTGGTAGAGGTTACGCTTTCGGGATCGAAGGTGCGAACCACCTCCATCCGTTGGTCTTGGTCGGGATGTTCAGCCATCCGGCACACGGCCGTCCATTCTCCGCCCGCGATTGTGGCGGCGCCGAAGGTCCGGACAATCCATCTTGCGGGTAATCCACTCTGGCGGTTCGTGGGCATAGTGCGATCCTCGTTCAAACCACCAAATGACCATCTTTGGCGCCATCGGATGCCTTAAGCTTCACTCCGGTTAAGTCTTATATAGCCAGCTGAGGAACTCCTTGTCGGCGTGGACCAATCACAAAAATGCGCCAGCGTGTTTTGCAATGCAAAGTTTGTTTCTAAAATGAGAATCTTTTCTCTTGCGCATATCTAGCCATGGTACGCCGACACATTCCTTTTAATGATATCCCACTTTGAGTTGCGACATTAAATGCCTTCCTTCTTTTCACGTCCGTCGAACATTAATGTGTGTCCTTTATTTTTTGTCACATCCCATCATTCTCTCCGCCTCATCTCCACCGTTCATTCCTTCTCCCTTTGTTGTTTGGGGACTTAGCCAAATTTTTGCCTCTCAATGCCTCCTTGGCATCTTTCGACACTGGCACCATCAGCGGTTGCGGCTTCGCCCTTATCATGCCCCTTCGCCCACCTTTGCGGCGCCCTAAACCTTTCCCCGTCTCTCTGCGCTTTTCGTCTTACATTTCTCGCTCGCCTTCTTCAAAGCAGTTCCATACGTTAGGCGCTTTTAAGCCATGGCTGCCCCAAAATTTCCCTACACTTCAAGTTTTACGCTCCCGAGGGCGGCTCTTTTCGAGTCCATTATCTTTCTTGGCGCCCACTTTCCGTGAAGCCCTTGTTGGCCGAATCGTTGAAGAAATTCGAGCGCTTCGGGGAAGCTTCAGAATTTTCACAAATGGAACTTAGGCTCCAAATCCGGACCCGATTTAGGCGGTTCATGGCTCACATCGTCAACAGCCGAATGGCTACACTACTGTGGTCGATGGCACCACCATTTCATGACCCGACACCTAATTTCTGGGTATTTCCTTATCCCTTTGCAACCCCCTTGTTTATCTTGGTGCGCCATACGGGATGCGGATGTCGAGTTTGGTGCTCCACCTTATCCATAAGCGTGCATCGCCTCACAAATATTGACAAGCCCCATGAAACTTTTGTTAAGTTTACGTGGTATGAGAACAAAAGTACCTATGGGTATTCTATCAAGAACACCCATATCAATAAGCCTTTCTATAATATGGTGATCCAACTGCTGGCTCCAACCACCCATTGATTGGCCCCAAAATGTTGTTTTTACCGAGTCTTCTCAAGAAGTTGGCCCAGTCTTCCCAAACTTGCCACTTCTACCTCTGAAACTTACGTGGCCACCATCTTCAAGCCCTCATCCGTCATTACTTTCCTCCCTCACCTCCTCATTCTCATGCTTCCACTCAGCGGTCCCTTCATTCCCTTCCTCAAAATCCACAAGTTGGCATTTCCGCCCTTCTTCTTTGGTCATGTCGGCCATAACACCACGCGTATCCTTTGTCTCCTCCTCCTCTCTGAAGCGAGGCCCTCCGCTTCTCATCATGTCTCACAAAGCGTCTCTCAAAAACGGCCTTGTGGGCCCCTCGCCTCTGCACCCTCGCCCATTTGTTGTATCGGTATCGGCGGGATGCTCAAGCTGCTGTTCTAAAGTTACAAGAATCCCAGAAGCTCTTATGAATGGGGTTCACGTACACAGCGACCTCGGATCGCGGTTCGCGTGACCTTATTTTTATTTGCACATGTTCAAACTTTGGAAGCTCAACTTCAAAAGCACGGGGGCTCTCTGCAGGGCCGCATAGATCTCAAAATGCGGGATCAGACCAGCCTACTTGCGGATCCAGCGGGCTCGGCTTCAATCCAGAACCGGGACTTATTGGAGCAAAACAAGTCCAAAGCCAACCTCCTTAGTGACAAGGAGAAAGATATTGCTAAGCTCGGCCTTGTACTCAGAGCTTTGTGACAATTCTGACACTCAAGTTCAACACCTTACAGGGCGTGGCGGCTCAAATTGCCTCTTTAGCTTTTCGGCTCTCCGCCAGACTTCTCGGCTCACATCCCTCCAAGATCGACTACCGGAGGTTGAAGCGAAAACTTCTTGATGGCGCGGAGATTGCCATGCCGACTCAATGCTCACGGGCAATCCTCCTCCGCGGGTTCACCCCTTCCGAAGCGGGTCCGTGACCCAGTCCGCCCTTCGTTAGAAAAGGACCACGGGATCCGTGACCTCGAACAACGATTTACGACAAGCTATTGATCTGGCGTGAGGCTGAACCAAAGCGGGCGGCTATATCACCATTGTTAGCAACACGCTGTTGATTTCAGTTCCTTCACGCTGTCGGATTATGTGGTTGCGCGCCACCTCTTTCTTACAGTGGCATGGGGCTGATGGTCCGTGGATGTTCCGCTGCTATAGCGCTTGATTTTTCTTCGGATTTAGCGAACTCTCTATTGAAGACAAAGGTATACGCTGTGCCCTTTTAGTCTTTGATCTCATTCCACTGCGAAGATCCGGTTCATCACCTTGAGTTGTTCAGCCCCATGGCTTACATTTTTCATGATTTCTATGCGGGTGATACGGGGGGCGATTTAGGGATGGGCCACCCGCGGAACTATCGGGGTGACCCCACCCTTCAATGGTTGCTTAGGGATAACAACCCTTACGGCTGATCATGCTCGGACACCCGGCTCTTCATCAAGGGTACATGCGAGCTTGCACATCATTTACCTCTGCGGTGGCCGGAAGTCTTTTGCAACAAATAAGGAAGTATCGGGACATCACGAGGATCTTCCCTATGCACAAATTTATATGCAACACCTCGCTTAGGTTACAATCAATTCGTGCTCTTACGGATAGCAAGGCGGTCCCCGCAGTTTGGGATAGCCCTCTGTCAACTCTCAACTCTCTTGCCTATGCGGGATCGTTGGTGTCAAGCTCTTGATCCGGCCCTTGTCGGTGAATTCGGGGGGCGGGGCTCGGCAACCCTCGCCCCACGGGCATGGTTCCCTCTCCCTATGCTTCCTGAGGGGTTCCTCCACGCCCGGGTTTCGACTTTCGATTGGCGTCTCCCCTTTTGGACAAAGTTCATGGATGGCCATCTTTGGATGGACTCCCTCCGATCTCGACGGATCTCCGGTGGGATCCCGGTTTTGTTCGTCGCTCCCATTGGCGAGGAGGGTGCCACTCTTGAGAACACCCACCAATTGGATCTATATTGCTAATGGCGTGGTTGGCTTAGCGCCTGGCGATCGCGCTCCATGGTCTTGACACCTTCTTGCGGCATGCGCCACCTCACCCGGATCCTTGATCCACCTTCAAGCAGGTTTTTGTGCTGCTCTAAATGCATCTTGCTCGGCTCCTTAAATCGGCGGCGTCCCATTTTTCTTGCAATCCGAATGCGGCGTCGGTGCCTTCCGGCCTCAGTTTGCCTGCTCATGGAATGTCGGTTTGTTTCTTAGGCGCCCATCTTTGCCCTTGAAGGACATAGTGCGATCTCGTTTTCTCCTTGATCACGGATCACGCCCTTGGACTCAACACTCCTCACGCTCTTCAAACCGCGCCGGGGATCTCATTGGCGGTAACATAATGGTGCCCGTCCTCATTCCGTGAGGATCACTTTCAGGTGATGGCTTCCCACCCTCGAAACACTTCCTCCTTTTTCTTCACTCACGGTGTCGTTTGGTGGGGAAGTGTTAGTCTGTGCCTCTGGTTCAAGACTATTCATGCATCTGACGGACCAGGTCAAGCTTAAGGATCCTGAGCGAGGCCGCGGGTCGGTCTTCCAAAGCCAATGAGAAGACCAAGCAGCAGACCCCGCGGTCAAAGCACTGCGTCCATCAACAAGCGCCGCTTCGGACAAGTGATGACCCGTCACGCCAGCGTCGCGTCGAAGCGTGATTCGAGGCACTTCAAAGGCACCGCCAACATTCCTCAAATCGGGGCCTCTTTCGGAAGTCGGCACGGATCGGTCAGTGTCTATATTGGGCGAAGGCCATTGTACTATATATATGAGTAGAGCTAGCATATGATGGCTAGATGAGTTTTGAGTCTTGTCTCTTTTTGATCTTCTCTCAATTGCGAGAGCTCATGTATGTTCATCGGTGATATCAAGGAAGCATATCATTTCCTCTCATTGTTCTTTTACTGTTCCGTTTTCTTCTTCTTGTTCTTTTCTTGCAAATCCAGCGTGACATAGTCCCGGATTCTCTGTTAGATCAAAGGGTCCTCACGAGGAGAGCTGTCTTGCAGGAGTTCCCGAACCCAGACCCCAAACAATCTGCTTTCCTCTTCATGGGCTTCTTTGGTGGGGCTGGTTTCTCAGGTGGTGGCTTGAGTGTGTTCTTCTTCGTCGGCCGACTTCCCTCGATAAATGTCACCTTATGCTCCTCGTAATACTTAGAGTATTCTTCGTGCATTTTCATGAACGAAGTATACTCTTTCAGCTCCTTTCGATATTTGAGGTCCTGCTTGAGCGCATATGACTCCCTTTGCGGCTTCGGCTTCTTTGTGATGTCGCTGGGATGCTTCGGCGATGGCCACCTAGGGTATGGCGGTGCATTTGCCACAACGTCCTCCGGCTCCCGCGCTGTGTTTGAGGGTCCAGAGCCCTCGACTGGGTCAGGTCTTCTCGCTCCCTCATCTGACTCAGTGTCAGACGAGGATGGCGGCTTCTCCGGGTCTGGCTCCTGTATGGTAACTCCTTTGGCAGCCGCCGTCTTGGGCTTTTTCTTGGTTTCCTTGGGCAATGCAGGGCCTTTTCCTTTTTCTGCTTTCTTCCTCGCACTCTCCTCTCTTTTCTTCTTCTTCTGCTCCCTCCTCTGCCTCTTCTCTTCTTTCTTCTTTCGTCGCTCCTCTTTGGCCCTGCGACGCTCCTCCTTGGATTTCTTCTCCCCGCCTTCTTCGCCATCCCTCTTCCTCTTTTTGCTCCCGTCCCCCTGCTTGTCGACATCGCGGAAGAGTTCTTCCTCAAGCTCTCTCCTCAGCTTTTCTGCAGCTTCTGGATCTACGGACACCTCCTCTGACTCCTCAAGGTTTTGGGGTTGCTCCTCCTCCTGGTGCTTGGGGGCTTCTTCTTGACATTAGGGTTAGGTTGATCTACTGTTCCTCCTCTTCGTTAGGATTAGGTTGATCTACACTGCTCCCTCCTCTTCGGCGTTAGGATTAGGTTGATCTACCTGTTCCTCCTCTTCGGCCTGCTCCCGGGATGGTCGGGCCTTCTGTCGAACGGCCCGCTCTTGGGCGCTCACATATCCCTCAAGCACAACCTTGCGGGCGGTCTGCTTTGTGCGAGCCATGTCTTTATTTGTCGAATTCCGAGCTCGGGCGCTTGAAGATCGTTCTCTGGGACGAGTTGTTCTCCTGGGGCGCCGACGACAATTAAGGAACCCTAATTTTCTATTTATAGGTGGGGAAAATTTAGGGTTTCGACCTGCAATTCCATATTGGGGAAATCTAGGGGGTATTAGTGAAGATATGAGGGGTTCATAGGGTTTATTCAGCCAAAAAGTATCCACCACTCATACGGTCTTGTGGCGATTAGGAATATGGTGCTAAGTAGCTTTGGCGCACTCTGTGAGGGGTGACTTCTTTTTGGGTCTATTTTTCGATTTACGAGTTTATTAGTGTTTTAACATGCAAAACTAGCTAGAATTTAAGCAATAAGCTGAATTACATTATCAGATTAGCTAATCTATGGATCTAACTATGTCAATTTGGGTCCACCACTCACACAGTGCGCGAGAAGCAGTTAGGAACATAATCCTAAGTGGCCCGGGCGCACTCTGTGAGGGGTCACCTCTTTTTGGGTTAGATAGGTTGGGTTTATTCTAAAACTTATCACTATTCTTAGCATTAACCTATCGCTGCACTACAATTGAGAAAAAAATTTCCCAATTTTCGAGGTTCTTGCTTGGAAGGTTTCTCCGAAGACTGGAACTCTACTGTTAGTCCTAGGGAAAATGGTCAGTTCTCGATCTTGGTTTACCAAGATCATGCTCTGATACCACTGTGACGTCCCCTACTCCATATACGATGCACACATCGTATTCGAAGGAGGAGCCTTCCTGGCGGCTACAGCGGCGGGGCCATCCACGACTCCACTCCCGATTGGAATGAGCGACAAGGGAAGAGTGGATATGTCATTTCCCCGTCTCCCATGAATTGACCTATCTGCTTGAGCCTTGAATAAACATGAGCACATAACATAACATATCAGTACAATCACCTCGAGAAGGGTGAACATATCATATACACCATAAGATAACAACATCGGTAACAATATGAGAAAGGGGAAACCTACCCAAGGCTCGGACTCAAGGGGTTGGCCCGGCGGCTTAGTCCTCGAGGAGATCATTGGGGGCCGAGAATTCATGGCGATGGATTTGGCTAGCATAGAACATGGCTTAGGGTAGTCCACTCCATCCGCCCCTCCCATGCACACTTTGCGAGTAGGTTGAAAGATATTGGGATCTGCCCGTAGCTTCTTAGGGTGAATAGCTTGAGGGGGCTACTACTCTTGGGTTGCATCTCCCCGGCCCGATGAGGCGGGAGGAAAGTCACCTCCCCTGGGAAGCATCCATGCCCTTCCACGAGCTGACTAGAGAGCCTTTGCTCTTATTGACTTGAACTTCTTTGGAAGGTGGCGCATCACCCCGCAGTGTCGAGCTCATGCCTTGCCTGCAGCGTTGGCAAGCCATTAAGCCTAGCCGCATAGACCCCGGTGGGTGCCTTACACACCGGAGGGGTCGATGCTGTGTAGGGACAAGTTCTTCCTTATCATCCGGTCTGATCCGCCACCCACAAGCAGGCGGGCTCATTGCATGGGGCATGTAATTGGGAACTCTTTGATGCTAACTAGGATGCTACACAACTTTAAGTCTCTACCCCCTTTCCCGATACATGGAGGTCCGCAGTGAAATACATCCAACATCATAGAACTGAAATAGAGAATATCATCAAATCAATCTAACTACACAGCGAGTTAGGTTCCTTAGTTAGGGCTTATGATCACCGGGATCTATAAGGCCTCTAGAGTTGATCTAACATACTAAACCCGGTCTATTGCCTTGCCCAAAGGCGGCTTTACTATGAGAATGACTATATACGGTCCTTGACACGCTCCCGATCCTCGGAAGGCGTCCATGCTCGATCTTTGCGAAGATGGCTGCTGTCGATAATCTATTGTGCAAATTCGGCTTCCGGAGCTCGGGCAATGCGGATTGAAGTCGGACTTGGCGAAATGGCTCAAAGAGAACCCCAAATGCGAGAATGGGAAAGGGCTCTATGAAAACCCTAAATGTCAAAGAAAAGAAGGTTTAGGGTTTAAGGGGAAAACCCTTTTATAGAAACCCTTAGGGTTAGGTTAGACATTGGCCAAATGGGATTTAGCCATTTGGCAATGGGGTCCATGGGGTTATTAATTGTGTATGTTTATTTAACATGCACAACATTCAATGTTGCCCCTAGGTGCAACTCTTGCCCCTAAGGTGCAACCCTATACATCTCAAGCAAGTACATGTCATCCGTGACATGTATGCAGTGGCGATAAGCGATATAATATCGTATTAAAGGTGTATATTATCTTTGGAGCGTCCTACGACCTTGAGAAGAAGAGGAGGCTCAAGGGCAAGGAGAAGGTGGCAGAATGGGAGGAGGAAAAGCAAGCAAAGGATAAAGCATGCGAAGGCAGGGCGAGGATTAGTGAAGAAAACATAGTGATTTAGGAACCATAGCGGACGGACTAGTGGAGGATGAGGCAGAGAGGAAGAAGAAGAATGGCACAGAAAGCTTGAGCAAAAAGGAGGAACCTACCATGCAATTGAAAGAACCAACAGCACCAGAAGGGCCATCGTTCCAGTATGACCGAAGCTAAAGAATCAATAAAAATCTATTCAACATGTAAAAGCTCTTAAAATCGCAGAGGGACATAGATTATAAGAAGAAACAAATGGCTTAAAAACATAAAGAATTTGCCTCTCTCACCTAAGGAGCCAAGAAAGCCTAAGCACCATGACCCAAATTCAACTTACTCAGAATTTTGGGAGATTCGGTACTTCCAAGAGCGCACCAACCTCCTGATATGAAGAGCACCATTCGACTGCCTATTTCGGGAAGTGATGCAAGGTTGCAAAGGCGGACTATCGAGTCCGCCAATGATGATCTGCGGTGTTGCTAGGAAGGGGTTGAAGCCGAGCCAACATGCATAATTCATGGCAAGAGGGCATTTGTAATACCCAAGAGGTCTAAAAAATAAGGGAAGACAAGACCATAGGAAATTTTTTAGCTAATTTTGTTCAAGTTATGCTATGTAAACTTTACTATATTAGTGTAAGTGCTTAATTTTGTTATCTTGAAATGGTCAAATATCACGAAAATTGATCCACCGGGTCACTTGGCGTAAGCAGTTTACGAGTGCGGAAAAGGGCCCTGTGAGTAACTCGAGTTGGGTTAAATCGGACATGCTTGACATAGAAATAAAGTGAAAAATACTAAGCGGAGAGGTATGAGGCCAAGCATACCCCTTCCCGCACTCTAGCCATTCCAGGAGCGGGATAGACGGAGGGCCCATGTGGGGATGTTCTTTGGATCACGGGATTTCTGCAAGATGTCTGGCCCAGGCATGCTATATTTGGTGGGAAACGTCACAATTAGCCCTTTGTTTGCTTACATGGATGATTAATCATATATTAATGCTCTATTTGAAGTTATGAAAGGATTTATGATTTATGGTTTACGGTAGTTATTTTGTTGCACTTCTTATGATTGTGGGGTAAGAGAGAGTAGAGACTTAAAAACAAGTAGGATTATAGATGTTCCTAGCTAGAATCCTATAAACTCCGATAAATCGACCTCTAGTTGTGGATGTCATGTTGTGATTGAGCAGTAGAAAATGGATGGGTATAGATGTGATTTATAGGTATGGGTACATGTACTTTTCAAAAAAATTAAAAAAAAAATAATATTTTTTTAGTTAACGTACGTACCGTACGTATTTTAATGTACTGTACGTACCGTACGCGTACTTTAAACAACTTTTGACGTACGTTTGTACGTTAAAGTGGCCCTCGTGCGTTACCGTGCGATGCGTTGCATCGTATTTACCGCGTCACGGTATGGGGAAATGCGGTTTAGAGTTAAATATTAATCAAAAGTCAAGTATGCTAAATTAGCTAATAATTAGTAATTAACTATGTTAATTAATTATTAATAATTTAGTTTAGAGGTTAACACCTAACCCAAATCGATTGAGCAAGGTGGAACTGCCAAATTTGGTTTAGCCAAATTGGGGCTTCAATCCAAATTTGCCCCAAATCAATTTGGGGGCAATTGGAAAAGGAGGATGAGCCTATTCAACCAAACGAACAAGGAGAACTTGGGAGATAGTGGATCTAGCCAAGATGCTGGTTAGTAGCTTGAGATTCTAGTTAATCATATACATCGATGGTTAATCATATATTAATGCTCGATTTGAAGCTATAAATAGATTTATGATTTACGGTAGTTCTTTTGCTGCACCTCTTATGTTTGTGGGGTAAGGGAAGGTAGAGATCTAAAAGCTAGTAGAATTATAGATGTTTCTAGCTAGAATCCCATAAATCCCAATAAATGCAGCCTGTGCACAAGAACTCACCTGACTGTGGATGTTATGCTGTTGTGGATGCTATGTTGTGATTGAGCACGAGACAACAGACACAATGGTGAAGTGGAGGTGAGGCCTTGCTGAGTAGGGCAACTGGGGCCCCTGTGCTAGGCTTATAGTTGGTCATTGCTTCTAGGACGAGTATGGGTCTGACACCCTCTGGGTCATAGGCGTCGTCCCAAAAGGACACCCTGGGGACTTGATGGGTATGGTGGAAAGCTCAACCAATGGATTTTGTGGCGTTAAAGTTGGGTATGGACATGCATCGCATGATCCTCTAGCCACCCATGGAACCCTTGTGCTCCAGGAAGGGACTTGTCCCATCCCTACCTTATCGGACTGGAGAGATGCAACTTGGAGTAGTCTCATAGGGTGATTCCATGAGATTACATCCTCGGAGAAAGTGACAATCATGCCCGGCACATGTTTGGCCTCTACGCAAAGTGTGCACATGAGGCGGATGGAGTGGACTACCCTAGCCAATGTTCTATGCCGACCAACACCAATGTCATGATTCCATCTACCATTATGAGGTCTTAACTGTCAGTCGACCTCCCTTGGAGTCTGAGCCCGGTGTAGAATATGATGCATTCTATATGTTATGTTGATATTATCGTATTGATGATGGATGGGCCACCCTTAGGTGGTGGCATCTTATTGTATGTATTGTTGCTAGTACATCTATGTACATTTCTATAGTAAAGAATATTCGGAGAAGGCATGGGGACGAATGACACCTCCATGTCCTTCACTTTCGGACATGGCCATCACAAGTGGTGGTCGAGGAGTTCCTAATGATAGATAATGATAGATATGTTGATAAAGGGGATTTCCGTATTTATCACGATGGGAGCATCGTATAGATTTGGGGAGCATCACAATGCCGGAGATTTCAGACATATCTAGATCTCGGCCCCCTAACCCTGCTTTTTCTGCGTATGCTTTTGTATTGGAGGGGATATATCCCACGAGTCAGATATTAGGATAATTGAAGCTAATGGATTTCTTAAGATTGATCGACTATGTAGCCGATTAAGTGCTTTTGTTTCCCAGCTAGTGGAAGTGCTTGGTAACATCAATATATATGTTGATCTATGACTAACAATTATGGATCATGGAAACCATAGGCCGATAACAAAAGCCTATTATCACTTGGTTCGCGATGAGCAGGGTCAGGGCGTTGATGTCTAAGCATCAAAAAAGATCTGAGTTGTTGTGGAGAATTATATGAATGGTCATTTCTAGCGATATTTTCTTGTCTTCTTGTTTTCTTATTTTAGGTTCTAGTGAGAAAAGGGGGTTCATATTATACTAGCCATACAACACAATTGAGTGAACTCTAAGGGTTTATTTTCAATAAAAACATACATATATACATCTACACAAGTATGGATTTCATGCATTTCGCACTCTACAAAGTCGTGAAGGGAAAGTTGGCAAGTGGAGAATAGATTATATATGTATATGAGGGCTCTTTTGATCTGTGGATTCGAAGAGGGGTTATCTAATTTGGGTTTCTACATTATAAGATATATTGCCAGGTACGCTCGGAATTAACATTTATAAGAGAGATATATATTTGCCACTGATCAAAATGCTTGTACAAGTATGGAATGGGTGCAAAATTTTCGACAATCTGAGACCTTATAGGCGGCGGTCTCTTACCAAAAAAAGTGTATACATGGGGTAGTTTCTTGAACCCTCTGCATGCACAAGACATACCCTATAACTTAGCTGCATCCCACAGGTGGTGAGATTCCTCGTGGAGCTAAGCATTGTATTATCTTGTAACAATGGTGTTGAGGTGGTGATGTGCCTCTCGTGCCTGTGCTATTGAACATTATGTTTTAAAATTAATGTGATTTAAATTTGTAAGGACATGTATTATCATTGTTTCTAGTTTTTAGGTCTAAAGAGTTGTAATTCAGGAAGCGTGGACCTCAGATACATCACATCAATGGGATTATCAGGTCTATTTCCTAGAGGGTGCTTTAAATTCCATTTGGAATTTCAAATTCATTACAAATTTACATTCATTGTGAATTTAGATGTGAGTTTGGAATTGATTACAAGGTTAGTTAGACTATGGTGACCTTGCAATTATCACATTGTTGGTATTCTGTAAAACCCTATATTTTGTAAGATAACCATTGTGGATTTAACAACCTCCTCTGTATTTGTTAATGATGGTGTATATTTTTCAGCCAAGTATTTTCTATGTCCATGCTTAATTTGACTATTGTGGACTTGACAACTTTTGTGTATTTTTCAACCATGGTGTACACTTTTTAACAAAGTATTCATTTTCTACCTTATATTTGTACTTCCATGTCAATACAACAACCATATAGTATTTGACCATTGGAATTAAGTTTTCATAGTACATATAGACCTTTGATATTTTGGGATTACTTCCAAAGAAATGGCCCAGATTGCTTGATTCCCAATGTATGCTAGGTTATTCTCCTGACCAATGGTCAAGATAGTCATAATGTAGCATTTCGCCATAAAGAGGATACAGAATATTATGCGCACTAGTCCATACCCCTTATAAGCATCCTTAGTGGGTCTTAGCCTCCTTTGGATCATAATACCAAATAGTTTGCACTTAGTCCATACATTTTATACAAGCAATGATGTGAAATTGGACCAATCATAATACCAAATATTATCCATTCTTGCCTCTTGGGGGAGGGAGGGCCTTGCGGACACATCATCTACTTTGAGGAAGGTGGTCGGTATGGGCGATACTCGTCTCCCTAATCTAAACACATTGTGGCAATGCGGCCTCAATGCCTAAAAGGCATCTTTGGCGAAAAAGAAGCTCGGTGGTGGCGGATAAAATATCTGGGAACAGCGGGTGCATCGAGTGCAATATCTTGGAGCTCAAAATCGAGGGGGTAAAGGCTTGAGAATCGGGGTAAAAGCTTGAAATGAGAGGTAAATGCTTTCGAGAATGTAAGGTAAATTCTCAAGGAATGCAAGGTAATTTCAAAACGACCCGCAATTTGTTTAGCTTGATAGAAGTTCGGGAAAAGCGAGAGCGGATCGCCGCAGTGCCATTGGCGGATAAGGCAGAATGCAATGTAAGTTGCATTTACGTGAGTTCTACATGCATTCTAAGCATTTACTTGCATTCTAAAGTTTTTTCTTGCATTTTGTCTAGCACTATGCTCTCTTTAATTAAATCTATATAATATTTCAAACTTCGGATTAAATTTGAATAGTCGATTCTTTGAAGGCGGACTAGTTTGGATTTGGCATTATCTGTGATGTTTTTCACAATGAATTGTCGATTACGCCAGCGTCAAAAGGCTATTTGGGCGGGGTTTTAAAATGAAAACCTAAGAGAATCTAATCCTTCATAGAATCACGGTCGATGTGATGCTCTCAAAGGTCTGGATAGAATGGATCTACTTGCCACTGTGATTTTAGTGCATGCCTCTATGTCTTGCCAAAATCGCACAGAAAAAATGGTTCTTTGTTTTTTAATTTGCACAGTTGAACAAATCGGCTTTGATGAAGATAAGCAAATACTAGATCTGCCTCCAAAACAAGATTTGCAAGAGCTTCAAAGGATTGACTCCAAAGCATACAAACACAGATCTAGCAAGAAAAAATACATATACAAACTTAGATCCGGCAAGAAAAAGAACACATACAAAATAGATTCAGCAAGAAAAATCCAATATAAGAAGGCTACAATGAAAGCTTGATCTTCATTGTTCAAAAAAACTGATTCATCATTCTTTCAAATGATGCTTTAATCAAATGGGCCTAGGGCCGCAAATGGACCTAGAGCCCCACATCGTGATAGCCAGAATTGGAAGAAGCCGCACATCTAGATTTGTATTGCCATAGCAGGCGAAGCATTCGTAGGAACCAAAAGAGAAAAGATAGGCAAAGGACATGAGAATTGGGAGGACTTTTTTGAAAGAAAATAACAACTGAGGGCAGTCTTGAAAATTGAGAGATTTAAATTTGGTGTCAATTTCAACTCCTATACCCTACATCCATTAGACACCTGGTAGATTCGAATATTAGGAATCGGGTGAGAAAGTTCATCATGATAGTTTTGTATACAGGAACTACACCTCAGTCTAAATTCGCGGTGGAAATAGTACACCTCGAAATTTAGATCAGGGCGTAGTTCCTGCAACTTGAAATCAGGGTGAAAATACTCTGCAGGGTGAAATTGCGAATCACCGGGGTAAAATGGGGTGAAACCGTTGGTGAAGAAGGATAGCGGAGTAAAAATCTGGCGTGAGGGAGGAAAAATGTAAGAATATGAAACCTCCATGACTTGATTTTCATTCAATATTCTTTAAAAAATTATTATGCCCGTGAGGATTCACCTATATACAATATGGATATGCCATCTGCGTTACTAGAATAGCAAAGAAAACCCATGTATGATTTTCATTCAATAACTAGAAAAGTACCCATATTGAAAATGTGCGGGGCTTAAAATATTGCAAAATGTGATAAAACCAGGGCGCTCTCCAAAATAACCCATTTCTTATCTTCGGATGGTTCATTTACCCTGAACCCCCTTTTTAAAACGTGATAGGAGGACGTGGCAGAATATCTTTTACCCTATTTTTACATTATAAAAAATGAAGCTGCAGAAGAAAATAGATAAGCTAGACATTTGCAGTTGAACTACACATATTAGGTTATCATAGTTTGAAGGAGGATATGATACAGAAGGATTGACCAAAATATCTAGATATCTGCAGTTGAACTTGATTCATTAGGCTACCACAATTTGAAGAAGGATATCGTACAAAAGGATCAACCTAAATGTCGTTCAGAATTGAAAGACAAAGTATGCAATGATTAGGAATATAATTTATTGAATAAGGTTGAAGTGCAATGGTTATTGTGATTACATTCGGTAAGATATTCCCAAATGGTATTAAGCCATCTTCGAAGATTTCAAGCTCGGTGTTGCTAAACCATTAGAAGACCAAGATAAATCTATATGAAATAAGATCAGTTGTATTGAGTTGAGTAGTGAATTATGCATTCCTGGAAAACTGATGGATGGTTTTGATTGAGTGCTTCAGCTCTTGAAGGAAATTTGACGCTGCTACAGGACTCGATCCCAAATGAATAGTAGAAGTGCTACAGTAATTCTAATGATTTATTATTGAGTTTAAATTTATATGCATTGTAAACCTCGTATTGAGTTAAGTTTGAACAATGAACGTTGTAATGGATTTGACTAAATATCTAGTCAAGTGACAATTAGGTAAGTGTATTGCTTCTAAATCTAACATTGGATAAACCACGATTCCATTATTTTGAAATTATTCCATCATTTTGAAATTTATAAATAGTGACAACCCCAATTTCAACAATGTGGAATTGCATGAAAATACTTTTTATTATCAGCCTTAATTCTAACAGGTCTCAAATTACAAGTTAACACTTATCACAAGCAAGTATTCCACATTCAAGTAGATATAACTCAAGTAGATAATCACAAGCCAGTATTTCACATTCAAGTAGGATAAGATACTCATGTACTGAAAGTAAGATTACAATGAAAACACGAATACAATGAAAATGCACTGAAAGTAGGATTACAATGAAAGTAAGATTCACATCATAAGATACTCATGCTTGTCTTCTCTAGTGACTTCAGAACTTTATCCTTCACAGAGATTGGAATCTTCATGCACCTTTTCGGATCCACCTTGCTTTCACGGGGTTCCATGACATCAAACAGATTTTATGTCCACCCATTGGGCGGATCACTTGCATCATACTTCCATTGCTTATTAAAACAATTTTTGTAGCTCTTTTTCAGTAATGACTCCTTTTTCTACTTCTTGGGCGCCACCACTCCACCGCGCACCTTGTTTCTATTAGGGTTATTAGCTTCCCTACAAACACTTTCGAGATGGTATACCCTAACCAAATAGGATAAGTATCTTCATCGATGGCACGATGATCAAATATTGGCCATCATTCAAATCCATCTTAGGATCATATGGAGCAAGTCCATAATACTTGGGATAGGTCCAATATAGTGCTCTTAGTCCTCTTCCACCTCCTCTTTAGACTCCTCTGTCATCAAGTGGATGGTGCTGCGTCAGTTGGAATTGACCATGATTGAGCCTCCATCGACTTTGAGGTAGCCAACCCTCTCGAAGGGGCTACTACTTGTGTCCAAACTCCCACGAAAATATATGAACTTCATTCCAATAATTTACAAAGTGCTTCATTGCATGCTCTTCTCTCACGGTGCTATGTGTTTTATCGCTAAGGATTTCTCGGTACTTTATATAATCCATTATTCCTTCCATAGTCAGTTCCACGGTCCTTCACTTCTCCTAATGGTTTCATAGCTTTAGGCTCTCCGTCGGCACCATTGGTTCTGCCACATCCTCTTTCCAAATCAATATATCCTTATCTTCGGTTTCATACGGGATCTCGACCCTCATCTTGTATTGCATTATTGGCTTTCCATTCTTCACCCAAAACCTAAATTGCAATAGAGCACTATGCTAAATAAGGTCTTCCACGAGCATAACCCTCTATGAACTCTTTCCACTTTCGGGGACTTCTTGTATCAATGAACTAATAGGTGGAGGTGAAGAACTTTGCTTAAATAGCTCAAAAGCCTCGGATAGGTGGTGACATCACTTTTCTGCAATTTGATCCTATAGCCCAAACATTGCATCAATGTCTTCATGAGTGTGGCCGGGGCATCAAATAACCAACATAGACCATTTCAAACACTCCAACCCATGTAAGATCGACAAGTATGCAAATAAGTATCTATTTTTTATTACGGCGACACAATTGTCAAGTTGCAAGAGTAGCTTCTTGGGTAGTCGGCGCCCTGGTATTGGGTTCACATGAATTGCAGGTGCTGGCCCATTCATCCTTCCTATGGTCAAAACTTCTAGTTTCATGGGACCAGTGTCATGCAATGCCTTGAAGAGATGTTGCAATGGCTTACAAGAATGAACATCTCCATTAAAACTATGTTCCAAATCGCGCAATGCTTTTGCAATGCTATCAACATGGAAGTTTGGACCATCACCCCATAATTCTAATGTAAAATGACCATGATGCACTGCTCCCTGGCCATGAGTTATGAATCCAGCTAGTGATATTTGCAATGGGAAAGACCTTGCAGCAGACTTTGGTATAGCCCTAAACTGGGGCAAAAAAAGTTTTTGTTGATCCATCTTGTCATGAATGACGCATAGAAAATTCTCTGGTTCCATTGTAGACAAGCATCTCCACATCCAGTATGTTAATCGACATGACATTTGCTCCATCGTGTGAATTCTCATTTCCTTCGAACCGCTGATCTTTCCACCTCAAGCTTCGACTTCTCGAGCTTATCTAACAAATCCACGCATATATTGCACTTTGAGAAGTTGTTATATTGCATTAATGCTTACTCGAGCTTCTGCTGAAGGCTGATTGTGAAATCTTGTCCACATCCATTTCCTCTAGAAGATTGTTGATCATTTGTAAAATCACTTTTTGTGTGAAATATGCAGGCAACATTCGAACTACTTTCCCGCATCCCTCTTCATCAAAGCACTTTTGTGAGGCATACTCTCATCATGATAGTTAACAAACTTCTCGAATAAACTCATTTGCAAGCACCACGGGGGTTGTCTCGCCTTTCCCGATTACCATGCCAACCTATTTGAGCCCCCTCTTTTGGTTCGCCTTAATCGCCACCATGTAAGGCTGAAATACCTAGTATGGTTTGGTTTTGCCTTCTTTGCATATCCATTTCCCACCAATAGGAAATCCCTGTTCACGACATCGGTGGCGGTCCAAATGCATGTTCTATGATATTGTAAATAAAAAGTTTTTCTAAGCGTCATGAGTTTTCTCCTTGTAGATTGTCCGGGCTTTCACAAGGTTTTTCCTTTGTGAAATTGTTAAAGCAGTTGTTGGGGCAGCCACAATCCCCCCCTCTGACGGCTTGCATGGTCTTTTCGCTGCAGTTGCTAGTATCTTTCATAGTCCGCACCTTTTCCTTTCTCTTCTTCCTCTTCAAGAAGTTGTAGGCCCTTCTTTACGGTATGGATACATCTAAAGGAGGTATAGAAGGAATGTCATTTTCATCCACCACCACATTATTTTCTCCAACACGCTCAATTCTTTGAAGCATCCCTTTTCCTACTATCTCAATGGAGTCCACTGGCCAGAGCAACAAGGCTGGCAACTCTAAACCAATGTTGTTATTATTGCAAGCATAGCAGTGTTTGTCCTTTAGCTCAACGCAGAAGTTATGAAGCTATATTTGTCATGAACCTAATGAAAACAAGGAAAAATCGTGGAAAATGCATAAAAATCTGGAAGAAATATGCCAAGATCAGCAAAAGAATCGATATATAAACAAGAATCAAGAATACAATGGCAGAAGGCAAGCGGGGAACCACGAGAGATGCCTAGAAGGCTCAAAGGCCGGCATTGAGCTGGAATGGTTGACAAGAAGGAGGTGCCTCCTTATATATCTAGACCAGCGGTCGGGATCAGCGCCACTCAATGGATGAGATGCGCCAAATTGTAGTGCATGCATTTAGGTTCTAGAATATTCTAGAACCTCTCGGAGAATAGTCCCACATATGAGGAAGACGTGACGGAATGTCTTCAACAAATAGTGGTAGTGCACTTGGCAAGGGTGTATGACTCGCAACTGGAAGGTTGCGAGTTTAAACTCTGTCTTGTGTAACTACTCTTTTGCATCTGTGTGACGACCATCTTTTGTACATACGAGTATAATATTCGTATGATACGAATATATGTATGGTCATTACACCATCCCCCTCCTACGACGGGCGAGTCCGGGGTGGGGCGGAAGTACTCAAACTTGGCTTGTTGGATAATCGGTGAAACTCCACAATTTTGTCGAGGGCGCATTAGTCAGATTCTCGGCAAGCTCCCAGGTTCTATCACTTGGCGAGTAACCTTCCCAATCGACAAAGTAATACAATTGTCGACAAAGAAACTTGGAGTCTAGAATCTCTTGAACCTCGAACTCCTCCTGATCATCAATTTCTACTAGGTGGCGGAGGAGCGATCGGGGAAAGTGTTAACTATGTAGGGCTCCAATAGAGAAACATGAAATCTTGGGTGGAGCCGAGCAATTTGGAGGGCTTTCGAGTAGGAATGCCACATTTGCTGATTTGAGTCGTGATTCGATAAGGACCAAGGCGACGATAGTCAAGCTTGTTGCAGGGATGTGAGGTAGGAAGGTCCCTACTGAAGAAGCGGAACAAGGTCACCAACATGAAATTTAGGAGCTTCTGGCGTGCAAATCGGCATAATGCCCGATAACTTTCACGTGCTCGGTGAAGATGATGTTGAAGATCGATTGAAGAGCACGGGTTTCTCAAGTCGAGACTTGGCACTAGGATTGATGAGTCACCCCAAGCGACACTAAGGGACCCGAGGATCTTGACCAAAGTTCGAAAAGAATGGAGTCGGCGGTGGAGGCATGTCTTGAGTTACTATAGATAAACTCGGCTAATGGAAGATGTCGACCCAATCATCCTGCTAATAACTGATAAAGCACCTTAAATATTGCTCGAGTTTGATTAGTGCGCTGCGCCTGCCCATTACTTTCTAGATGATGACGGATGTCGTGGCTGATTCGATATGCAATAACTCAAAAGCCACTTCCAAAACACGAGGACGAACTGCGGTCCACGATCGGCGATAGTATCGGGTAAGCCATGAAGTCGACTACTTCACGAAGAAGAAGATCCGTTGTTCCCTCATTGGTGATGGTGATGTTGCGGGGAATAAAATGAGCCATCTTAAAAGCGATCAACAACAACCATGATGGCATCATAATCTAAAGTGGCGGTTAGGAATAAAGTCTATAGAAATGCTCTTCCAAGGTCCATCGAGTACAGGCAATGGCTGAAAAGGCCATGAGGAAGATGTCTTGGGAACCGTCGCTCGACAAAACATGATCGAATAAAAGCTTTTGACCAGGCGGTGAAGCCAGCCACCAATACTCTCGACTAATAAGTTCAAGAGTCTTGGCTACTCCAAAGTGTCAAGGCCATAGGTGAATCATGGTAAGCTTTGAAGAACCCGAAGCCTAGAAGCACCATTTGGCACATATAGAAGCTCATCCGCAGCATGAGTCCATCTCGAACCTCAAAGCGATCATAGTATGATCCCTTTCTTTGAGAAGATGATGCGGTGCCAATGTGTGAGAATATATCTTGAGCCAATGGATGGGAGGCGAGAGATGCTTTCGAACAGGTTGCAACAAGGATGTATCATGAGGCCTCCGAAACAAAGTGAGAGCCATGTGGAACCGATCAGGCCCTAAAATAACACTGTGATTGCTGATCAAATGCAGGATCACCTAGTTTGGGCTCAAGGTAGGAGCACCGAGACAAGGCATCAGGCTAATCTAACCCCTGACATCTTATCTTCTAACTTTAAACATGTTTTCTTTCTACTGAGTCGAGCCTGAGCCGCTCCCCCTAGCCGGCGTTAAGCCGTAACAATCCTTCCCTCCCGAGACTAAATGTCCGCGTTAGTCTCGAGGAAAAATTGTTCATCCCTAGTTAGTTAAGGATGTTTAACTCTATAGCCCAGTTCATTTAGAGGTTATAGACTTCTCATTTCAGTTCAGTAGAAATGGCCTCAGTTCCGTTAGAGGGCTTTCATTCCTTTTCAGTTAAGGATGGCCTCAAGTCAGTGAGAGGACTTAATATCTTTACAATCGTTAGTAAAGAATTTAGTAATACTATACATAGTAATACTTAGATATTTAAATAAAGCAATTGCAATTTTAATAGTATGAAATTCCAAATATAAAGTTTGAAGGTCTTGACTTTGCCATTATTCTTGCAAAGTTCTTTCATTATTCTTCCACCAAGGGCCATATTCTTTTAATTGAATCTTAGAATACCATACCGCATCGATTGGATGGATGAAATTTAAATTTCACAAGATACCTTCGATGGAAGAACTCCCAGTCTCCTTATCTTGGTGTGTCAATATTTTCTCCGGTTCCAGCACCTCTTCATCACCCTTGATATTGGGAGGTTCTGATTGCTCCATTCTCTGCATAATCTCAGGAGAATTTCATTTCCCTTATAGGGTTTCAGTATTCCCACGTTAAAAACTGGATGCAAGTTAGTCCACTTCCTATATAAATGTAAACGATAAGCATTCTCACCGACTTTGTCGTCAACTTGGAATGGACCATAATACCTAGGTGCCAGTTTTTTTTTTTTTTTTTTTTTGAAGGTAAGAGGTATTTTTTCCATTAATTAATAAAAGTCATACATAAATGTTACTAATGAGAGTGTTGTTCTCATTAGTTCCATCCTCTTGACATCAATTATATAAAAAAGGTAACAGTGTAAAGTTATTCAAATGAGCCGGATAGAACCACTTGCTTGAAGTAGCAAGATATTGCATAAGGAAAGGTAATAAATTCTGCCATGCCCCTATTGAAGGAGCTGATATATAAGCCTGAGAGCAGCATCAATCATGAACAGTCGATCCCAAAAAATCCTGCAATGACAAAATTCTTTCCAAGTGCTTGAGCAAAATGTTAGACAAGAGGAAGATTAATTACTGAGCAGTAGCAAATATGAAATGGAAACACGTTTTAGATCAGACTAATAAAGAGTGGTAAAAGATGATGGCTAAGGTGATGGTGATTGCATGATCTGATCAAATATGGCATTGTAGACCCGATAGAAACCCGAGTCTGTCCCAAACCTGTAGCTGTTGAATTCAGATCCATTTTCCATTAGCAGCTGGTGAATATCTTGCTTACCCATCAGAAGCAGTAGTGTACCATAAAGGTCTGCCAACATCTTGTGTGATTAGTACAATTCCCTATATCTACTCAGCTGCCTATCTGTCAGTGAATAATGGTACATGAACAGAAAACTGTACATACAATACACCTGTACTACTTTCCTGCAATAAATTCTGGCCCATGATGACTCATTGCTATTGCTTCTCACATTGTACAGCTTAATCTCATCCAATGATGCATTTGGCCCTGGTGGCACTAGATTTGATACCCCTGAATTGTTGCAGTATAATGTAGCTTCCTGATATGTGAGCATGGTATCAAACTTGTTCTTGCCTTCCCCTTTCAGGAACTCCAGGTAATCTAGCAAGATCCATCAGAAAAACGAGCATTAGAATTGATGACATGGAGATAAGAAGTGAAAAAATTGAAAAAACCTGAGAAGTTACCAATAGAGTCCCATTTCTGTCATAATTGTCTTCATTTTTGTTTTGTGTGAGATCCACATAACTTTCCAAGTCTAATTGGAAGTTCATTTTAATCGAAAGCAGAGACATTTTTCTTACCATGCACTATCCTATTTCTTGCCTTCCAGATGTTCCAAAGGGCAGTGAAGGAAGAAGGAAGCATCATTGTTTTGGATTTGCTTAAGCAGGTCCCCATGGTTTCGAGCAGAGAAATGATGATTAAATTTACAATAAAACCATGACAAAAAATCAGCAATTTTAGAGCGGTCAAAAGATATCTTTGCAATGTTTCATCATGAGAGCAATTAGATTGGCAAGAAATTTTGGGAACCGCAGTGGAAATTCTCACGAGAAAGGGAGACAAGGTTAGGCAGACTTTTCTGTGCAATCAACCAAATAAAGAAATTAACCTTAGGGGGACAATAAGAGCACCAGATATTTCTATAAAGAATTTTGCATTCATCATCAGAAATAGACCACTTGAGTTTAGCTTTGGCAGAGTTTTCTCTGTGATTGAGAATGGCATAAACAGAACTTACTTTATATTTGTTATGGCCATTAATTTTTAAAACAGCCCCACAAGCATTGCCAATCAGATTGGTAGCTTGAGATAAGATACTTTTGAAGTGAAGGTACAAGGCTTTGTCACTGGAAGTACCATGAATAATCCTTCTAAGATTGGTCCAAGAAATAATGTGATCATTCCTATATACCATGAGATAACCATTTCCTATAAATCTTAGGATGTCCCAGAGCAGGGATATTATCAGCACAATCTTTGAATGGGGAGACCGAGAATAGAGAAGAGTGCATATGAAGATCATGAATGTCGAATGTATCAAAGCTTCCTTGCACCATGTTCCAAGCCTTGATCATGTTTTGCATCAAAGGGAAGTATTTTTGCGAGGGATGCAATGTATTGAGGGGCTGATTGAGGGTAAACAATTGCCTGGATGGATGGCCATCAAGATATGACCTCTGAATCCAATATCTAATGAAGATTGATGCCATAGAATTGCTACCGATCGAGTTCTCGGATGAATTTACCTGCCAGGGCACAAGCTTGCAGATATAGATTTTTGCAGCCCAAACCACCATTTGACTTGGACCTAGTGATGATATCGGTTAACGAATCGAGAACCTCCCCATATGAAATTTCGGATAGATTTCTCCAACTCATTGTAAAGCCCGATTTTGGAGCAACAAGAGCTGATGAGAAATAGATGTGAGATGCACCAAGGCCAGAGTTTGCAATAAGTGTTTGCCTGCCAGTAGATAAAGAATTTCTGAAGGTATTAAACTTTCTCTTGATCTTTTGAAGAATTGGACCCCAGAGCCCCTTAATATTAGGATTTAGGGATAAGGGCATCCCAAGCAGCTTAGTTGCTTGTAAAGCATTTAAAATCTTAATGTCATAGAGGGAATTCTCTGTAGAGTCACCTACAATAACACTTTTGGCAATATTTAAATAAATTCCAGAGGCTGCAGAAAATAAATCAATGATGTTTAAGAACTTGGCAATATTATCAGGATTAGAGTCTAAGAAAGCAAAGGTATCATCTGCATACTGGGATAAGATAAGAGAACCGTTATTATCAGGTAAAATTAGACCTTGCAAATTACCACAATCCTGATGAAAATCCACTGCCTTAGTGAGCATCTCAGCAACAACCAGAAAAAGGTAAGGGGCAAGAGGACACCCCTGTCTAACTCCCCGAGCGAATTGAAAGAATTTTGTAGAACCATTAATTAAGACAGCTGAATTTGCCATGGAATTTAATCCAAGAATCAAGGATATTATCTTGGAATGGAAGCCAATTTTCTCCAATGCAAATTTTAGGAAATCTCAATTTACAGAATCAAAGGCTCTTTTAAAATCTAGCTTTAAAAGCACACAATTTTGGCCAGAGAATCTATTCCAATGTAACCCCTCCATGGCCACAATATAGTTATCCAAGATAAATCTATTGGGCAAGAAAGCAGACTGCTTAATATTAATTTTATCTTGAAGAAAAGGCTTGATCATTTGGCAATTAGTTTGGCACAAATCGGTAGGTGGAGTTGGTCAAAGAGATTGGCCTCAATGAGGGGAAAGATAAAGGCCTATCTACCTTAGGGACAAGGGTGATGAAACCAGCGAGAAATTGAGGGTGAAGATGCGGATCTCCGAAGCCATGGACCAATTTAATGATATCATCCTTAAGAATATCCCAGAATTGCAAGTAAAATTCTGGAGGGATCCCATCTGGTCCTGGAGATTTCCCTTTGCTAAAACTCAAGATTACCTTGTAAATTTCTTGCTCAGAGGGGACAGAGGCAATCGATTCATCCATCAAGCTAACAGAGTTTGGAAAGATATGGTCAATCAGGGAGATGAAGTCATCCCTTTTTGAGGTCAAGTTAACCATGGTATCCGCGATTCTTGAGCAGGGGAAGCATATTTCTCCTAAAAAAAAAAGCTTGATATCTTTGGGAGCATCAATATTTGAACCATTGTCAGATGAGACTTGAATGATGGAATTATTGAGAAGCCTGTTTCTAGCAGTTCTGTAAAAGAATTTTGAACTCCCCAAATCCATTTCCTTGTTGAATTTAATTTTTCATTTGATTGCATAACTCTTGGCCTCCATTTCCTCAACTTCTTCCCCAATTTGAAGATTAATGTCATAGGGTTGGGAATGGAGCAGAGCTCTAATTTTCCTCATTTGTTCAAGATAGCAATCTTTCTGCCTGGTTTTCTCTTTAAAAATTGCTTGAGACCAGTTCTTGATCCAAGTTTTAACTTGCTTGATCTTGGAATAGATTGCTTTCATAGAATGATGACCTTTGGAACCTGAGATTAGCATCAAGCTTTGTTTTGCATAGAGAGATAGAAAGTTTTGAACTCTTGGCCAATTTATCATTTTGAAGGAGGGAGCAATTAAATTTGAAAGGAATATTGCCCTCTCTTGGAAGATTGAGAAGATGTTTAGTGTGGAGGAATTGAAATTTGGTGATCGAGAGATAGAGATGGATTCATCATGACCACATAATGATTATCCCAAAAGAATTGGAAGAATTTGAGACATAAAACCTGTCGAGAGCACAAAATACTCTATTTGAGTTTTTTTGCTTGTTTGACCAAGTGTAGATGGCAGTTGAAGAGGGAACATGAATCAAATTAGAGTCAGAGATCAGGGAATTCCAGTTAACTCTCTCTGTGGTAGACATATTTATTATGTTCCCTAATTTCATATCCCAATTAGGGGTATTATTAAAATCCCCAGATACAATCCAATCAATAGCAGGTTGGGAGGAAATCCAATGATTAATTTCTGGCCATAATAATTCTCTATCTTTAGGACATGTTGGGCGTAGATGTTGAGAACACCAAAACTAGAATTGTTGAAAAGAAAACTACAGACCTGCCAACATTTCTTTGGGACTATTATAAAAGGAGGCATGAGTCAAAGATTTCCAAATCATGATGAGCCCCCACATGTGCGGAGGATTCTATCCAAATAGAAGAAGCACTTGGGAAAATCCAATCAGCCAGACTAGAGCTCTCAAATTTAGGGAGCTTGGTTTCTTGAAGCAGAATGAGGTCAGCCTTGTAGTGTCTAAGTTGAGAAATTACTCTTTTTCTCTTGATGGGGCCTTTTATCCCCCTAACATTCCATGTCATTATCTTCATTAGAAAGATAAGAGGTGACAAATGGAAAGGACCCGGATAGTTATCTATTTCTCTTATTCTTTTTACTCCTAGTGTTGCCAGCAGCTGTTTTATGAAGATAAGAGGAGATATCAGGCTTGGCAAGATCTTTTTTCAATTTTGACTTGGATTTATTCTTGGCATTATTAGTCAAAGAATTATCTGCTAAAAAAGATTCCTTCCCCCAGTTTTCTTTATCACTATCAAACTCATTATCAGAACAACCACCAGGTATGAATTCAAATAGGTTTGAAGGATTATCTTTAATAACATCTAGATTAGAACTATCAGAGAGAGGTACTTGCCTTTTACATATGCCTTCATTGTTGCAACTTAGTGGAGTGCTCGAGTCATGAGAAAGTATACATCCAAATCTGACATCTGCAGTAACATCCTCAACTGCCAACAGCCCCTGGTCTGGAGTCTCTACCACCACTTGTTCCTCATTGTCTTTATTTATAGATGTCGTCTCACCAGCTGCCAAGTGCTCAGTATATATGGGATCAGCTAACAGACCAGCTTGCAGAGAGGCAAGTTGTTCAGCAATTTCCTTGGAGACTGGGGAGGTGACTATAGGGGAATGACATGACAAGGTATTCAAGTCGATTAAGGGATCAGGATGGTTTGGATGGAGAGGGGAGCAATATTCTGAAGGAGTGGAGGGAATGTCCATTATGTAAAGGCTAGAATTGTTGCTCAGTAATAAATCAGACTCTTGATCTACATTTAAACTAGCAAGTACCTGAAATTGATTGGAGCAATCAATTTTGTCCACCATGTTGTCAAAAGGATCTTCTTGAATAGGCTCCTAGAATTTGGGAGGAGCTAATGAAACAAAGTCATTAGCAACCTTTTCTTGATTTACTGATGTAGAAGAAACTGGATTAATAGATTTGGAGATGCCCTTTGAGTTGCTTGTAGGAACTTTATCCATGGCAGTAGTCAATATTTTAGAAGCCCTTCCCAAGTCAGAGTTATTTGTTGAAGTAGGTATCTTTAGCTCAAAATGTTTGCCATTTCCAAAATTCCCTACCATAATTTTGTCACATATTTTCAAGCCTTTAAGGATGGCTGGATGCTGAGAGGTATGACTTTTAATAATCAGTGGAACACTCTTATCTTTTGGAAGACCAAAGTGATCAGCTGACTTCTGTGGCTGGAGCATGCAATTTTTTTTGGTACCAGCCATGACCTGATTTAACAAGTCATGGAGTTTCTCTGTCTGCAATTCATTTTGTTGAATTGGTGCTTTGCCCTTATCTTTGACATTTTCATGATTCTGCAGGATTTTTACCCCTGAACCCTGAAATCCTTTGGAATAATGGAAACCATTACTATTGTTAAACATTTTTTGGGGAGACTTTTCCATTCTTTTCATTTGTTGATTTCTGATTCTCCTGGTACTGCCATTTACTCTATTCCATTGGAAGTTTTGACCATGGTCTTTATCTTGATAAGTCAAAGACGAGTTGACTGACTTCTCTGGAACCTGCATTACATTGACCCTTTCTACATAGCCATTATTAAAATTTGGAGCAATCTGTTGATCTGGCACAACTCTGCCCAAATCTGCTTCCTTCTGTGGACAAGCATTGTACCAGAAATGTCTCTTCAAACAATTCTGACAATGTGGAGGTAATCCTGACCATCTCAGAGATAGACAGGTGGATTGGCCAAAGGCATCAGAGAAGGGAATGGATGTAGGGATAGTTTTGGAGAGATCTAACTGGATGAAAGCTCTTGGGGATCTTGAAGGAGAAAATTCAGTGCAAATATAATGTCCAATTGAGTTAAATAGCAATTTGAGGCAATCTTCAGTCCAATAAATAGGATTTAAGCCTTGCAGAGTAGTGGAGGCCACACACAAATTATTAATACCCTCAGAGTTGAGTTTGGGGTCCCATTTTAGGAGGGAGAGTTGATATGACTCATAACTCTGGGAACCAAGCTTAAGGAGATAATTTGCAGTCCTCTGGTTGCCACATTCTACCATGATGTAGGGATAGGTTAGCCAGTACATAGCATTTAGAAGAACTCCCTTATGGAGATTTAGGCAGAATGACCAGAGCTTGTCTAACTGAATCCTTGAGGGAAGCAATTTTAGAATGAACAGAAGGAAGATCAAGTGAAATACCATGGTAGATCTTTTGCTTGCTCCCTTCAATTGGACGGAGTTCCTTCAAGGCAGCATCATAGTGATCATCTGGCAAGATCTCAGCAGTTGGTTTCGGGACTCCATAAGGTAAAGGGACTTGGGTAGCTGGATCAAGAACAGGAACTCGGCCCCACATATCAGGATCTTTCAAAAATTATCCCAGACAGGAGTTTTGAATGTTTTAGGATCCATGACCTGATTTTGATCTGCAAGGTTAGCGAAATTGCCAAAGAGAATAAATTCTTCTGGATTATTATGGAAAGAGCTTAACTTTTTGAGGACCACAGATCGATCTCCAGGCGACAAAGCAGAGAGAGTGAAGAAGAGGCAAAAATTTAGGGCTAATATAATTTTTATTTTCCATATAAGAAAGAGCAGAAGAAAATAACAAAGGGTAATTTGAAAAGAGAGGAGCTCGGGAAAAGAAGAAGGGAAGAAGAAAAGAGAATTTTGGACAATGGTAAGACAGGAACCTATCTATCAGCACGAAAGTCAAGATAACTCTATAAAGCCAGAATTGTCGAAGTTAAGAAAGAATTTCCCTTTAATTTTCAGAGAAATCGCCCAATTCAACTTCTGAATACAGCTTGATGGTAATTTTGGACTCGAATTGATCACTGTAAGCTCTAATGGTAGTTGTTGCTTCAATATTCTTGGAACCAAGAAACTCCTCTAGCCAGGAATCAATTATCTGTATTTCAAAGTCTTCACATCCTGGGACAAAGGAGCCTTCGGGTTGGAAAGAATTGTGAGGAAAAAACCCTCTGAAGATCAATGAATTCCACAGATCAGAGGAATTGTCAACAAGAAAACCACAAGTAAGTCTGTGCTCCTGTTTAAGAATTGCAAAGATTCGGGTATCCATGGATAGATCTTTGCATTCTAATTTCAAAGAAGTGCTAGCCCCTACAAGGCTAGCTCACGATCCAGAGGAAATTGAGGTTCAATCCGGGTAGATCAAGCAATTTCTCATAGAGAATTGCCAAGAAACCAGTTCAAACCGAATTTGGAGGTAAAAGACAAAATGGCCAAGATTAGGCCAAGATTTTAGGTGCCAGTTTTACATACCGGTTACCCATCTTCCGCAGATGCTTTTTGGGAAGATGAATCCAGACCCATTGATCTTTTTTGTAAACAACCTTTTTTCGTTTCTTTCCAAGCTTGGAAGCCATCCTGGCTTTTCTGGATTTGTGCCTTTACCTCCCGTAAGATATCTGCAAAATCTGTAGCGGCTTCATCGGAAGCAGGTACTTCTCCCCCTAGTTTTGCAATTGGGGACTCCAAGGAATATCTATATACTATTTCAAAAGGAGTTCTTTGGGTAACTGAGTGCACAATGTTATTATAAACAAACTCTAAAAGATAAAGGTATTCCTCCCACTGGCTTTGTCTTTCTGCAACATAAACTCTCAGCATATCTTCAATAACTCAGTTTACCACTTCAGACTGGCCAACCGTCTGGGGATGATAAGCGGTGGAAAACTTTAGAGTCGTGCCTAAATTTTTCATAAGTTCAGCCTAAAATCTGCTACAGAATAGGGGATCCCAATCTGTTATGATTGCATCTGGCATTCCATGGATCTTAAATATTTTCTTTAAGAAAATCTTGCTTGCCTGTGGCGCAATCATGCTGGATTTACAGGGAATAAAATGAACCTGTTTAGACAATCTGTCTACCACTGTCCAAATTTGATCATTCTTGTGGATGGTCTTTGGTAACCCTTGAATAAAATCTATGGTAATATGCTTCCATGGTTTTTCTGGAATAGGCAAGGGTTGAACTAATCCGGCAGGCTTACCAGTTGAAGCCTTTATTTGTTGACAAATAAGGCATGCTTCAACATACTTTCTTACATCCCTTTCAAGTTTTGGCCAAAAAAAACGTCGTTTCACAGTTGCCAAAGTGGCTTGAGTTCCTCTATGTCCCGAATAAGGAGGTTCATGACATTCCTGTATCACTTTCAACCTATATGCTTGTGTAACACAAGTACGATTCCGGTAGAATAAGATCCCATTATTATGGATTCTATACTCTGCCAAAAAGTTTCTTCCCTCCTTTTGTACCTGTGCATACGGAGCAGCAAAGGAGGGGTCGTTCACATATTCTTCTTTCATTGGATCCAAATCAATAAATTTTTGCTTTCTGAGATATGGCTTGGATAGTGAGCGGACTTAATGCATCGCAACTTGGTTCTCCTTCCCAGGCTTATACTCAAGCTGCATTCCTTCAAAATCCTTTATAGTGTCAATGAGCTTCAATTGCCGCGCATTGATAATATCATGCGTTTGTATATGTTTCAAGCTTTGTTGATCAAAACGAGCCACAAACTTGGATTCCATAAGATAATGCCTCCACTTCTTGAGTGCATGAACTAAAGCAATCAATTCTTTTTTATAGGTACTGTACTTTTGCTCCAAGGGTTTGAGCATTCGGCTGACATAAGCTAATGGATGTCCATCTTGCATAAGTACTGCACCAATAGCATTCCCACTTGCGTTGGAACAGACTGTGAAAGGCTTATTACAGTCAGGCAATACTAATACCGGTTCAATTGCCATGTTCTCTTTCAGAGTTCGGAAAGCTGCCTCGGCTTTTGGATTCCAAATAAAAGGGGTATCTTTCTTTAAAAACCTGCTAAGAGGAAGGGTTACTTTTGCAAAATCCTTCACAAATCTTCGATAGTAACTGCATAGCTGTACAAAAGAACGTAAGTCCTTGATATTTTTAGGCCGAGGCCAATCAATGATAACCCTAATCTTTTTGGGATCCATCCGTATGCCTTCTTTGGATATAATATGGCCTAAGTATCCAACTTCTTGCATAAAGAACCTGCTACAAACAGCGTATTCTGCCTCAAAAGGTCAAAAACATGTTGAAGGTGTTGTTTGTGCTCCTCAATAGTCCTACTATATATAAGTATATCATCAAAGAAGACTACAACACTTTTCCTAATGCGGGTGCTAAAACTCTCCCCATGAGACGGTAGAAGGTTGCCAGAGTATTGGTCAGACCAAAAGGCATTACGCGAAACTCATAATGTCTAAAAGTTATTCTGAACGCTATCTTACCAATGTCTTCTTCCTTCGTTCGGATTTGGTGATATCCTGATTTCAAATCAATTTTGCTAAAGATGCAGGCACCTCGTAATTCATCAAATAGATCGTCAGCCCTAGGTACTGGAAATTTGTCCTTAATAGTCAGCTTGTTGAAAGCTCTATAATCCACGCACATCCGATATCCCTTTATCTTTCTTTTTTTGACGTAGCGTGTGCCAAAGGGTGAAACAGTGATAGTGGCCTATAGGCGGCGATCTAACATCTCTGTTATCTGTTTCTCAAGCTCTAATTTTTCGAAATGACTGACTCGATAAGGTGCCCTGTTTGGAGATGTGGCATTTTCTTGCAACTGTATTGCATGATCTTCAGGACGATGAGGAGGTAAATCTAAAGTTTCCTCATCCTTGAAGAGATCGTCAAATTGTCTGAGAAAACTGTACAACTCGGAAGGCACCTGTGATGGTGGGTCAGAGTTTCTCAAGTAAATAAAGTACGACTCAACTTCACTCTGTATTAACTTTTTAGCTTCAGAGTATGTCAATAGGAGTTCAGCTTGAGATGAGGAGTCAGTATCGGACTTCATAGATTGCCCTTCAACCACTATAGTCATTGTCTTTTCCCGCTAACTAGGTGGGCATCAAACTATTCTACGCCAACCAATTCCCAATATCACATCCATAGATCCTAGAGGGGCCATAATCAAAACTCTTTCTTCTGAATACTGCCCTATTTGGATAGGAGCTACCACATATTTATCACATTGATTCCTAGGACCTTTCAAACACTGCACAACTGTGATTTTCGCTTGCAAATCACAAATAGGTAATCCTAATTTATACACCAAGTCCTGCGAGATAAAATCATGTGTTGAACCATCGTCAAGCAAGACAGTCACATCCTAACCTTTTACTGAACCTTTCATTTTAAACAACCACGCTTCTGGAAGTCCTGTATCGTCTCCCGACAAATTCTTCAAGTATGCAATTTGCAGTCTCCCTTTTTCTTGTTCAATAGTTGCCAGCATTCCTTTAGGGTCACTTTTTATTGGTGGTGTACAAAAAAGCGAAATCTCAGCACGTCGTAAGCACCTTATCTCGAAGGCCGCTTTTTTTCATGGTGACAGCCGCATCTGGGTGTAATGAAGTCTGGCGACGGGCGTAATGAAGTCTGGCGACGGTCATGATGAAGGGGGCTTACGAGCTCCGGAATGCGCGCCAAATGATTTGGGGTCTGATTCCTCCCAAGCTTTCCAAATTTTTTGAAACTTCAAACTCTTTTTCGCTGGAGGAAAGGCGCCTTTGAAGCTCTTTTTTTCACTCTTCAAGCTCTTTTTCATTCCGTCTAATTCAAACGATGGAGCCAGCTTCGAAACAGGTAACAATGTTGAGGTTTTTCGCTCTGATTTATTACAGAGATTGAATTTAAAGCTTTTCCATTTTATTTGCAGTTGCCGGTTGCTAGGACAGAGCGTGAATTCGCTACTTGCCGTGGTCTGCCTTCGGTGGGAAAGAAGCCCAAGCAGTTGAAGCCGGAAGATGTTTCGGAAAATGAATGGTTACAGGTTTGGAAGTGTCCCCTTGAATGTGGGAAAATGAAGATCAAGGACGTCCAGCCAGGTTTCAGGGCTGAATTGACAGATCTGATTAACAAGGTATACCAGAAGAAGCTGGTTAATCACGAAGTTCGAACTCAATTTGCAAGAGCTTTCGCATGGCAGCACACCAACAAGGCTCTTGCAAACCCAAAGGAGTTTTTAGTGAACGGGCTTCTTTTGTCGCGATGCCGAGGGATGGAAGGCGGCTCGGCCGCTTCGAAGTTGTGTGCAACAGATTAGCGCATACCGCTGCGAGGAAATACAAATTCAGATGTGACTTGAAAACGAGATTTTTGCAGATGATTTGAATATCGAGAAGACAGCTTGCACATTTGAAGACAATGGAGGACTTGTTAAAGGGTCTTCCAAGAGACCCCTGTTGAGCATGGATAAGGGCAAGTACAACTCTTTGGTTGATGAGGTTTCAATACTGAAACGATTTTTAGCATATGACATCACATTTCTTTGTTGAATTAAGTCTTGTATACCAAATTTTCACAATGCTTTGGAACCACCTTTGTCCCACCTTTGCCATCAGGTTCTTTTGCTGATTCATAAACCTAAAAGCAAAGCAATGATTAGTTTAATAAATCACAAAATCGTGAAAGGAAATGTACATCACCCAACCCTATCAAAAAGTTTTCCAATCTACTAAATGCCCCGCTTGACCTTGCTTAATTTTTTTGGACACATAGGTAACTTAGATGGGCCACAAGCATTGCATTTCAGCAATATGCAATTATGAGTATACCACTCATCCGCAATGTCCTTGAACATACAATTGACCTCCACAAATCACTTGAAGATTTGTAGGTCTTAGTATTAGCTTCACACTTTGCTCTAGCACCACAAACGTAACAAGTACAACTACAATCAAGACCATGAATCTTTGTATCCAACCTAATCTTGTTTCTTGCTTGTCTAACATAATCTAGTCTCATATGATACACACAACAACAAGTCTCCCTGTCCTTTACTTTTTCGAACAAATGGAGGTTTCAAAGATAATCTAAAAGTCGAGAATGAAACTCGAGAATTTTGGATATTCTTTTCGAAAACTAGCATAAAAAGAACACTGCATTAAAAGTAACAAGCACATTAGTATTGTAAACAAATGAATTATAAACTTAAAAGAAAAAACCAACCTCAGTTTCTTCCAAGAAGTGTAGAGCATGCATTATCTTCTTTCCTTTGCCAAGCCTAATCTTAATAACATGTTTCTTGCATGGTGACACTCGGGTCTGATGAGTCCAAAAATCAATTACTAATTTCTGCTATTTTCTGCTTAGTTTATCAGATCTGGTTTTCTTTTTGAACATTGACCATGGGCCATCACCAATTTCTGCTGTTTTTCTCCTCTGAACTGCTGTTGTCACATATCTTCTATTCAAGTTTAGGCACTTGGAAGTTCCCAAACAATTAGTGCCTGGGACAACAGCATATACCATGGCTGAGGTCCTTGCTGTAAGTACATCAGTAGATCTGGCATGCTTATGGTTTGCAAGAGAATTCTTGAGGTTGTTAACTATCTTTCTCATTGTGTCTACTTCTTTCAATTTTAACATTTCAAATTCTGGCAGCAACTTAGCAGCACCTTGAAGAACTTCTTTCCTCTCATTCTTTGAAACTTTATGACATACCTCATTAGCATGGTCTGCAATCAACCTCGACAGTTGTTGTTTTCTTCTCTTACTGAAAACATTCTCTTCAAATTCTTTGTCCTCTTCCTTCAATTCGGCTTCCCTTGCTCTCTTTCTTGCTCTCTGCTGCCTTCTCTTTTCTGCACTGATTTTCCTGTAGAGTAACAAACTATCTTCAATCTGTGTTTCATATTCTGCAAATAGTAAACAATGAAACACTACATATGAAATAAATTAAGCACTACATAAAACAGATTGCTTAAAAAAACTGCACATGAAAGAATGTACCTGCTTCAATCTGTGTTTCATATTCTGCAAATAGTAAACAATACTCAGAATAAAGCACTACATATGAAATAAATTAAGCACTACATAAAATTGCTAAAAAAAAGCGCACATGAAAGAATGTACCGCTTCAATCTGTGTTTCATATTCGCAAATAGTAAACAATACTCGGAATAAAGCACTACATATGAAATAAATTAAGCACTACATATAAAAGCAATTCGCTTAAAAAAGCGCACATGAAAGAATGTACACAGCTTCCGAGTCCCTGCATGTGCTGATTTTGGATGTCATGTACATAATCAACACAAGTATCATCATATGTAGGAATGTTTGTATCCTCCACTTCTTCTGCAAATTAGGAAACAGAAATTCAAGAACCAAAATAAAATTCCCATGGCATGCTGAAGAGCTGATTACCAGCAGGGCATTCATAGACAAAAGATTGTTGTATAGGCTGAGTATATGGAGTCGACCCATAGACAAAAGATTGTTGTATAGGCTGAGCAATCTTGGAAGCCAGACGACCACATAGCTCCTTGAATTGGTGGGACTGCTCTTGAAGATTATGCAAACTGGAGAATAGATTGTTTGGATCAAACAGTACTCCATTCCTTGCAATGGCCAAACGAAAGAGATCTGGCATTACTTCGTGTTCCCAGATTTCTACAAAAGCTAGAATATCATAATCCATGAACATTCTTGCATTACTCAGAATTTTTGATTCATTCATGCCATGTAATTCCATACCAGACACTTGAGGGCCTTGCATCCCTATTCTTTGTTCCTAATCACCAATTTGTTGTTGATGATATATGCATTTTTACCTTCAGATTTCAGCTTTTTAAGTTCATCCAAGAGTTGTTTCCTCTCTTTTTGCTGCTGTACTGTCAAATCATCATTGAGCCAAATCCTATTTCCTTTCAAGTACCCTCTGTGCTGCAAAATTCTTGCTTTAGAGTCAAGGCTACCAAATTTAAGAAGTACCGGTCTGCTTCTCTCCTCAATTCGTTTCCCAATCCTTCTACTATAAAGGACACCAGGATCCACAAGATGCATGGTATTTTTAAAGAATTCATTGACTACGTGACTTACATCTTCTCCTTCATCTTCTGGGAGCCCAGCAACCACAATGTTCTTAGCCCTTGCAGATCGATCCTCTTGCTTTGAAATTCTCTCTTGTCCTTGAGCAAATAAGGAAGAAACCCTACTCTCAATATTTGAGGTGATTGCTGCTACCATTTGCTCAGAAGAACATGGAGTGCTATATTCATCTGGTTGCCCCTGGTCAAATTCTATATCTGCAAGTTTACTCTTCAGGTTTTCTATTTCGTGCTTAAATTCGCCAATCTCATGTCTGGAAGCTTTCATTTCATCTTTTAATTGCTGCTGCAGGTTCCCGATTTCCTGTCTTGCTGCCTTCACCTCTTCTTTTGTTTCTTTCATTTCAGTTAGAAGCTTGGATGGCACAACCCATCCATCTGAGACCAGATGTCTTCCTGTGGTTCATTGAAGAAGATCTAGAAAAGGAATTCAGTCCCATAAATCCCTGAAAACTTTGGGTTCTAATAGCAAGAAGCAATAAGGTGCTCATACGAGGTCCCATTTTCCTGGGCGGAAGTCCAACTCTTAGCCAAGAAGCTTCATAGACGATATGTTGTACTATACTATTGCTATCCTTCAATAGAAGTATCCTATGGGAATTAAAGATTCAATAGTCGGATCTAAAAGTTGAAGCCCCTGCACATGGGCTTTCGTTGTAGCCCCTTTTCAGGAGTCCAGAAGACCAGCCTGTGCCATGAAAGGCTATATGTACATGCCATGATGTGACGCTCCCTGAACATATACGACCCCCGGCCGTATACATACGGGGACTTTCCCCTCCCATGGCGACCATATCGCCACGAGCAGGGCCCTCCGTCTATCCCGGGCCATCTATAGAGAGATGCCCGAGTGAAGGACACGGAGGTGTCATTCGGCCCACGCCTTCAGTGGGACTCCTACGTTGCGGAAGCGTGAATACATGTTAGCACACAGCATAAATCATATATAAATAACCACCACGAAGGGTGGCGCATCCATCCAAATACCAACGGCAAAGAATATGCATCTAACTAAGAAAACACCCCAAACCCCAGGTTCTACCCCGGTTCAGACTCCTGTGAGGATAGACTGACGGCTCGGCCTCAAGAGATCAGCAGACAGAGATATAACCTGGCGTTGGCTGGCATAGAACATCGGATAGGGTTGTCCACTCCATGCCCCTCCCATTGCACACTTTGCGAGATGGGTCGATTCACGCTATGGCCGCTATAGCCTTCCGGAGACGCAGCTCGAGGTATCACCCTACGAGCCTACTCCGGGGGTTCATGACGCCCGGTCCGATGAGGCAGGTCGTGGAAGCGGCCCCTTCCGAGATCCGCAGTGGTTCCATGGTTGAGCTAGAGAATACGCATCGCATCGTGACCCCGCATCCGCACCGACTTACTCACCCTAAATCTACTCAAAGTGCAAGATGCCCCATACGGGTCACACCACTACACCCAGGGAGTGTCAGACCCATACCCGGTCCTCTACATGACCGGCTATCAGGCCTAGCCCACTGTAGGAGTCTCAGGAGCCTTTTATGTTCGTGCAAGACCCCACCCCCACTTCACCACTGTGTCCCTTCTTTGGTGCTAAGCCAATTGTTGTGCGTTTTTTCTTGACTATTTTTTCATGATGTGCCTAAATTGGTGAAATGTGTGCAAAAATGGAGAATAATATGGGTGTAATATGGAGAAAATGTAAAAAATGTGAAAATATTGGGGATGAAGCATTTATGATGTATTGAAGTTGAACTTATGGACTTGAAGGTGTATAAAAGTCCTTTTCAATGGTTAAAGCATGGGGGTGAGGTGGCGCAATCCTAGGAGACATGTAAGTTATTGGAGATCTAATGGTGGAGATTGCTTAAAGATGAATGGAGGAGATTTGATGTGTAAGTTTAAGAGGAGGGGTACGTCTCCTCATTCTCTCTCTCTCACTCTTGGAGTTTTCTTGAAGATCTGTTGTAGAGTGCATCTTCCATGGAAGAAATAAATAATGAAGAGGAGGATGAACCTCCAGATTATCTTGATTATGATTTGGTTGTGCAATTGAGGTGTCTTTGATCTCTTGTTCCATTCTTTAAATTCCTTTCTTCAATTCTCGTGTCTTGCCTTGTGAGTGCTTGCTGATAGAGTGTGGCGACTGATGCATATATTTTGCATTACGCTTTCAGCTTGGGTTTTGATTCAATTTGTTGGATTATATAAAGTGGGGGCATATTTTGCAGAAGAAGCTTGGGGTTTTCCATTTTTGCATTATATGCAAGAAAACAACATTCATCATTAAATACAATTATATGGAGCAATTCTTCATTTGGAATAAAGAGATAATATTTGTATGTTTGAGTATTATTTCAAAGCAAGCTTCATTTCAAAAAATCAAACAAGAGATGCAACATAGAGAATAAGAATTTGCAATTTTTAAAAGCAGACGAAAATGTATTTGAAGATAAAAAGCAATAGCTTCTTCCTTTTCTCTTTGAATTGGTTTACCTTTTTGAAAATCTAATGCATGTGAATGCTTAAATCTTGTTGTGGATTTCATATAAACAAAAGCCAAGACTAAAAAAATAGGTTCGTTTAATCTTCTTCATATTGTTCATAAACAAGTTTTTGGTATATATCCAAATATGGCAAATTATCTTCATTGCTTCAAAAATAAATCGGAATGCTATTGTTTAGGATGCCATAGTCTGTTAAACCCTAATGTTCAATCATATTTTGTCAATCCACGTGCCAAACCCACATCATTGAAATTTTTAACACGAAAACAAAATAAAAAAGAGATAAGGAAGGAGTCGATTGTCATAGCCAAATCCTTTGCTATAAGGTTCTTTTGCTTTAATCATACCCTCAATGCCCTAATGTTACGCCATATCTCCTTCAAACCCTTAACCATTTATGTGCTATCCTCTCTTTCCGCCATAGCCCTTCCATTTGACCACATCCTAGATCCTACCTTGAGGCCCCATTTCTTCCATAAATGATCCGAGAAACCCTCGCTAACAAAGTCGTTCTTACCTTTGTTCCACCATACCCCTACTTGCCTGCCGCAGCGCAGAATAGTGAGAGAAAAGGAGGAGGAAAATAAAAGGAAAAAGAAAGAAGTAACGGCTGTTTAATAGAAAAAACAAAGGGAAAAAATTACAAAGGAGTTAATTGGGATGAGATGGTAAGTGATGTGGCCTAGCAAATGTGAGGTTCACTGTTCAAATCCAAACCAAGTTCATATTTTAAAGAAGATATTTTAGTAAAGTCCCAATATTGCACTTGATGATATTATTTATGCAAGTATATGTGCCCAAAACATATTCCCATGTGTTAAGAAGAATTGAAGTCCCTTTGAAGAATCGACCTTTGTTTGAAGTTTTAATATTTTTGAAGACCATCATTATTTAGAGAAGACTATTCTCCAACGAGCTTATTCAAGTCAAACACCATATTATGAAGATCAAGAATATGTGGTTAGTGCTTATGCTTTTGCAATTTGATTGGATCTAATTTCCAAGTTTTTTCAAGAATTCAAGCTATCAAAAGAAGTTGTACAAGTTTTATTTTTTATTTAAGTGATTATGGATGGCATGATGGATGTGCTGACCTAGAAAGGCAGCAACATCTCATGACCTATGTAAAATGTGATGAAAAATTATAAGTGTTGTGAAGGGGATAGAGCGCCATGCCAGGGCAGTAGAGCGAGGGTGCCACTGACCTGGATGGGACTTGCCACCCTATAATTGATGAAGATGAAGTGATGTTAGAAGTTTTTAGTATTTTTTTTTCCTTGGAAGACTTCTATAGATATTTTTGAAGGCTTGAAGACATTTGGACATTGGATTTTTGTTAAGTTGTGATGCTATTTAGAGGACCAAGTTGAAGACATGAAGATCGAAGAAAAGATTTTTGAAGAATTCATCGGGACGATGAATAATCTTGGGGGGGAATAATGTTGTGCATTTTTCTTGACTATTTTTTCATGATGTGCCTAAATTGGTGAAATGTGTGCATAAATGGAGAATAATATGGGTATAATATGGAGAAAATGTAAAAAATGTGAAAATATTGGGGATGAAGCATTTATGATGTATTGAAGTTGAACTTATGGACTTGAAGGTGTATAAAAGTCCTTTTCAATGGTTAAAGCATGGGGGTGAGGTGGCGCAATCCTAGGAGACATGTAAGTTATTGGAGATCTAATGGTGGAGATTGCTTAAAGATGAATGGAGGAGATTTGATGTGTAAGTTTAAGAGGAGGGGTACGTCTCCTCATTCTCTCTCTCTCACTCTTGGAGTTTTCTTGAAGATCTGTTGTAGAGTGCATCTTCCATGGAAGAAATAAATAATGAAGAGGAGGATGAACCTCCAGATTATCTTGATTATGATTTGGTTGTGCAATTGAGGTGTCTTTGATCTCTTGTTCCATTCTTTAAATTCCTTTCTTCAATTCTCGTGTCTTGCCTTGTGAGTGCTTGCTGATAGAGTGTGGCGCAGCCTGATGCATATATTTTGCATTCTGCTCAGCTTGGGTTTTGATTCAATCTGTTGGATTATATAAAGTGGGGGGCATTCCGAGAAGAAGCAGCATTCTATTAGCATTATATGCAAGAAAACAACCTTCATCATTAAATCACCAGCGCTGGAAATATCTTGCAGAAGTTCAGAATATTTGTAATGAGTATTGCTTCTTTCAAAATCAAACAAGAGATGCAACATAGAGGTAAGGATTTGATTTTTAAGCAGACGAAAATGTACTTGAAGATAAAAACGATCTGTTCTTCCTTTGCCTGGCCAGTAAAGCTTGAACAGAATGCATGTGAATGCTTAAATCTTGTTGTGGATTTCTACTGTAAACAAAAGAAGGAAACTGTAAGGTTCGTGTAAAATTCATATTCTCATAAACAAATGCTGGTATATATCTCTGTGCAATACAAATTATCCACATCCTGTGCAAAATAAATCTTAATGCTATTGCTTCGTCTATAGTCTGTTAAATCGTGCTCCAAACCGTGTGCAATCCCTGTGCCAAAGCCAGATTTACTCAAAAGCTACAGTTGTCATAGCCAAAACCAGTGAAAAGGTTCGCAGCCATACCCTCAATCTGCATCGCCATCTCCTTCAAACCCTTTGATTTATGTGCTATCCGCTTCTTTCTGCCCTTCCCCTTGCTAGATCCTACCTTTTCCTTCTTCCACCTTCCGATACCCGGGTGATCCATTCTTACCTTAGATCCACCATGCCCTACTTGCCCCGCGAGCACAAGATCCGATGCCAGAGAAAAGGAGGAAAAAAAAATAAAAGGAAAAAAGAAAGAATGATCAAAAGGTGTTTAATAGAAAAACAAAAGGGAAAAAATTACAAAGGAGTTAATTGGGATGAGATGGTAAGTGATGTAATGGCCTAGCAAATCATGAGTTCCTTCTGCTCAAATCCAAACCAAGTTCATATTTTAAAGAAGATATTTTTTAAAGTCCCAAATTACTTGATTATTATATTGCAAGTATATAGCCCAAAACATATTCCCATGTGTTAAGAAGATTTTTGAAGTCCCTTTGAAGATGACCTTTGAATTTGAAGTTTTAATATTTTTGAAGACCATCATTATTTAGAGAAGACTATTCTCAACGAGCTTATTCAAGTCAAACACCATATTATGAAGATCAAGAATATGTGGTTAGTGCTTATGCTTTTGCAATTTATTTGATCTAATTTCCAAGTATTTTTTGAACATTCTCTAATCAAATGAAGATGACAAGTTTTATTTTTTATTTATTTTGATTTTGGATGGCATGATGGATGTCTAACCTAGAAAGTTATTCAACATCTCATGACCTATGTAAAATGTGATGAAAAATTATAAGTGTTGTGAAGGGGATAGAGCGCCATGCCAGGGCAGTAGAGCGAGGGTGCCACTGACCTGGATGGGACTTGCCACCCTATAATTGATGAAGATGAAGTGATGTTAGAAGTTTTTAGTATTTTTTTTTCCTTGGAAGACTTCTATAGATGTTTTTGAAGGCTTGAAGACATTTGGACATTGGATTTTTGTTAAGTTGTGATGCTATTTAGAGGACCAAGTTGAAGATATGAAGATCGAAGAAATTTTTTTTTTTGAAGAATTCATCGGGACGATGAATAATCTTGGGGGGGAATAATGTTGTGCGTTTTTTCTTGACTATTTTTTCATGATGTGCCTAAATTGGTGAAATGTGTGCAAAAATGGAGAATAATATGGGTGTAATATGGAGAAAATGTAAAAAATGTGAAAATATTGGGGATGAAGCATTTATGATGTATTGAAGTTGAACTTATGGACTTGAAGGTGTATAAAAGTCCTTTTCAATGGTTAAAGCATGATGGGGGTGAGGTGGGTGGCAAAATCCTAGGAGACATGTAAGTTATTGGAGATCTAATGGTGGAGATTGCTTAAAGATGAATGGAGGAGATTTGATGTGTAAGTTTAAGAGGAGGGGTACGTCTCCTCATTCTCTCTCTCTCTCACTCTTGGAGTTTTCTTGAAGATCTGTTGTAGAGTGCATCTTCCATGGAAGAAATAAATAATGAAGAGGAGGATGAACCTCCAGATTATCTTGATTATGATTTGGTTGTGCAATTGAGGTGTATTTGATCTCTTGTTCCATTCTTCAAATTCTTTCTTCAATTCTCGTGTCTTGCCTTGTGAGTGCTTGTTGATAGAGTGTGGTATGACTGATGCATATATTTTGCATTCTGCTCAGCTTGGGGTTTGGTCCATTTGTTGGATTGCATGGGGGGTATATTTTGCATTACGCTCAAGACTCTTATGCATGATCGTCTTTGGGGTTTTGGTCCATTTGTTGGATTACATAAGTGAGTCTTTGAGCAGAATGCAAAATATACCCCACTTATGTAATCCAACAAATGGACCAAACCCTGTCGAGCAGAATGCAAAATATATGCATCAGTCGCGCCACACTTCTATCGCTGAAGCACTCACAAGGCAAGACAACTAGAATTGAAGAAAAGAATTTGAAGAATGGAACAAGAGATCAAATACACCTCAATTGCACAACCAAATCATAATCAAGATAATCTGGAGGTTCATCCTCCTCTTCATTATTTATTTCTTCCATGGAAGATGCACTAACAGATCTTCAAGAAAACTCCAAGAGTGAGAGAGAGAGAGAATGAGGAGACGTACCCCTCCTCTTAAACTTACACATCAAATCTCCTCCATTCATCTTTAAGCAATCTCCACCATTAGATCTCCAATAACTTACATGTCTCCTAGGATTGCGCCACCTCACCCCATGCTTTTTTTTAACCATTGAAAAGGACTTTTATACACCTTCAAGTCCATAAGTTCAACTTCAATACATCATAAATGCTTCATCCCCAATATTTTCACATTTTTTACATTTTCTCCATATTACACCCATATTATTCTCCATTTTTGCACACATTTCACCAATTTAGGCACATCATGAAAAAATAGTCAAGAAAAAACACAACATTATTCCCCAAGATTATTCATCGCCCGATGAATTCTTCAAAATCTTTTCTTCGATCTTCATGTCTTCAACTTGGTCCTCTAAATAGTATCACAACTTAACAAAATCCAATGTCCAAATGTCTTCAAGCCTTCAAAAAACATCTATAGAAGTCTTCCAAGGAAAAAAAAATACTAAAAACTTCTAACATCACTCCATCTCCCGGGTCTTGGGGTTCAAACCCCACTTTTGTGTGAAAGTGCTTTGGTATGGTGGCGGTATGGTATGGTAGGCGGCTCCTGCTCCTTTTGGACGAATTTTGGGGAGTCAATTGGGAATAGGGATGGGGTTGGCTGACCTAATTTGAAGTCCCCATGTTGGCTAATCGATTTGGGCGGGTGGCCTTCCCAAAGCATTAATTAGCCTAAGTAATCCAATTAACCCTTAATTCCCTAATTATAGGTTATAATCTTTAATAATTAAATTAGCATAGCTAATTTAACCCCTTTTAAGACAACCCCCTAGGTTACAATACCCCATGGTGGCGTACCTTTAATGGGTGACGTGTCAGTATATTTATACGTATACCGTATAAATATTTATACGTATACCGTATAAATACGTGGAACGTCACATTCTCCCCTCCTTAAAAATAATGATGTCCTCAGCATTGGGGTTAGTTGTTTGGAGACAGTTACTTAAAGAACTGAATTAGAAAGCAATACATTGCCGTTAAAAATGTAACATTAATACGTTGAAATTATAGCATTTCGGATAGTAATACATTGAAGTTGAACATAACAAAGTGCAAGCACCAAAGTGCATTTTACAAACTTATGATCAGAGAAAGTTCGGGGACCGAAGTCCGATTTAACAACATCATAGACGACGAAAGTCACAGATGTAAACAAAGCGAATCCGAAAAGTTGGGTCATCAGCAACCCTCTATACATGGGCAGGTCACGAACTGCTCACTGGCCTGCACATGTCAATATATAAATATATATCAATAATATAATTAGATTGTGGTTGAAGGGACCACCCCCTATAAATAAAGGAAAACTTATCTAGAAGGGAACCTATCATGACTATAGTTTGCAATTCATTGCGGCATAAGGAATGGTCAAATTCCCATTATAGCAGGAGACGAACTTGGTCTATCAACTACATGCCTTCGCAGGAATTCGTGGTCATGTCAACACCAACAATACACCACGTCCTAGAGAACAGAAGGTGATCTCATCATCGGTAACTATTATTAAATACGATGCATCTACCCCTTTACTGCATGATTCGCGGCGAATCAAGCCTTCAAGCTTCGTAGGGAGGGCGGGGTTGATCGCATCGTTGATGGTGCGACCTTGAGACTCGCGCATGAAACCGGATAGTGCTTCTCAAGGTCTATCTTCATCACCCAAGTAGCATCTTCAACGGTAAGTGCTTCCCACTTAACCAAGTATTGCAACATTTGAGTCCTTCTGGTTTGTTTATAAGCTCGATCAAGAAGAGCTTCAGGCACTATCTCCAGTTGCTCCTCTGTCATTTCTAGGAGGGTTGGGGTATCCAAAACCTCCTCTGGATCAGGGGTGTGTTGCTTCAGAAGACTCACGTGAAAAACCTTGTGGATCTTCAAAGCGGGTGGCAAATCCAAGCGATATGCCTGTTCTCCAACACGTTCGGTAATCTTGAACGGCAAAGCCCATCCGGTGCCAACTTCTTGCGATTACCAATCTTAAGCTTGGCTTGTTTTACTTTGATCTTAAGCCACACCGATTAAGCCCACGGGAAGACTCGTGGGGTTACAGGTTTATCCGCCACACTTTTCCTCGACGTCGCGACTAATAAGTAACCACGAACTTCTTCAACCAAAGCTTGCATTTCGAGAAGGAGTTGTTGAGAAACCTCCACTTTAGAAACGGGGGTTATGCCATGTGTCCGGAGTAAGGCATTGATAGCCGTAATTTATCATGAAGGGAGACATTCGAAGACTCTGTTTCATACTGTTATAGGCAAACTCTATCGGATAAATATAGTCACCCATTGTGATTGTTTACTCCACACATAACCGTAGCATATCCTCTATAATACGATTGGTGCGTTATTCCGACCATCCGTTTGCGGATGATAGGCCGTACTCATAGCAACTTTGGTGCGGATGGTGGCGAAGAAGTCTTTCCGAATGCACTTACAAACTTGGGATCGATTGGGATACAATAACTCTTGGCATTCCGTGCAACCTGAAAATCTCCTTTGCAAATAGCGTATGTGTCAAAGGCGGTGTCGATAGTTCGACATGGCAAGAAATGAGCCATTTTCGACAATTTGTCGACCACTACCATCAATGCATCATATCCACGGAGAGAGCAACGTGGAAGGCCCACAATGAAATCCATGGTGATCACTTCCCACTTTGCGTTGGGCACATGAAAGGTTGCAACTCTCACGGAAGTCTTAATTGCTCAGCCTTGGTTTGTTGACACACGACATAATCGCTAATGTATCTAGCAATATCCTTCTTCATCAAGGCCAAAAATAAGCTGGAGCCGGATCTTAAAGTAAGTCTTCATAAAACCTGCATGTCCGGCTATAGGACTGTTGTTGTGTGTCATGGAGAACCAGCTTACGTACTCACGAGGTCTCGGTACACACAACTTATCCTTGTAATATAGCAAGTTGCCTTCTTTCTTATCTGACGGAAAACTTGGCGTTCTTTTTCTGTGCGTGCTTCTTTACTCAAACTACCCCAAACTTCACAGAACTCGGGATCTGTGGCTAAAGTCTGCTCTATTTGCTTCCCAAACTCACTGGTGAGCGTGGAGATTGCGTTACAATGGGTTCGGGTAATCAAAGGATGGCGTGATAGCATCCCATAACCACATTAATGCTTCAGGGCTTATACATAATCTCGAGAAGTCATATTCCTCCATAAATTCCATCCACCTTCTCTGACGGAGATTGAGATTTGGCTGGGTGGATAAATAACGGAGACTCTGATGATTCGTATCGAGCTGAAATCTTCTACCAAGAAGGTAGTGTCTCCAAATGCAGGATGGATCAACTGCTAATAATTTCTGATCATGGGTAGGGTATCGCTGCTCCGTTTCATTCATTTTCTTTGAATCATAGGCAATAACCCTCCCCTCACGCATTAGGACTCCACGGTAGCAATCTTACTAGCATCCGTTGCCACTAGCTTGTCCTTTCGAGGGATCGGGCAAAGTGAGGACCTGTGGCGGCGTTAAAGCATCCTTAAGCTTCACGGAAACCTACGGACTTTGGTTTTCCAATGTTCCATCAATCCTTCACCTTCTCGTGCTTTGTGAGATCAGTAAGAGGTGCGGCAATTGTAGCAAAATCTTTAACAAATTTCCGATAATATCCACGCTAGTCCCAAGAAACTTGGACTTAGAGACATTACCGGAATAGGCCAATCCCTCTTTGCTTCTATCTTTCTTTGGATCTGTAGCAATTCCCTCTGCTGAAATGATATGGCCCAAATAATCGACCTGCGGGTGGCAAACTTGCACTTAGAGAACTTGGCAAAGAGCTGATGACGTCTGAGCTTTTGCAGGGCCAACCGAAGATGTTTCTCATGCTGCTCCAAAGTTTTACTATAGATGAGAATGTCGTCAAAGAAAATAACAACAAAATCATCCACCTTCTCGTTCCGGGTATTCTCTATATCTTTGGCCATAATCTTGTTCAGGAGGTCCCTGATCGTCCATTCTTATCAGGTCAGTGATTCTGTCCTCGTACTCTTCAAGTGTTTCCTCTGCAAGACGACAGGAATGAATATATATACTTCGAACAATTTCCTTCTACTCAACTTTAAGGAAGTGGATTAATCAAAACAAAAGGAGAAGACAATTCAATGATTTCCAACAGTTCAAGAAATATAAGAAGATATCCTGAATATATATAAGGAAACAGTACATAGATTATATGTTGGCCCCCTAGAGGTAATGCCAATCAAAATTAACAAAATTTCATACGATAATCCAATGAAACCTAAAACTAAGAGGTCGATCCTTCAACATCTTGTGCTTGAGTATCAAACTGGGGCTCTGGTCGATGCTGTAGGAGTAGCACGCTAGGATTAACTGATGAGGCAGCTGATGAAGCTATCTCTGGAGGAACATTTGTAGCCAATGGCGCCGCAACCAGCAGACTCATGTTCATCCAAGAACCAATCTCATGGTCAAACACTACAATGGCAAGATCACGGTTCACCAGGATGACCTGCTCAAGGTTAGGAGCTAACTTCTTATGGCCGGTGGTCGAAAGTGCCACGAGTGCCCACTCTGACCGCCTACTGCTTCAGTGCAATTGCCTTAGCAAAGAAGAGAACACATGCGCTTGTAAAAGCCGACAAGAAAAACGAGGGTAATATGGCATTTCAGGCCCTGAACCATTGGATGGGTTGAAGAGGCCAACTCGGACTCAAATTCGAGGCGGTTCCTCCTCCATGGCAAAGTCTTTCTCCTCGAGCAGCATCTTGGTTCTCATCACATAAATCCTCCATGGTTGGGTCGTCTTCAATCTTGACGACGACGTCGTTGATATTGGGCACATGTGGCCGCTGTAGCCTGAAAAACCGATTCAGGAATTGAAGATGGGGTACCCTGAATCATTAACTGGCGTAAAGATAAGAGTGTGCTGATAGGCTCAACATCAAGAGGCTGATAGTTGAGCAGTTGGTGTATCTCCGGCTCATAGGCGGGGCGAGAATAATCAATGAAGTCATCGACCACTGACAATACCGGCCAGCTCATAGAGAAGATGAGCGGTCTTACGCTTACCCTTATTGGCGATATCTTCGTCGCCCATTGAATGTCATTTCGCCGACAAAATAGTCTTGATTCCCAACCTTGATGGTAGGAAGCGAGCTTAAGCCGACAAGAGCGTGGCCCTTACTACGGGGTAGAGGTTTCTCTTTGGCCAATGCCCTCCATCTTACGAAGTCGGCATAGCTTATCTGCTCATCCTCCTCAGGATCCGGAGGAAGTGGGGACTTAGCTTGCTCCAAGGCCGTGTCGGTACCATCAATATACCTATCCATGATAAGAGCAAGGGCAAACTTGGCCTCAAAGTATAGCCCATTAGAGCCACAATCAATGATGGGGGCGTGCTTAGCACGTCTAAGAATGCCCTTAAGAATGTCATAGCTATGGCGATCATCCCCAAACATGTTCTCTAAGAGGTCCCTATGAAGATAGGGTTGAGGCGGCTCCCCGAAAAACTCTGCCTGAGGCAGGATTTCCTCATCATAGAACTCTAGGAAGGTCGCATAGTCAGGGTGTGCACGCATGTTGTCGATGAGATCAACTGTACACTGCATCATGGGATCTAAGAGAGGGTAGGGAACCTGAGGGTTCCATTGCTCGCCTCCCATATACCAAGCTAAGCGGCCAGCGTACTCCATTACTGCAGACGGGCGGTGGGAGGAGGAAGAAAACAAGAGGAGTAAGAAATAATGAAACCCTAAAATGCATGTCAATTTTAAAGTTTCTAGGCACGGCGTTCGAGGCGCCAGCTCATCCTTATCTTTATTTTTTATTTTTTTGTTTTACTTTTATTAATATATTATTATTATTATTTTTTTTAAAAGAAAGAAAATCAGTTCAAACAGTAGTTGTATTAATATATATATCTGGATTTACATAGATACAAAATTGTTATGGTACATAATCATGGCGTTCCCCCGGATCAGGCGTGCCAATTGTAAGGGTCTTTTGTCATGATCGTTACCGCTTGGCATGAATTGCACATAGATTAGCATCGCCAAAGAGAGCCACTAAATAGGCCTCGGTTTGCCCTCCGGAGTGCTAGAATGGCATGAGTTTGAAACCGGAGATCTGTTTTTGAATTCTGGCGATCTCTCGGACGGCTTATTTGGAAAGGAAGTTTCCGTAATGAGAAACTTCGATGGATTTCGATACTTCCTTATTTCCCTAAGTGCCCTTTGCCGGGCTTATAGCGATGCCTCCTCTTAGGCTGGGGTAAAGCTCGGGGAATAGTTTTCCCTGCTTTGTCTTTGGATGCACGGCCTTTCGGATGATCTCATCTCGTCGGTTATCCCTACTGACCTTAGCAATACTACCAGAGCCTTAATTTGGTCCTTGTATTGTGCACGGATCTTTGGGGTGTCTTCTTACGTTTTCGGCGGGGACCACGAACTTACGAAGGTAAATTTTGTTCTTGCGGGCGCCTTTCTTCCTCTTCTTTTCTCGGTAGCTCCTTCACGGCCTCTGTTGTTTCTCTTGCCCTACGCTTTCGCTTCATCACGCATTCTCTTGGTGTTGCTCCGTTCTACTGCTGGCGATTGCTAGTATCCTCCCACGAAGCTTAGCGGCCTCCTCGAATCAAGCGTGTTTTACGTACATTGCTGGCGCGGTGTGGCTTGCTCCTCTGCTTGCTTCTCTTTGGCTATCCTAATCTCAGTTCTTCTTGTAAGCTCTATGAAATAGCGTGGGGGATTAGCTTGCATATCGGCTCAACGGCCCGTGAAAGTGATCGTGAAATCACGAGGGTGTTCCGCTTCCCGGAGAGGATCTGGTTGGTCTCCTCTTCATATGAAAGCGATGGGAGAGTGTAGGCTCCCCATCAAAAGGCACATCTGCGTTTCAGTGAAGCGGTATCTGGCCCGGATTATCCGATGCTAGCCTTTGTATGGGTCCACCTCTTGGGCCATTTGCAAAGCTGTTTTGGGCTGCGTTTGTAGGGCCTCCTCCTCGGCTTGTTCATCCCTGGCTGGCGGGGAAGAACCAGGGCATATACGGGCGCCATCTTCTGTTCAATTATCATGCGAGTCTCGAATGGCGTTGAGCTTAAATACAAAGCGCTCATTATAGCAAAAGCGGGTATGGTATTACGACCCCCCATTAGAAGCGCTTCGAAATATTCCGGTATTTCTTGAGTTTTTGCTTACTGCGTGATGGCTGAGGTTTTGTTGTGGCATCATTTCGACCATTAAGAACTCTATAGGGGTTTGAGAATGGCGGGGTTTGACTTATACACTTGCTTGGGTGTCTCCATCCTTGAAAGGTAGGCAGCAGGCGGTATTTGAAGCTTGGGGGAGGAAGGTGAAGGGCGAGGTTTGGCTATGGCGGAGGCCTCCTTCTAGTTCCGGTGACTATGGCGGCTAGGGCGGAGCTCAAAAGGCGCTAGGTATTCAGAAAAAGTGAAAGAAAAAGTCACTTTTAAAATTTTAACCCTAAAAACTTTTTTTATGAAAAAGTGGGCGGGCGCTTTTGAGGTGGCGGGCACCCCCTACAAGGACGTTTCTGAGGCGCCCGGTGTCCGGGTTACTGCCCAGCCACTTAGGGTTAGGGTTAGGGTTTTTTTTTTTTTTTTTTTGAGGGTGGCGGGCACCCCTACCCGAGGTTGCCACCGTCGCCAAGCAACACCCGGGTACCCCCGCCGCCACTTAGGGTTAGGGTTTGCACCGGGTACTCACCTCTTATTTACTCTTAAACCCACGTTAAAGCAATCATGGCGACATCTACTACACCACCCCAAATCTCATACTACTCAAAATCCTCACACACTAGCTAGCGATCTAGCGAGTTTAGTATGTGGGCGGTGCAATAGTTTGGCTTCCCGGAACCATGCTCACGATACCACTGTGTGGCTCCACGAACATATCGACCCCCGTGGTATACATCACGAGGACTTTCCCCTCCCATGGCGACCATATCGCCCACGGCGAGAACCCTCGAGTCTATCGGGGCCATCTATAGAGATGCGGTGAAGGTTTCGAAGGTGTCATTACGCCGCCGATTGGGACTCCTACGTTCGGGAGCGTGAATACATGTTAGCACCGCGGCATAAATCATATATAAATAACCACCACGAAGGGTGGCGCATCCATCAAATACCAGCGGCAAAGAATATGCATCTAACTAAGAAAAACACCCCAAACCCGGGTTCTACCCGGTTCGGACTCACGTGAGGATAGGCGGCGGCTCGGCCTCAAGAGATCGATGAAGCGGAGATATAACCTTTGGCGTTGGCGGCATAGAACATCGGATAGGGTTGTCCACTCCATCCGCCCCTCACATGCACACTTTGCGGATGGGTCGATTCACGCTATGGCTATTTATAGCCAGGAGGAGAGCGGGCTCGAGGTATCACCCTCACGAGCCTACTCGGGGGGTTCATGGCCCCGGTCCGGAGTGAGGCCAGAGGGTGGAAGCGTCCCCTTCGAGATCCTGGTGGTTCCATGGGTGAGCTAGAGAATCGTGCGCATCGGCGACCCCGCATCCGTGCAGGCTTACTCACCTAAATCTACTCAAAGTGCAAGATGCCCCATACGGGTCACACCACTACACCCGGAGTGTCGGACCCATACCGGTCCCTCGTGGCCCGGCTATCGGCCTAGCCCCTTTGTAGGAGTCTCGGGGGCCTTTTATGTTAGGTGCAAGACCCCACCCCACTTCCTGCTTGTGTCCCTTCTTTGGTGCTAAGCCAATCCATAGCATCTATGACCCGGTGGTCTCTTGTACCGGAGCCGCAACTAATAGGATACTACGGGGGCTCTATCTAGGAGCATACTACAATAAATGGCCTCAAAGGTCTCTACCCCCGTAATCCCCCATCTCCTGGAGTGCTAACTACACAGAGAACTACCAATCCATCCTTTAAGCAAAACCCGGAATCAAAATATAAAGAGAACCTATGTTTACAACCAAGGGTTAGTTCCTACTACCGAGAACCACGGAGAAGGCGGACAAGACAACACACAAGTGCCCAACTGGGGGCTACCCTAGAATTCACATGACTATCCTAGCCACCCACCGAGTTACGGTTTGGACCCGTTACCATTGGGTGCTTCCATCTCACGGGTCTTGGGGTTAAACTTTGACTACGGTGAAAGTGCTTGTATGGTGGTGGCTACGCTTGGTATGGTAGGCGCGGCTCTGCTCCTTTTTGGCCGAATTTTGGGAGTCAATTGGGAATAGGGATGAGGTTGTGGCCTAATTTGGAAGTCCCCATGTTGGCCAATTTGGGCGGTGGCGCCTTCCCAAAGCATTAATTAGCCTAAGTAATCCAATTAACCCTTAATTCCCTAATTATAGGTTATAATCTTTAATAATTAAATTAGCATAGCTAATTTAACCCCTTTTAAGACAACCCCCTAGGTTACAATACCCCATGGTGGCGTACCTTTAATGGGTGGCGATGTCGATATATTTATCATTATCCGTATAAATATTTATCGATATCTGAGTATAAATACGTGGAACGTCACACATGAGGTTGTAGTGACATATATAATAGTACAATCTATTGCATGTCAAGGACGAGAATAGGACATGTGGACAACTTGGTCATACATGGATTCTTAGAAAACCATAGAAAACCACATTTCAGAAAAACACCACCTTAAAAAAAACCACATCTTAAAAAAAGCACCAGAATAACTAATACAATTAGTATGGGAATGCAGTTATCAGATAAAGGCTGTTTCGCATGTTCACGTTCAGGCTATATGCATGGAAAGGTCCTTTGACTGTGTTAGGACATGTCTCACCACTAACATGTCTTGCAGACCCTTGTCCTGCATAAGGACCTGCCAAGCTAGATAGTCTTTTTATATTGCTCGTAGGCAATAACTAAACTTGCTCAATTGAGGGATTACCTAGGGTTGCATTCAGATGGCCAAAGATATTTTTTGGCATAGGTGTTTTATGAAATTAAATTGAACAGGATTGACTTTTATCGTCCACGAAGACCAAATGGCCTATGTGTTATATGCCTTGTTGGTCCTTCAATTTTGTAAGGAACACATAAATTATGCTTGGATGGCTAATGAGAATGATGATGACTATGCATGATTGCATCAAATAGGATAGCTTCGGGATGATTATTCTTCCCCACTCGATGCAAAATTACTTGCTTCTATCTTGTATAGACCATTTTGTGCTTGTTTAGAAGAAGGAATAACTAATTGACTTATTATGCATCACCCAAGCAGTATTAAATCTATCAAAATGTCGCATCAACAATATAAACTAAGGGGAAAGGCAGTGGCTCGAGTCTTAATGCTAGCAGTAAACTGTAATAAAACATAAACATGCGAGTCCTTAATCATATAGGCATTACATTGTCTTTCATTATTGGTCATTTTCTTCATTTGTGTTTTGAAGTAAGAAAGTGCACGTGCAATCTATGGTCCCTATGCAATTTACACATGTGAGAAAATAGTGGATCGGAAATTGTATCCCAATTGTCTAGGAGAAGGAGACAAACATATGCCAGGTTCAAAACATAAAAATATATTTATGTCACACGCAATGTATACCATACACATTATATACACAATCAAATGTGAACAGATGATTGCAAAGAGGGCCAAAGGGTTGAATTTAGAACAGAAGTGGAGGCAGCTAGCTGTGACACATTTGCAGAGTAATTGTTTTTTCTATTAGTCAAAGATGCCTAAGATTTTAACCCTTTAGTTTTGTCTGAGATTTGCTCAGTGACAACATTGTAAAAGCCTTTTTGTCAATTCCAATCTGCAAAGTGAATAAGCTAGAAGTTGAATTGACATTATAGGAAGGCCGTTACGACAGGTGCAATAGTCACACCAGAGAAGCATTACTTAGAATCTTTGGGGGATGTTCGAGACTTGGGTGTCAGCGAGGATCGAATAGGCAACAGGGGGAGATATGGAGAACATGGAGATTCCGCGTTCGAGGACCACTATAGGCGCGTAGGTCATTTAGAAGAAGAAGAGGACACTGAGAAAGAGCTGAAGAAGAGGATGCATCCATTGAGGGTGACCCTATAGAGGATATCTATAGTTCTAACCTTCTAGCATATATATGGGCCACTAACGGACCTAAGCGGAAACGGTCACCGTTAGTCGGCCGCTTAACGCCGTCAAGGAGAGAGAAAATAGACGTAGAGAACAATACCTTTAGAGAGAGAACAGAGGAAATGACAGAGCTTCATATCGATGGCCATGGCGAACGATCGCCGGATCATGCCGCCCTTTTGGCCATCCCGATGGCTTGTACCTTTCTTTCAGCTATGGAGCTTACCAGGTAACCCAAACCCAAAAAGGAAAATCCAAAGTGGCCCTTAAGGCATCCCGCTTGCTGCATATTTCTTCTCTCTCTCTCCATCTGCAGTTTCTCATTCTTATATTCAAACTTCAATTCTCCAAGTCGCAAAATGGGGCCAGAGATCTGGACAAAATTGCCTGCGGATTATCAGTTTTCTCGCATTGAGGGCTTGGTTGTTATGCATTCTCCATTTAGGCGTATGATGTAGAAGATCAGGTCGTTTTGGAGCTGAATGGTATATTCGTTTCAGCCATAGTAGCTGCGTCTAAAGACCAGACGGAAAAGTCCGATATTCTCTAAGCGGCCTAGAACCTTTTCTCAAGGGTCAGGGTTGAAATAGTCTAGTCAAGATGATGTGCCACTGTTCAAGGGAGCAGTTCATGTTTGAGGAAAGCCTTGCGTCCCCAGATGCAATGGGAGTGATGGACATGTCTGCAAGTGGGCTGTCTGCAAAGACCATTGAAGGCGAAGTTAAACTGGACGAGGGCAACATTGAGGAAGCAGAATCATCACTTCGGGAAGCTCTGTCTTTAAATTACGAGGTAGGGCATACCATTTCCGATGTAAGTTTTTTCTGCTTGATTACCTATTCTGACATCTTTTATACTATGATGAGAAGCATTAGAGGTAAATTATGGCCCTATACTATGATAAGGAGCATGAAAAATATTGTTTTGACCATGCAGGAAGCACGGGCCCTTTTGGGTAGATTGGAGTATCAAAGGGGCAACGTGGAAGCTGCTTTGCAAGTTTTCGATGGCATTGATATAAGTGCAATCATACCAAGAATGAGATTCTCTTTAGCTGAAAAGGGGCGTCATCGACGAAGACAATCTCGTGCAGAAGTAGGCCAGCAATCTATCTCTTTACATGCTGCCAGTTTACTACTTGAAGCTATATACTTGAAAGCCAAGTCTCTTCAGAAGCTTGCTCGTTTGAAGGGTCAGTAGTTAAGTACATGCTTCCTAATTATTTCACAGTTCGCTCAAGCACTTCTTTCTTACAGTATGTGTGCTCTTTATGCTAATTTTACAGAAGCTGCTTTAGAATGCAAGAGTATTTTAGACACAATTGAGTCTGCACTACCTTATGGCGTTCCAGATGCATTGGGTGATACCAAGCTTCAAGATACTGTCAGCAAATCCGTGGAACTTCTACCGGAGCTTTATAAGGAAGCTGGCCTATATCACGAGGCAATTGCTGCATATAGGCGAGCACTACTCAACCCATGGAATCTGGATTCTGAATGTTCTGGACGTATTCAAAAGAATTTTGCAGTGCTTTTGCTTTATGCTGGTGTGGAAGCAGGGGCGCCGAGCCTAGCAGCCCAGTTTGAAGGTGCATTTGTTCCAAAGAGCAATATTGAGGAGGCTATTTTGTTGTTGTTAATACTTTTAAGAAAGACTACTTTGCGTAAGGTTTCCTGGGACTATACAATCATGGAACATCTATGCTATGCATTGTCCATCTGTGGTCAACCACAAGCATTGGCCCAACAGTTTGAGGAGCTCCTTCCTGGTACAATCAAAAGAGCTGACCGATGGTATAACCTTGCATTATGTTACAGTGGAGCAAAACAGAACAAAAAAGCTTTGAACCTCTTGCGAAAGGTACTGAACCATGTTGAGAAACCCAATGATGTGGCATCTCTTCTTCTGGCTGCAAAAATATGCACAGAAGATGGAAATGATGCACACGAAGGGGCACGACATGCACAAAAAGCCTTGGAAAATGCCACTGGAGAAACAGATTACTTCAAAGGTCGAGCGCATCATGTCTTGGGTGTTGCTTTGAGTAAAAAAGCTAATACTGCATTATCTGACACAATGCGGACCATTTTAGAATCGAAGGCATTGAAAGAACTGCAGGAAGCAGCACATCTAGAACGAGAGGATCCTCACATTATATTTGACCTGGGGCTTTTGTATGCAAATCTGCGGAACTTGAGTGCATCAATGGACTGTGCAAAGAAATTTCTTGAATTGAGTAGTGGTGCAGTAATTAGGGCATGGAGGTTTCTTGCTTTAGTTTTGTCTGCACAGAAAAGGTTTGCAGAGGCAGAGGTCATTATCAATGCTGCTCTTGTTGAAACAGGGAAGTGGGAGCAGGGATCCTTGCTTTGGACGAAGGCAAAGTTGCATGTTGCTCAAAATCAAACAGCAGCTGCAATTAAGACATTTATGTTACTTCTTGCCTTAGTCCAGGCACAAAGGAAGAGCTTTAGTACAGGGAATTGGAAATGCAAGGTATGCTATATAGATTGGTAACTTTATAATTTGTTTTTGGCAATTTTGATCAATGAAGCACATGAATATGATCATATTGGAGCTAGTGCAATATCTCAAGAGATAAAATAGAACGACTGTAATTGATGTCCTTTTATGCATAGGGGAAAGCAGCATTATCTGAAGCAAATTGATGCCATGCTTCCATGGACTGTTTTTTCTGATGGTTCAGATTGTTAAGCATACTTTATTTATGTTGCAGGCTGAAGATACATGTGTTTCGGAAGAGGAAGTTTGGCAGGATCTGGCTGGCGTTTATACTTCCGTTTCTCAATGGCATGATGCAGAAGTTTGTTTAGGAAAGGCTCAAATTTCCAAACCGTGTTCAGCTGCAACTTGGCATGCAAGAGGTACGTAGAGAGTTCAATAATCGCACATCCTTGCCTTTATCGAGTAATCTAATTGTATGGCATCTTCGCCAAATTATGTTAAACAGTGGATATGATGGAACCAGTGGAGTATAAATATAGCTTTTATTGGTTCTCTCCGTTAGTAGGACGGCTATCCTTATTTTACCTGCCTTATAAAATTATGGATTCTTTTTATGTTCAATACAAGGCATAGTTTCACAGCTTAGAGCAGATTGCTTTGTTGCAAAGATATTTTGCATCTAGCATTATGATGCTGCATATATTCAAACGTTTTGGAGGTCTGAAAATGTGCCATTATTAAAGCTGGAATTTTATCCCTTAAGTTCAGTTGGGCATGGTCATTCTTTATTTCTGAAGGTGATTTACTGTCATTTCAGGTATTCTCCATGAAGCCCGTGGACAAGATAACGAGGCAATTTCTGCCTATAACAGTGCACTTACTCTTGATCCTGAGCACGTTCAAAGCAAAGTCTCCTTGGGTGCTATTCTAAGAAGGTGTGGCAAGAAATACTTGCCCGTGGTACGAAGCTTGTTGACTGATGCTCTACATTCTGAACCCAAAAACCACGCCGCTTGGTATCACCTAGGAATCCTGCATGAAGAAGAAGGTCGGTTATCTGACGCTTCTGAATGTTTTCAAGCAGCATTCTTACTGGAACAATCAGCTCCTGTGGAAACGTTCAGTACACTTGGGTAATCTGGCCATGTATATTATAACCTTTGAAGGATCGTTGTACACTACAAGATGCTTCTGCAACTTCAGCTGTATTTTAAATAACAAGGGTTAGATATCTTGAGATCTGGATTTCAATCTCTCAGGGTCTATTGGCCTTCACCAAAGTGTTTCAATGTACAAGGATTTCAAATTGATATTGCATTTATTGAAATTGTGGGCTGGTAAGCCCTCCCATTTCTGATCATATGGTTTATACCATCATTAAGCTCTCTGGGTGGAGCTCTGTCCATGCTGGATTATTATTGTGGCCATGGACTCACAATTTTGTTATTGGGCATCCACTTCAAAGTCCAACTATGATACTGATTGTTGGCAAATGTAATCCTATTATGTAAATTTATTACACAGGCTTCCGTGCATATTATATTGTAATTGATGATGGCTTACAAACTTAAACATGACTATTCAAAATATAGCTTTCCTTTGTCTTCCAGGGCTGTTGTAGGCATGTTTTATTCCGCCTATTTGTATATACCACCGTGTTTAATACCATACTATCATTTGTGAGTTGAAAATGAAAAAAATATATAGGGTATTTTAGTACCATTTATTGATCTTATACGATGAATTAATTTTTTTGTTCTGGGGATAATCGTTACATAACAATACACTCTTGGGTTCCAATTACGGTATGTAGAGATGAGGTAGACCATTTTCTGATATTTTGATTAGTGCTGCTCTACCATGTTGCATACATTCAATCCAAGAATCGGCCTCACCATCTGTTCATGGATTTTACTGCCTATTTTTTCCGTTTCTTTTGATCTGTTGATTACCTAGGAGTATACATAAATAAGTGCCTCATATTTGCATGAAAGATTGAGGCTAATTACATTTTCTACCTTCCAAAATTTTGCCTTTTTAAAGTGGCATGGTTAGTACTAGAATAGCATGAGACTGTGTCAAACCCAGAACAGAAGTAAGGAATATACTTAACCCCCTTAGGATAAAGTTGAAGTATAACACCTTTTAGTTGTATTGAAATTCAACAAGTTGCATGATTTTATGGCTACTGTCTTATTATTCTAAGAATCCAAATTAACAAAATTTGAGTGTAAAAAATAACAAAATTTCAGAAACCAGTGGTTTTTTGGTCGCCACATGGCTTCGCAATAATAGACGGCCCTGATGAAGCCCAGGCTTCGCTCTCTCCATCCTCACCCTCAAATGATAAGCACGTTAGGAACAGATGGAGCAGAGAAAGACTTGGCTATGGCAACCGGTTTGCCTTTAGAGCTCGTTCCTTGTATTTCTCTTCATTCAATTTCAGTTTCAGAGACTCAACTCAGTTATGGCCTCGTGAGTTTTAATATCCATACACGGAGAAGGCGAGGCTTAAGTACAAATTTTGTAAGTTGTTGCCCACCCTGTCATATTAGTAAGACTAGAGCCCTTAACGAAGATGGCAGTGGCGACTTTGCTGGCATTGAGGATATCGATATAGCCTCTTTGCCTCCGTCGGAGCAAGAGGTACCCTGTCCTTCCTCATGATTCGTTTCTTAGCTCTGCAAATTATGGTTGTGCCTGATAAGTTTTCTTTGGGTAGCCAGAGAGTGGGTTCTGATTTGCAAGTTCTGTTGAGGAGATTTTGGCAAGTTGCCATTCCCTATTGGAGCTCAGAAGATAAGCTTCAAGCAAGACTTCGCCTTGCTGGCGTATTTGCTCTCACTCTTGCAACCACAGGGATTAGTGTTGGCTTTAATTTCCTTGGAAGAGACTTCTATAATGCGCTTGCAAGTATGCAAGTCCCTCTGACATGAATAATACATTTCAATTGCGGTGTCTGAAATTCTTATTTCTGTTTCTTAGGCAAGGATCAAGATGCTTTTACAAGGCAGCTGTTATATTACTTGGGAGCATTTGCTGGTGGAATTCCAGTAAGTTGTTTATAAAGCTTCATCCTCATCTGTAATCCTTTGGTGCTTAAATTAAACAATCTTTTAGGTATTTGTTTTTCGAGATTACGTCAAGGATGTTCTATCACTGCGATGGAGAACATGGATGACAAACCAATACTTGGAGAGATTTCTTAAAGATCGGACATATTATTATATTCAATCGGAGTCGTTAGTGGACAACCCTGATCAGCGTATTGTTGATGACCTCAATGCATTCACTGGGAATGCTTTGGGATTTGGTCTGGCGTTAATCAATGCTGCAATTGATCTCATTTCTTTTAGTGGAATTCTTTATGGAATATATCCTCCCTTATTTGGTGTCTTGGTTGTCTATGCACTTGGTGGAACAGCGATAAGCGTTGGTCTTGGAAAGGTATAGTATGAACATGTATACTCTAGCTGTGGTTAGGTGCTATAAATGATGTCATTTTCACCACTGCTATGATTACTCAGTTGTCTTTAAACACGAACTCTGATGAGTAAATTGTTTTGGATGGTGCAGGGTCTAGTCAATTTAAATTTTCTACAGGAGAAACGAGAAGCGGATTTCCGCTATGGACTAGTCCGCATACGAGAAAATGTCGAGTCCATTGCATTTTATGAGGGTGAGAGCAATGAGATGCAGCTTCTCCTTCAGCTTTAAGCTGACATTTGACAACTATACTGTAGGAGCCCTTCTCTGGTGATAATCTCCTCTTTGAATGTCGCATCTAAATGAATATGTGATGGGAATTAACAAAGTACATTTACAGCCTTAATCCTCATTATATCTGACATAGGTTGAGTTGACAATGAAATGGGCTTCATATTTTATTTGGATATCTAAAGAACGTGTTTGATTTTTTTTAATTACACTTTATGGCATCCTTTATCTAGTTTCAGAAAGAATGAGAATTACCCTTAAATTGATGGTTTATGTGTACGACATAGGTGTTCTAGCTTACCAGTTCTAGTTTTGTTGCATTTGCATGTTAACCAAGGTAGCAAGTCTGTAGTGATAGTTGTATCTAGATTATCATGCTTTTATTGCATTTTATATATTGTTATCCATTTTAAACCAAGCTACTGAGTTCCTTAGCCTATTTTTCAATATGACATTACAGCAACTTCTTATAGCTTCAAGAAATTTAGAGTTTTTCCAAAGCGGATATCGTTACCTTATACAATTGTTACCAGCAGCTGTGGTGGCACCTCTATACTTTTCTGGGAAGATTGAATTCGGAGTTATTAACCAATCCTTTTCTGCTTTCAACCACATCTTAAATGATTTTTCAATCATTATATTTCAGTTTCAGTCTCTCAGTTCATTTTCGGCAGTAATTGATCGTTTAGGTAAATTTCTGTTGCTTGTCCTAACTTTCTATATATCATCTTTGCACTTTTTACTTCTTCTTTTATCATAGCATGTAAATATTATCAATGTATCCATCTGCCTAGTTTCCGACAGGTCCACTTTCCATTCTCCCATCTGAACTAGGACATTTCTGATTTGCTTTTCTTGGAGAGAGATTTTAAGAGCTGGTACATGAATCTCTTGCATATGCATTTCCAAATATTTGCAAGCATAGAAACTGATTGAAAACATGATCATGTTACCATTATCATACTCCTCATTTCACAGAAAGATTCATAGTTTTTATGATTTTAGCACTCCAAATTTTATGATATGGAAGCAAGCAAGTACTTCGATTTCATTCCTCATTGGCTGCACCATTTAGCCATTTTATGTGATGCATCATCTGTTATACGCAGAGTTTGTCTATTCTCCTATCCCCCTTGGATGTACTATGATAGAGAAAGATATTCTAAAATTTTCATATGTTTTTATAGGCGAGTTCAGTGATGTACTCGATGCTCAAACCAATCAAGGTGCCTCGGGGTCCTCACTTGAGTCTGGAAATAATAGCGGACAATCCAGGGGTAGCTACATCTCTCTTGTCGACATTGGTACTCCATCAATATCTGGTAATGACCAGCGTCGTGTATGTCTTTTGCAAATTGAGAACTTGACTTTAAAAACACCACGAGGCATGACAACGTTGGTGGAGGATTTGTCTCTAACTTTCCATGAAGGAGAACATTTGCTGGTGAGTCTTCTGTACATCTTGGAGTGTGAAGATTGAACTAATTTTGAAAGCAATTTGATTGTTACAGATAATGGGTTCCAGTGGAACTGGAAAGACGTCACTTTTAAGAGCAATTGCTGGATTATGGCGCTCAGGAAGTGGCATAATCAGGCGATACCTACGAGAAATTGGAAACAATAACAATGGGTCAATTTTGCAATCGGAGGAAAATTTGACAAATTACTTGAAAGGGAAAGAAATTTTCTTTTTGCCACAAAGGCCGTATATGGTATTAGGATCACTACGTGAACAGCTTTTGTATCCCACCTGGAGCGTAAATAAAGGAGATGGTGAAAACTCTACCAATGCTGGTATTCTACTTTTACATGACAGCATAGCATTTTGAAGGTCAGTAAGAAAATAACAAATCTATGTTTCAGCTATGCAGTACATACCGGGGATGTGGGCTGAGAGCAAGTCAGTTGATGAAAGCAGGAGCCAGCCTACTGATATTAAGTTGATCGAGATTCTGGAAAGAGTGCAGCTGAGCCATTTAACGTCTCAACTGGATTCCAGAGTTGCCTGGTCCAACGTGCTTTCCTTAGGAGAACAACAACGCATTGCATTTGCACGATTGTTGCTTTCCAGTCCAAGGCTGGTCCTCCTAGATGAAGCAACTAGTGCCCTTGATGAAGAGAGTGAGGTGAGTCATAGTTGGCTTGTAGTTCCATATATTAGCAAATACAATTCTTTATATATGTTTGGGCTTGTATTTGCAGACCATTTTGTACAAAGAAGTGCAGGCCATGGATAGTTCCATTATTAGTGTTGGCCACAGAAGTAGTCTGAAGCAGTTCCACACACATCTGTTACGATTATATGAGCAGTCTGATAACAGCAACCGAAACTGGGTCATAGAGCCCCTAATTCCATATCCAGAGGAGAAACCTACCTACTTTTAAAGGTGGATGAAGTGTATAATTACCCAAATGATGGGCAATTTGAATACAGCCCTGGTCTCTAGTTCAACGACCATTAAATGTATTGTTATAGTGTCTTAACCAGAAGGCGTTGAAGGTTATATTGATCTGTGAAATTGTGGTCTCTCCAGGGAAAAAGAGAGATGAAAAATCTGAATTCAATAAGATAACATGCTCTTAGTATCTATTAAAGTTAATTGCCAATGCTTGCAAGTTAAAGTGGTTCTATGATCAGCTCAAGGTGCAGCCTAACCATTTCTTATTCGTTTATCCCAATAAACTTTGCCCAACTCGTTGCGTATTGAGGGAGGGTATTCTCGCAACAGTAGGAACTAAGATTCTTGTATTCTATTGTATTCAAAACCGTATATTTGAGGCAATTTGAGCAGCTTGTTTGTTCTAGTTTCTGGCAGTGGAGCAGTGTTGGCGGCATGGAGAACGTCAGTCAGCACCATTCATGGGTTTTCTAGTTAAGGCAGACCCTATGGTTTTCCTGTTTTTTTTTGGTTGGGGCTCCGGGCGTCCTGCTGGGTTGGTAATAAAGGCTCTATGCTCTGTTTTCTTTGTTGCTTCCACAAAGCCAAGCCTCATATTATTGCACCGTGGTTTCAAGGCTTGAAAGAGACGCCATAGAAAATTCGAGCTGCTTGGGCTTTTGCTACCATTGGATTCCTTTTTTCTTTCCTTAATTTTTTTCCAACGGTGCATGGACCACTGAGTTTTCAATTGCGCACTTTTGCACCATTGAGAGTTGTGCAAGGATTTTTGGTGAAAAAATCCATGGCTGTTGATCGGGCACAAAAAAGGGAATATTTTGCAGATCAAGGGCCACAAGTAAACGATACAAATAAACCCATATAAAGATGCATATAAAAGCTCAACCCATATAAAAGCTCCAAGGAAAAGGGAGATGAAAATCTGAATTCAAGAAGGTAACATGCTCTTAATATGCTATTAAAGTAAATTGCCTTCGCTTGCAGCCTAACCATTTTCAGCTCAAGGTGCAGCCTAACCATTTTCAGCTCAAGGTGCAGCCTAACCATTTCTTATTCGTTTATCCCAATAAACTTTACACAATTCATTTCGTATTGTGGAAGAGTATTCTCGCAACGGTTGGAATTAATATTCTTGTATTGTATTGTATTCAAAACCATATATTTGAGGCAGTTTGTGCAGCTTGTTTGTTTTAGAGGTCTTCTTTCTATTTTGGAGTGTTTGAGATGGGTTTTTTTGAATGGTCCAAAAAAAGAAAGATATTTTGCAAATTTTGGAAATTGTATGGATGCAGACAAAAGGTTTTCATGTGCTTTCATGCTGGAAGGGTCGGGACTCGTAGTTTATGGTAGTGGAGCAACAATGGCAGTTAAGAATAGAATAGAATAGAGTAGGTTTTTATCATCCTCAGAGAACAATCGGCCTATGAGACCAAAAAGGAGGCACAAAGAAACATATTATTGTCAGGGGGTTTAAAAAAACCCCGCCAGGAATGGTTTTTGGGAAAAAAAAAGGATGTGACAGAATAAGATTGTTGTCAAACCTGCATGAGACTATCATGACGGGGAAAGAAATATGTACATACATCGAGGCAAGTACCCAGGGACCAAGCTGATCCGGGCGATCCATGACCTCTTGAAGGTATGATCCCAGCATTCATACCAAGGCCGTGCTCAACATCTCATCAGGGGGCTAGCCAGACGGACCCGGTTGATTGTAGCATGTCCGAATGTCATCATATCTTGGGACGACTCGGAGGGTGTGGTTAGTGCTCGATGAGACCGTTGTTTTCGGAGGTTTGAATACTGCGGCCGCCTCCTTTTGGATTGGTGATAAAGGCTCTATGCTCTCGATTTTTTTCTTTTCTCTTTCCTCCCTCCCTCTCCCCTCCTCCCCTCCCCCCCCCTTTTTGCTTCTATAAAGCCAAGAAGAGAGGCAACGCTCGCTTTCACGGAAGCTTCGGGCATAAACTTTAGCCTCTTTGTTGATGGGCTTGGCCCTCGCTCGGAAGCTTTGGCGGAAAGTTTTCGTTGATTACGCACAACAAAGCTCGTTGTCGTTGGTTTTGCGTAAAGAAGAAAAAATGCACACGAAAAGGACTTGAAGTTGTTTCCAAATTTTCTCTCAGGTTGGGCGGTCTAACAGGGGAGGTGCTGTTGATTCGTGTATTGCCCCTGGATTCTAGTGAGGCCAGCTTGGCCTGGACGTTCGAACCCTCCAAAGCCGTTTTATTTTTCTCTGTTTTAAGTTTGAGAGTTTAGGAGATTCCTGGCACCGTGGCTTCAAGACTTGAAAGAGACACCATAGAAAATTCAAGTTGCTTGGGCAATGGTTTTTTGTGTGAACAGGATTCATTTTGGCATGGCAGTCTCCGGTGGTTCATGCCCATCTTTGCTATAATTGGGTTCCTCTCTCTCTTTTTTCCTTGATTTTTTTCCAATGGTGCATAGACCACTGAGTTTTTTATTGTGCACTTTTGCACCATTGGAAATTGCACAGGGATTTCTGGTGAAAAATCCATGGCCGTTGATCTGGCACAACAGAGAAAATGTTTTGTAGATCAAGGGCCAAGAACAAAAGATACAAATAAACCCACGAAGATTCACATAAAAGCTCAATCCATATACAAGCTTGAAGAAAAAGCGAGATGAAAATTTATATGCTAACATTCTCTTATTATACTGTTAAAGTAAAACTCGATGGAAGAAACAACTTAAATACAACAACATTTTGATAACATTCTATGTATTATTTACAAGAAATAAAGTTCCATTCCTAAAGGAAAAAGACATTTTGTAATATTTATAGCAACATAGTCTTTAAGAATGCACTTTGTCTTCTTCTTCCATCCTCTGCAACAACTATAATGTATTTGAATATCAACCTACTTCTTGTTTCTATTTCTTCTACTATCTATCCTCTGTCGACCTCCCCTTCCTCACTCTTTGCCCCAAGCCTGCCATACAACACTGTGGGTGAAGTCCACGGTCCCATATCATATCCTGCTACATGAGATAGTTTTCTTACCTCTTCAGACGATAGCTCTGAATTGGAACATCATCTATATTCAGAAGGTGGTTACTATGGACGATGGTTTAAGGTCTTGAACTAGATGTTTCTTCCTTGACAAGCCCTCTTCCTCTTTCACCGCCTAGCGCCTAGCGCAGGCAGCAACACAGCCATCTAGCACCAAAGCACAACGGGAGTTGGAATCGATCACGACGGGAGGGATTGGAAGCATCATCGGCTGCTTTAGAAACTCGTGATTTGGTTCTGATTTCAAGAGGTCGTGATCTGGTTCTGGTTCCAGGCTGCCGCTTTGAATCCAAGAGGGGTTTCTTTTTCCTATTATTATCTCATTCATGATTGGCCGAGGACGGATACACTGGTCAGGTTATTAACACCGACACTTAGTGCTAGGTGAAACTAGGCAGATTGGCCGACACACAGGAAAGGGCTTCACATCCAGCCACAATCTCAGGAAGAATAGCTACACAGGTTATTTGATTTGATTTATGATTTAACAGATAGGTCTGGACCATCTCTGTTTGCCGACTCAAGCCCTATCCAAGCCTATTCAGCATTCCCATATCCAGCTCTAGATAAACGTCACCTTTTGCCTCCATCCTTTGATTTGCCTGGCTCCCATATCCAGCTCTGTCTCTTCTTGCTTTGTCCAGCTGCTTTGACTGCCTCTCGTCTAGCAGCCTCGCTTTTCTTCCATGACCCATAAGGCCGAGCTGGCGGCAGCAAAATGAAACACCATACATCGCGTGATGACGAAGTTGATATTCAAAGATCGTGGTGGCCTCTTGCTTCGAAGTTGGAATCGGACGGGGATATGATCACACAGTTTTGGGGCAAGGGATATTTTAACGGGCGGGAGGTCTGTGTTGAGCGGACCTACATGTATGATCTTCTTCATCTGCTGTACGCCACTATTTTGAAGCAGTCAGATTCACAGGCACCTCGGGCTGCTGATGTGCCATTGCGCACTGATGCTAGTATACAGACTGAAGATCCATTTCATGTGCCGTCATGTGCTGATGCTAGTGTCAGATCGGCAGCGCCCCAAGATGTTCACACCGCGTACGCATCAGGAGGTACATGAGGGGACGGATACACAGCAGGAGGAGGGGCCACGCCATTTGGTTGCGGAACCAGCCTCGGACGCACAAGACCGAGCTTTGAATTTACGTATCATAGGGGTAGAGGAGACAAATACTGAGGGGCAGACGGATTTGGAGGTCGCTAAGCAATTCTTCTGTGGGGTTATGCATGTTCCAGCTATTGGACTGGTGTCTGCAGCTAGGGTGGGGGCTGCGCGTCCTGATCGACCTCGATACCTTCTAATTCGCTTTCGGGATGGGTTGAATCGTCTCGGTGTTCTTCAGCACGGAAATCATTTGAGGGGCACTACTTTTTCCTTACAGGAAGATCTTTCTCCCATGCAGCTATGCAATCGCCGGAATGAGTTGTGCAAGGTTAGGGAAGCCCGTCAACACAAGAAATGGGCGGTATACCGAGGAGGAGCAGCAATTATCCTAGACCATTGGCCTTCTAATCCGTGGACAGGCTATGTTTAGGGTCTCTCAGCAGTAGCAGTACCATATTATGAGAACAAATAGCTTTCATTTGGTTTGGGCTCTTGCCCTCAGCATGTATATATACTAATTTAGGCTTCTGCGATGGGGCTTTGTCCCCGAGCTTTTGTTTGGGCTTACACCCCTCTTTCATGTACTGGTCCCATAACCCGATTGGGTTTCCGTGGACGTTAAAAATCTTCTTCTTCTTCTTCTTCTTCCTAGCTTGGTTTATGCCATCGCAATGGGGCCATAATGCCTCAAGGCCCGTTGGAAGGAAAAGCGAGCTCAATAGCTCACCATATGGAATGTACAGGAGCACGGTGCATACAGGTGCAAACAGAGACAATACCTTGATGCCTGCCTCCTCAGCAAGCCCTGGGACGCCGACACTCTTGAACAGGCCAAGACAATATATTACCAGCGCCACATGAATCCCTCATTAGAGTGGGACCCACAACGTCACCTGCGTACCCATCTTCCTATGAAAAAGTGCAGATTCATTGCCTCAATCCGCGCAGGTGCACACCATCTCCGCATTGAGACAGGGAGATGGATTGGGGAACCGCGGCAAGATATGCTCTGTAGATGCTGTCAAATGCGGTGTTGAAGATGAATGCCATACCCTACATGGATGTCCGGCATATGACCCAATCCAGATGCATTATGCTGAGTTGGTCAATCCTGGCCAACCACGACACGTGATATTCAGCGTGGCTTCAGTTCGAATGCTGGAATCATACCTCCAAGAGGTCATGGATCTGCAGGAATAACTCTGCTCCCGGACATATGCATGACTTGAATCTGTCTTGTCTCATATGTATACTTGTACAATTTGACAACATTCTTATTAGTGCTCCGGTTTTTCCTTCGAAAACTTTTTTTTTGCGCCTGGGAGAGAACCAGGTAGTAATAGGTCTATTGCGCTCTCTCTTTGGGGTCCCATAGGCCGATTGTCTTTGTGAACGATAAAAGCGTATTCTATTCTATTATATTCTACTCTTTTTCACCCTTTGCCACAAGTCTGCCCTATTATTTTAGCGCAACAGCCCAATCTTGAGTGTCACTTATCTGAAAGTCTAGGCTATTCACGTCTTCTAAAGTTTGACATGGACTGCCCCTTTCGTTCTCTCGCTGTTGTCTCCTTCCCTTCTTTCATTTCTTGTAGCTTCTCTTCATCCACGATTTTTCCTGGTATTTGTCTAAGTTTTGGAGTCTATGATTTTGTTCACTCTTGGATGAATCCAATTTGTTTTACTTTTCCATCTTTCCCTTTGTCACGTTCTTTCGGGTTACTGAGCCGAGCAGAGGCACGATCCAGGCATTGACTCTAATTACTATTGACGTAATAGGGTTTCCTTCGTTGGCAAAATAGTCGTTAGGAGATTTAGGTATGCACCCCGAGCCTTTGTCTGGTCGATTCTTGCTTCTAATCTATTTCTAACTTGTATTGTTTCTTAGATATAAGGCATTCCTGTGCTAGATTAGATTGATTTCGACCTCAAGCAAATGAGTGGCAGTTCTCCAGTTCAATGTTCTGCCATTTCGATCTCTATAGAGTAAATGGGCAGCATTTTTGTTGTGCACATGCTCTGTCATTCCATTGTAGTTGGATATTAGCTGAAGAGCAAATTCTGGAATCAGAGCAGGTAACTTTTGGAATTTCTTTCTTATATTGTTGCTCAGGTTTAGAAATAGTTCTGGAATAGAATGCTCATGGTTTTAGATTGGTGCTGCAGTTTGGCATACTAAAAATCATGGTAGAGGGCAATGGCATTTGTGGTTGGAAGACTAGGAACACGACTAAGAATGACTCGGGTTTGGTTCAGTGATTTGTTAAGATGTTTTATGGATAGGTGTTCTACATGATTTTGAAGCGGTTTTCATATGCACTATGAGAAGTTCTATGCTTCTGAAACAGTTGGGATAGCTTGGTAGATATGTGATGATGTCTTTGATATTTATATAACAGGTGATGTTGAATGCTTGTATGATTATTGCATTATATATACGAAGAATCCTTATATATCTTTGTGGGTTATTTATGCAACTTTGATTGGGAGCCATTGATTGGTGGCATATTCCTGGTATTGTGCCACATCCATGGCCATTAACATCTTGGCAGAAAGTCAACATGCCATTTCCTATAGTCTCAATTGAACATATGGTCTAAAACAACATTGTCATAATAGACACAGAATGTTTACAAAACCATGGTCTCAAATTCTTGAATTTATACATGACATGGCCAAGACTTGTATTCTAATAACCATCATTCAATTAAATTGGGATTATGTCTTAATTTTGGGACAAATTTCATATTGTATATTTTTTATAGCATATTCAAATTCACACAAACCACCTCAAAAGTATGAAAATGTAATCTCATATTATTTACAAAATAGTCAATACTTCACAATATCGCACCATATTATAAAAATGTGATGAAGAAAATTTACATAGTTATTCACTTTTCTTCAAGCACCCCCAATGATATCATAGCCTTCTTCCTGACATCCTGAGGTATTGAAATTCTCGCATTTCTAGCTGGAATAGTTTTTGGAGTCCATGAGTACAATACACTTTCATAGTCTAGCCAAAGATTAGGATCACTCGGATTTCTCCTCCATTTCTTTGTCCAACAATCTAAGTACCTTTCTTTATCCGATACGTTGGTCAACTGATGCACTGGACACCACCATTCCACCCGCACATAGTTGAAGTTTATATTACCTTCTTCTTTGCAAATATCAGAGATGGTGAACCCCAACCACACTGGATAGGTATCTAAATCTGCTGGCTTTACTACCACAAATTGGTGGCATTCCAAGTCAGTGGAAAGTTCATAAGCATCCATGCCTAGAAACTTTGGCCTATTGTTTTTAGGACCAACATAGTATTTGTCAGAAGGAGGAGGAGCATATTGCTTACGAATGCTACTAACAAGTGTCATCAACATCCTCAAAGACCGCTGAGGTCTTCCACCTAGTTTTAGGCAACCACCCTTCTTTCAATTCATCGAGGATGTGTCTATCTCCCCCAACAGGTTAATCACCTTCTTCGAGTAAGCCACCAAGGCACGGTTGGTATCATCGGGGTTGGTTTGCCAATGCTTTATATAGTCCTGAATTCCTTTCTTAGTCAATCCCAATTGCTTCACTTTTTTAGTAGGTCTTAGAGCTTTTGGTTGACCTGGAGGTATCATAGGCTTGCCATTCTCATCTCTACGCCATATTTCCTCCCCTCCTCTCCACTCCTCCTCTAAAGATCTCCTCTTCCATTGGAAGATTGGAATCCCATTTCTCACCAAAAAAGTGAACTGCAGAGGCCTGGAATGACCTTCAAGATCCAATGCATAACCATCCACAAAGCTCTTCCAATCAGGCACTTCTTCTATGAGAGAATAGAATTCCAATTCTTCCAATTCCAAGCTCTTCCAATTCTTCTATGAGAAGCTATAGGGTTTGGAGTAGTGCATTCATGCAAGATTTCCATTAGCCTAGAAAAGTTGGTCACTGTCTGCTGCTTCAGTATACAACTATATTTGCCAAATAACGCATCCACACCCTCATGGTTATGCCCGGGTATCAGAAACCCTAAATTAACTATTTTAAATATCCCCACAGCTGTTAAGTAGGATGGGAAAGAAAACATCCATCTGTTCTTATTTTGGCCTGCACAATTATCAAGTTGCAAGAGGAACCTTCTGGGTAGATCTTGAGCTCTAGCATGTGAAGTTAAAGCTCCAACATGTTCACTAGACCCATGCTTCCTAAACCTTGCCTTGCTAAACTTTTCAATATTGTTAGGGTTTCCATCTAATAATGCACTATGTAGTGCTTGGCTAGCTGTAGGGTCCTGGAGGTGACCATTGTATCCATTTTCATAGTTTCTCAAACACCCATGATACTCCCAATATGAAAATCTGGACCATCACTCCACAATTCCAAACTAAAATGGCCATAGTAGGTTTGAGTCTCCCCATGCAAGATTGCCCCAGTCATTGAGATCTGTAAAGGGTACGATCTTCCACATGACTTTGGTATGTACTTGAATTGTGGAAGACAAGTCTTTTGCTGGTCCATCTTGTCATGTATAATACATAAATAGTTATTAGGTTCCAATGCAGATAAAGTCCTCCACATCCAATAACATGATCTACATGATAGTTGATCGGTCATATAGTCCTTCATATGCTCCCTTATCCTAGCCCTTTGACTCGGTTGCACAGTCTTATCAAGAGTCTCCTTCAACTTAGCACATAAATTGCACTTTGCAAAGTTGTTTGAAGTTGCTATGGTGACATGATTGAAATGCTTCTTCCATAGCCTACTAAAGCTAGGTTGGGATATTGGAAGAATTTCCAATTCTCGAAGTAGGGAATTCACTTCCTCCAAAATACTCGTTTGAGTACAATGTGATGGTAACATTTTCTCAACAACTGCTCTTCCCTTTTCATCCCTTCTGCTTTTGTGTGGCATAGACTTTGCATTGAAATCAATATATTTCTCAAATATCTCCCTGGCAGCCAATATCTCAAGAAGCCATTATTTCCATGCAAAGCAATCCTGTTCCCTTCTGCCTGCTTTTTTTTGCCAATTATGCTATGAAGAAGCTGGAATTACATGGATATTCTGCCATGCTTTTTTACATATCCATTTGCCTAGTAAAGGGTATCTTTTTCTGTTTGGATTTCTTTCATTCTGAAGTGCATGCTCGAAGATTGTGTACATGTAGGTCCTCCTCTCATCAACAGTATACTCTTGAAAAGTGGCTCTTGCTTCCACCAATTGTTCTATTGTAACGAATTGCATACAACCACTCCAACAACAATCTGAAATATTGATTTGTTAAAAGAGAAGTCCACAATTCCGAGGGGGATCCTGAGAGAAAACCACATGTAAATCTTAATCCCTGTTTGATAATTGTGAAGATTCTCACATCCATGGAAAGCTCAAAATGTAAGGAATCAATTGGAGCTGACCCTCTACACGGGCAACAGGTGGATCTCCTTCAATTTTGATCAAGATTAGGCTTGAATTGATAGATTCAGAAAAAAATTGGCCAAGAACCAGTTTTGAACAGAAAAAGTGGGAAAAGACAAAAAACGCAAGAAAATAGGCGCTCACTCCTTTTTCATTCAGACCGCTATATTAATTCTCACTTCCCTTTTTTTTTGGAAGGACACCAGACTTTATTTAATTCAAGAGTCAAATACAAATATAAGTGCACAGACAGGAATAAAATCTCAGCAGAGAAGCAAAGACCCACCGAGTGAAGCAACCTGCCTAAGCATAAGAGCGCATATCCAAATACTCCTCAAAGATCAATCAAGGGGAAGTGAAGAACAATGATACGACTTAACAATATGACTTTGAGCTTTGTGGAGAACACGGTTAGCTGTCACATTCAGATCTTTGAAGATTACCAGTCTTCGTCTTTTCCAGATAGTCCAAAGCAACCATTTTGTTGCAAGATGAAAAGTCTAACTCCGTTCAAGGACTTGGGTAAATTGCCAAAAGCACTTGTTGACCTGTTAATGAAACCTGAAAAAGATAGAACAACCAATCCCATAGATGTCTAAGGTGGCCACACATAAAAAAGCAATGCTCAATGGTCTTAGATTCACGCTTGCATACTGGACATTGATATGATATTATAGGGTAAAACTTACGTTAACCCGAAGACATCTATGAAGAATCTACTACCAAAGAACTGCCGCTTTAGAATGAAGTAGCTTATCCTATGCCCAAGACCACATCTGTTGCCATTGAAGAGAAAGGAGTTGACGGGGTAACTTATGAGAAGGAGGAAGAATATCAGTATGCTTATGCATAGAGTTCACAAGTTTGCACTCCTTAACCTCGTTATGACAAACCGATATCAAAATTTCTTCTTGGGCCCCAACACAAACTCTAACTGAATTGCCTCTCATGATAGTAGCTGCCCTGAGTCATACCATGCTGCAATTGTTAAGATTCCTAATATTTTCCAATGTCATCGAGTCAATGGACGCACTGTAAAGCAAAGTTGAAAAGTTGGGGGGCGGCGGGAGGGGGGGACGAGGGAAGGATGATTCGAGGTATTTCATGACACTCTTCGTCATGAGCATGGAATTATAACATCTAGTGAGAGTATGCTAGATATCATGACATGATGTACCACTTTTGGAACCTTATCCAAAGTATTTTGGGTACTCCATACATGGCGCAATAACTACTTCTTCATGACAATGATTGATACAAAAAGTTCCTTGGAACACCCTCTTTCTACACTTCCATATTTAAAGGATGTATAGGTATTTTTGACATTGATAAACTACTTTAATACACCCAAAATATTCTTTGAACAATTAAACTCTATAAGGCATAATGGCATGCTTGGAAGCATTTATAGCCATCCCATCAAAGTTCTGCAAGATGTCTGCATTTCTCATCAAATGGTCCAATGGGGCTCAAATTCGTAAGTGCACACATATTCCTAATTTGTAATGACACAACATTCAACAAAATTTGGACTCATGTAGATTTTTAGCACTTCAAGAGTATTGTTAACATCATGTTATATATTAATTCTTCTTGGTTTTAATGTGTTTTCAATATTCTAATTATATAGACTATCTTCATATATTTAAAGTATTAAAATTATATTTCAGATCGTAAAATTGATCTTCTTTTTTCACTCTTAAATCTATTCAGAATGTCTAATTTTTTTTAAGAACATAATTTCCAAGATATAAGTTTTTAATTCCTAGTGACAATATTTAATGCATCTTTTTTACTCTAATATGCTTGGTTCGGGGGAACGTTTTGACTATAATTGACAAGCAGGATTTAATCCAGGTCCAATGGGGTTCAAATCCTATATGCACACATATTCCTAATTTGTCATGATATAATATTCAACAAAATCTGGACTCGTATAGATTTTTAACACTTTAAGAATGTCCTTCGTGATTACGGCCGGGATCTTCGAGTAAGATCGGAACAGCAAGCCGCCCTCGACGTGTCGGTGGGGCTCGAAAGCACGCCTCGCTACTCGAGGCACGGAGCTCCGTGGGTGCGGGCAACCATCCACGCATGACGAGCGTGGTCTCCTTACCGAGGTTCATAGTCACCGCAGCAAAGGCGGTGTGAGATGGCCAGCAAAGCGGAAGGCTCGCAAGAGCTGTGCTCCCGACTTCCACAGGGTCGGTGAACGCGGCTCGGATCGCTATCCCGGCCACGGCCTCCACGCCCGGCCACGTCCCCCTTTGCGCCGCCCCAGCCACACTCCAAATCCTCCCGCCATCCCGGCCACCACCACCACCCCCAAAGACGGGACCGGCCCTTAGCCCACCTTGGACCCAGCGGGCGAGAACTCGAGGCCGTGGCGGAGAGAGGCCACAATCGGGTAGTTCGAGGTATGCCGAGGCAGGGGAGAGTCGCCCACAACATCCGAACACACATTCTCGACGGATGACATTCCGGGCCAGTTCACATTTCTCGAAAGCGGCCGGCATGGGGCTCGGCGCCGGGCGTGACCGCATTGTCATATTCACGGTTCGCGGATGCAGGTGCGTGATGCCATATTGCGCCCGGGGCCGGATGTTGAAGGGGACATCCTCGTATGTGGCCGGGACCTCACACGTGCAGCAACAGAGGCACGCAGCACAGGAGCTTGTCGTGGTCGAGGCATTCGCCAAGCGGGTGTGCCGCAGATTGGTTGTGGGGATGCACATTTTCCGGCGACAGCACTCTTCGCTGCCGGACCCCGCAGCCCCAACCAACCACCGACGCGGCCCGCTTCGCTTCTACTACCACGGCCCCCCCCTTCTCCCCGCTCCTACTCCCGCTCCCTCGCGGCCCACACCCTCTCGCCCACATCCGCCTCCGCTCCATCTACTTCTCACTCGGCCTCTGCTTCCCCGCCCTCCCCAGCGACTCAGTGCAGATACCATCCCCTCGGCCGACAAATAGGAATTGTGTCTCCCGGGTGGTCTCATGGAACTGCCGAGGCTTCCCTTGGCGGAAGGGGACGGGGACAACTTCCCCGGCAGCCGGTATGGATCTCATCTTCCCTCATGGAGACATGGGAGCATCTTTGGACACAAAGCTACTGATTTGTAGGGTTACCAACATTTCTCGGTCTTCAACACATGCAGGACAAGCGGGGTCATGGTGGAGTGGCTTGCTACTACCGGACAACCTTGGCACATTCGTTACCCTCGAGTAGACAGCATGCACACAACCCGGTACTTCGGGTTCGTGTGTGCATAATACCGGTGGCAACCCTCTTTTCTCGGCGCTGTTATTTCCCTCACATGACGGCACCTTCTATCGCAGCCACCCCGATGCGGATAGGATGGACCCGTATGTCGATCTATATGATGACATACAGCAGCATCAGCAGTTGGGTAGGGTCGTCCTTCTTGGAGATTTCAATGCACGGACAGGAGTAGAGCAGCCCATGCGACTTGACCCCCTCGCTGACGATGTCCCTGCGGCCTCGCCCTGAGAAGTAGCTTTGGCCTTGGGTCGGATGACAGCCAGGTCACTCGCTTTGGCTGACAGTTGCTCCTGCTATGTGGCATTTTTGACTTGATAATTTGCAATGGCCTTTCACAGTGGCCCGATTCTCGCAAGTGCACATGCAGACAGGACAATCAGGGGGGAGGGTCTAGTGTGGTGGACTATGTGCTTGTAGTTGCGCAAGATATGCATCTCATCAGTCGTTTCCGGGTGGGCACAGACAGTCGGGATGAGGAGGTCGACTCAGATCACCTCCCACTTTATTTGGACCTGGTTTGGCGAGCGCGGGAACCCCCACTATGCCAGCCCTCGGCGTCCTCGGTTGAGACTTCGATTATGAGCGGCTGAGAGGACTACGCCGAGATGCTCATGAACGCCCTCCGGTAATGCCAGACCTCCCACACTAGAGCGTGAGCAGATGGACCCGGTGACTTCGCTATTACGGGATGCGGCGGACAGGTGCTTTGGCGGACCCCCGCCGCGCCATTTCGGGTCAGCAACATTCCAGCGTAACCGATGGTTTGATGCGGTTGAAGAACATAGCGGCGGCTTCCGCCACATCACGGATCCAGTGCAGCTTATGAGCCACCACCGCGATGCAGCGGTACCTTGCCAAGCATCGAGGGGAGATGGGCGACTGGCTGGACACTCATCCTCGAACCTTTTGGCGCCAGAGTGCTTGAAGGCGGCCCAGCCCTACAGGGGACATCACACCCGGCGGTGGGAGCGGTACTTGCGGCGGCTCTATGACCCGCCCGAGGGGCAGCGCCCATACCCCCGGGGATGGCCCCCATTGGTTCTCGTGGATGAGGATGTTGAGGAGGGCACGCAGCGGCTAGCTAATGGGAAGGCGGTGACCTCGATGGTATGCGTGGCGAAGTTACTCAAGTGGGCGGTGGCGACGCTTGTGCGGTCCTCACTACCCTGTTCAACGAGCATTGCGGGGAGGGTTTCCCCGACAATGGACCCAAGCGAGGGTTGTTCCCATTGAAAGCGGGCGACCCACTTTGTCGGCCACCACCCGGACGATCATGGTCAGTTCAGTATTTGCCAAACTGTTGGCTGGCATTCTCGAGCAGCAGTTGACCCGCTGGGCAGAGGCAGCGGATGTGCGAGCCCTCACACAGGCAGGCTTTCGACCCCGCCACTCAACGATTGACCATATCTTTACGCTGCGGGCACTGATTGAAGACAGCCGGAATCACCGGCTGGACTTGTATTGCTGCTTTGTGGACTTCGCAAAGGCTTTTGATACGGTCCCCCGGGAAAAGTTGTGGGCTAGACTGCGTCAACTGGGGCTCCCGCTGCCTGTGCAGAATGCCATATACAGGTTGTATGAGAGTTGTTTTGGCAGGATGCAGTCGACGGGCCAAGCATTTACCAGTAGTATCGGGTCCCAGCGGGGTTGCCCCTCTCGTAGACACTTTTGGCCTCTACATTGTCGGTTAGAGCCCGGCTTCTGAGCATGGGGGATGGCATACATCTTTTGCACCGGTCATCCGCCCGGCTCATCTATCGCGGACGATGTTGGCTCCGCTGGCCCACACCCCGTAAGATATGCGGTCTCACACGGATGCCCTAGACACATTTTGTCGCTCTGAGACATGCGTCAACGGCCAAGACCGGGGTGGTTCTCATATCCTCTTCCGTCACCCCATGCCTCCCTGCACTCACATATCGGGGGATACTGTACGCCACGCCCACCTACAAGTACCTAGGGGTGGAGTTCCTCCTCGCTCACTGGGAGGCGCCTATCCGCTATGGTGTGACAGCAGGCCGAAAGCTTTATGCAACGCAGAACAACAATCACCGTGCAGTGAGCTATATGATTGGGGCCATCACCACATCCGCTCGCAATCGGTCGAAGCCCGCCCCTTCAGACGGGTCGAGGTTTGGGGGCCCGGCGTCTCTTTGACGACACGGAATGACTTGGAGCAGGTGCGTAAGGCATTTTGGCACGGGCACTTGGGGTGAAACCTTCAGTCCCCTATCGATTCTCGCTGCAGAAACCGGATTCTTTACGCTTCAGCGGGCAGCCCTTGATAGACACATCGCCTATTTTCAGAAAGTGGTTACTATGGGTGATGCTCGGGCTCCCGCACTGGGCTTACACCGTGGGCCATGAGTCCCCAGCCGCTTAGGGCCCGTTGGAGGGGTAAGAGAGATGGGTTCGCCAGATGGAACGTCTGCGAGCACAGATGCGTCTACTGAAGCGCAGCGTGGCCGATCGTGGCGACTGGGCGGGAGTACCTAGATGCTTGTTTCCTTGGCAAGCTCTGGGACCCCATTGCTCTAGAGCAGGTCAAAATGGCCCATTACAAGGAGCACATCAACCCCCGTGTTAGCGGGGCCCCGCGGCTCTACCTGCGTTCCCGGTTGCCCCCAAAAGCGGGCTCATTGCCTCCATTCGCGACAGGTGCCCACCATCTTCGCGATCGAGGCGGGCGGTGGATTGGGGAGCCCCGCCGGGACAGGCTCGCTCGATCCGCATCAAAGCGGGTGCCGTTGAGGATGAGTCTCACACTTTCCGAGTTGCCCGGCGCCGTCGGTCGGTCGGGCGGATCACGCTCCCTTAGTGCGGTGGGCGGCGTGCCCTTGCATTTGCCGATGAACACACCGTCGAGACGCGTGCCCTGGGGTCATACATCCGGGAGGTATTGGACCTGCGAGGGTCACCTTTGCCCCCACCGTTTGTCCGTGACTAGGCACACGGGGGTGGTGCATATTTGTATATATTGGGATGTTTACGCATTTTATATGATTAGCACGGTTTGTCAACGGTCGATTGTCGCCACGGTTTTCCCTCGAAAACCCTTCTGAGGGGTTTTTAATCCGGGCAGTAATCCGCTTGCTGCGTTTTTGTATTGGGTCCCATAGACCGATTGGTCTCCGTGGACGATAAAAGTAACTTCCTTCCTTCCTTCCTTCCTTAACATTATGTTATGTATTATTTCTTGTATATTTTAATAAGTTTTATGAATTCTAATTATATGAGACTTTCTTTATATACTTAAAGTATTAAAAATATATTTCAAATTGTAAAATTGATTTTCTTTTTTCACTCTTAAATCTATTTATAATGTCTCAAATATTTAAGAAACATAATTTCGAGAAATATAAATTTTTTCAATTCTTAGTGGCAATTTTTGATGCAGCTTTATGATCCTAATATGCTTGATTCGGGAAACTTTTTGACCATAATTGGCAATGAGATTAATGTTGATGATTAATATCTCATTACTAACACAATCTCACTGTGTACAGCAAAGATAGATATTACCTGTATATAATAAAGATAGATATCACCCATGTCTTGCAATGATTTTCAAATGGCAAGGCAACAGATCTAGATGACATTATGCATCCCTGAAGCTTTTTAAATTTTTACTGACATTCATACAATGCACAAACAAGTTAATTGTGTGTCCAATTGTATTATAACAATTAAACTAATTGAAAATTTCATTCTGCTATTCTCATTATTATGAACAGCCGTTGCATGTGATATGGGATTAATGGAATAACCTACGCATCATAATCCTGTTGAACCATCATGATCTTTTCACATGATTGATCCACCAGAAGAAACAATATCAAAAATTTATAATTCAAAAGGGAGATGTCATTTCAAGAGCGAGGGAAGTTTAAAAAAGACAAACCATAAAAGGCCAAAAATCAAGCCATTCAAAAAGCCATTTAAAGAGGGAAAGAAGTCCAAAATACAAACCCAGATATGATAAGTATAGTTCTGTTGAAGAGTATAATTTTGTTGAACAGGCTTGTTGGGTAATCTTGCCGTTTTCTACAGTTTACCAAAAACAGAGAACTAAGGACTATGACATATTTAACAAAATTTGATCTTATTCAAATCTAATAAATATACTTCAAGGATGCCATAATAAGATTATATATATAACTCTTGGTGATTTTTTATAATTTTATTTGTTTATATTTAAATCAGAAATATAAAGGGTATTACAGCATAAAATTGATTATAGACTAATTCTCAATTTAATCTATTTAAAATTAAACTTTCATAAGAACTATCTTTATTTTATAAAAATACAAGATGGTAATGCGGCGGCGTTGCCGCCGCTATACTTCCGCGGGTTTTTTGAAGTAGCTCAAATAGATCAACGGGTGGAACTTGGATGTTGTTAGTTATATGTTAAAGGAAATGATAAGGTGCCTTGATGGATTGGTTTTAACTCAGTACTCCTTCCTTAGTTAGAAGGAATTTCTAACATTTGCATGAAATCTTGGAATAGTTTTTAAAAATATGATGTATTCTAATGCTCTTGCCTTAACGATAATGTTGCTTCCCATGAAGTGCAGATTAGAAGGCGTCTTTCGTATTTAATCTTTATTGCATTTTTTATCATGAAGTGTGATTCATCATACACGCACTTTCCATAGTCAATACTCATTGCATTGTTCAATTCTTTCTTCTTCAAGTTCTCAGTTCATTAAGTTCTCTTCCTTAAAGATCAATTGCATCCACCTGCAATCGGAATAGCGTATATAAAGGTACACACATTTGCCTCAGAGCTGTCCACAGAAACAAAGGGTTTACAGTCATTTGTTCCCCAGCTCGACACAGACACCCAACACATTTCTCTGCTTACTTATCAATTTGGGGCAAATCGGCGGGTTAAGGTAACTTTGCGCGAAATTAATGCAATGAGACTCAGTCTGCATAAATCAGGGTCTGTATCATCACAGATTACCCATTTTCGAGGGAACCACAACACATCTGTTGGCTGAATAATGGATGAAACTGCTTCCGCATAACAATAGACATTTTTTCTGAGAAATCCCTTGGAACTGGTAGCAGGGTTCGAGCCTGTACTTCAGTGGTGCAGGCCATGGTTGTATCCATGGATGTAACTCTATTATTTGTCACTCTGTTTGCCGGAATCTTTCTATCTAAAAACTCTACTAGATGCCGGTTCATTTGTGAAGAATTCAACTCAGGAAAATCGATTTCCCTGAAGATTTACACATGCCTAATTTAAACACAGTTGAGCTCCCCATGTTTTGGGTGATTAGCCAGAAGGAATTTTCGGCTTAAGGCTTCGGCTTAGGGCAGTCATGCCATGGCATCCAATTCATCCAAACTCTTGGGAGACAACAATATTTAAAATTCATTCGACAAACGGCTCCTTTATCTGTGGTCTTTCCCTTTCAAACCATCTGACTCAATCTTGCGATTTTACATCCAAAATTGCATCTTCAGCCTTCAAAATCCGTAGGTTTGCCAAAGCCAGAGGGTAGAATTGGATTTCGAAGGATACCTGCTGCCCCTGTTTTCTTTTGTCAGGGACCCTGTTTTCTTTTGTCAGGGAGTATGAACGTAACAGGGAGTAATATCGAGGCACCAGATCGAGCAGCCTAGAGCCAAAATGGCAAATAACAAATGCCAGTGATTTCGTAGCCAGAACTCTTTGCAAGCCAAGCTCCACCAGACCCTAAAGCCCACCGGACCCTAAAGCCTCGTTTCTGCTTAGCCTAAAGAAATCTTGGCCCTCCATCCCAATCTAACTTGCTGACGTGGAATTAATTACCTTATACACGTCACATTTTTCTTGCCAAAAACACCCTACATAATTATATATGATGAGAAGATAGTGTGTGTCTTCAATGGAGACTTAACTTGGACGGTCAATCTTCTAGATTAGAGCACAACAATTAAGCAGAATCAAGATGAAAGGCCTTCTGTCTAATTTGGAGCCCATGCCTCTGTGTAGGATGCCAAGGCTACATTTTGGTTGTTCAATGTACCGTTGGATAAACTTTATAGCAAGGACCATGCCTATTGAAGTTCAGGACAAGCAAAAAGCAATGCTCAAGCATCTCAATGTGTAACAAGCAAAATGGTCATATTGCAGAGACACAAATATCATAGCAATGTCAAGGTATTTACACGCAGACATCAACATAGAACTTGCCACTATAGTACAGAAACTTTGGTTATCCCAAAGCCAACACTACGTCGAGCCCAATTGAGTTGCACAATTTGCAATTACCACTCAGTTGGTAGTGGAGAGGCTCAGGAGCTAAGAGGAGGCGATATATGGAACTAAGATATTGGTTTTCTTTGTGAACATCCTCGTGACAACCCCAAGTCACTCTTTCCATGACACCCACCTCCATCATGGGGATTCTCTGCTACCTTCTTCCATACAGACAGTTCCAACGGGAGAGTAGGAATTTTGCCTAAAACTCAGGCCAAGACAAAGGCGACTACCTTCATACCATGTTTGAATAGAGACATCTAGGACTAACATCTTTGTGTAAGAGGATAACTCAGCAAATGGTTATGTGATGGGTCTGGCGGTAGTGGTGCCCACCATTACAGAATGCGTAATAGAGTATGGATGGAAGGATATGGCCAAAAAAGATGCCTAATCACATTGCATCTACCAATAAATCCTTGTATTGGAAAAAGAATATATCATTTGGAAAAGGTTGGAGAGGATGAACTAGTGTCTAGAGCAAAACTGGTTCAATTGCCTTCTTGCCTAGAGGGATACACTGACTAAGAGATTGTTTGAGAATGCATACTTATAGTTATAAGCTTATAATTGATAACTTATTATAAATGTTTTATTTTATTTTACTATTATAAGCTGATAACTTAGCCAAATGATAGTGTTAAAAAACCAGGAAAAAAATACGGGAAAAAACCAATCTACACACCTTATTTATATCCAAAGAATTTAGATATGACAGTCTTAATAGAGAAGCAGCCAGCTCCTTAATTTCCTCATTGATTCCCTTGCTGGGTCTAGCAGAAGCAATGCAATTGTTAGCCCGGCAGAATCAACAAACCTCCAGAGCTCGTGGGCAGCAAGAGGCTCTTCCCCGGGGGGTTCACCTAGATTATGGGGTATGAAACATGTGAGTGCACCAAATGGGTTTTTTTATTGCCTCCACAATGCAGTATACATAAGAAAAATATAAGGTTTTTATAGTTTGAATACTGTACGGATACCAGAGGGAATGTGGTGGCGCCAGTGTTCGATTCGTATTCATACTGTAAGGGTCTGTCATTTTTTGTGAGCTTCTATTGTTGGGGATTCTGTGATAATATGATATGACTATGATAATATATATTATATATATAAAATAATAGAGATATCGTATATGTATAGAAGGGGTTGTCAAGTAAAAGTATTTTGGGCAACTAATTATATGATATGGGTTGTATTCTTTTACAAATAATGTAGTTGTATACAAAGGGTTTTTCATATAGAACAGTCGTATACAATGGGTTTTTTGGCAACCTAAGGAACGCACATGGCATATATACCTATAATAGAGGTGAATCCCCCGGGGGCTCTTCACAATCACAAAGCACTTTTTATCGTCTTATCCAATCTTCTGTTGCCAACTACTCGAATTGGAATGTCTCGCTTGACATATATTATAGCAACTCATGCACTATCATTTAGAAAGGTTGTAAGATTTTTTGGATGATCTCGAGTTATTTCTTCCTAGCATATAGGGTTGGTAAAGCGACTTATGTAATTCTTCTAGACATGTGTCCATAAGGATCTGCTCCAAGTGCATCTGACCTTAAGGAAATAAAGGAAGACTCGTGAATATGCAAATTTCATTGGAAAATGAAGAGTACCCCAGAGCTAAATCAAGATGATATCTTGATATTTCACCCTATTTCCATAGCCAAATGGATAAATTGGCGAAGGCCACCATGAACATTTCCCTTTTTCAACACCCCTGTGTAAGAAAGTGAATACTGGTTATTTAGATACGTTGTGGGTCTCCGATAAATGCATTTCTAGGAAAGTTTTTGCTTGTCTGCTAGGATTTGTGGCATGGGCCTGGGTCTGCCTAGGTCACGCCAGGATAGACAAAGTCTCACCCTCTAACTAGTGTTAGTGTTTAGAGTAAGTATTTTTGTTAGATTAAGTCCTAGTAGACCTAGTGGAAAGATGGATTAGAGTCGTAGGTGTTTGGCTAGATTAGATCTATGGAGGTTAGCATCCAAGATAGAATAAACATCAAATTGATATGCATGCACTAGGACATTACTTAGTGAGTTTTACTGCAAGCTAAGACTTTGCAACTTTGATTTTGCAGCCAATATGCAAACTGATCCGCGCATAGTTGTCATTCACTTAGACGATGGCAATGGGAACTCCACAGAAGTTGGATTTGTAAGGGTGAAAGATGGTGCCTCGTATGCAGATCTAAGAGAAGAGATCCAAATTGATGAATTAGAAGGACTTACGGGTTACAACTTTGTTTTCCTTGCCGAGTGTAAATTGCCTTTATCAAAAAAACAAGAAACGAGGTTTAAGATCATGGGCAATGAGGTTCTCGTAAAGTTATTGATGCGACCAGTATTCAACCCTCTAAAAGACCACGTTTAGTTATTGATGAATTAGAAGAAGAGGCTAATCTACATGGTGATGTAGTTGAAGTTATAGAGACCCAATGTAATAAGGATGAGGATAAAGATGACTGCATTGATAACAGCAAAGGAAGATCTTTATGTAGTCTAAATTGGCTACAAGAGCTGAACTGTTTAAGTGGAAAAAAGTCGTCAGGGATTTGACAACTAAATTGAGAAAAAAGCAAAAGCGGGGACCGCTTTGAACTCATGTCTGCAGATGTAAATGGAAAAGCAACGTTTTCTATATGGTGCAATGAGTGTGATCAGTCCTATGGAAAAGGTCAACGTGATGTCATTGCGAACTTCACTAAGCATTGTAAAACAAAGACACATATAGATAATTATCAGCGCAGTCATAACGAGTCAATTACAACAAATCTTGATGCTATGGAATGCACAGAGGATATTGTTGAACGCAACAAGGCCTTGGTGGAGAAATCACTGTTAAACGATATTACACCTTTTGTAACACAGTCTGGTGTTGTCTTTGAGCTGTACAATGATAGTGTAGCAGGCTATCTAGATCTGGGTAGCATTTATGTTGTCTGCAAACTATATAACAAGTCAATTCTACTATTTCCACCAGCCGGGTCTGTGGTTGTGAACATGAAACAACATATTCAATCATCTAGGCATGTTCAAAATGCTGCCACAAAGGAAGCTAGAGAGAAGAAAGACGAGGAGACAAACATGGGAGGGAGACCACGGAAAGATCACCCACCTGACCCACGACAAATGAGCATGACGACATTTATTACAAGAGGTACTCTAGTTAATTTTATAATGGTTTTTGATTGATAAGCTAAAAATTTCTGTTTTTTTGCATTGCAACAACATCATCTAGAGTGGATGAGGGAGATCAGACTAGTAAGTTTTCATTTCTTATTTTGATTGCGTGTAGTGCTAGATATTAAAATATTTGAAAATACAGGAAATGAATGCTTGGCTTCTTTATGTTGGGGTTACTGGCAAATGAAATATAGATATGCATCTGGGTCAAGAGACTTGAGGCCATTTTTAGATGAATCAAGACCTGGATCCAATTGGTACTGTGAACCAAGCATAAAGTGTTGTTTTAGTGTTAAAGGAGAACGACCAATGTTCATATTGTTTGTCAATACCCAAGCAATCTGATTTTAGAATGAGGGTTGCTAGACAAAAACTAGATAAAACACCAAGAGGATGGAGAACGACAAAGACACGTATTAGAGTGGATTATATGACCAACAGAGAGATGTATAACCTTGCAAAGGTCACAACATGCAAAAACAGGAAACTAGAAAGAGAGTTGTTGTTTACTAGAATGAGAGTTGTCACATTGTCTGCGAAACAACGATCAATCCGTGATAGTCTAGCTGAATCCATGCATCGGAAAGATGTGAAAAGGTTTTGTGCAGACATTGTTGAGGCCCACTCTCAAGGTAAGTTTGAGGGAAAGGGCGCATTATGGAATTTTCTTTACGACAATCGCACATAACATAATTAGTAGGGGCAAGCAAAGGCGCTTCAAGCAAAACGCACCGAAGGAGCTCTTTCAAACAATCAAGATTTGGGGAGGGCGAAGAATGCATAATTTTTTATCGTTGAATTTTTTTGGCCCTAGCTTATCAACCACTATGCGGTCTTCTCGAGAGAGTTTTACATATAGAGTTGGTGTTAGAGAGGATACCTTCATTCACTTAGCAACAACATATGCAAAGCATATGAAGGATTTAGATTTGACACTCGGACATGTGCACCTTACTTTGGCGAGAGGATGAAACTGTCATAAAGAGGACCATACAGTGGATTGCAAGAGACGATGGTTTGGTTGGCTTCTGTGGCAAGCTACATGATCATGCATCAGGGAATAAATTACTAATCGCATATTTCTTATTAGCTAGAATGACTTTAGCTAAACTTGCTTGATATTAATCCCAAAACTTTCTGTGGTTTAGCTAAACTCTAGACATTTTTCCTCTCATACTTTCTAGCGTTTAGCTAAACTAACCCAAACATCATCCCAAAAATTTCTATGGTGTGGCACAAATCAATATACTTTTTTTCAATTGTTTCCACTTATTTTAGTCATTTTCTGTGTGAAAACATTCTAAAATAAGGCTAATTAGCAAAGTCTAGGACGTAAACTAATTCATAATGCTAGAAACTAAACTACTAATCATATATTTCATATAAACTAGAATAATATTAGCTAAACTAGCCTAAAATTCATTCTAAAAGTTTCTATGGATTAGCTAAACAATACAAAATTTCACTCTATTACTTTCTACCGTTTGGCTAAAGAGCTCCAGGATTGGTGCGGTCCCGAAAAAGTTAAGCTAAAATTATTATTATTTTCCCAATTTTTTCCATTTACTTTAGCCATTTTTTTTTTGAAAATGTGCCAAAAAATCGCCAAATAGCTAACTTTAGCCCTTAAATTATTCCATGTCATGCATGTGATGCTTCCTTTACAGTTACTATTGGATCAGGACAGAGTGGTTACCAAAACATTGTGCAGACATTTGCAAATAATGTGATAGCACATTATGCACATTATGCATGCTCGCTTACCGAAGCTTGTCTTGGTGATCCAGCTTACGTGCAATAAGTTTGATCACAAGTTTGTAAGATTACAATGGGAAGAAATACTTAGACTTTGGGACATGCATTTGAGTAAGGTCTTAGGGCCCCTAATTGGACATAGCTCGGACGGAGATGCGCGGCGCAGAAAATGCATGCTGCAAGATTATACATCAAAGAGGCCCACTAACTGTTTTTGCATTCATTGGGAAGGATGGGGTTTAAGTGGTGTATTAGAAATAATGGCGGTGTGTATGGTCTTCATGACCAAGACTTCATACATAATGGAAAGAAGTTGATAAATCCCTTGATAATGCATCAAGGAGATTGTACCTAGGTACTTGAAAGTTAGTGACATTGAATGATGTTTGGCATGTCTTTAAGCTATGCCATGGAGAGCATGGATTACAAATAGGAGACCTGGAAAGGAAAGATAGGTAGAATTGGAGGGCTGCCCAGAGAATTGCATCTAGAAGAGTTCAGACTTGTTTACGAAAATTGAGAAATGATATAAATGCTCCACAAGTGCGAACATTAGGTACTGAAACCTACCTTGCTGTGGTATCATTATACATTGATGGCAGCTTCGATCGTATCTTTTTTTTTCAGGTGTGGAACTAATTTATTTTTCATTCTTGTTTGCTGTTTTGGTGTGATTTCTTCCCTTAAATTGTATGTCCTGCCATTGCAGACTTTGGAGATTATGGATTGTTAATCATGAAACCTATTCCCTCGGCCAAAATTTTATAAGCCGTGAAACCTTTATGGACATTCAAATGTCTTGCCATTTTGTTGTTCTATTGATAAAGTATTTTCGAGATCATTTGTGAAGGATCTAGCAGTGCCACTACATTGCATGGGATCAGATGCTTGCGAGAATTTTTTCTCCAAAGTTGGAGGTATGGTAAGAAATGAGAGATCATACACCTGGTGCGAGATCTCCTTGAGAGTGCAAGGGCTCTCAATAAGATGGCGAGAATTTCAAGCTCTTTCAGATTTGATATTCCCCGCAAAGACATGCAAAACAAGAAAACATTTGGGGGTTATTGAGCCAAGTAGACGAAGACGGCAAAGGAAGTAATTCGCGATCTATCTAATTATAGTGAAGTGAGCACAGATGACGATATTATAGCTACTTTAAAAGAAGGCTTCTTGGTTGCAAAAGAGTTATGCAATCAAGTAGGTATAAAGTGTGATGGAAACTCAACTTGGTGGGAGAAGCCATGGCAGATGGAGGATTACTTTAGTTCAGACTATTATAAGCAACTAGACTCTTGTCACGTTGAGGATGAATCTGATTATGTCGAAGTTGAAGCCGAGCTTGAATGTTCTCCCACATCAGACCGTGAAGCTTCTTATGATAGTGAGCATCTTGACGAGGAAATTGTTGCAGAAATGGAGATAAGACATACCTTCGATGAGATGCTAGATAAGGAGGAGTTAGGAAATGATATAAAAATTGATACAGCAGCGTATATTGACGACAAGAAAGTATGCAAAGCGACGCTAGTTAGTCATCTTAATGGAAATCCTTGGCTCTCAAAGGATAGGCTGACTAGAGTAAAGAGACATGCAAACTATAGTGCGGTTGGCAAGAAGATTAATCTTTGCAACATCCCTCGAATTGGATCGATTGTGCAATTTATTTTGAGATAGAAAAGGCTGAAGCTTTTAAAGCCTAGGAGAGGAAGCTTAGATGGGGAAAATCACTTGTATGGTGCGGGGCGAGAGTGTTAAGTATTAGGTGAAAGATCGGTAAAGGATGGAGGGAAAGTAGAGAGCCTATTGACTTGACTAACCCGGCCTTCTTATTGCATGGAGGTGAATCGGCTTGGTATAAAGAACACAAGGATAGAAATTCTACCGGTTTTCTTATGACTTGTCGATCTCAACTTTATATCACTTGACTCCATTATTTCCCTTGCATGCATGGTATATAAACTGGAACATGTAGATACTATTTAGATGGGAATGACAAATGCCAATTTTTTGGCTGATCAACAAAAAGGTCGGAATGTATGACACTAAATTTTCATTAATTATATGTTCTAATATTTCCACTTACGTTCCTTTGCAGAGAATAAAGGGAAGAAAAGATCGTTTGAAGCCCTAGTTTGTCTAAAGCATCTTTGCTCATGGTAGGTGTTGTCCATTTCTGAGCTACTTTTGGTGCGCGTTCTTATAAGTTAAGATGGCTAAGAACCTCAAGGTTGAACATTTAATCTACGCAAACTTTAAAGCGTAGATTAAATGTGCAGACTTTAACTAATACTGAGTGCTCTGCTTTGATCCCATGAAGACAGGCCGTTTGAACCACAATTTTGCATTTTGAACATTGGCAAGTGATTTTAGTGAAGTTCTTGTATATATGAGGATGCAAGCAGATGTCATCTAGTTTTGTATGTTCAAAAATCTCTGGCTGTCATATTTCTAAGATCACTATGTCTCTATACTTTCTTTATTAGGGTATTGCAGATCATATGTTGCTTATGGTAGACATCATACTATAAAGATGTTGGTTTGGGATGATTGAGTATGACTATGTTGGTCTGCTTTCACGATTTAAGTTACTTAGTATCAGACCTGTTGCATTTAGGTCCATAGATGCTTGCATAATTAATAAGGTCATGTTTCCAAGTTCATAGAACACACAGGAGAATGCACATGTATGATAAGGTAAGATACAACTGCTTGCACATTTATTTATGACAGATCTGCAGTAATTACAAAAGAAAAACAGCTCATCTACTGTAGCTTTGGAAGAGCAAAATAGCTGCAGAACATTACTTGAGAGGTGAGTGCAAGGGCTTTGTTTGCACAGTACTTATATGTTGTTGAAGCAATTGTAGAAAGTAGCAGGTTAAAAGTATAACATATTCTAAAGGTTCTGTACTTGCTCCAAAAATAAGATGATGCTAAGGATCATATAGTTAATTTACAGTGTACATCACATGTTCTGTTGAATTGGGTAAGAATAGTATGTCGGTTTGATTGGGAATTTGGTAGCATCAGTTCTAAGTGTAGAGGACTACATTCAAGATTCTATTATATTACAATGAATGTTTTAAGGTAAAATATTGAATGAACAAAGGCTACGGGCGGGTAGAAGTTAGAGACGGATCCCCCAAAGCGACCCTCTGAGAATATTAGATCAAACAAATTTGTTTAGTTGATTGGCATAATCAAAAGCGATTATCGACGACGGCATTGCCTATGAGGCCAATCGGGACCGATCGAGGAGCAGCCAAAATCTAGGAGTTTTCTCTTTGCGAAATCACTGTTCAGTGAGGTTGTGGTCCGTTAAGAATTTTTGTTGACATATTTTTAATGGCCTTATTAAGGTGCACACGAGAACTTAATATGGTGCCCCACAAAATTGGACCATGGATTAATTGCAAGGCTTAAATGTGCACATGAGAATAAGAAAACATTTTTAAGATCGTGCTCTCGGACCACATTCATAGGGCATCTGCAGCCACAATCTCCCACTAAAGATTCTACATTTGACGCGAGAGGCACAAGAGTTCTAAATGTACAACTTCACTTGGAACTTTCCAATTTTACTTAATGTTCTTGATGAGACCCTTCATATGTGGCATAGGAAAAACGTTTACCTAACCCCACCTTAGAAATGTGCCCAAGTGAGATTACCGACCTAACCCCACGTTAGGAATGTGCCCAAGTGACTTTACAGGTTCGGCATGCGTCTCATTGTGAAGCGTTTATATGAGAATAAAATAGCATTATGACGTAGTGGATAAGGCTTGCAATAAATTGAAGACTGAAAAAGGACAAGACTATAAGCGGCAACATTTAAACCTAGTATTAATTAATCCTTTGCAAAATGTTAAATGTGTGTCTTGGAATCTTTCCTCACTTAGAGGCTCAATGTCCTAGCTTTATTTGAGATCCTCACAAAATGAAGAAAAACCCTCAATTTAGGATCTTAAATTGCATTGACAAACCTTATTGCATCATTGCCTTGGGACAATGTACAACATGCCTACTTACATTGGAAATCATATGCTATACCGTTATTTGCAAATTGAGTGCCTATTTTCATAGAAGACATAACATTCTAAACTACCACTTGTAAAAAACATTATTCTACAAATTGCTTCTTAGCTTTGACTTGATTTTCATTTATTCTAGACTTTGCTTCAAAGCTTTGTGTGTGCCTTTTGTTCTCTAGTGTCCTCCGTGCCATTCGTTCTCTAGTGTTTTTTTTTTTTTGAAGAACTGTGTCATCAATATATTAAAAGAATGGTAATGTTACAAAGCAAGTGAGGAGGAAGGAGAACCGCCCCAAAGAGACAAAATGATACCTCGACACTCCACAACAAACTCACGTAAAACCGCAGCTCCCATCACAGCATACAAACCGACCATCACCATCTACAACACCCAAGAAGTCCAAAGCCAAATGGCAAACTTCCGCTCTACTACTCCCGGGAACACCGTAAAAGCTTTGAAATAGCTTGTACCGAGTCGGGAATCGAGAGGTTGCAGTCTGTCAATCCCCCCGAAGATCCACAACCGCCGCCCGGCCCAAATCAACCACACCAACCAAGCCAAGACGGATGCAGTTTGCTGCCGCAAGAGCTGACCAAGCACCAGGATACACATGAAGCAAAGAATGGCCGGGCTAGTCAATCTCACGAAATAGAGCCCTAACCCAATCCCGGTGACACGCAAGTGAGGGCATAAAACCGCATAATGCTCTATTGGTAAAAAAATTATGGGCACCTATTATATTTTATGTTATTAACTATGGGCGATTTTCTAGTGTCTTTATATTTCTATTAATTAATATGTGGGCAATTTTTTTCTGAACAAATAAAATATTTTATTTTGATGGAAAATACAATTTGGTTTACAAGTTATTTTTTTCCATTCTTACACAACTTCAATAAGCTAACATCAGTTATTGAGGAATGAAATACAATTTATTATCATAGTCATGGCCAAAATTTCGCATCACATTGAACATCACACCCCCATATCTTCCACATCAACTGTTTTTTATGGTGGTCTATTACTAGCTGTTATGGTGGCTTTTCCATAAACAGCTATTCATAAACATTTTGATATTTCCTTTGTGCATAAACAATGGGTTCTACAAACCTCTATGAGCTTAAAGAGACCGGTGCTACAATTGGTGCTAGAAATTCTCTACTTTCAAATCCTTGAGTCATTACAGAATATCTGCCATAAAATCTTGCTAAATTAGGTCTAGTTCGAAAATACCTATGTCAATTATGAACAATGGTTATAACAAAGAAGGTTATCCCTCATTAATGTCAGTTATTTTATGCAATTTTTTAAATTTATTATTTTTGAAGATCATCTCACTAGAGTTGCCCCTTGATGAACCCAAGTGGGTTCATTCGTACACTTTTTTTTAAATTCTGTTATAGCTCCAAGATAAAGAATTTGTCTACATATTCACAATATGTTGTCCTCCATGAGTGTACATATAAGGAAAAATTTATGAAAAATATAGAAAGCTTCTATTACCAGCCATAATGTGGATCCGAACGCAAAGGGGTCAAGTTTATTCTCAAAGTCTTTAACATTTCTCACATTATTTTGCAAATATGATTTTTCCTAGGAATTCTAATTCTTCCATCTTGTAATTCATGATATGAGAAATCTATCACAAGAAGAATTAGAAAAATCTATGGTAGAATTTTCGAGAAATAATTCCTTAAAGTTTGAAGTCCAGAAGTTCTTTATGGACCCATTTAGGTCCCCCAAGGGTCAAAATTTTGAAAATTCATAGTACTACTCCATTTTTTGAAAAAATGAAATCCATTTTGCAAGACGTGTATACTTCCATTAAAAAATAATAGTACCTTCACATTATTCTATTTCAAATATCATGGATATGAAATGGTTCCTGGATGTTTGTTTTTCAGAAATTCCTTAGGGACCCGACTGGGTCTCTCAAGGATTGAAATTATGATTTGCTCATTGATATGTCAAATTTTTATGAAATCACATGAAATTTGAAAAATGAGTAGCATTTGTAGGCTATGTTCATAGAAAATTAATGTTATCTTGAAATTTGTATTCCACGTTGAGTGTCATGAGGTTATATCATATCATCGAAACTATTGAATTGAGTGTATTTCAAGGTGCGATTTGTGCCAAACTTGTGAAGAATTTTATTTTGCCATTGAGTATGATGGTACAACTTCGAGTTAATCTTACAATTTAGGTGTTCATATTTAAAATCTCATAAGTATCATGAAGAAGTAGTCCCTAATATGGAGAAGGGATTGAGGGACCCATACGGGTTGATGAACCCGAACAGGTCCCTGAGACAACTCTAGTGATATATGGGCTAATCCATTTTAATAATACCCATAAAAGAATTATGACATGGGCGATTTTCTCTTCTGGCAAGATAAAAAAGAATTACACATGGGCAATTGCACATCCCAAAAATGCAAAACTGATCCTACTAATCTCTCAAATCTTAATCCAAGAATTAGAAATAAAATAGCCCATTTGCGATTAATCATCCTTAATTTTTACCCTGAGATACAGTCTCACGATGAAGGCCACAACAAGGGCAGAGAGGGCTCACACCCGGCCTAAACCGACTCACAAGGGCATTCACCCCGATGCGTGATTGCACCACACGCCACGGAAGCACCTAACCTTCGGTGGGGAAGTGAACTCCATGTCCACGCCCAAACCGAAAGTGCCATCGAGAACCCGGAAGCTGCAGAGACCACTTGCTCAAGGGGGCAAAGGTGTCATGAATAGCCAAGACCCTAGAAGAAGACCGCACAAAGCAAGAAGACACAACATCCGGATGAACCTTCCAAACCTGCACCACCCACATCATCCCCGAGGGACTATAGGTATGTGTAGCGGAATACTCCCCGCCACGTGCTCCCCAGATAGCCCGGTCCACGCCCCAAGGCGAAAGCGAGCTCGAAAAGAACTCCCCACGAAGCTAGCTGACCACCCCAATACCAATCCTCCAAGGTGAGCACAAGAGCTCGCTTTCAACGGGCTCTGCGTCCAGAGCATGCATGAGAGGCAGCCAAGGGCAAGTCGCAGGGGTAGAGGAACCCACAAGAAAGGAGAAGAGTGGTGATAAACCGAGGTATAATCTAGCCGGAAGAGCACACGCACATGATCCCAAGCCCGCAACACTCCTATGAGAAAAAGGGGATGCATGTGGGAAATGGGAGACCATACAACGATTTAGGGCAACTCCACATGCATGCACGGCTTCCCAAATGCCACACAATGGCGAAGAGGCGCAACAACAGCGCACCGGGAGAAGATGCTCCATCTGCCCGAATGCTCCAAACAAACTTGGAGACCAACACCTTACTATGCAGCGCCAAATCGAATAACCAAGCCCCCATCCTCCCGGGGGCGAAGACACTTCCACCAAGCCACTTTAACAACCGCCCCTTCATCATCCCCGCCCCACACAAAATTTCGAACAATCTTATCCAAAGCCTGTATCTTACCCTCAGGAGCTAGCATCGCAGATGTCAGATACACATGAGTGCTACAAAGTTCGACTTGGCAATAGTGATCCCACTACGCCATGGACAACTTGCTACCCTTCCACCAATTGAGGTGTTTCTGCAACCCCTGCAAAATCTCATCCCACACCCTCCCCATGGAAACATCCCCTCCAAAGGGAATACCCAGCAGCTTAGTACACACATTACCTGGAAGCACCTTCCAAGGGAATAGAGCCAAACAAGGGGGAGGCGGAGTCGGTAGGGCCCATAATGTGGAGCACTTACCCCAATTCAAAAGAATGCCCGAGGAGGCCAAGGAGAAAGTATCCAACAAACCCTTCACATTCCGCAAATTCCTCTCTTCTGCCACCAAGAAGAGGAAAGTGTCATCGGCAAACTGGTTAATAATCTGCTGGCTACCATCCTGCATCCGAAGCCCATCCACCACTCCCTCCTCCACTGCAGCCAAAAACAACTGAGACAGTGCCTCCGCCAATAATCCCGTAAAGCAAAAACGGCGCAAAGGGCACCCCTGACGCACCCTACGCCTAAGGAAAAAAGGCAGAAAGGTTCACCCGCACACCACCGTAGCCCGCGGCCGACCTATGCGACTTCATGATGTCTGCGTAAAGCGTGGACCACAGCCCAATGCTAACATCATGGCGGACAAGAACTCCCAACGGACACTATCATAATCTTTGGCAAAGTCAAGCTTAAGATAGGCAATGCCTTGTTTGTTCTTTTTCCCCCAATAAAGGCCCTCATAAGGCTGCGGCAACATTAGTCAAAATGTTCCTCCCGGGGACAAACTCGGACGCACCTTACTAATGGAAGAAGTCAACACCGGCTTCAACTTTCTCGCGGGGCTTTTCATAATAATATTATACACGAGAGGACAACAAGGAGATAGGCCTCAATCATTAGTAGTAGAAGGTCTGCTTAACCTTAGGAATCAAGGAAATGCATGTATTATTCAAGATCCTATCCATTTGAGAAGACTGCAAACAATTCAAGATACACACGGTACACCCAGACTCACCAGCCCCCTCCCAATAAGTGCGAAAGAACTCCACGGGGATGCCATCCAGCCCGGGGACATTTATCCTTGGCCATGCACATACATGCCGCAGACTAAATCCCTCCGGAGAGCTCTGCTCCAAGCTCTCACCGGTGAGGCATAATAGATGGCTTAACAGCCCCAAAACAAGCTCCTCGCATCTCCCACGCTCATAGGGAAGAGATACGATGTGCGAAAAACCCGAGAAATGGGCATGCACATACCTCTGAAATCAGCGGGATCCTCCAAAGTCCGCCATCGGGCAAGGCAAAGCAAGGGGCGCCATAGATGCGTGATATCGCCATTGCCCTAGCGCTCACGAAGAACAAGCAAACCAACTTGTGTCCATCTCCTTCAACCCGGTGGGGCGCCTTCACACGTGCCTCAGCACTTTAACCTGCTCGAGCAACAATGTCTGTTGCAACAACGCATTCTCCTAATGCCATCGAGGAAAGGTACTAGAATCCTCTCCAACTCTCGATAGAGACCATGCAACTCCCGCCGCCTGCTTGCGCACATGGCGCCTATCAAAGAACTTGGCAAAGCGCTTCACCCCGCCCAAGGCTGGTCCACCATACTAGACATACCCTTGAGAGATGAAAATGTATCAAGCCACAACTCCCGGCACCGGGCCGAAATCCCATCGGCCCGAAGTCCGGGTATTCAAGCGGAACACCGTCCTAGAGGGCGAGAGGCAAAGCGCACCCATTTGGACAAAACCCGAGGGTAATGATCAGAAATGGAGGTAGACAGAATGTTACTCGGTATAAAAAGAGGGCACACCATCCGGGCGCATGGGGAAGCTTAACACCGGTCATGCCTAGCATATGCCGAGCCCGCACCAATCGCCTATTACAATAGGTGAAAGACAAGTCCCCGGGGACATCAACCAAGGCCAAATCACGCAACAAAGCGAGACCAGCGGTCCCTCTCAAACCCATGCACAACTGCGTTCCAGAACCCGAGGCGATCCTCTACTCGCTCTACCATATTGAAGTCCCCTAATAACAACCAAGCGACCTGCAACCCACCAAGGGCTCGTGAACTTATTCGAACTGTGGCCCATAAAGCACCCCGGCTGAGAAGGCTGATTAGGGGCATAAACATTAACAATCCCCCACTCTTGCCCTCCCTCCAACCACTTAATTATTGCCCACCGAGCCAAACTCAATGCTGCTGCGAGTAATGCGTGACTGCACATCCATCCTCCAAGCAATAAGAGTACCCCCCACTAGTCCACCCGGAAGAAGAAGCAATAGAGGCAAACCGCCCACCAACCATATTCATGAGCCTAGACATATCACCTGTGACACTTATGCTCACGAATGCAAACAATATCGGGGGCCTTGGCGCCGGGGGTGCCAAAGAAACACGGGCCCTCTTACTACTAGAGGACCGCACCCCCCCAGACATTCCAACTAAGGATCGACCTATTCATCCGGGAGGGAGAAGTGTCCAGCCCACATGCCTACCCACTGGGCCATCAGCCCACTCCGCGAGTCATCATCTAGAGCAGGAGGATTAATCACGCGGCAATGTGATCCATAAATGCTGCTCTCGTGAGATTCCACTTCCAACACATATTGAAGTCCCCTGTGCACCTCCATAGAGTCATGGACCACACTAGTCTCTACCTCCACCCGGGCTGCTCCAGCCACCTCATGCTCGGCACATACAGCTCAAGGGACATCCCCACCCGGGGATCACCCGGCCCCTCCCACACCCTGTCCCTGGGACCTAGCCACAAGCAAATCATCAGGCCCTCCCCCGAGCCACCACACGCCCCTAGCCCCGCCATCCAATGGGCGGCCGTGACAAGCTTTTGCCGGCCTCGTCCACACCACCTCTCCCAACCACACCACCTCGTCCACCTCCACTCCAGCGCACCACGGAGTCCCTCGCGTACATTGCCTCAACCACACCACCTCGTCCACCTCCACTCATTGCACCACGGAGTCCCTCATGCATTTGCCTCGGGAGGCAGGAATCAGGGGCCCTGCATAAGCACCGCGAACCCCTACCACATCACAAGCACCCGGCGGGATCATCAACATGGTCGGATGGTAGCACAATAGATGGAAACATCCGCCCGGATCTCGGAGCCATTCAAAAGCTTCAATCGAAGAGAAAATGCCGGGGACCACTACGTCTTTGGAAGAGAAGTGGGCACAGGCTGCAAAGCAGGCAGAGCAACACAGATCTTGGGGACCTGCACAATAGAATGAGCCAAATATACACCCAGGCCATTAGCCATAGAAACCAAAAAATCAGGCACCATCAGATCAGGAGGAAGATCCGAACTGGAACCAACGGGATTTTTAACATTTGTCAAAGAACTGGTGGACATTGGGAGTATAATCTTGATACAACACATAAGATTCACCCAAAGTATCCACCCCTCGACTAACCAATTGCACTGAGAAGACTCAAACATGATTATGAAGAAATTATTTGGTAGGAATTTCAGAGACTGATACCTGGGCAAACCAATCCGCCTCAGATGTCCGGCAAGCCAAGAGCTAAACCTCCTCGTGTCCAATATGTAACCCGTGAAGTAGCCCAATACCGCAAATGAAACTAGATTCTCAATTAATGCGAACATATGCGGTATGATCAATATCTATCCATGGAGTCACGGAAGGCTGCTGCGAGGTCAGCAGTGATGATCCTCCACAAATTTGAGCCTCTTGAACAGGCGGGTCCTACACTCTGGAGCCAAGCTTGATCCAATCGAAAACCCGTAGAGTGATGCAAACAGCGGTGTCATTGCTCGCCCGGTAGAGCCGGGGAGTTGGGGCTGCGCCACGGCATCCCCGAGAGGTATCGGGGGCACCGGGGAGGCACATCAGCTACATGCACCCTAGAAGAGGGCGCATCACCATTGCTTCAGAGCTTTCGTTCTCTAGTGTTCTTGCCTTACGGAATGCAACTTGACTTGATGGGGAGATTACTCAAATGAGGCCTGCGTAAAGGGTTCATGCGGCAAAATTAGTATGGAGATTATAGTAGTCTATCACGCGAACTAAATTTGGTAAAAGTATTGGCAAACAATGCATAGAAGACTTGGCTAACTTCTAATTAAGTTAAGCGTATTTCTGTGGGGCCGTTGTCGTATTTTTAATTAAGTTAAGCATATTTTTTGTGGGGCGTTATTTAATAAGTTTTTTTAGGGTGTAAAGCGCCCTCTTTTGGTTTGGTATGTATCTGAGAGAGGTACTTAAATTACGAGAACAAGATATGTAGAAAACCATTGGGGGTATACTTCATGCGTGGAGTGCAAGGTCGTATGGGAGGGGGTTTTCCTTGTGAAAAAGCATTATACACGGGGTTTTAGGTTACCCCTTGAGCGCACATGGCATATACCCCTTAGTAAAGGTGAAACCCGGGTCTTATACGAAGCGTTGGGACGACCGCTAGATGTGCTATCGGAAGGATGCGCAATGCCATCACCACCTTTTTCTTTGATTTTCTTGCGGTCTTCTTCTTCTCCTTTATAATTATGCCTGCGGTAAAAGTCCGCTCGGTAGCTTGAGGCGCCTCGGACTTTGACCCCGCCATCGATGGGTAATGGGCAGCCATATTCCACCCACTTGTTGGCGGGCATGGCGCAGGTTGCTCCATTATAGACTACAATAGTGCGGACATTGAATCGATTATCATAGAAAGCGAAAAAGGATTTGGCGGCGATTTGAATAAAATGAATTGATCACATATAAACACGCGGGACGTGAAATGAATTAAGCTACTAATGCAATTCACGCCAGGCGTGCTTTTAAAACAAAGCAATTCACGCCATGTGTGCTTCTAAATCAATTGAATTCATGCCAGGAATGCTTTTAAATCAAAACAATTCACGCTAGGCGTGCTTTCAAATCAATTGAATTCACGCCAGACGTGCTTTTAAATCAATTGAATTCACACCAGGTGTGCTTTTAAATCAATTGAATTCACGCTAGGCATGCTTGTAAATCAATTGAATTCACGCCAGGTGTGCTTTTAGATCAAAACAATTCACGCACGCCTGGCGTGAATTCAATTGATTTAGAAGCATGTCTGAATATTAAAATGATAACATCTTAATGTAGTTAATTACCTTTTGTATAGAAATGTCTTCCCTATTTCATTCAAAGTTGCCCTAATCTCAGCCATATCTGCAGGTGAAGTATTGGCATCCAAGAGTCGACACCTCCTATATACATAGTGATTGTAGAACACGATTTGGCCTGTTTGTTCTGCCTGCCTGATGAGGGCCTTTTGTGCCTCAACGGAATGCTGCCCGTCGATGATGACGAATTTAGTATCATCATTTAATAATAACTCCTCGGCGTTCGTCCACACATCAAGCTTGTTCGAGATCATATCCTAAGGTAACACATCCGCTGGCATAGGCATTTGACCTGGATTACTAATCATGCTCTAAACAATCTCCATGGCATGTGGTGGATCATATCTTCTGCTAACATAGATAGATAGTGAACGGATGAGGGACTTCACATGGATCTGAAAAGTTAAGACCACATGGATAATGGTCAGGGTACTTATTCAGCTTGTTCATGACCTCTAGCTGCGCCACCCTGTCCTGTTCATTCTAAAAAATAGAAGCCTCCATGCCTACGACAACTGCAGGTTGAACATCCTTCCTTAGATTTAGGACCCTCCTAGAAGCTTTCAAGTCAGCTAATTCCCTAGCTTGCTGCAAATAGTGACTTGGTGTCGGTTTATTGAACATGCCTCTATGCACAGCTGCAACCCCTTGGCAAATAGATATTGGCGTAACTGCTACATTGATGGGCCAGCCATACTTAAAACATGTCTCACCGTTCACATCTGTCTTCATGAACGTATCTTTGTATGCAGTAGCTCTATAGTGAGTAAGTCTTAGCAGATCTTTCTTCTGCTTATGTGTCATCTCCAAGAGCAATTTACAGTTGGTGTCGTCCTCTTCCTCACAAGAGATTAGGATCCCTTGTTTAGTCATCTTGTCTGCTTTCTTTTTCCTCGAGAAGAGCGTTAAGTCGAGCTTGCTATTTGTCTTGGCGAGGTCAATGTACCAGGGACCTCCCTACCTCATGTCCCTGCAACAAGCATGACTATCGTCGCCTTGGTCCTTACCGGATCACGGCTCAGATCAGCAATGTGGCATTCCGACTCGAGCTCTCTCCAGTTGTTCGGCTTCATCCAGTATTTCATGTTTCTCTATTGGAGCCCTACACAGTCAATACTTTCCTGGATCGCGTTCCCCCGTCGCCACCACCAGTAGAATTGATGATCATGAGGAGTTCAAGATTCGAGAGATTCTGGACTCCAAGTTTCTTCGCCGAAGATTGTATTACTTTGTCGATTAAAAGGTTACTCGCCAAGTGATAGAACCTGGGAACCTACTGAGAATTTGACTAATGCTCCTGATAAAATTGCCGAGTTTCACCGACGTTACCCAGATAAGCCAAGCTTGAGTACTCTGGCCCCAGCTCCGAGGACTCATTGCCATCATAAGAGGGGGATAGTGTGACGACCATGTGGATATTCATATCATACGAACATTATACTCGTATGTACAAAAGATAGTCGTCACACGGATGCAAAAGGGCAGTTGCACAAGACAGAGTTTGAACTCTCAACCTTCTAGTTGCAACCAATATTTGTTAAAGACATTCCGTCACATCTTTCTCATATGTGGGACCATTTCCAGGAGGTTCTAGAATATTCTAAAACCTATATGCATGCGCGACACTTGGCATGATCTCATCCATTGGAGTGTTCCTGACCGTTGGTCTAGATATATAAGGAGGCATCTCCTTCTTGTCAAACCATTCCGGTTCAACGCCAGTCTTGAGCCTTCTAGGCATCTGTCTCGTGTTCCTACTTGCCTTCGGGCCATTGTACTCTTGATTCATGTTCATATATCAGATTCTTTGTCGGTCTTGGCATATTTCTTTCGTATTTCTTGCATATTTTCTACGTATTTTCCTTATTTTCGCGTAGGTTCATGACACTTTCCATTTCTTCCATGCCTTCGTTTCCTGCTTCGTAGACATCTACTACTCTGCTATTGCGCCATTCTTCCAGTTATTCTGCATCTCTGTGTCATCTGTGTGCACCTTTCTTACTCTCATTCTATTTTGATTAGATTAGGGAAGGTTTCGTATTTTTTTATTTTTGGCCTCCTCTTTGCGCTGCCATTTTTTTGTACTGGATTTTGCCTCTTCAATTTTCGAGCAATTTGAGTAGAGTGCTTCATTTTTTGCTATGTAGACTGGCCAAGGATTTGTTAACTATTTTTTTGCCGAAATGTGTTTGATCGGCCTCAGCCAACTCGGCTTCACATGGCCGACGGCTGTATTCTGGCCGCTCAGATTAATCTTGCCATGGCCGGCTTGTTTAATCGGCCTCCAGCCTCGGTGCAGAGTTCATGGCCGGCTAAGGTTATGTCTGTTGTTTAATAATATTGCTTGTTTTGTCTTGTTTTCTTGTGTTTTCTTATATCTGTGTGCATGGCCATTCTTCTTTTCTTATATCCATGTGCAGGGCAATTCTTTCCTACCTCTTTCTACTGCAGCCAGTACTTTAGCACTTCTTTGCATAATTAACCATTTAGCCGCTCGTTTCTTTTTCTTCCTATGCTTAAATCTGCTAGCTTTCATCCATAGCACTAAGATTTAAAGTGGAATTTGAGTCGTGGAATTTGCTTTGAATCCTAGTTTCTTTGCCAATCTGTCTTTTCTTAATTCCTTTTGCACTCCTTTTAGCGTCAGCCAAACACCATAGCATTACCCCTTTCTCTATCTACTGATGTAATTGTTCCGATCGGTGGACCAACCTCAACCTTATTGTTGCTTGGATTATCGAAGGCCTTAATGCATGGCTTCCAAAATTTCTATTCTGACCTGCAAGCACCTAGCACTATTGTTAACATTCATGTTGCCCAGGTTGTTGAAGAGCAGGGCTTCCAGCATCTCTAGTATGCTCACCTTTTTCTAAGTCTATAAAGCTGGGCATTCACTTCTTCTCCTGGTAAGCATTAATATGTATTTGATGGACTCACCCTTACTACTTTCATGGTCTTGGGTCGCAGGATCTTCACTTCTTTAGCTCTATTGCTTGTCAAAAAACATAAAATCTACTGCCAAATCCAATCTTTGGAACTTCAGCAGTTGCAATTAGAATGGAAACTAAAGGTTGGTTCTCATTACATTCACATACTTATTCAAAAGTGTATGATCAGGGACAAAAGGATCTGACAAACGATGTTAAACTTTCTTTTCAAATACATGTTGAGAATCAGAGAAGTAGTCTGCAACTCGAGCACCATGCTTTAATTCTGCTTAGCAAGATAATGTTTTTTATATTACGTTGGAATTCAAATTCTGGGTTTTTTTCGTGACAGAAATTTTTGTGGTGCTTAGCCCTTAAGCACAGCATGTGCTGCAACACAACAAGATCAATTATGTTTTATTTTCTTGGTTTGCAGTAGTTTAACAATACAGGATATTTTGCGGTGACTGAGACAACTTTCGTGCTCAGAACATGTCCAGCCCTGCTCTGATGGCTTGGCCTCATGATCCTCATGGGTGGGTAACACTATATTCATCCTTTGTCTCAGATTTCCATTTTTTTTTCTTCATCATTTTTCAGATGGTGATGCCAGACTTGCATATCACTAGCTCCTCCATCATCCTTACAAGTTTTATCCTCATCTTTTCCCACATGCTCAAACAATCTGGCTCACGATTACCATATTGTGTTTCAATAGCCTTCAAACGTTCTGCTTACTAATGTCTGAACAGAATTCTCCTTCTTTGGAAGGCTAAAATGCTATAAATAAGCTAGCAATAGCAATTTTTGAATCAATTACAACTCGAAGTACCGGCTCTGATGTAAATATTTGGCAGCTCTCTCCACCTATGCTGGTAGTATACATAGTAATGATGTGAATGATATTTCATGTTCAATTCTTATCATGTATCATATGATGCAAAGACTAAAAAAGCAGGTTCATTTAATCCAGGTACACATCAGTCTATCCTGTTGACAAGAAAAACAACTACAATGATCTCAAACGCCAACAGCTACAAACAGATCTTAAAGCAGTCAAGGAAGCTACTTGCATACTTGATAACTGCCCCTATTCCCCCAATCCCAGCCTATTATTTTCATTGCCTTCGTCTATCTACCTCATTTTGGATTGAGTACCTTGTTTTTGAAAAATGAGACATAGACTATGCATGTGAAGCCATGAAGCCATGATCTGTATGTAACCTTACATGTATGGGCTTTTCCCTTTCTCCTGGCAGTCTAAAATCCATCATCAGGCAAAGCAGCCAGATTAGAGACCAACTCAAATCCCCAAAGATGCCACATCTTATAAAGCCCACGAAGACTTTTAAAACTAGCACCGCTAGTTCATAAAGATCATGCGGGTCACATAAACAATCACGAAAAAATTGCTTGCCTGCACAATCAGTTAACAGTATGCTTTGAATTATAGAGAGGAATTGACTTGTCATTATTTTTGTTGCTAACTGTCGTAGAGCAATTTCCTTTTTCTACCCCAAACCACATCCTTGCTCTGCCCCAAGCCAGATCCTTGCTCTGCCACTTCCTTGCTGTGTCGAAACTATATCCATATATCAAAGTTTCGTTTAATTAGACTAAACTAATCACAAAACCTTAGTTCCTTCCATATGATGGCTCCTCTCCTTTCAAATGTCATTATGAATATAACCATAAAGCCCCATTTATCAGAAGTCATTGATTCAAAGTCACACATCTGACATGGGTTGTGGTGTTATAGGGTCTCACTCTTGGATAGGGGTTGTGTTCACTTTTACCTTTTGCGCTCGTGAATGCTGTTAATTTTTTGAGTAAACCTTTTGTGCTTATTTAATGTTAACCTAATCGTTGTGCCTATGAACCTAGACCTCACTCACCATTGTCTACTCCTTTTGTGCTAACCTTTGTGTCAGATGATTGATTGTGCTAATACTACTGAGATCTTTGGAATTTGAGATGCATATGTCCTATTTTTAAATCTCCACTTTCTTATATTTGCTTACCCCTTATCTTTTGTTCCCTTCTTACTTAGATGTCATTTTTACCTTTCATGCCCATGGATTTGACCTTGCTCAATGTCACTCCTATCCTTTTACCTAAACCTTCGAGCATTTCTATTTAGTTTTTCTTTATCCACTCTAATCTTTGTGCCTGTAGAATTGGAACTCACTCACTATTGACTACTCCTTTAGTACCATTGTACTGATAGACTCAGAGTTCTTTGAATATTGTCTCAAGTGATTTGCAATTTGTAATCATATGAAAGGAAGTATGCACCACATGTGGCATTGAGATGGTTTAGAGCCGTCTTGCAGCATGGAGCAAAAGCCCATGCCTGTTTGGTCTTCTGCAGCATAGAGTCTGAAAGCAAAATAAAGGAAGACACAAGTCATAACTTGGGAAAGGCAACTGATAAGAAAAACTATCCTCCCAACTATAGAAGATGCCACATCCTGGAGTCCTGGATCAACCAGGCCCATGTTCCCAGTTGTTTCAAACTAACATTTTATATGTAAATTGAGAACTTTCATGTCCTATAACAACAATTGCTACAAAAATCCTTCTACCTACAAAAGGCCTTATGAATAGCCCCCTTTAAATTACCTGGTAAGAGTAATGTGTATGAAGGTCCCCGTATTTTACATTTCAAATTCAAAATGTAAGGAAATCCCTCCCTACCAGAAATTATTATTCTTGGAATGAATCATTAATAGGGCAAATAATTTTGAACTCTCCTCCCGCGCTCTGTTCAACCTTCCTCCCGCTCGAACCTCCATAGCCGAAAGCTTGACATCCATATTCGAACCTCCATAGCCAAGATCAGGACCCCTATAGCCAAAAGCTTGCATTTTCGTGAGAGTGAAGCACTGGGGAAGAGATCATGAAAAACAGCTTGGAACAAAGACATCTCAAAGGAAATCTCCTCATAACAAACCTGTCAAAGCCCATGCCAAGGTCTCCCACTAGAACCGCCCTAAAAACTCAAGAGTGGGTCTTCTTCGGATCGGGAGGTCTTGCCGCCCGAAGTTTGACAAGGTAAGCATCGAGGGTGACTTAGGAGCAACAATTTTGATAGCATGTTTCGGGGCTAGTGCAAAATAGTGGGATGTTTGGGGTTGAAGCCCTGGCTGTTAGGGTTTAAATTTTTTTCGTGTATGAGCACGTTTTTTTGTAGGAGGGACATTGCAAATCATCACATTCCATTGTATTTTGCCCGAGAGCATATGCACTTCATTACAAAGGAGTAAGCATTGATTGGGATGAGGAAAGCAAGTGCAAGTCTTCATTCAAAAGGCTCTCAAAAGAATCTGGACTGATTGTAATTAGCTCTGATAAAGTCTTCCAATGTTAAAGCTATTAAATGTATGCCTCGGGTAGAATTGGGGCAGCGGTTGGAAATGATGAAAAGGTGGAGGAAAACAAGAGCATTAGATTACGCCTCCATGCTTGATGAAATCTGAGACTTTAAAAAAGAGAAAAGGAAAACAATGGAAATTGAACTATTGAAGCATGAGAGTGATAAGAGCTTCTTGACAAGACTTGTGCGAGTAAAGATGCAAAAATATGTGATGATTCAAGCATTATGGCGGTTTAAAAGTAAGCGGGAAGCCAAGCGATGTGCAAATGGCTTTGGCATCCCATTTAGAGGAGGAGGAATCAAGTTATATTGCTGACTTAGATGCTCTAATGATTCCCATTGATTGTTTAAAGGCTGATTTGCAAGAATTAGAAGTCGCCATTGAAAAAAATCAACAAGGATTTGGAAGTTAATTCCAACTGTGAGAATAGAATAAAGGAGATGACTAAGCATTTGGAAAGATCGGACCGATGGGCCTGCAGCCCGGCTCCCATACTCGCAAAGAAGGCCGGGCGCTTCATTCTCACATATAAGCAATACTTGCAGCAGCTGCAATGATTGCCTTGACTTCGACCATGGTAATATCTCCCACTTTGTGGTCATACATATTGTCTATTTTATCTTATATTCAGGGGTTTCAACGGCGAATACATGTGTACATGATTGTTCATGATCGAGGGACCTGCGACCTTTGCTTAGGAATCCCTTCCCAAGGTACATCTATTTCTATTTTGATTACATAATTAGTTTGAGTGTACTTAGATGTAGTTAGTTTCCATCATGTACATAAGCGTATTAACATTTGATTTGGCGTGGTTTTGTCTTTCTTGTAAAGAGGAAATGTATTTGCTTACGTACTTTACATTTACATGTGCCATGAAGTGCTTTTTCGGAATTCCTTTCTGGGTGTATTAATAGGGTGTATTGCATTGGTGACCGTACTTTGCATTTATATGTGATGAAATGCATATGAATTTGGTATTTGACTTTCCTTTACATTCAATCTTTGAATGATGTATTTGATAGGGTGTATTGATAAAATATTTTGTTCTGAAATACATTTGAATTTAGTATTTGGTTTTCCTTTACATTGTGATAGCTATGTACACTAATGTACTTCTATTTTGTCGTTACATTATCAAAAAAGTTTGCACGTAGTAAAAACCTACTTGCATGTAATTAACATTTGTTCTGTTTTGATTTGCATCGATTGTTTTTCTTGATTTTGCTTCTATCTACTCTACATCTCCCTTGATTCTGAATCAATCATTTTACATTTCTTATTGACACCCAATTGTGTCAATGCGGACATGGGTAGTATCAAAGAAAGGAAGAAGTAAAACTGCGGAGTAAACTAAACAATTCATGTTTCGTGCACTATGCTTAAGTTCGAATATAGCAAAATTTCATGTTGTAGGTGAAAAGAAGAATGTTATTGAGAAGGGGTTGCATTTACCATTCTCGGACATCCCAATTCTTGAACTGGCATAAAATCTTTCGCCGCTATCGATGTTGGAAGTCCATCCACATCTACATCACCTTTGAGAATTGCAACAACTCATAAGCAATCGGTCGCGGGGATTTGGAGGAGGGCTATGTGGAAGGTAGGGTGATTACATTCGATTACATTAAGATTGCATCTGTTGTAGTTAGAGTTCACTAATGTTCAATATTTTGCTGCGGAGAGGTTGTTTTCCAAAAAGAGATCCCACCTATTGAAGCCGATTTGCTATTATTGAGCAACTAGTGAAAGCCCCCAGTAATTCTCTCTCCTTTTCGGGGTTTTTTTTTTTTTTTTTTGTATTTTGAAACTTACGTTGGCGTGTTCTGAGATAAAATTATTGAAGATGTTGGTGGCGATATTGAAAACTTGGTCCGAAGGCTGCTTTGTTTTCAAGTTGAGGAAAAGGCTTGTTCTTTGGCGGGTACATGTTTCTTTTTTTTGTCTTGCTTTCAAAACATTAGAATGAAGCACTTTCTTGTCTTGAGGAGACTTGCGGCGATTCAAAGGAGCTAGATGATGTTGAAGAAGCCTTGGAGATTGCAGCCAAGGCAAGCGACTAAATTTATGGTCAAAGCTGATGCCAAAACAATTTTGGAAAAAAGAGAGTGCAAACAAGAGCGGGGACATCATTTACAAAGCGGTAATTGCTAGCTTACATTGACTTACTTATACTTGATGGCTTATTATATTTTACTCGTTTTTGCAGGTCTAAACCCTTTGGAAACGAGAGATTGGAAGGTATCAATTTATGCTTTATTGTCGTGGATCAATTGTTAATATGACACGAACATTGACTTACTTATACTTGGTGGCTTATTATATTCTACTCGTTTTGCGAGGTCTAAACCACTGAAGCGAGAGATTGGAAGGTATCAATTTATACTTTATTGTCATGGATCAATTGTTAATATGACACTAACATCTTGGATCGACAACGTAAATGATGACAAGGATAAACTTATGGAATTCACGCCATTCAAGAACCGTCGCCCGGCTGAAATTAAAGTGGTTGCATCGACATAGCAATTTTATATGCAACTAACTCTAAAATGAGTAAGCTTAGTGGATCTTTATGGCGGGGTAATAACACGGTTTGTAAGAAAGTTTGTATTTGTTGCTATTCCTTGTCTCTAATGTTAATCTTAATCTAATCCAGTGCTTGTATGAGACATTGCCTTCGAAAGTGGAAGAGCAAAATCTTTTTTATCCCGCTTACAACTATATAAGGTTTAGAGAAGCTACCGGCAAAAGAAAAAGGGTGAACCAATTTGAAGGATCGAATGTCATTGAAATAGTGAAATCGAGGGGGATGAAGGGGATTGTGGTAGCTAAATGCCATCATATCCTTGCACCTATCCTTGAGAATGACCATTTTGTCTTTGTTTTTTACGCTTCGCACCATCGATTCAAGATCCTACCGCACGAGGAATTCCGTCTTGAATCCTCTTACGGGTTATCGACGAACGAAAGCAATCAAAGGGTATGTAATACTTTAAGTTGTTGCTTTGCTTTTCTTCGCTAATTGATCTGCTAAATTTCGTGATATATGTAGACTGCACACACAAATGTTAACCACATCGATCGGTCAAAGTATCTAGAGGCGTCGATTTCATGAAGAGAAATAATGTTAATCGGATTGACAAGTAGAGGTGCCACAATGACGATTTAACATCATGTGGGTTGTATGTGATGGGATTTATGCACAAATATGTTGAAGCTCTTGTCTCTGGTAGAGATATGGAAGTAAGTTATATGCCCTTTATTCCAAGATCTGGACCGTACATAGCGATCCTCGTTTGTGGGGTATGCATGTACAAGTTTTTGTATACTGTATATTAAGGTTTGCAAAATACTATAAGGTTTGAGGGAATGTACTTAATGGTGTTAATTTTATACACGTATTGAAAATATATTTTTGGGGCTCTCGCTGCCCTACGTAACCCCCCGTGTGAATATGCACCCAAACCAAAGGGGGTTTAAGGGGGATTTTAATTGAAATGTGTTAAATGCAATGGTTTGTGTTAATAATGTTAATGGTAGTTGTGTGTTAGTTGTTATATTAAAAAAAATTTTGGGCCCTTCGGGCCCTAACTAAAACAAACATAGGTAAACTTTATGGGCCTAAATATTAATTACTAAAAAGCACAATAACACGAAGACGAACAAATTATTTCCATGGCAAATGGATTCAATTGATGATTGCATGTATGCATTCTTATATACATGGCATTCAAGCGTTACCCATTTTACTCAAAGCGATTGATAAGCCAAATCACATACTCAAGTTATAGGGCTTATTTTAAAGCGAGGATAGGTTCTATCGTACAAAATTAAAATTCACGGCGATATAAAGTCAAAAATAATTATTTTTTAATAAAATACGTATTTAGCGTATAAAACCTCGTAGGTCGGAAAAAATTCACGTCTGTGAAAGCCGATGGCGTCTCTGTGAAAAACAGGCGTCTGAAAATCTAATTTTCGCGTCGCAAAGTCACATTGGCCCGACTTTCGGCGTGCTTGAAAAACCGGTTCACGTCTGTGAAAATTTTCGCTTTACGCTAACTTTAGCGTCTGCATGGCGTACCGTGATGTTCGCGTCGCCCTTAATTTTCCACGTTTACAGTCTGCGAAAAGTTTTCACCAGTCTGAAAGCCCTGGTTTTCCAGCGTCTGTGAAATTTTTATATATTTCTTGCCTTGTGGATTGATTTTTCGCGCCCCAAAAAGGTAATTTTTGCGCCTAACCTTGCAATTTGCCACCCAAAACCCTTTTTTTTGTTTTTCTTAGTTTTTAGGTTTTTTGTTGTTTTTGATAGGTAGGCCAGGTTAGGTCCCTTGCAGTTAGGCCCTTTGTTGCCTGTGTGTAAAGGCGTAGCGATGGTGAGTGCCTTGTTCGTGAAATTTGAGCTTGGCCTATTTTAGAAAAAAAAATAATAATAACAATTTAAGCAAATAATAATTCAAGAGTAAAAAAAAAAAAAAAAACCAAAGAAGAAAAGAAATTGGTTGCCTTCCCTTAAACGACAAGCTGAGAGGGCTTTTTAGGATTAGCGTGTTGCTAAGAGCATAGGCATGCCCCTTGCACAGTATTGCGCATTTATTTATGCATGCATCTTGGGGTGGGTGGCAACTTTATTGAAGCTTAAGGCAACTAGGGTCATCCTTTATTAGGAGTATAACCCTCACCGGGCCGTTGTTGGCCTTAGTCACTGTGATTGTCGAAGGTGTCGCGTTGTACTTTTATTAAGGGTTAGAAGAATGTTTTATTAATTCACACCCTAGTTTCGATGGTGTTGTTGATGAAAGTCCGACACTAATATATAGGCGTATGTTTTGATAAGCATTGATTGGTCTAAATCTTTGAAAAAAGCGTGACACGGGGACAAGATGCAATGCATTTAAAACTTGCTAGCCTTGCATTTTGGCGTGAAATTTGGGCTATAGATCATAAATCGTGTTTTGGTCCTTTTTATTTGTTACCCTATAATTGGCCTTGCACATACATACTCATGTTAGGGTCTTAGTGTAGTAGGAATAGGAAGCGTAAAAATTAGCGTTTTGTTTTGGTTAGAGTGAGTTGATTTACCCTCATGTGCTAAGCACTAAATTCAAAGTTTTATCTTTGCTTGACTTGTAGGTGTTCTTTACATTTGTCGGTTGTGTATTATCGGCGAATTCGCATTTTGCTAGTACGCTAGACAATCCTTTAAAACAAACATGATATGACTTTAGAAGAGAGAGCGGAAGTTAACTTGCAACCAAATGTGGCATTAGTGTCTCGGGATAGAGCGCAAAGCGTCTCAAACCAAAGACTCTGGTACGCAACTGAGTCATCTTCGCGGCAAAGACCGCCCGTAGAAAAAAGTAGACCACAACAAGCATGGTCTACTTTGAGACCGATTTTATGAACTGGTTTTGTAATGTCGGTACGTGCAATGCCTCGACTCAAGATTTGGAATTGATTACTAGCGGCCGAGGAAGGATGGCTAGACTACCATGCGGGGCTGGTAAAAGATGCCGAGGGCTTTTAAGCTTGAATGATGGAGCTAGAGCACGCAAAGAGTGAGCAAAGAGGTATACATGGATAGTGGGTAATATCGGATCTAGGCAATATGATCTGAAGTTGCAAATTTGAGTAGTCATCGCTTGAGGCTAGAGCTGAAAAAAAAAGCCAAAGACATGGAATGCGGCATGGACCAACGAGAAAAATTGAAGAAAGAAGCCCATCAACCCCCATCTTGTTAAGAAAGTGTTGGCACAAACCATAAAAGCCAAAGCGTCACGGTGAGAGAGGATATAGGAGTGGGAAGCTCGTAGAAAAGCGGATGCTAAGACTACTTGGTTTGCCATGGTAGACTCATCACAAATAATAAAATGATAACTTAATTGGTTACGGTTCATATGGCGCTTGTGTACAAGTGCAATATTTTAGGGTCTAGTTTTATTAAGGATGAACCTTATTGTGTAAAACTTCAACATAATAATTTCGAGTCTAGTGAGAACCCAATAAGTTAGTGGAAGCTATCTTTGAAAGAACATGAGGGAGTCAGGAATGCAAGTTAGGCATGGGTGTATCATCATTATTTGCATTGGTAGCACAACCGCCTAGAAAGACAAGGCTTAATTTTCCCATTTTGGAATGGAGGTTCGTTGGCAACCTTCTTCACAAGTCATGGGTCCAATGCCTTTCTTGAGCTTGCATTTAAGAAGTTGGGAATTTGTCCCCGAGTTGAGAGCGGACTTGAGGCCGCTTGAGGGCCTTGAGAAAGAAAAGAATTATTTGTTGCATCTAGGGTTGGGGACTTAGCAATGTCATTACGTAGCGCAGACAAAGCTCCATCAAGAAAAGATATTTGCATATGGACTTGCATCAGGGCAATATATTGCTCCATTTTGATTATGGAAAGGAGAAGGGATGTATTAATCCTCGTTTTGTATACATTGGCATTTGTGATTGGGGTGAATCGAGGTTGATCCACGAGGCGGTGGAGGTAAAGCGATGGCATTACAAGGGTATGGATGGGAAGGTAAAGAAAAGAATTGAGATGGAAAGGGGGGCATCCATATATGCATGATGATCTTTTTTGGTAGTGGCTCGAAGGCGGTGCACGCAAGGGTTGACTTTGATTTACAGGCGTACATTGTCTACTACTTAGGTGACTTTGCTAGTAAGCACTCCTACATGGAGTCAATAGGAAACTTGGAGCAAACAAGGCAAGCATCGGAGAATGTGCGACTATTTGAAACATTGCGTTGAGTCGCCAATGAGGGACAAACACGAAAATTTGATATGGCCATTGACTACTTGACACAATGCGGGCGGTTTTTCATTGCTCTCAATTAAGTGCACGAGGCCACAATTGGAATCAGATTGGATTCTTCAACTTGGCGGGGTGGCGGCGATGCATTAGACCAATTTGGTCCTAGTCACGCCTAAGCGTGCATATTCACTACATTCAAACATCCTTGTATTACATAATATTCCAACTAAATTCATTAAACACTTATCGATGTTATTTGAAAGATTATTGTCTATGTGTGTTGTGTAGCTTAGTTTTCCTTTTAGGTGTGTTTTTGTGTTATTTATTCTATGCTTTTTATATGTCATGACTAACGAACATTATAAAGACAAGAAGTCAAAGCACACCTATACAAGTCGATCGGTGCACCTATAGAAGTCAGGTCAAATTATGTCCCACGAGCGGAAAGAATTGAATCGACCCGCGGAATGTGGGTGCGTCGGGCAGCGAGGATCAGCATGGATTTTCGGTTCCCTCTAATTTGAGGACCCCCTCTACTCCGGTCTCCTTGGCATCAAGGCATGGAGAACGAGCTTGAGATGTCATTTGCTTTCGGCAAATGGGAGAAGCGGCTGGCACATACAGAGGCCGAATGAGTTTTCGCCTGGAGAGTTAAGAAGGTTGCGTCACGATGGATGAAGTTTCAAAGAGGGATAATTGCACCATCACGGAGGTGCATAATGTATTTGGCGGCCGGGGGCGGCTATTGTCAAGTGGAGCGGACCACTGCGATGTAATCACAAATTTGGACAAGAATGAGTTTGAAAGTGAGTGGCCTAGTAGGCGGGGTAAGTATAAGGCTCCGCGAGTGCAAGAATCTTGTGGTTCGAGCAAAAAGCGGTCGGCGTCATGTCAAGTGAAGGGACATTTACCCCACAGCGGTGAGTTTAGTAAGAGTTTTTGGCTGCAAAAGTATACCTCTGAGCTTGTGAAGGAAGTGCCCGTAAATTATGGGAGTAGGAAATGGAGGCAAAGGGAAGCGGTGGTGGCAGCACAAAGAGGGTCAAGCTATCGGAAGATGGCGAGAGTGGGCCACATGGTGAGCCCATCACCATTACATACCTTGTTGCCGGCGCTATCCAACTTTTGGAGGTGTGAGGGGTATTTGGAGCCGTGAATGACCTTGTGGATATTCGGGCCCAACTAGAGAATGAGAGAAGTCGGAACCTAACACTTTACGAAGAGAATGGCCGGCGAAGGACCCGTGCGATGGGTATGACAAGATGGCCCATTTGAATTAGAGGGGGCTAAACGGCAACTAAGCGGCATTAAAGAGGAGGAACAACGGTCCTTAGAAAACAACGAGCACTTAGCGCTAATTTGACCAGATCGTTAGACTCGACCCTTTTAGGGTGACTTGAGCGGTCGATATCCTATCTCCCTGTAGTATTTGTATGAGAGTCGGTGGGAAGAGCTAAAGGTTGTTGATTCTGCACATTGCCAATTTTGTGGTGACAACACGACCACATGGTGGCTGGTACACTCTAGGGTGTGGGCATCGTATGCACATGCGATGTGTTCTTGATTGGATGTTACCAAAGCCGCTTACATCCAACCTTGCAAGGCGGATGGATTTTTCACGAGTTACAATATGCCATATTTAATATGCAAGGTCGCATGCGGCGTTGCCACATTTGACCCTTCGCGGAGGAGGGATGGGCGGGATCACACTTTTCAAACCTTTCGCGAGATGGAATTGTGGAGGGTGGAGGAGCAGCGTGAAGGAGAGCGATGCGGACATTAACCCGGTTCTTACCACCACCTCGAGGGCGCGGGGGTGATTATATTGATCAAATGACCAATGAAAATGAGATATTACATTTTTAGACATGCCAAATTTTGACTGTATCATTTTGTGAATGGCGGGTATAATGGCGTTATTTCAAACAAGGTGTAATGATGTTATCAAATGATCGAGTAGTGCTCATAGTAAAAGCATCGAGACTTCCAAATCGCTCTTCGTTTTTCGTTTGTGAGTAAAGGCATTGAGACTTCCCAATCTCTTTTTATCGGCTTAGTCTCTTTTGTTTGTCCTCTTTGCTCACCCGGCTCACCCCACGGGTGAGTCTCGCCGTTTCACTGTTTATCGTATCTAATTTGCCCCCTAGGATGACATGGCTCACTCGGTGGCGAATTAGATATGTTACTTGAGGAAACTCGGGAAGTAAGCCAAGGCGACCCTCTTGGATGGTCATGGTTGGATGGTGAGTGAGTCAAAACATCTGCACACGCATAACCCTCTTGAATGGTTGTCGAGGTCACCGGGCCTTATATTCTCCATGGCAAACAATATAGATTTCTCGAAATTCTTGTTACCTCCTTTAGAAGGGAGCGAGCTTTTTGCTCGACCCTCTTTAGTGTCTCCGGTGTCAATGTATCTTAGATACTTTGCTAGGTTATATTACACAAAGACAGCAGAAAATGGGGGTGGGGCGTAAATCGTTCGATTCTAGAGGAGGTTACAAAGGTTTTTGAGAGTACTCTATTTTATTGTGGCCACGGAGGAGGATATAAGGCCTAGTGGTTGCTTGATTACGTGGGTTCATTAGATGTTAGTGATTGAAGCAAGCTTTGACTCAATTCAAACATCGAGACTTCCCGTTTTTTCTTTCCCCGGCTCTTTGGGCAATGTAGCTTAGTTTACATGCTAAGTTCCATTGTCCAAAGAGCTGGGAAAGAAAAGATTGGGGCGTCTCGATGCTGGGACCCAGTCTCGGCGTCCGAGGTGAGGAAAGCACTCTAATTTCAAGCCAAAGTGGTGCCCGGCGTTGTCCATCTATATAGTGGACATTGGGCACCAAATCATGGAACATCCTAACTCCTTCTATTGATGGAGAACCGAGAGCATCACTATGACTTGAAATTGGAGGACGCGGCGTCCGTTAACTTTAGTGCATGCCAAATCGGCATTTGGATGCCATACGAACCTATAATTTGTACCTCCATTTCCTTTGGGTGGCACATGCCATGCAAACCCATTTGGGTATTATTCATGTGCCATTACGGAGGAATAAATACAATTATAGGTCCGGAATAGCATTCAAAGCCCAATTTGCATACCGAAGTGCCAAATCGGCATTTGGATGCCATCACGGACCTATAATTTGTACCTCCATTCCTTTGGGTGGCACATGCCATGCAAACCCATTTGGGTAAAGCCGCATGTGCCACCCGGAGGAATAGAAATCTGATTATAGGTCAGATAACATTCAAAGCCCAATTTAACATCTTAGAGTCAAATCGGCATTTGGATGCCATCTGGACCTATAATTTGTACCTCCATTCCTTTGGGTGGCACATGCCATGCAAACCCATTTGAGTGCCGAGCATGTGCCACCCGCAGGAATAGAGTACGATTATAGGTCAGTGATAGCATTCAAAGCCCAATTTGGCATACCGAAGTTATTCGACTTGGGTACCGGTACCTTGTGAACCCGGATGGATCGATTCGTTAGGGCTGGTCGAGGCTGTTTGGCCCCTGCATCGCGTGATTACTTCTCATCGGCAAGATTAAAGGCATGCGAAGAGGCAAGCAACAACAGGAGGTCGAGGCAGGTCTGATCCAACGAAAGTTTCGGCACCTCTTGATTACACATGAAAGAAACATAGAAAGAAACATAGAAAGAACTATCATACATTAACGAAACATTTGTGACAAAAATTATAACCAAAAACTTTTTTTTATTAATAGTGCGGGGGCGGTTACAATAGTATGAAAATCCTCAAGACCAATTACAACAGACTCAAGATACTCATCACATCACATCATTTTTTTCTAGGCGCCTTCTTCATCGATTTCATCATTCGCGGTTCCATCCCTCTTCTTCTTTGGGGACCTAGGTTCAACCTCAGATGACCCTTTCCTTTAGTGAAACGTCCTCGAGATGTGTTTTTCTAGCCCGTTCTCGTTTGTCAAGGTAAAGCAAAGGTGAGTCATTTGGATCCGTAGGCGATCAAGTCATCAATCGCATTGCTCCGAACACGGCGCTACGTATCGGACTCACCGGTATCCTCATTCCGGGTGATCCGGCCGAGAATATGGCAATTATATCATCTTCGTCATCAGCGGTGGGTGCGTTGAATGTCTTCATCAACATGGCTTGCAGCATTTATTGCAAGCATCTCGTCCGTCGTCTTGAAGCTGTCCTCTTCCGCCGAATCTGCATCCATGAAAGGAAGCGTAGCTTATCGATTCGCGGATGTACCCTTTATTCACGATTCAATAGCCGCCGGTTTGAGAAGTTGTATACAAGTTTGTGCGCCTTCTTATGTAGCAAGCGGTTCGGGTGACACCGCGGTATGTACTTATAGGCACTCAATTCCTCTCACTTGCACTATTGGAAGATACCAAAGAGAGGATAGTCATTGCAATTGCACGCAAGGTATCGAGAAACTTGCCCATGGGCTTGCCACCATGCATATGATTCCATATTTGGTTCCTTCTTATGACTCTCCGGTCGTCGTGAAGCTCTTCATCGCCCACCTTCCACTTTCGGGTTACGGTATTGATTAACTTCGGCAATGAAAAGCTTGTAGTCAAATTGTTGGGATAGAACATTTTGCAACCTTCTTCAAGCGAGCCCATCACTTCTTTATCGTATGCTGGTCCATATGTCGTGGTTGTATTGGGTCTAAGGCATCTTGACGCCATGAAGATCATTGTATGACTTCTTCCATCGTTCATTGAAGTCTACGGTAGTCTTCTTAGCATTGTCAAATGGGCATTGGGACCATCACGTTCTAGGAAGGATTGAATGGAGTGCCAACACCTCCAGACCTTTCCGGTCTTGCCTTGAAGAATCAAGGGTTTTGATGGCATGACAAGCGGGTTGCATGCACCTCACAACATTTTTTACACCTTTCAAAATGTCTCCCGTAAGCATTTCTCGAAGGGCAGCGACTTCTTTGGTCGGTGTTTGGCGGCATTTTTCCCTTTCTGCCTTCTTTCCCAATCAAAAACTCGTTATGATTAAAGGTTGAGATAATCCAATCAACGACACTTCAAGCACTCTTTCAAGCGGATATAATTGGAACCAAACCGAGTTTGCCGGGATTCATGAGTGCTAGGCTCGGACGCAATGACTTGTAAATGGCATAAATTGCCGGCTTCTTTGTGATGAATTTTACAAGCCGACGCGCTTTCGAATGGGATCTTTGAACCACGTGTCTTTGTGAGAACGGTCCTTCCGACAATAGGTTCGTGCAATGGCATTGGCAACTAGTAGCATGCAACCACGAAGTCGGACTCCGAAGAATTGACCCGCTAGCTTGCAATTAGACGTTATCCATTACAACTTGAAATATTCTGCCGGTCCAAAACTCTCTATCACGGCCTTTGTTTTCTGAAAAATCCAATCTCCGGTCACTTGGTGGGTTTTGGTTTCTACGGTTTCAAAAATACTTCACCCCACGGATACCGATCATGAAATTAATAAGATGGTCCTTGTTTACATTGCTCCAACCATCAGTCACTAATGAAGTCGGGCCGGCAGCGCTTACACGACACAACTTCATCTCCACCCTCTCAACCATTTTTCCATGTATTTCATCAACCATTTTATTGTTGGCATGCTTGTATGAAGGCGGTCTAAAAGCGGTCCTGCTTTGGCAACTTCTTGGAAGGCTTCTTTCATTGCTTTATGCTCGAATATGTGGAGACAACCCAAAGATATAAAAATGCCTCTACAACCTTCGGTTGTGTCTTCTTCAATTGCTCTCGATGTTAAGCAATGATCAACCCTCTGTTGCCGGCCTGGTCTTTCCACTATTTCAATTGTCTCTATCATTCTCTGTTCTCCGCTTATACCTATTGACCCTAGTCCAGCCCTCGATCGTTATCTTTGTCCCCAGCGGGGGTGGTATAGTTATCTTCGATCGCTTTCGCCCGGCCCTGCTCTTGAGTATTCGTAACTTCGTCTTTTTCTCATATTATTCTTGATTTCGCGTATCCCATCCGGTCGGAGACAATCTCTCGATGGCATCCTTTTTCGCAAGTCGGCCAGATGCGATTACAAGTTGCGACACCGGCGTCCCGTTCACGTAAGATGTGAGCTTCGAATTCTTGTTGCGAGAACCATTTACCGATGTGTATCCACAAACACACATTCCCACTCATTTTGCCAAACTCTTTCACAAACTCCCATTACGGGCCTCTTTTCCGACCCGCAACTCGGTACCGACCATGTGCCTGAGTTGCGGTCGAATAATACGCCCACCGCACACGCATCCTCGCACCTCTAGAGGTAGATGCATGACCGCATGCACGCACCTCCGGAGGTAGATGCATGACCAGTAGCCACCATTGCTCCGGACCCGGTGACAATGTCTCTTAATCGACTCCTTGATTACACGAACTAAAGGAAGGCGATATATGCAAAGGAGCAAGCTCACAATGCATATGTTGCGTCGACGTTCCGTCTTGAAAGAATCAAGGGGGTTGGACGGACCCTATAGGATATTCTATGGAAGCGGATGCCAACCCAAATTTCGAAACCACGGGACGGAGTAAACTCACGTTCGATTATCCAACGTCAGGCTCGTGACTCGAAAAACGACACCTCAAAGGCAAACCGTTTCCCAAGGAGTATTTTGACTCAACCTGGCGGTCAACGTTCGAGGTGAATTCTAGGGCTAATCACGTTTTTCTTATATATACTATTAACAGTGCCACAAAACAGGCCAAACAGTGGCGCAAATATTTTTTTTGCTTAGTAAATCGGGCAAAACAGCTAGAAAATTTTCGCGTACGCGAAAACAACTAAACCGCGTACGCGAAAATATTTTCCGGCGTCTGGCGAAGATTAAGTTTCGCGTCGAGAAGTTCAAATTATTTCGCGTCGCGAAAAGACTCTAAACGCGTCTGTGAAAAAATTACAGACGTCGAGCGTCTGTTGTGGTCGTTTTTCGGCGTCTGCGAAAAAATTGGTTTTGGCGTCTGCGACGCTGGAATCTTCAGCGTCCTGCGAAAATATTTTCAGCGTCTGACGCCGGTTTAGTTGCTTTTCGTCTGCAGCGAAAATTTTTCGGACAGCCGGAATTGTTTTTTGCCGTATTTTTTGCGTTTTATACGGCAAATTTTTTGTCGTATCATTCAATTCATCGTATTAGGTATAAAAGCGTCTGGCCGTATTGAACCTATCCCTGTTTTAAAATATGCCAAATAGTTAAAAAGTACTTGTTTCTTATGGTTTCAAAACATGGACCTTTGCATCCGGCCTCAATCTTTCATTCGCATTTTCCCAAAGCATTCTAAAGCATGGGAGATGTCACCATCTTTGGACATACCAAAGAAATGATTGTATTCCATAATCCAACATCCCGCATTGGCAATGTCTGAAAGACTTCATGTGCCTCTTCCAAGCAACCACGTTTTGCATACATGTCCACAAGAGCATTTGCTACTGCTGCATCAAACTGGAAACCTTTTTTGATAATTTGCTCATGAATATGCCTTGCTCTATCCATGGCCCCAGTGCTGCCCACAAAAACAGCAGCTTGAAACATGGATCCCATCACAAACTCATGAATGTACCTACCTCTTTCAATGGCCCTAATGATGGCACGTGCTTTTAAGATGCTTGATCTCATCTGGACTCATCCCTTCTTGCAGATTCGATCTAAATATCCTAGGCAAGTCCTACAATTATGGCATTCCATGATAGTGCATTCGATTTGGCAAGTCTTCAAAAAAACTTTGCATGCCTCCTCCAAGCTCCCACATTTAGCATACATCTACCGGGCGTTTCCAATATAGGAATGGAAATGGCGAGTTTTACGGTTATACATGAGTGAATGCACTGCCCCTTTCCAAAGATGTAAACACTAGCACATGCCTTTAGAATGCTCATAAATATCTTTGGTCATTCTCACTATCACGGTTGTTTCATTAGATATTCGCAATAAAGTTCAACCCGACCCTCAGCGTCCAAGGTCCACATTGGCCAAAACAATGGCACAGAATTTGCCTCAACAATACTTCCACATGCTCCAAACAGGCGAATGAGGGAGCACATCCAAGAGGTCGAAGAGAGATGATGGCATACTTACGGGTTTTCCCCTTGTATAACCTCTGCTATGAAAACAATATAATTAGCAAAGCCCCCGCTCAAATGTTGCGTAAAAGGTATTATAAGCTTACTTGAATCGAGAACCATACATAGAGACGAGTAAGTCGTATACTAGAAAACGTGTAGAGCTTCTCATTTGGCATGTCAAAATAATTCTTTGATTATGTCATTGTCTCCAATTCCCATCAAGAATATAGCATTAGATATGAGTCGAGAGGTTGACAAAGTGAGCCATTACGAAGCGGTCAAAATCTGCTTCACTTTTAAGTTATTAACATGTCTTTTGCAAGGGTGCGGGGTAGTGTCTGGATTGGAATAGAGCCTTAAAATTGAATTATTACCTTCTTGTTAGATGGGCATGAAACTGAAATGTGCACAGTACATTTTTTTGCTTACATTAGATGCTCGGTTGGGTTACGTGAGCGGAATGGTGGAATCGAGAGGAAGCCCTAAATATGAAGCTGAAACATTTGCTTAAACATGCATACATCGCCAATGAAAGTGTTAGCTTACGGATATAATCGGCTTACAAGATAACCGTGAATGGAATCGTCCATGTAGCCAGACTGCCGGGGAAAAGAAATTATTCGGGCTTTCCATTATGAGGTTCTGACATCCCACCTTGGTGGATCTGAAACCCAATTTTTCGGCGACCGAAAAGGAATAATCTAAAATTTGTCAATATTATTCGTAGGTTTGCCATACCTCGCCTGGGATTGATGCTCGAATGTTCATCTTTGAGGCTGTCTAGGCGTGATTTGAAGGAGATGAATAAGTTCCTACCATATAACCCTAAAATGGGTTATCTCGAGCCTTGCATCTTGCGGCGAATCGATACAATAATAAAAATACAATATAATAAATGAAATATATGATATATAGGTCTAAACCATTGGATATGGGCATCAAAATAATTCAAGCGTATGTGCACTCTAGATATACTAATTAGTATGTCTCGTCAAATACATTCATGAAATCATATAAAACCTTAGGAAAAATAGTACAAAAATACAAAAGAAAACCCCCCATTATAATGCTACATATTCTAATAGATGCTTTGGTCATGCATTGTGATGCCAATCTGAAGAACGTGTCGACCCCGGATCCCTCGATTTACGGTGATCATGAGTCGAAAGTATCGATTTTGCAAGATGAACTATGTAACAGGGCTTATATATATCTTTTGTTCACATTTGTGTTCACATTTCCTATCATAAGGAATGTGTAAATGACACTATCTTTGAATAGTATACTACCGATAGTATACTTTATGACTATGTAAGTTTTTTTGAAGAAAAAAGATTTGCGTTTTAAAGAAGCCTTGTACCCTTTTTGGTCAATCAAAAGCAGGTTACTTGATTGTTTCGATCGATATATTTTGTGACCTTGTACCACACCACACCCCACAACACCACACCACAATCCACAACACCACACCACCACACCCCACCACACTCCACCACACCACATCATACCACCACACACCACTACACACACCACCACCACCACCCCCCACCACCACACCCCACCACCACCACACACCACACCACCACCCCCACCACCACACTCCACCACCGCTCCACCTCAAAGATTTGGTGGTGTGTGGTGAATGGTGTGGTGTGTGGTGGGGAGTGTGGTGAATGGTGTGGTGTGTGGTGGATGTGCTCGATTCAGTGAATATGATAGTTGGTGTATGGTCTATGGTGTATGGGTGTGTGGTGAATGGTGGTGTGTGTGGTGAGGTGTGTGGTGGGTGTGTGGTGAATGGTGTGGTGTGTGGTGGGATGTGCTCGTTCTGGTGAATATGATAGTTGGTGTATGGTCTATGGTGTGTGGTGAATGGTGTGTGTGTGTGGTGGGGTGTGTGGTGAATGGTGTGGTGTGTGGTGGGATGTGCCGATTCCTCGGGTGAATATGATAGTGTGGGGCATGGTATGGTGCATGGTTTGGTGTGGTATACACACCCTAACGATTTAGTGTTCATTTCATGCGAGATGGTATTGTTCAAGAGGTTTTCGGACCAACATCCGGAATTTTTGGCGATCTTCAAAGATGCATTTAAAAAAAAAATACGACGAACATATTTTCCTATTGGTCTGTCGGTTACCATATTTTGTTAGTGTGTGCGGATCATAAATTACGACCCTTGAAATTCCTTTGTTGGCTTTAATGTTTGTTTTGGTATACTATTTCAGTAATTGTACTTTGCATTTTATAATTAATGACAAAAACTGTCATTAACTTGAGTTGCACCAAAAACTTGAGTTGCAAACTAAGTACCAAACATGTTTCTTATATCTATATATGAGTAAAAGGATAGAAATAGTTGATTAACTAAAAAGAACCGTGGAAACTCGAGAGAAAGTTAATTAAGCAAAAAAATAGTTACAACAAATTGTAGAGAAGAGGAGTTCTGTCATTAATGAAAAAGCTTTACAAAAAATGGAGTCACAAGGACTATTGCAAAACAAGTTTTGTATTTAATTAAAAAGCTTTACAAAGAATAGTCACAAGGACTATTGCCAAAAAAATTGAAACCAGGGATTACAAAAAACAAGGCTTGATCTTCAGGCTATCTTCAGCTCTATATGAAGGTCGTCCTCCATGGCATACATCTTCATTTCGAGGAGTCGCTCCTCGTCGAGGTAAGCCTCATGCACCCACTCGATCACCCGCAATGAAGCGACAGCCTGATGATCCATGATGAGCTTCTCCACCTCTGGTGGAGTGAACTTCGCCCTGACTGTAACCGGGTGGCCTCCGGAGGAAGACACGGATTCTCCGGAGGAAGACACGGATCCTCCGGAGGAAGAGGAGGACCGTGCTAGCGGGGGAGGAGCAGGCACAATGGCCGGGATAGTGTTCCTGCGGAGTTGGCCTTGAACTTGGCCATGGCGGAAGTGAAGGAGATGGACGGAATGGGGAAGGAGTGAAGGAGATGGCGGAATAGACGATGGGGGCCGGAATGAAGCCGCGAGGGCAGAATTTTGGGGAATAAAAGGGATGTTTGCATGCATACGATTTCGTTTTGGGAATTAGGTAAGAGGAAAGGATGTATCCATGCATACGATTTCACACCTCGGGAGCCGATCCACCCACCTCAATATTTTTGCAAATGTAAAATGTATAGGTTGAACCATATTATGAGACCAATTGCTTGGTATGCAGTTAGCACAACCCTAACACAAAGTTAGCAATATCCCACATGCATATATCACAAAAATAAATGCGCATATATAAATAGGGTTTTCTTTGCTTCATTGATAAGTGTGGATAGAGATTAGATGTTGAAAAGTTATGGCTCATGCCGGCTTGTAATCTTGATTCATGAGGCGTGTCATAATCATCCAAGATGTAATCCTAATCCACCCTTTTTTTTAGTAATGGGCTCAAATAATGTTACCAAATCAACAATTGCCAAATCAACAAATGCCAAATGAATGGATTATGTTAAGGCATATTGTGTACCTATGCATATTGTGTTTGGTAAAGCGTGAGTCAACAATATAGAGATAACAAGGAATATTCCTTATTACCTTGAAAGGAATATTCCTTATTGCATTGAAAGGAATATTCCTTAGCGCCTAGTTATCAGGAATATTCCTTATTACCTTCAAAGGAATATTCTTTAGTTTGTTTAAGTGCACCCATAGTTACAAGGAATATTCCTATTACCTTAAAAGGAATATTCTTTAGTTTGTTTAAGTGCACCCATAGTTACAAGGAATATTCCTTATTACATTGAAAGGAATATTCCACATTGAGTATAGCCCTTTCATTTGAGCTAGGCTTGTGGGATATATGCCAGCATCAACCATTGGCCAATTGGGTCAGAAAAAGAGGACAGTGGGATAGATTTTGAGAAAAGGATGTTGAACAAATCATTGGCACAAATCATTGGTTAAGGAACAAATCATTGGCATGGTACGAGCCATATCAGAAACAGGGGAGAAGGGAATAGACAGGGATAAAAATTCCTTTTTACCGTGGTGATTTGGTTGATTGCGATGGCGGGAGGAGATCGAGCGACTAGATCACAATCCATATCCCCAATTCAAATGCAAACTCACCCGGGCGACCCGATTCTTGAGGAGATCAATGCCGAACAGGGAAACCAATTGAACAAAATCAAACGGAGAGGCAGTCACGAGTTCAGAGGTACTCCTATTCTTAAACATGCTTTTGTTCCTAATCTAACAATTGCTTATGATGTTCTACACAGATGCACAGAGGAGACTTAACAATGTTGGAAGCATGGATCGAGCTATGGGAGTAGCAGCGGACAAGGGGGATGAGGAATCCCAATTATCTAAAGCAGAACTAGAGAGTATTCTCATTCAACTTAAACAGGAAGTTGTGCATGCAAAAGCAATCAACAAAGTGCTGAAAAGGGCTGAGGTTTGGAGATTCAATAGCCTCAAACCATACTTTACCAATCTCTATCATAAATGGCAACAGAAGCGAGAAGCACATGTCTTGCTTCTGTTAGACTTCACCAACTTCCAAACGGTGCCCCGGACACTCTTTCTCACAATTTTTGGGAGCAGGACCATTGCTGATCTCACACCTACTGCAGACCTTACGGATGAATCTTGAGTCTTGAATCTTGAATCTTGAGACCTTACCTCACATGTGTTTTTTACAACTTACACTAAGTATAATGTCTTGGAACTATATAAACAATATATTAATGTTTGTGTTTTAATCCGGTTCATATTCGATTACATTAGGTTTGCAAGTCCATGCCTTAGTGCATAGAAAAGTTACTTCAACAACAGGTTAACGTATTACGTAGATTCTACAATCTCGGCAATTTCCCAAAACAACATTTCATGCCAATAGTTAGTCGGTTCATATGCATAAGATGTACCTTTAATCTTATGTTTGGCCGGCTCCAATGGAAATCTCACCCCAATTCTTGACTCGGGATGGACAAGAACTTTCTTTCCTTGAATAAGCTGTACTTTTGATGGCAACCTGGGAATCAATTCAAAGTAGTTACCGGCTATAACTTCATTACCACAATAAAAATTCATTTCCATAGTCATCCTTGATGTCTTCTTGAGGGCATGTTTCATACGTACCTTTGGATGAGATAATAAGGGACTCTTTCATAATTGTATGGGGATGTGAATGATGCAAAATAATCTCCAACCTCGCACTGCTTTGTCTCATCCACATTGTCCACGTCATTTGCCCACAAGTCCTCACGCCTGCACCCATCTTCTTCAACATTGTCCCCTGTTTGTAGGCTCTAGTTTTCTCAACTCCCACCGCCACAATGGTCGGCATTCTCACAAGCAGGCCAATCAAAATTGATGCATGCCTTACAAAAACATGCTTGAAAGAGATCTACACATTAACTTTTTTTGGATCATTTGGATCTATGGATGATACACTTAATGAAGAGATTGCACCCCTTTCACTTCGGGAGCACATCAAATCTTTGGGAACGGTCAATGTCGACACCTTCCAAAATACCCTTTCCACATCAGAAATTTTTCTCTTCAAGAACCTCACATGCGGTTTCTGCATTTTTTTATCACTTTCCCATCCTTTTTTTCTTTGTTACGCCTCGAGCCATAGTTTGGCTATGGCTCCTTCTCAAAATCATGTGTGCCCTTCCCATGTCCCGAGCCAAAGAAATTCCAAAGTGCATTCTGATCTTATGCTCTTGATGATACCTAGTTACATGATAGAAAGCTCTTCTCGACTTGAATTGGGCTGCACACACCGTCGGACCAAACTAAGTGGTATTTCATATGACCGGCCACCATTTTCTTTCAGCCAATTGAGGTGCGTCTTGAATGCTTTTGTACAAAGTGAGTATCATGTGTTTTGTCATCCGAAATAAAGAAGTGCACACATTTCCTCATTTTACCCTGTACCTTGAACATCGTGATGTGGACCAATATCTTTGATTTGTTCATTGTACCAATGTTGTGCTTGAATCTCGTTGAATGGCTTCAAAGTATAATTCTCAGAAATCAACAACCGATAATCTGGTATCATCACGAAGACTCTTCATGGATTCCTTGAATTGTTTGCTTTCGCCAATGTGCCACAAAGTTATGATATACAAACTTCGACATATGATCAAACATGTTATCCAACATATCTTTGGAGCTGCCTTTCTTGTCAATTAGCTTTAGTCTTCGTGAAGTTCCTTTCTTCGAGGGCCCATTAAGCGTAACCATAGACTTGCCAATCAAGCGTTTGATCAATCGCTCCTTGTATTCTCTTGGACACAACTCAATTAATTGTTTCCCCACAATTTCCACAATCGATTTGATACATTGTAGCTTATGCCTTTCGTTGCTTTCTTTGCTGTCATCACATACCATAGCCCTCCAAAATGTGCTAACATTATCAAATGTCTTGTCCTTGGCTTGACATATTCCGGCATGAGCTTGGATCACACACACCACAATTGCACGAACAATTTTCATGGAGTCTTGACCTCATCAAATTAAATGTCGCTTATGCGGATCGATTGCTCATGTTTCACGCAACAACATGTGTTTCTTTCCTTTAGCTTTCTAATGCAAGAAGGTTTTAAGTATTCAAATTGCCTAAGCCCAATCAGAAGCTCACGGATCGATCCACAAAATTCTGGAATAATTGACTGTAAAATTACAAAGTGAAATAAAATTAGTCACCTCATTCGTTACATTACATACAAATCTTTTACATATTCAAGACCCTAAACTCCCACACATACATGTACATTCGACATGAATTTTATTTCATTTACTACGAAGTCACATAATTTTTTGACAATTAATACATCTCCACACTAATTTCTTCTTAGATTCTTGCCTACATCTACAATACATCCGAATATACATGTAAACAAATATACATCGAATATACATGTAAACAAATATACATGTGCGTGTTGCCATGAAATAATTTGACATTTCCATGTAGAACAACTAGGGCGATTTGCATCTACATTACATTCAAAAAAGTAAAGAAATGTTACAAACTTTACATCGGTGTTACAAAATAAAAGACATCTTTATTCGCCAAAAAGTAAAGAAATCTACAAACTTTACATCGGTGTTACAAAATAAAAAAACATCTTTATTCGAAAAACAAGATGCAATTCTGACTAAATTACAATTCATGCACGTGTAATGTCAATATATTGAATTGGTTGTGTCCTCTTCTTCATGACATCTCTAATTTTTGGTGAAACCTTTGAGTTATCTAACCAAAAACCGAGCAACCATATCCTTCATAGCGATCTATCGTATTTGTTCTTGGATTTGACACGCTAATGCCCATGATTTGTTCCACCTAGTGACATTCTTTTCCTTCTCTCCTTTGCTAGTTTCATATTTCTAGGATGTATTTTTCAGCCAACTTAGCCGCTAGTGAAGTCTTACGTAATTCTCCTTCCTCTCCAACCACCATAGATGTATGTAGAAATTTTGCGCAAAACACATCATTGCTATTTGCATTTTTGACGTCTTGGAGGCCATCCTTTAAATTCTTTACGGATCTGTTTTCACGATAGCCTCTTGAGGCCTTCCAATGGTGGCTCAAATAGGAATTGCAATCTTTTGTCTGCAATAATCTTCTTGCAAATATACTTTCTTTGTTTTGGAGTCAAATTAGATACCTCATTCATTATGAGATTTTCTGAAGCATTCACCTTTCTTCTAATTGGCTTTGTCACGTATCCCCCTACAAACCCTCTGTTTGATTTTCTTTGCTGCTTGTAATGATTGCTTCCCGAAACTTCATCAACGGAGGATTGAAATCTGAACCCGTCTTCGACCTCGGAAGTGCTTGCATGAGAGTCCAATCCTTCTTCCATAGTTTCTTCTTCAACCGGTGCTTTAAGACATCGATCCATTCTGCGTAAAGGGGATACAACATCTTGCACAAAAATCAGATTATTAACTAGATTTGTATTATCGCTTTGAAGGGATTTGTATTATGCGTGAAGGAAAGGGATTTCAATTTCTTCAAGATACATTTGTTTCTTGAAATGCATTGATTTAGGAGCAGACTATAATCGATTGAGGCCAAGTTTTCGTTGAGGTAGAATCCGAGTCATGTTTGGATTGAGGAAAGTTCAAAATGTCGCCCAAAGTTTTTTTTTTTTTTTGAGGCAAGATATTTAGATTTTATTGATAGAGAAGCTAGTACAAGATTTCGGGAGGATTTGGTATAATTATGGAGAATATTGTACGTCAACCGCCTTTATTAATGATAGGCAACTCCATGTAAAATTCACAATGTACATTACAAACACTTTAACCCAGTTCAAATTTTTACATCAATATACAAAAAAATTCAATCACCCTTTCATGCTTCTACCCTATTGTCATGTTGATTCTTGATCTTGTAATCTCTTTCTTGTATAGTGCCAAATGGTCAACGAGGAGGAACTCTTTGATATCCATGATAAGCATGGTTTATTTCAGCTTGGATGGATTCATGTCCGTCCAAGTATTTTTTTATCGTCAAGATACGTAGTCTGCCAGTCAGTCAGAACTAAAATTTGACTTACAGCATGATGCTTATTTGGCCACAACCAAGTTCTTACACCCAAATAACCTGGCATAAGCATTATCAAGCTTGGATTGTTGAGAGCTAGTTAGTTATAGTATTGACTCCGCAAAGCTTGGATTTTCCTGCCGAGCATTGCACTTCAGATAATGCTGTAATGTTTATACTTGCCCGAGGTCTCTTGCATATCATCAACAACAAAGCATGGACAATCATAAACACAAATCAATTTCTTTATATACAAGCAATGATGGACTAGTATGTGTAGATGAATTGCCAATGACTTTATTGACATCGTTTAGTTTGGACAAATGTAAATTATTATACATGTGGTTGCACATGTCTTTTGTTCAATGACATGACAAAAAACATATCAAATGTATCACATGCACATCAACTATGCAAAAGCACGTAAGCTAATCGAGGTCCTTCAAACTGCTACCTCAAAAACAAAAAACAAGAACAATGAATAAAAAAGTCACAAACATATGAACAACCATAAACTTAACACATTTTACCTTGCCAAAAAGGATTCTGGTGTGCGTTTTTAGCACGTTTGCACAAACACAAGTTGACACTTGAAAGCAATTTTAGAGTGTCCACGTTGCTGCCAACTAGGATTTTTGTCCATGTGGACACACTTAGAAGCGTTGGATTTCATCTACGGCTGTGGAAATTTATGAAAATTCCACATGTTCAGTCCGAACTTTCCTTTCTCAATTTTGCCTAGCCCGAGCGCAGGCACCGGCCGTCTTGCCTTTTCCTCGCTCTTTCCCTAAATTTACTAGCGTGCTTTCGGATCTTTCATACCGGATCGATTGGGTGGATTTGGGCGTTGAGCATCGGGGAATGGGGCGTTTTTCCTAAATCTGGAATTGAGTTCTTTTCGTTTTACGACACTAGGTATGGGTATGGATCTATCGAGATTAGTATAAATTGAGCGATTTTTGATGGTATATAGAGGATTTGTGCCCTAGAGATAGCGTAAAGATATGGGCTGCCCATATCTTTCCTTTTGTCTCGATGGTATTTTCTCTGTTTTTTGTTTTTTTCCTTTAATTTGCTTCTAGACTCCATCTTTGCAAGAAGTGAAACATGGCAAGGAGACAAAAACAAGCGGGGATTTCATCTTGCCCATTTGTGCTTTGATTCATTCGAGATCAAGGAATGATTGACTGAAGCTTGACGGAGTGCACTTTTCGATCACGGGTTATGTAGATTGTGAGCATCATATTCAATGGGTTCGCAGGCTGGCTTCAACGATATTCAGGCTCCCTGTATTTTACAAGCAAAGAGATTTGCTCTTTTACCCTGCATGGGCATGGTCATTGCCCTCTATCATTGCGCGGTCCTATTTACCTGTAACCAAATGTCACAGGCCCTATTTCGTTTTGTTGCCTTCTCTCCTTGGGAAGAAGTATGGTTGTTGCGAATACCTTTGGATCATTTACTTTACTTCCTTTTTTGTACTAGGAGGGTTTATCTTATCTCGAGGTAAATGGATTTTGTTGCACTTCAATCCTGCTGAAAAAATTAATGAGTGGCTTAGTTATTCTAATTCTATCATGTTAATTGACAGGCTCTATTCCTCCGTGGTGAATATGGGGCTATTGGATTTCTCCGATAATGTATGCCCAAAATGCTCTTGCTGTCAACGAATTTCTTGCAGAAAGATGGAATAAGGTAAATTCCTGTGGTGCAATATTACTTAAGCTTAATTCAAGCAAGACAGTTGAACATACGTGTTATTTGTAGCAGCCATTCAATTCCCAAACGTCTCTTGGCGAGATGATTATCAGGTCAAGGGATCTATTTTCAAATGAGTATTGGTATTGGCTTGGAGTTGCTGCACAAATTGGCTTTGCACTGATATGTAATATTGGGTTTACATTGCCTTTAGCCTACCTGAAGCGTAAGGACCTTATTTGTGTTCATTTCCTTTAACGGGGTGGTAAGATACTGATTGGTATGCTTGGCAATAGCTTTAGGAGAAACATAAGCCATTATATCGAAGGAGGTCCTTTATGAGAAACATGAAAATCGCACAGGCGAAAATTTGGCAGTGGAAAAGTCGTCCTCAACTTCCAAATCAAAGGACAGGTCTTACCAATTTATGAGGAGCTCAAAACTCCATGGTACAGAAGGGATCTTCCATATGAAGTCTTCACTTAGGGCTGTGTTGTTAGCATTTTGGAGGATGAACATGCTTGCAGTTTGACCATGACACTCTTTTGACAGATGATGTTGCCAAAGATCCTCCAAAGAGGGGAATGATACTGCCTTTCCAACCATTAGCTATGGCATTCGACCATATCAATTACTATGTTAACATGCCTCCTGTAAGTATCCAACTTGCAGAGATAAAAGCCTTCCATGATTTTTAGTTCAGATTATCGAAGCAATATTCTTTCTAAGCAAAGCGCCCGGCGTTAAGCGCCCGGCCAGGAGATGGGTGCAGTAAGAAAAAGACCAAAGCGATGAGGAGTTCGGATCCGCGGCCGTCGCTGGGAATCGATGAAATCTGTCGGCGGGATAGATGCTATACACGAGGAGGTATCTGAGTTCGCACTCTTACGGACGAAGTTGCCGATTGCGGGATCTGATGGAAGCACTAAGCGCAGAATAGAGATTCGGAAAAGCAACAAGATACCGAGCCATAACGGTGGCGGAAAATAATATTAAACAAAAGTGCAATCGGTCCTATCGGAAGAGCGTAAAAAGCGAGAAAAAAGAATGACAAAGGGTTAGACTCGCCGGTATCGAAATCGATGATGAAGATGCCAAAAGCTGGTAGCATCAAACTTACCGCAAGAGTAAGAGCTTAAAAGCAGATACAAACGTCATCACGGGATGCATGGAGGACCTGGAAGAAAACTTGAGGTAAAAACACTCCATATACTGGTTAAATGCCGTGATGAATCGGCAAGGACGGAGCTGCTCAAGAGTGGCCCTAATCTCAAAGGAACTGCCTTCAAAATATGTGAAGACTTAACATGGCAGCAACTCCGTATTGCCGGCCGAGGCTCAAGCCAAAGTGAAAGAAGCTAGAGCAGATGGCAAATGGGCAATATACATAAATGGCCAAGTCATAATTAGAGACAAAGCTGCATAGGGAATCCAGGGCAGGCTTGAGCAACACCATTGGCCTGCCGTAGTCTCTGTATGCTGCTGGAACACAAAAGGACTGAAAGGGGTACAACACAGCATGAACTGGTTAAGAAACAGGGAAGTAGACATTTTATTTTTGCTTGAAACTTGGGAGCATCAGTGCGCCAGGATGTCAAGTTTTGAAATGTATCAGTTAGGCTCAGTATGGCACCCAAAACCCAAAAGAGGTAGACCACATGGCGGAGTAGCCTGTTTTATCACAAACAAATTTGACAAAGAATTACAGCTTGAACACATGGATGAAGAAGATAAACAGTATGTGGCTGTTCGAATAAAAGCATCCCTGATTAATGGAAATAAAGATCTGATCATTATAGGTTGCTATATCCCGCCTTCGGTTTATCAGCTACATACTGGGACATTTGCCCAGCTTGGGTTACGCATTAACAGATGCAAACAAGACTGTGATGTCTTGATCGTAGGGGACTTAAATGGCTGGACAGTAAACCTTCAAACAATGCAAGTTTTTGTAGACGGTGAACCAAGTAGCTTATTAAGTGAACAATGGGAAGAGAGATATTTATGAACAAGCCTGCACCAAGAAGTCAATCAAGCTGGACAACAGGTTCTAAACTTCCTTTCCTCACTTGATATGATCATCTACAATGGCATACAGCCATGGCATTCACCGCTACACACTTTGAGGCTTAAACCGAGAATCATTTCACATACTCAACTATAGACTATTTAGCAGGCTCGTCAGAAAGCTTTGGATTGATCAAGGATCTCAATATAAAAGACTTTCAGCCAGAATCAGACCATGCATCGCTCTGCTTTGCTATTGAGGCGAGGGGAAGCCAAGCAAAACACTATTTTCAGGAAACCAAGATACAATTTGCCAAGGATGAAGGATTTTATGAAGCCATTAAAGAAGGGCTGCCCACCATTCTGCAAAGATACCTGAAGCATAAATGCAAGAGCATTGGCTCTTAACAAAGTTCTTTGGTGAAAAGTGCATATAACATCTATGGTCCCCAGACTGCTGCTGCTGCTACACAACCCGGAATGGTTGGTATGATAAAGAACTTAAAGAAGCGGGGAAAATAGCAAACACTTCAATTGGTCTAAAAGCATATAGGCGCTTTGGTCGATCCAAGAAGCGGATATGGAAGCAAAATAAACAAGCGACCCTGGCCAATGAGTTGCCAAAAGAACCCAAGAGATTTTGGCATGGCCTGTCTCCACCCAAGCAACAACTTTGCCTAACCTGACCTCCATGTCGGAAAACTTATGCGATGCACCTTTATTTTAAAGGAGTGAACAAACTAGACCCGCCACCAAACCGATGCTACACATTTTGCATAGAAGTGGGTGAAGTGCAAAAGGGAATTAGTGATCTAGCCAATGGAAAAGCTTGTGACATTGATGGTCCGATTGCGGAGAATACATAAAAGTCGGTGGGGAAGAACTTGCAACGGTTATCACCGACTTGTTCAATCAAGCCATTGTTGATGGATTCCCAAATGTTTGGATCACGAGCCTGATATACCCCATTCACAAGAAGGGAGATGCTTATGAACCAGGTAACTATCGAACTTTAATGATCAGCCCCGTATTAGCAAAACTGTTTGGAAAAATTTTTGATGCAAAACTCTCCACATGGGCTGAGGCACAAAACATTAGAGCCCATGGACAAGCTGGATTCCGCCCCAAATTCTCCACACTAGATCATCTTCTCACTCTCCGAGCATTGGTAGAAGATTCTAAAGCACATGGTAAGAAGCTTTTTTGCTGCTTCATAGACTTTGCGAAAGCATTTGATACGGTCCCACGCCAGTTGTTAATTAACAGACTCCAACAAATTGGAGTTCCAGAAACATGGGTTGTAGGCATAGGCAGATTATATGAAAGAGTAAGAGGCAAAATCAACACACCAACAGGACTATCGAGACTATAATCGGTGACATTGGAGTTAAACAAGGCTGCGCTCTAAGCCCACTCTATATTGGATTTGTACATAGACCAGCTTGAAGACCTTCTCAAGACGGCCCGGGATGCAACTTTCCCCAACTTCATCATGATCTCATAATCCTGCTACTATATCTTCGACGACCTCTTACTAGCAGCCCACTCGATGAAATCGACCTTCAAATGCAATTAGATACGCTTAAAGATTTACGCTCACGGTTTGGCCTCTATGTTAATCATCCCAAAACAAAAGTAATGTGCTTAGGGAAGGGTGAACCATCTCTAACATATGATGGGCCAGATTATTGAGCGAGGTGGAATCATACAAATATCTAGGCCATGAAGTACATGCAAATCGGAGACCATAGACCTTTGGCGTGGACTATCACATAGCGGCAGCCTATAAAGCATTCTATGGTATGGTAAACCAATGTAAAGCGGGCAAGCATTTGGCGCATGGCCTCTTAAAAACAGTTGTTCGATGCTTTGGTCACTCCGGTAATGCTATCGCATGTGAAATCTGGGGCCCTCCTTGCTAAATCCAAATGGCAAGGACTAGAAAGCATCTGAAAAGCATTCATGCATATGTCTTTTGGCGTCAAACGGCTCTACACCTTATGAGATTATGCTCTTTGAAAGCGGCTGCTACCCCATAGAAGTTTTGGCAATGCATAGAACACTGGATTTCTTGTACAAGAAAGTAGTCAATGAGACCACTTTAATACATTCAGCAATCAAGAGCTCTATTCATCTCGAAGCGATGAGAGGTGATAAAAGGCTGGTTTAAGGAGTTAAATGCATGGCTTGGTAAACTTGGCTTCACTAGCGAGACTACCACAAAGAGTTGAGGTTGGGCTTTTCAAAGATTTGTTATCTTTGGGCAGCAAGAAGAAAGTCACATACTACATCCGCATTTCAATCCTACCAGAGAACATAGAATACAATTGTATCTGAGCCATCTTAAACTGTTCCCAAACATGATTAGGGCTGTTGCAAGAATCCGTATGAGTTCGCATCGCTTGCTAATTGAGAAAGGTAGATGGCAAGGCATCCCAAGGGAAGAGCGCCTGTGCACATGCGACCTACAAGAAATAGAAGATGAAGCACATGTGATCTTCCGCTGCCCAAAATACAGTAACCTCAGGACACACAGTTTTCCCATTTGAATTGGAGCTCAACCTTACCTGTTTTCTTTGGTCGTCCTTCAACAATTTGTAAGCACGAATTCATTAATTAGAGAAATTTGGAATTCTCGTTTAGCATGAAATAGGTTAGCGGGTAGCCATATAGTGCAAAAACTACTACCAATTGAGTAAAAGTTGGCATTTTTTTGCACAAATTTTGCAAATGCTTCAGTCTTATTCGGAAATATAGTTTTTACTGCTAATGCAAAGGTTCACCGCGAGTATAACGTAGTAGGAGGGAGTGTGAAAACTTCAAGAAGAAGCCTAACGCGATGTGTTTCGCAAAACTGAAAGGAGGCGAAAAGAATGTGCCTTTTATTAAAACCATATGAGAGCATTGTGTTAAAAAGAAGGTACCGAGGAGCAAGGATATCACACAAAATTCAGTATTTAAAGCCATGTAATTACTCTGAGAGGATGTGGTCGCGATTATTTTTTAGCATTAAACATATGGTAAAAGATATGGGTAAAGACAAAACCAAAGTTTTGAAACAAAAATTTCCATTGAAGGAAGTAATATACAACATAATTCTTGATTGAAGGAGATAATTATTACGATTGTGTTTCGGATACTTGATCGGTATCACACCCATTTCATTGGCCATGCGATTGACATGCTCTCTACCCAATTCCATAGCTTGTGTTGTGTCCATCTCGAATAACACGTGATCACGGAACTACAACACCCATGGCGTTTGCGATCTTGGCTTTGAGATGTGAATCGGGCTCCCATTCTTCCTTTGTCCCAACCTTTGCTCCCGCCTATAAGTTCGTTTTGCGGTAGCTCATGGCAGTAGCGATTCGATATGGATGATAGAGCTTACGCTTCTTCTGTGTGTACGATGCTCCCTGTGACCCAAGAACCTCATCTTGGTCAATGTCCATGTCTTTGTTAGTGCGCTTCCATGTGCTTTGGATCTGTTTCCATGTGTTCTCATGCGTATTCAAACTTATGTTATTTGTCAAGAAAGGCATGTACCCATCAAGCTTCTCATTAAGTGCATTCAATTTTTGGAAAGTGGGCTCCAGGGCTTCTATACCTTTTTCCGTCTCTTCAAGCAAGCGCTTTGTTTCTTGCATTCTCTCTTCGTAGGACTTAGCATCGAGGTTTTCCAAAATGGAACCCAACTTTGATAGATCTGTGTTTTGGGTGATACTGATGTCGGGTTGAGCTGGATCAGGGTCAACATTCTCTGCTTTCGGCTCTTCCTCAAACCCATCGGCACTTGGATTGGCCATCTTATCAAGCGTTTCAAAGAAGCAGCCCTCGGGGAAAGCGGCACACTTTACCGAACTTTGAAAGCCACGCTCTTTTTGCCTTGCATAAGAGCAACACGAAGCCGCCCAGTAGAAAGAAATCCAGAACACAACCATCAGTCGGCACCAGCTGTTCAACAATATGGTAGGCATAGGAGGTTTTCAGCTGGCATTTCAATACAAGATCTCCTTCCATTGCCGCCCATTTGAATCTTGGTTTGCCTGTAAAAAGAGTCTGATATTTCTTTTTATCTTCTTGTGGCGTTCCACGTATTTATCTGACCTACTATCACGGGACCGCATACAAATACAAGCACGTCACTCCCTAAAGATGCGCTACCATGGGGGTATGGGAACTTAATTGCAACCTAGGGGGTTACCTTAAAAGGATTAAATTAGCTATGCTAATTTAACACAATAATAATAACCTAAAACCTAGGAAATTAGGCTAATTACCATTTGGGAAGGCCACACCCCCAATCGATTGGGCAGCATGGGGATTGCCAAGTTTGGATGCCAACTTGACCCCTATCCACGGGGATTGACTCACAAGATCGACCAAGGAAGGCCGGAGCTGGCCATCGGACACTGCGAAGATCACCATATGATCGTCCCTCAGCCAGGAAGTGCTTGCTGAATTCTCAACTCCCGAGGAAGATGGAGGCCCCATGGGAACGAGTCCGGCCGAATTGGTGTAGGTGGCTATGAGAATTCTAGTTAACACTTGGTTGTGTCCGTCTCTCTCTGTTCTCTTTGTGAATCAATCATAGAAACTAACCCTTGATTGTATAAACAAGTTCTCTTTATATTCAATTCTGGTTTCTACTCCGAAAAGATGGATTGTGAGCTCTTTGTTTAATCGACTCACGAAGCAGGGGGGGATTAGGGGGTAGAGACCTACGAACGTGTATTGTAGTATGCTCCTAGATAGCGCCCTATAGAGTCCCATTAGATGCGGCCTGTGCACAAGAACCCATAGGGTCCTAGATGCTATGGTGCGGCTTAGCACCGGACAAGGAACACACAGTGGTGACATGAGGGGTGGGGTCTTGCATGAGCATACAAGGCTCCCTGAGACTCCTCTGATGGGGCTAGGGGCGATAGCGATCACGTTGAGGGGCGGGTATGGGTCCGACACTCCACAGGTGTAGTGGTGTGATCCGTATGGAGCACCATGCACTTTGAGTAGATTTAGGGTGAGTAAATCGGTATGGATGCGGGGAGATTTGATGCGCACGTATTCTCTAGCTCACCCATGGAACCCCGCGTGATTACGGAAGGGGCGCCTCCCAGGCCTGCCTCATCGGACCAGGCGTCATGAACTGGAGTAGGCTCGGAGGGTGATGCCCACGAGTTTGCGTCTCAGGAAGGCTATAGCAAAGCCATAGCATGAATCGACCCATCCGCAGTGTGCAGTGTGAGGGGCGGATGGAGTGGACAACCCTAGCCAATGTTCTATGCCAGCCAACGCCATGCCAAGACTCGGTCTGCTGATCCCTTGAGGCCCGGTAGTCGGTCGATCCTCACGAGAGTGAGTAGGGGTAGAACCTGGGTTTGGGTGTTTTCTTAGGATTAGATGCATATTCTATGCCGTTGGTATATTAGATGGATTCGCCACCCCCGTGGTGGTTATTTATGTATATTCATCTTTGTGTGCTAACCCTTGTATTCATGCTTCCATAGCGTAGGAGTCCCATTGAAGGCGTGGGCGAATGACCCTTCGTGTCCTTCTTTTCGGGCCTCATTTCATAGATGGCGAAATAGGCGGAGGGCCCCTGCTCATGGTGAGATGATTGCCATGGGGGGAAAGTCCCCGTATGTATCGTCGGGTCGTATATATGCAGGGCGTCCACAAGTGGTATCAGAGCCGTGATTTCGGTTGTTGAAATCATAAAGACAGCCAAACACTAACTTCGTAGCACGGTAGTTAGGAGGAGGCTAAATCAATGTGTCGTTAGTTCTCTTTGTTGTTTGGCTTGGTGTTAGGTTAAGTTAAGAAATTGTAGCTTTGAAGTGGAGGGGCCAAGATTGGAGGCTTAACGGTGTCGATTGGGTAGCTCAATTGACGAAGGAGATGGTTTCCTTGGATCGGGCGTGCTTGAATTACCCTAGAACGGTCAACTCCGGTGAAAAATAGTCAAGGGCAGGCCCAAAAACGAATTCGAGGCGCTTGCTTTTTCGCTTCTTGATCAAGTTAGAAGCGCCGAAATCTTTGTGCCGACAGGCGTCGGACTTCGAGTCAGCGCTGACCCCGCCAGTCAACTCGAGGCCGCTTGCATTTCGGCGACACCCCGAGGAAGAAACCCATATAATGCCATCATTTTCCGGCCGTATGTGGCGTATTTCGTAAGTATAATTTTTTTAATAATAAAATTTTTGAAGTTAATAAGAAAAAAATTTTGAAATTTTAAAAGTTAATTGGCCGTTTAGCAAACCATTTTTTACGTCATTTGCTTTTTGCTTCAGCGCCTCCAACCGCTGAGCAGCCCTCGCCATCGCCACGGTGGGACCTTGATCCTGCGCCCTTGTGCTTTGTGCCTCTTAAGCCCCCTTTGCCATCCCCGCCCGCCCGGCCGCAAGACTACCGCTATTGCTATTACCAAGAGCGCTCCGGATCCATCCACCATGAGCATCGTGGAGATCCCACGCCATGATTGCTAAGCACATGGCTACCGACCCGACCCTCATCGACATCTTGTTGGATGAGCTGGTCAATAGGTTTGAGAACAACGATAGGATTCCATATCCCATCTATCACTTCTCGTGAGCCATTCCTCATCCTGGCCAATTTGAACCCCACGCCGGCTCATATATACCCTTGTTGAGCAACCCGATATGGTAATGATGCTCATCAAATTTTATCCTCGAGCGGAAGGCCATACGGGAGGGGAGGAAGATGTCGAGGGGAGGCCGAACCGGTATTAGGAGTTTTGCCGGGGAGGATGACCACGGGGAGAGATTGAGCGGGTGACCAAAGAGTTGACGGGTAGGGAGTATCCCAGGTACCTCGGGGGACGCTTTTGCCGCCATTGATGGAAGCCATTGAGGTTCCCCCATACCACTGGCATGAGGGTTCCAACAGCTTTGTCTGGGGAGAAATCCCCGACATTAGCATAGACTATCTGACCACTATTCAGATAGATATGGGTCTGCGGCCACAACGGTACCACGCTGAACTTAATCGCCGTGCCGCAGCCCAGCTTTTTGCTCAGATCCAAGAAGACCTAAGGAGAGCTCGGGAAGAGCGCGAGAAGTTGGAGCAAGATGAGCGGGACCGACAAGATCAGCGGGACCAACAGGGGAGGAGGTGCATCCGGGGTGGCTCGAACCCAAAACCCACGCATCCGACCGTTAAGCTCCGGAGGAAGGGAGTTGCCCATAAGGCCGGCAGTCAATACAAGGATAAGTTAAGGACTGTCGGGGCTTTTGGGAAGAAGACCAGCTCCGACCGGAGGCAGCAGAGAGTGGATAACTCCCGGCCGGTTGCTGGGGCTAAGACGGTGCCAACATCGTCGGGGCCTCGGCCACAGCGGAAGCCTCATCGGTTCGACCCGTGCGTGCGTGGCATTGCGGGAGATCCCGCCAAATTTGAAGGAGAAGTCCACGGACCTTCTGATCAGGAAGCTGCCTTTTCAGAGGCTGGTACGGGAGATCGCACAGCAATTTAAGACCGATCTCCGTTTCCAGACCTTTTGCAATTTTGCGCTCCAAGAGGCTGCTGAAGCCTACTTGGTAGCACTTTTGGTGATGCCAACCTTTGCTATCCACGCAAGAGGGTCACCATAATGCCTAAGGATTTAGCCCTCGCCTCGTAGGATATGGGGAGCAACCTTAGCCTACTTGCGGGGATCAGCGTTTGTACATATTTTTTTTGTGATAATTAATAAAAGGCTTTTATTTTGAATTAAAAGTTTAATTTTTTTTTTTTAAAATTAAAAATCTTCGACGTCGACTTTAATAAGAGGGTTTAAAAGGGGATTTGTAAGGTTATTTTAAACGCTTCTTTTCCTCTCTCCTCCCTTCTAGCGCCATGGCTGCCGCCACCTTTGCCGCTGCACGGTACCTTGATGGAGAGAAATGGGATCCACCGGGTTCCCTTCGACCTGCCTGCAGCCTTTGCTATGCCAACGCATAGATCTCCTTGCCAACATGCGGGGCATCAGGACTCACCCGGATTCCTTGACTTTACATGGAGGAAATGCTTCCTCGTGTGTATTCCTCTAGGGGATCCTCCCCACTTGTATTTGGGGCGGGGAGATAGTTTACAGATGCTTGTATGGGGGACACACATGCTTATGATGTCCGAAGGGAAACCCGATGGGGTAAACACCTACGCTGGTCCAAAGATCGGGGGCAGAAAGATCTGGAAGCTACTTTCGCTCTAGCCATCCTCATGGACCAATACGTTGAGGATGAAACCTTGCCGGCAGAGAAGGGCAGCCGCCGAATCCTCCGAGGAGGGGATGACGAGCATATCGGAATGGGCTTAACTTTGCCCGTTGGAAAGAAACTAGCAGAGGAGTTACCACCGCCGCGGACCCATCTATAGGCTTGTCGGGGATAGACGGCCTTCCGGTTATTTATCACCGGGGCAGGAATACCTTCTCTTGGATGATATTATCCGGGCGTATCACGTGGTGGCGGATTTCGACGCTATAGCGCAAAAAGACCATGTACTCTACGAGCTTGCGGAGTATTGTATGGATGATTTCATCGACTTCACTTCTACCGAGCTTCCTCCGGAGGTGCACCAGCTCCTTCAGCCCGGCGGGGAGACTCTAGAGCCGGCGGAGACTCTACGTCTTCAGGACTGACGCGGATGCGGGGAACCGGCCGAACTTTGCACGGATGCCTTCACGGCTATGGGACCTCACGCCCCAAACATTAATATGGTGGAGGTTCCCTCCGGACTCGGATGATGAGGGTGAAGATTTATACCATAACCAACCAAGACAAGAAGGAGGAGCAAGGAGCTCAAGGAGGAAGAAGTCCCCATGGACTGGATAAAGAAGTGGCAAAGATCCGAGACTTCAGAAGGGAAAGGCCGGGTAACCATCTTACGTTTCTTTTTGTCGGCCTTCAAACACGGACAAGTCCTCTTCATAGCCCGAGATCTAGCGCCAGAGGCTGAAGCTTCATGGTGGGGCCTCCGTGCACTCTCTACACTGGCCGGCCACAAGAAGCTTCCCTATCGTACGTTTACGTATGTACTGCAGACGACGGGATCTTGCCCCCGACGCCTTGGGTCGTGACATTGCGCCTTGATGGGCATGAAGCTCCTCCACGGCAGCCCCATTGGCCGCTGCCTATCCACCGTAGGTTGCATCCGCGGCTGCCATAGTAGACCCCGGGTTACTCTGGCGCGACACCGGCCGCCTCCACCACCTCCTAGGGCTAAGGATCAAGGTGGCCTAGTTCCTAGTATAATTTTGCTATGAAAAATGTATATATATATATATGTTTTGCTAGTTTTTTCCTTATATATCTATATATGTGTGTTCTGGGATTTTCGGTTGGCAATTGAATGGACCATATTGACAAATGGTGTACCTTATTTACTTATTAAATACAAAGTTCTCTTGAGAAGTATTATTGAATTGTGTGTTCTCCTTTATGACATCCTCTTCAAAAGTATTAAAACTTTAGAATATAATGGAATTACAAAATGTTCTCTATTTATTCCAACTATGTTGCAGAGGAAAACATTTGGGAATATGAGGAGAGAATCACCGATATGGTTAGGGGAGGGACGATCCCGGCCGCCGCGGACGTGACTATGGCCGAGAGATATGGTGAATATCCGTGAGTGGGAGGAAGGCTATGAAACCGAACCACCGCCACCGTGGGAACTCTACGACCTCGACAAAGGGCTGGAGATAGTTAACATCCTCAGGGATCGAGCCGAGGATCCTAAGATGACCCCGCGGTCGCACAGGACTCTTTGGAATATGACCGCACTAAGCCTTCGAGGACGCCAACGCACCATCTTTGGCAACTCTTTTATGCAATCGCGAAGGCTCTTTAACCCTTCGATTATCAGCCCAACATGGGAGTACCAAGCCATCATTGTCCAAGCCCGGGCACGCTTATAAACTCGTCCGAGCCGCATGCGGGAGAGTACCCCCGCCACGATCCTCAGACTTCTCGCCAACCCCTAGGCTTGGTCTCTTCCGTTGTGTTTTCGTTGTTGTGGTTTCAGGTGCAAGTAGAACTTTAAAAGTTCCCATTGTATCATACCTACTTTTTTGTCTCAATCCATGTATCAATCAACCCGTTGTTATAATCAACTTGAATGAAATACAAATATTGTCTTGCTTGTATATACTTTTGTTTCGATTAACTTAAAAGGGATTGTACATTAATGTAAATCTGCTTATATATTCATGAATGATTCCTATAGGCGATTATGCGTGAACGCCGCTTGGCAAACACCCTCCAACGCCAAAAGTAGGCTCACCCCCAAACAGAATTGATGTTAATGAAAAGGCAACTTGGCGAAGTTAATTGTGCTTATGTGTTGCATACCAATCCACCGCCACATACTCGGGAGGACCGGACCGGAATTACCTCGCGACCATTGAGTCCACTGCACAAATGACCATCTCCTCCCTGAGCTAGCCCCCTGCACTGCATGCAGAAGGACTCATGCTAAGCGCCAACGGTTCCTCTAAGGATAGCGCCGCTTCCTCACATTCAACCACTTCGGGTTCTTCGGGGTCCTCGCTATAGGGACGCTGACCATTCAAGGCGAAGGATAAGGAATACCGAAAAACCGCTTGATACAACCTATCACTAGTATATGGAAGAACAGGAAGTTGGCTCGGTTTGATGGGAAATCCAAGAGGAGGCTTGAATGCGAATCTTGGTTGGACCGAAATGAAGGAATTCGGAAGTCCTATGGAATGACGGAAAAAGATACAGGAAGGTCGCCACCACCTAACCTTACCGAGTGCCCGTATTTGGTGGAAGGGTTACGCCAGAGCTAAACACCGGATAGGAGCGGATGCAAGTTCGTGAAGTTTGCTAAGGCTTTTAAATCGCATTACGCGCCCCTCGATGCGCACAAATGCCAATGATTCAGACCTTCTACAAAGTTGGAACAAGGGCATGTCCGCGCAGGGCCTACACCGACGTAATTCAGCGCGTTTGAGGTTGTAATGCGTGCGGGAAATGAATGAGAAAAGAGCAAAGAGAGGGCTACATTGAAGGGTTGGCCCCATCCATTAAACGTAATGGTCAAGGCCATCGACCCAAAGTCGAGCGTAGGCGGAAGCTAAGGCATTAAGCCTTGAGGAGGACACGCCAAGGAGCCAAGATCCGCGACCTGCTCCTTACTCGCAGCCACGGCCGCCCACACCTTTACAAACCCCGTTAAGCCAAGTCCGGGGCCCTCTCAAAGACAATTTTATGGACGCCGGGAGAAGAAAGTTGCTTTTAGCACCGGATAAGCGTAACAATGCTGGTAAGGAAATTCGGGGCCTCTTACAGTCCATTCCCTAAAGAGGCTAGAGAACAGCCTCGGGATAAGGCATGCTACCGGTGCATGAGGCCCCGACACTTCATGCGTAATTGTCCCGTACATCACGCCAGACGCCTAACCGCCATGGCCGACTGGATTGGGAAGATTTGGAGTCCAATCTTGCTGCGGAGGACGAGGCTCCCGAAAGTACATTCATGGTGCGTCTCATATTCTTGCCGCTATAGAAACAGTAACGCTGAAAGTCGGTATACATTATTTCTACAATAGGCCAAGTAGACAAGAAGCCCTTCATAATTTTGATGGACACGGGTAGTAATGCATAATTTTGCTTCTCCTAGAATGGCCCGTGCACTGCGGTGGAAACGTTGAGATCCCGACCTAAGCCAGCCACACTAGCTAGCCGGAAGATCGCATTACACTCATGGCCGCCGTATTAACCTTAAAATGCACGGTTGCCAGTGCACCAGTTGCCTTGGGTGCCGAAGTTAATGGACATTGGCAAATATGATCTTATTGTGGGAATGGAGTTTTTAGCGCCCGCTAAGGCCCACATAGATCGCGGAGAAAACGGGAGGTCACCTTCAACGCCGCTAATGGAACACGTGTGACAATAAAAGGTGATTCATTACACCGCTATATGTCAATGTCAATAAAGCAGCTAGGAAAAGCTATACGCTAGGAATAAACTCCTTTGCCTCATTAAACTTGCTTCCATTGAGTCGGACTCAAGCAGCTACAAATCGACGGCTTTACCATCTGGACATTGCTACCCTTCTTCGAGAATTTAGCGATCTTTTTTCCGGATGAGATCCACAAGCTTCCTCCTTTAGAGGGGTGGAATGTGAGATAACTCTTGAACCGTGTACTAAGCCTACCAAAGAAAGCCCCGCATCGAATGAGTCCTCAGGAGTTAGCAGAGCTTAAGAAACAACTACAAGAGTTAATGAACTGGGGTTTATTCGCCCGATGTTTCACCATTTGGCGCCCTATTCTTTTTGTCAAGAAGAAAGATGGCTCCTTAAGGATGTGTATTGATTATAGGCAACTCAATAAGCATACCATCAAGAATCGCTATGCTTTGCCTAGGGCGTGAGATGATCTTATGGACCGCTTACAAGGAGCAAAATATTTTCAAAGATTGATTTTCTTCCGGGTACCATCAGATAAGGATTAAGGAAGAGGACATCCATAAGTCCGCTTTTGCATTTACCAGATATGGGCATTATGAATTCACCATCATGCCTTTTGATTGACCAACGCCCCCAACGCGTTTATGCGGTTGATGAATGACATCTTCCGCCAATACTTGGATGACTTTGTTGTCATTTTCTTTGATGACATTCTCATCTATAGTAAAAACCACGCAAAGAACATGAACAACATCTTCGATTAGCTTTGCAAAAGCTAAAGCGCCATCAGCTCTTTGCCAAATTCTCTAAATGCAAGTTCGCCACTCAGGAGGGTAGACTATTTGGGGCATATTATCTGCCAGAAGGAATTGCTACTGCACTCCGGCTAAGATAGAAGCAAAGAAAGGATTGGCCCATTCCGGCTAATGTTTCGTGAGGTGGGAGTTTCTTGGGACTCGCAGGATATTATCGGAAATTTGTTAAGGATTTTGCAACAATTGCCGCACCTCTTACTAATCTCACAAGGCATGAGAAAGTAAAGGATTGGATGGAACATTGGAAAACAAAAGTCCAAGTCGGTTTTAAGCTCAAAGATGCCTTAACATCCGCACGGGTCCTTACCTTGCCCGATCCGAAAAGGATAATCAAGAGCCACCGACGCTAGTAAGATAGCTACTGGTGGAGTTCTAATGCAGGAGGGGAGAGTTGTTGCTTACGATTCAAAGAAGATGAACGATGCAGAGCAGCGATACCCTACCCATGACCGTGAATTGCTGGCGGTTGTTCGTGCTCTCGTATTGGAGACACTACCTTCTTGGTAGAAGATTTCATTTGGATACGGATCATCGAGTCTCCGCTATTTATCCACCCACCAAATCTGAATCTCCGCCAGTCTGAGATGGATGGAATTCTCGAGGAATATGACTTGAGATTGTATATAAACCGGGGAAGCACAATGTGGTTGCGGATGCCTTGTCCGCCATCCCTTCATAACCCGCACCCATTGTAATGCCATTTCCACACTCACCCGAAGTTTGGGAAGGAGATACAATGAGACCTTGGCCCTGAGATCCGAATCTCGTAATATTTGGGAAAGTTTGGGTAAGGAAGCCCCGCATCGATAGAGAACGTGAAGCATTCCGTTCATATAAGAAGGAGGGCAATTTATTATATTACAAAGATAAGTTGTGTGTTCCAGCGACTTCAGGGGTGCGAAAGCTGATTCTCCACGACACACACAACAGCCCTATAGCAGGACATGCGGGTTTTATGAAAACTTACTTTAAGATCCGCTCCAGCTATTTTTGGCCTTCCATGAAGAAGGATATTGCTAGGTACATCAAACAGTGTCAGGTTTGTCAGCAAACCAAGGCTGAGCAATTAAGAGTTCCCGGGGAGTTGCAACCTTTGGATGTGCCCAACGCCAAGTGGGAAGTCATAACCATGGATTTCATTGTGGGGCTTCCACGCATTCGTGGGTATGATGCCTTAATGGTCGCGGGTCGACAAACTATCAAAGATGGCTCACTTCCTGCCATGTCGCACCACGGACACCGCCTTCGACACCGCCTTGCTCTTTGCAAAGGAAATTTTCAGGTTGCACGGGATGCCGAGAGTAATTGTATCGGATAGGGATCCTAAGTTTGTCAGTGCATTCTGGAAGGATTTCTTCGCCACCATCCAGACCAAGCTTGCCATGAGTACAGCCTACCATCCTCAGACAGATGGTCAAACAGAACGTGTCAATCGTATTATCGAAGATATGCTAAGAAGCTATGTATGGAGTAAACAGTCACAATGGGCGGATTATATTTACTTGGTGGAATTCGCCTACAACAGTACAAAGCAGGAGTCTTCTAGAATGTCTCCCTTCATGATAAATTATGGCTATCAATGTCTTACTCCAGACACATGGCATAATCCTGTTTCTAAAGTGGAGGTCTCTCAACAACTCCTTTTAGAAATGCAGGCCTTGGTGGAAGAAGTTCGGGGTTACTTATTGGCCGCGACTTGATGCGTGCCGAAGAGTCTAGCGGATAAGCACCGAACCCCACGAATCTTCCAGGTGGGTGAGTCAGTTTGGCTTAAGATCAAAGTAAAACAAGCCAAGCTTAAAATTGGTAACTGTAAGAAGTTGGCACCCAGATGGGCTGGGCCGTTCATGATTACTGAACGCGTGGGAGAACAGGCATATCGCTTGGACTTGCCACCCCGCTTGAAGATCCACAAGGTCTTTCACGTGAGTCTTCTGAAGCAACACACCCCTGATCCAGAGGAGGTTTTGGATACCCCGAAATAGTGCCCGAAGCTGGAAATAGTGCCCGAAGCTCTTCTTGATCGAGCTTACAAACAGACCAGAAGGACTCAAATGTTGCAATACTTAGTCAAATGGAAGCACTTACCAGTTGAAGATGCTACCTGGGTAATGAAGATAGACCTTGAGAAGCACTATCCGGACTTCATGCGGGAATCTCAAGGCCGCACCATCAACGATGCTATCAACCCCGCTCCCGGCGGTAAGCTTGAAGACTTGATTGATCGAGACTCATGTTTTAGAGGGGTAGACGCATCGTAAATGATAATAATAACCGATGATGAGATCACCTTCGTGTTCTCTAGGACGTGGTGTATTGTTGATATTGACATGACCGCGAATTACTAGGAAGGCATCTAGTAAATAGATTGCGTTCATTCCGGCTATACGGGGAACTCCACCATTCCTTATGCCACAATGAATTGCAAGCCGTACACATGATAGATTCCCTTCTAGATATTTTTTCTTTTATTTGTAGGGGGTGGTCCCTTCAACCACAACTTAATCATATTATTAACCTACGGGTATATGGTTATGTGCAGGCCAGTGAACAAGTCGTCACCTGCCTTGTATAGAGGGTTGCTGATGACCCAACTTTTCCCGTATTGGTTTTGTCTACATGTGTGATTTTTGCTGTCAGAATGTTTTAAATGGGACTTCGGTCCTAAACTCCCTTGATCATAAGTTTGTATCGGGCACCTTGGTGCTTATACTTTGATATTTTAACTTCAATGTATTACTGTCAGAATTACTATAATCTCAACGCATTAATGTTATATTCTTAACTTCCTTTTCTAATTCAGTGCTTTACGTATATGTATTCAATTAGCTAACCCCAATGCTGAGGACAGCATTATTTTTTTTAAGGAGGGGAGAATGTGACGTTCCACGTATTTATACGGCCTACTATACAGGGACACGTGCAAATACAAGCACGCCACTCCCTAAAAGGTACGCTACCATGGGGGTATGGGAACTTAATTGCAACCTAGGGGTTACCTTAAAAGGATTAAATTAGCTATGCTAATTTAACACATAATAATAATAACCTAAAACCTAGGAAATTAGGCTAATTACCATTTGGGAAGGCCACCGCCCCAATCGATTAGGAAACATGGGGATTGCCAAGTTTGGATGCCAACTTGACCCCTATCCCTGGGATTGACTCCTGAAGATCGACCAAGGAAGGCCAGGAGCTGGGCGCCATCAGACACTTGCAGAAGATCACCATAACAGTCGTCCCCTGTGGAAGTAACAAATTTGAATTCTCAACTCCCGAAGATGATGGAAGCCCCATGGGGAACGAGTCCGGCCAGAATTCAAGGTAGGTGGCTATGAGAATTCTAGTTAACACTTGGTTGTGTCCGTCTCTCTCTGTTCTCTTTGTGAATCAATCATAGAAACTAACCCTTGATTGTATAAACAAGTTCTCTTTATATTCAATTTCGGTTTCTACTCAAAAGATGGATTGTGAGCTCTTTGTTTAATCGACTACTGAAACGGGGGATGCGGGGGTAGGAGACCTCTGAAGCCAGTGTATTGTAGTATGCTCCTAGATAGCGCCCTATAGAGTCCCATTAGATGCGGCACGTGCACAAGAACCCACAGGGTCCTAGATGCTATGGTCCGCTTAGCACCGGACAAAGGAACACAAGTGGTGACATGAGGGGTGGGGTCTTTGCATGAGCATACAAGGCTCCTGAGACTCCTACGATTGGGCTGGGCGATGGCCCGGTCCGCGTTGAGGGCCGGTATGGGTCCGACACTCCACTGGGTGTAGTGGTGTGATCCGTATGGAGCACCATGCACTTTGAGTAGATTTAGGGTGAGTAAGTCGGGTATGGATGCGGGGGGGGCCTGATGCGCACGTATTCTCTAGCTCACCCATGGAACCCTTTGTGATTCTCGAAGGGACGCCTCCCCGGCCTGCCTCATCGGACCAGGCGCCATGAACACAGAGTAGGCTCGAGGGTGATGCCCCGAAGTTTGCGTCTCCGGGAAGGCTATAGCAAAGCCATAGCATGAATCGAACCCATCCAAAGTGTGCGAGGAGTGGACAACCCTAGCCAATGTTCTATGCCAGCCAACGCCATTGGTCTGCTGATCCCTTGAGGCCCAGCCGCCGGTCGATCCTCATAGGAGTTCGAGCGAGGGGGTAGAACCTGGGTTACGGGTGTTTTCTTAGGATTAGATGCATATTCTATGCCGTTGGTATATTAGATGGATTCGCCACCCTTCGTGGTGGTTATTTATGTATATTCATGCTTTGTGTGCTAACCCTTGTATTCATGCTTCCATAGCGTAGGAGTCCCATTGAAGGCGTGGGCGAATGACCCCTTCGTGTCCTTCTTTCGGGCCTCATTTCATAGATGGCGAAATAGACGGAGGGCCCCGCTCATGGTGAGATGATTGCCATGGGAGGGAAAGTCCTCATGTATGTATCGTCCCGCTGGGTCATTATATATATTCTAGGAGCGTCACACTTCTCGTCGGCATCCTCATTATTAGCGGCATTGGAGGCAATGGTGTTGACTTAGGAGCCTTGCCGTGTGGATATAGGTGAAGCTCCAACTCTGGTTGCACAGTGCTACACCGAACATCACTCTGTTAATGCACATATGACTAATAAAGTGCGATGTTCTTTCACCCTTCTTTTGCTCTCCCATCCCATTTCTTCATAGGAACCTAAAGATAGGTAGCCACCGCTGCTGAATTTGCTTCCCCGATTTGCACAAGCAATTGGGCAAATTCAATCGGCGCATGATAATGACCAAGTGATAAACTTTGGCATCCGGTCATGGTAGCTATCCTTGTAAATAGATACGTGTATTTCTTGCAATCCCATACCTTGTTTATCCCTCGGATGTCATATAAATATCGATTGTCGCATTCTCGACACTTGGGAGGAAGTAGGGATGCCATCCTTTGTCCTTTGCTATGACAATATTTTTCTTTTCCTTTCTTTTTCTAGCCTCTTCGGCTTTAGAATATTCTGATTGGCTCCAAAAACGCTTCTGGTAGGTTACCTAGTGTATGATCCTTGTTATAGTTAGCCTTCCGCGTTACTGTGTCGGTATCGATATATCCGGTATTCTCGTTCGGTGAAATCGGGGAAAAGCACTGAAGCAATTCCTCCCGCTATCAAAATCCTTTTTGCGGCAAATTTGAGGCATAAGACAAAATTTCGCGCCTCATAAAAGTGAGGGTTCGATGTCGGGTTGGGTTGTGCGCAATCAAATCTCCGCTATAACGATTTGCACCTTTAAATAGGTCTTGCCTTCTATAATCTCATCATCAGCGGTGCGGACAACTCGCATTCGACATACCTCGTAGCAAGCCCGGAGCGGGTCTTGTTAAAGAAGTCTTTGGATGGCAATGCGGAAACTCACCATGATAGATCACCGAAGTTTACGACTCACCCACGCAGGCCGACAGCTTCCATTAACTTCTTGAAAACCTTCTCATCCATAAAAATGAATTGCTTTTCATCCTTAAGCTCCCTGCACTTTCAAGGTGGTTGTTGCAATTTCATGGAAATCCCGAGAAGCAATTTCAAGGTCATCAAGATGACCGCTTGAACTTGGCGAAGTAGAAAACAAATAAATACCTTCAAAGTGAAGTTTTAGCTGTCCCTATAGGTCCTTGTGGAGGGCAACCATAAGCCTTGTGTTGATGACGAAGTTGTTGCGATTTTTTCAATCGGTGGCTCAGACGTACGGTGTTTGCAATTGCCGTTGCATTGAATACTCAACTCTATATATTCCTTTGTCTGTAAGATTCCGGATTCGGCACCCTCGATCTTCTTCTAGCATATACTTTGGCAAATTCTGCGTTGCCCGAACTTTCGCCCGACTTAATAGAACAAAGGAGTTGTGCGGCACAAATCGTGGTTGCGAAATAATATAAAATTTCTTGCCCTTCAAATCTTACGGATTGCTCCATGTCACCCTCCTCACGAAAGATAGACAACCGTCGTCAAATCTACATAACGAGTGTCCAAAAGATAAAGAATTAGTTACCCGGTAATAGGGTCAAAGCGGAACGGCGTCGGCGGGGGTGAGGACCTCTGTCGGGTATGTCTTGAAGCTTTTAACGAGTTTGAACATGGTCATTTGACCGCATTACGTGTCAAAGTTCTTTGGTGCGGGGTTCACAATCAAAAATAGAAATCTTTGTAAACCAATTAACCCCTAAGGGGTAGAACCTTTTGAACTGTTCAAGCTTCGAGGTGGTTTGCTCTGCCATCTTATGCGTTCCTCTTAGGGATTGAACTTCAACTCATTTGGAATGGCAGGGTGCTTGGGGCCATGTCAATGCTAGTTTAGAGGAGGCATTAAGTGGCGAGGGGGGGGGGGGTTGAGAACTGCTGGGCTGCGGGCTATCCTCATGAGGTGTCAGATTCTTAAGGCTAATTTTGAAAGGAGGGAATTTTTTGGAATAAATCCACCAGATGTATTGCTATCTGGGGCCTTCATAGCAATAGGAAGAGTAGGGTTAACAATACCGGAGGGGTTTATCGTGGATTGTGGTTCTTGAGCAATTTCTTTTGGTGCTGAGGTCTCTCCCAAAGTAGCAATAGGCTTCACACTCTTTTTCTTGGACACGGCTCTTAGCCAATTGGTGTCCATCACGGAGGGCATCTTCGTCCGACCCGCTTTCCGCCAAGGCACTTCGGGAGGCTTCTTGTGCGTAGACAAACCATTTTACGCATGTCGAGAACCAGAGCAATATGTCTCTGTTCCCTTTATACGACAAAAGAGAGATTCATAGGATGGCAACAACCAGCCATACCCCTTAGCCGACGTCGGGCGTTTTTCCCACAATGGTGGCTTGTTCATTTTCTCGGTTTGTCATCAAAGGCGGGTCATAATTGCGCCATTTCAAAATGTACTCGAACCGCAATGCTTGTGGGTCCTCAATGCTTTGATATGATGGCATCTTGCACATTGTTCTTCGTGCCTTCCCCACATTGCCACCACTATGCCAACTTGTTCAACGTCCTCGGCTTTTTCCAGTCCGCAGAAAACGCACAGGTCCTTTTCTGCGATCACCCTTAATGTGCGGTATAGCATTGCAATCTCGATACACCATTTTCCTTTCATTGGAAGGGTTTTAATATCTGACCGCTCGACATCTGGTCCTCGGAAGAGAGCAAGTGCTGTAAACAAAAGCCGTAGTGAGTGCCCGGTAGGTCGCATAATGTGGTGCAATAAGAAGGTTTAAACTCTTGTAGAGAAACGCTGACTGCATCCGCCTTAGCGGACTAAAAATAGAACTCCACACCCATCGCGGCCTGAATTTTGTGTAGCACTTAAGCCACGGCAAGAAAACATGTTGCCGCCTGAAACTAATGACCTACTACACTAGTACCCGATGAACATATAATAAAGATGTTAGTTTGAGTTCTTGGCATACACCTCGCAGGCAAATCCATGACTATAGGATGCTACAAAGCCGCCATGCTCATGATCACAAAACAAGAACAAGACAAGAAAATATGTACAAAGAATGAAGGGGCGTGGCCAAATGAGGCTCTCCAAATATGAGATAAGCACGAGTACAAATGAAGAGGCTCCGGGTCTAATAATATAGTGTAGACCGCAAATCGGAACGGTACATCTAACTAAATCTAATCCCTACACTTATGTTAACCTAATCATGCCAAGTGTCGATGCCACCATCGACACCTAACATGTGCATGCACCTAACATGTGCATGCACAATGTTAACCACTAGGTGGTTGCTTTGCTTGCCTCCCCTAAAAGTTTTTAGCGAAAACATGTAGGACTTTTATAAGACAAGTCCAGACAATTACAACATGGTGCCAAAAATTAGGGAAAAAATGATGGTAATGGTTGGGTTGTGTCGTAGTAAAAGATCTTCATGAAGGCATTGATGACGAAGAGGATCCGGAAGGAATGTCGATCTGAGAACATAGATCATAGGCACTTTGGGCCAAAAAAAACATTAAGACCATCCCCTTATATTATGGGTAAGTCCATTTAACAAATAGGGCCCAAAATGTTACTTAAAAACAATTAGAGGGGTCTTTAAAAGTGTAAACACCATAAAAGCGGACCCCATTATCAGCCATGGAAAGCGTGTGGGCGTTGAACAAAAAGCATGGCTTTGGCGTGGGTTGGCCCTAGGCGTCAGCGTGTGAGCTGGCCGGAAATTTGGCGTGACGGGATTATCGGCCGGTTAAAATGCTTGGCGTGGGCCGTGGCCCGTGATAGAGAAAGAGGGGCGTGAAGCACAGCATAAAAGAAGGCGTGGCCGTGGCCGTGGCCGTGGCCGTGGGCAGGGCATGTGCGTGGGCAGGGCATGAGCGTGAGGTCTGAAGCGTGGAGGGTGGAAACATGAGCGTGGGCGGAGGTATGGGCGTGGTTTGACTTGCGTGAAGTGTGGCGTGACCTGTTATCAACCAATAATTATGAAAAGCAGGCGTGGCCCTTTATCAACCGGTATTGAACGAGAATAGGATAGAGAGGGAGGTACGGCTATGGCGGTGCTACTTCTTATTTGCCGATGAGATGGTGGCGAATAAAGCCAAAGCATACTATAGATAGAAGGCTGCGAGTATGGTGCGCATTTTGCAAGAAATCGATGGATGTGATTGGGGTTTAGGAAAGCGGAAGATGGGCATAGCTATAAGGCGGGTATGGTAACAACGAGGGAGATGGTCGTTGCCGGAAGTTCGGTTTTCTTTTGATAGGAAGTTCGAAAATGGAAGGCAGGACTCAGTTAGTAGGATTTCAAGGTTTCTCGAAGTCTTTGAAGAATGGGCGGGGCCACGATAAAGTGGGAAGTGAAGCAAGAATGCTATTTGTGGCCCGGTTTTTCTTTGGATGGAGCGAGGGGCGGATAGGATCATCTAAGAATAGCAACGAGGATGCGGATCTTGGTGTCAATGAAAGGCGTAGAAGCGGGGATGTGCCCAAAACCTTTTGGCGGATGAAAGAGCGAAGAATGCTCGTCCTGAGATGTTTGCTTGAAGATGATTTTCTTTGCACCCGGTATATCGTGGAACTGATCGGCCTTGATCCGGAATTGATGTCTATGTATACTTGAAGCTTCGATTGATCTCTGCGGTCTTGGGACTTGGACAAAGGATACAATAGATGTAAAATTTCTGTGTCATATTGGCTTGATTCTGCCCCAAATATTCTCGATAAATTCTGCTAACCCAGTGTATTGGATGCAGGTACAGATGCGGATTCGTTGCTTGTGAAGAAAAAATGGGGGCGAGCCACACAGCTGGCCCTTGGAAAGAATTCAATAAGAAGGTAGACGAATTTGAAAGACTTGATGGACTATCTGTGGACCCAGCTTGTAAAAAATCGTGCATCACATGTCCGTGAAGCTGCCCCAAATCGTCTGTCATTGATGGGCCCGAAAACAATGGAACTTTGGGATTTGCAGGAGCTGCAGAGGCCATATCATACTTTGAAGAACAAAACTCGAGAGCCAGATATGCTGGAAAGATGAACAATCTTCTGTCATACAGATACTAAGATGTGGCGTAATCCTGCTGCCACTGAGCTTTGGGGGCTAGCCAAAGTGCTGGCCCTCAACGAAATAACCTGAAAAAGAAATCCGCTTGAAGATGGGCAGATACAAACTGAGATGCTCCGCTCCATGTGAGATGCTCGGTAATGCAATCCAGGTAGAATATTTTTGTTGTTTTGGAATTGGGTGTGCAAAAGGCACAAATTGCTGATAAACAGAGAATAACAAGAAGGATCATGATTTTTTGGATATTTTTTGCAGCAGATAGAAGATAAGAAAAACAAACCTTTGGATTTTCCGATATTTGTGCGAAAAAGTCTTTCATCACCACTCCATAAACCCTTGACTGTAAAACTGCACTTGCTGCACCATAAAAAACAGAGTTTTTGAAAACGATTTTGATAACCAAACTAAGTGCTAAGGAATTGATTGACAAAGGGGCCTCGGTAGGACCATTTCAACAACTGGTTGGGCCAAATAAAGGGATTGAAGGGTTGAGAGTAGTGTACAAGAAATATTCAAGAACTGATTTGGATAAGAGCAGCAAAGACAACAGCAAAACAGCAAGGCTCAAGAAGGTGATCACGAGCGAACCCGGCATAACGGCGCCAGTGTTAGTTTGAGTTCTTGGCATACACCCTGCAGCAGCAGTCCATGACTGCCGGATGCTACAAAGCTGCCATGCTCATGATCATAAAACAAGAACAAGACAAGAAAATATGTACAAAGAATGAAGGGGAACGTGGCCAAATGAGGCTCTCCAAATATGAGATAAACCTGAGTACAAATGAAGAGGCTCCGGTCTAATATAGTGTAGACCTTAAATGGCCGTACATCTAACTAAATCTAATCCCTACACTTATGTTAACCTAATCATGCCAAGTGTCGATTACGCCACTGCCCGACACCTAACATATGTGCATGCACAATGTTAACCACTAGGTGGTTAACAAAAGAAAATCTATGCTCAGCCAGACCGCGGCCGCGATCTTGATGAGCAGCTACACTTATGAAGACCGCTATCTAGAAATTATAAAACCAATCAAGCAAGACCGCGGCCGCGATCTTGATGAGCAGCTACACTTATGAAGACCGCTATCTAGAAATTATAAAACCTATCAAGCAAGGCCCGCGACAGCGATCTTGGCGAGCATCTATACTTATGAAAACAATAGAAGTTCTAGTAGGCAAGATCGGCGGCGATCTTACGAACTGAAAAATGTTAGAAAATACCTTCTCGAGGGAGTCCTTAGGTGCCATGGGATGTGGTATTTGGTTGATCTGAAATATGGGTTTTTTGGAGTGGGTCGGGGGGCTTCGGTCGAAAGGCGCTATTTTGAATGAAATCATGCGGAGTAGAAATTAGTTTTTGAATGTTTTGAGTTTCAATTTATAGAGCGGCGTGACGCGGAAATTAAATGCTGCCCCTCATGATGGCGCGTGAAAAAGCGTGCCTTGACCATAATGGCGTCGTCTGGCCGGCGATTAATAATTACCGCCCGGCCCGCGTATTTATTCCACGACATTAATGCGGTCGATGCGAATATATACCCGTCCGGAAAGGCCCGTAACGTCTGAAAGGTCTTTATCCACTTGGGCGTCCGCGTTCAATTTCGGTCATAATTTCCGGACCTCTTTATCCGGCCATAAATGCCTCCAAAATATCCGGTTCACGGACCCGGACAGCGGCGCAAAATTTGAATTCGAGAACAAACCAATTGAGAAAGCGGGGAAAAGCCAATTCAAATTTCATTGTTTTGCAAGATCTTGGTATTTGGGAGCTGCGCCCTAAAATTTGGGCCAAGTTTGGGCAAGGATTTGCTTGCAGAATTTCGCATCCATTGAAAGGCGTTGTATTTTGTTAGTCCATGCCTCACGATGCGGGACTATTCATCATCTGACAGACCGAGGTCAAGCTCAAGGATCCTCGGTCAACCCGCGGGTCCGGACATCAAGGCTCATGAAGACTAAGCGGCGGGAGACCACCTTGATCAAAGCCTTTGGGCATCAACAACAAGCGCCCTTTCGGACAAGTGGCGCGAATCCGCAGCCAGCGTCGGCGTCAGCGTGATTCTAGGCACTTCAAGAGGCACCGCCAACATTCACCAAATCAGGCCTCCTTCGAGAATTCGGCAGAGATCGGTCGAGTGTCTATATTGGGCCCAAGGCCATTGTACTATATATATGAGTAGAGTTAGCTCATAAGTTTTTAGATGAGTTTTGAGTCTTGTCTCTTTTCGGTTTTCTCTCTATTGAGAGAGCTCATGTATTTTCATCATTGATATCAAGGAAGCTTATCATCTTTCTCTCATTTGCTCTGTTCTCTTCTTTTTCTTCTCTTTCAGCAAATCCGTGACATAGTCCCGGACTCTCTGTTAGATCCACGGGTCCTCACCCGGTTTGTCTTCAGGGGTTCGAACCCGGACCCCAAACAACATGCCGCCATTTGAGGGTCGATTTCTTACATGCGCCCCGTAAAGTAATTTCCGCGGAAGAACTCCTTTCTCGAGCGGCATCTGGCAGGCGCCATCGGCGTCGAGAGCTGATTGGCGACATGTATGGATCTGCTTATGACATAGAGGGAGGCCATCGCCGGTCTAGGGCTCGGTCGCGCCACCCACCCTCGTGTCGGTCTCGTCCAGTTCCCGCCCCAAAGCGTGCAAACATTGCTCACAACCTCGGTCCCTCATCACTGCTCGGGGGCCTTATCGGGCTCAACCTTCTCAGCCGTACTTTCAAACCCCACGAACATGCCTACATCCATCATTCTTCGGGCCATCGCCTCTTCGCCCATAACCATCATCTCCCGGGTGGGCACGGCTATCCACATGTCTCCTTTTAGCCTACCCGGGGAATATCCTTTCCCTCGTTTCCCCTTTGCTCTTCTGTTTACAACCTTACGGATCTCAAAACCAATGCTCCGCTACTTGGTTTCTCAACCTTGATCACCCCTTCATCGTGGTCCGTCGGGCACAATGCCACATCCACCTCAACCTCAATATCCTCACTATCTTTTCTGTCCATTGGCACTTTCACATCTACCTTTCGGACTACGGCCCGACTTATCCACCTTTGGCAACCACGAAGGCAAACCGTTAGACCAAAGTGCTCGGGCCCACATGGAAGAATTTGAGGCTCTAGCTGTCCTAAATGGTCACAGCGCAACCTCAACTGAAATTCCACATCTTTTCCACCACCTTTGCGTGGCTCTCCTCATCAATGGCTCATGTCCAACAAAAGCCATTGGAAACAAAACTGGTCGAAATCGCCTTTGCTTTTTTTCTCTCTCATTACGGGACCACGGATGATGATCAACTTCATCTCAAGCAACTCAATGAACTTCAACAAGAGCCCGCAGTGCAGGGATTTTGCGGATCGCCTTCACATTACGCTAAGTAAGCTCAAGGAGTACCCTACGAGAGCGATTTTGGTGCGGTTTCTCCAAGGACTTCCTCCGCTATTCGACTCATGGTGAATACACTGCGTCCAAAACTTTGGAGCGGGGCTATCGATTCTGTCAATCACTCGGTCAATGTTTCCTCAGGCGTGGCTCTTCAAGAGCTCCGATTCATTCCACTGTCATGGTTCCACAAGCGGTTTGTTCGGCCTCAACACGCTAATCCCAGTAGCGGTCAAATCACGGTGCCATATTTGCAAATATCAAGGCCATTTGGCCAATGAGTGCAACTCCACCAATGGCCGCCTCATTGCAGCGATGCAACATGTGCAATCATGCCGCGGAAGAGTGCACTTTCGCACTCATCCCTGCCCGATTCGCAACAAAATGGTTTATCAAGTGCAAACCACACCTCGACCACAATCGCACTATCGGTAGCCACCTCTTGGTGCGCATTACATAACTCTATCGACAGCGGGACCAACCACGGGGATCCAACCAAGCGTCCTCCTTTTGATCCTTCTAAAGCTCGGTGTTATCATTTGTCAAGAATGGGGTCATACCACCCGCGGCGTGTCCTCAACTTCCACAAGTTCGAATGCGGCTTCACGGCACAATCCAGACCACCTCGGTCCGCCTCACGGCTTACCAACTCACGGCTCGCTAATGGCAAACAAGGCGCGACCGGTTCTTAAGAAAGCCACCAAGCGCCTCGGCAATCGCGCTATCAACCGGCTCCGGCCAATCAACCTCAATTTGGATCAACAAGCCCAAGAGGAAATTTTTCGGGGCACTTAATCCTCCGATCCGGTAGTCAAATTGGGTTGGTTTAGTTTCACGCCGGACCAAGGCATCCGTCCCTTGACTATTATTGAAGGGCCGCGCTAACTTTGCCTTTGCGGTTGACACCATTCCTCATGGGGGACGAAAAAAAGGTTCACTTTGCACCTGACTTGGAAAAGCTCATGCCACATGTCATGCCCAAAGTTAGCCAAAGCATTTTTTGAACCTCATGCAAAGGCTTTGAAGGCGCACATTGGCAAATGTTCATGCCACCACTAGAGCTCAACAAAGACAAGATACACCTTCAACATCTCAACCTCCACGCTCTCGGACATATCCCAATATTGCAGCGAGGTTGACTTACTCAAAGAAGTTCTTTGCTTCCACGCCCGCACTCCGCACCCGGTGGAACCGGCCGGATCCTTTTTCTCATGTACCTCTCGAACTCAAGAGGGCTCGCCAAGATCAAAATTCCTTTAAGCTTGGCAACCATTTTAAAACTTCATCCTGCTCTCAAGGACCGTTACCACTCCCCCTTTGTTTTAGTTGAATTTTGTGGCTACCTCTACACCCACGGTCCATGCCACGGTGGGAAATCGGCAAAGTCAACCATGTTCAAATCGATGGAGGTAGTGCGGTCAATCTCATCACGGATAAACTCGCAAACAAATGGGCATCACACAACTCTTTGGGTGCCCCATATGACATCAAATTGGCTAATGGCCACATCACGAGACCTCAAGGTGTCACACCTATTCTTCACATCAACATAGGTGATCTCCGCTTTCCCATGGAATTTGGGTGTGTGGCGAAGATCGGTGACTATGAAATGCTGGTGTGAGACCTTTTCTCCGCCGGTAAAGAGTATCCATTATTGGGCCCGCGGACGGTTAGTCATCAGCGATGGTCATCTCAATGCCACCATGGACTTGCAAGCAGGCGGGATCATTTCGGTTGACAATGCGGAACCCTCTCTCGGAACCGATTACGAAGAAGCTCGGAGAATATTTATCAAGTTCCAGGCTCCACTGCCGGAGTGCGCCTCATCATCCTACCCCGAATATGCTGATCCTTGGGGAGAAATGACTCTTGATCAGGACCAGGTGTGTGCTGCCTTACTTGACCCCTATCGGCTCCTTGCAATCGAATCCAAGCGTTGATCACTTTTGAATCTGACACTCACGCAACTCTGTTGATGTACACGTTGTCATGAAGCAACCCTTTGCTAGATGACACTAAAAACCTCTCTTTTTCACCACGCAAAGTGCCATGCATCGGTTATGCTCAACCTCACGCACACATTGTCCAGGATCTTTGAAGTCATACCCCATATTCGGACTCGAAGTCGAGATTGTGGGCGTTGGCAACAATCAACCCGTCGCATTGCTGCAAACCTTAGGCTCCTTATCGTAGCGGGGGCGTCCACGCCATTCAAAAATTCAAACACATTTTAAGCACGGAGTTACAAAGATCTTGGGGAATCAACAAAAGCTTGGGGAACTCACCATTCCTACCAAATCGATGCCACGACCCGATTAGCAGCGGCGATCTGAGGCTCAACCCTAATTACAGTGATCGCGTCAAAGGCGAAATTGACAAACTCCTTGCTGCGGGGTTTGATCTATGAGGTCAAACATTACGAATGGGTGAGCCCCATCGTCATTGCCCTTAAGCACAATGGTAAGATCCGCGTCAGTAGACTATCGAAACTCAATCGGCCACGGCGGGCGTGATCATTTTCCACTTCCTTCACGGATCAAGTTACGGAAGAAGTGGGTGGACATGAGATGTACTCCTTTATGGATGGTTTTTCGGCTACAATCGGATCTCCATCAAAGAATCGATCAACTCAAGACCACTTTCACCACCGGTAAGGGCACTTTTGCCTACAAAGGTGGTTCCTTTTGGATTATCCAACTCTCCTTCAACATTTCAACGCATCATGCTCTCGGTTTTTCATGATTTCATGAAGGACAATCCCTTCTTGCAAATTTTTCAAGATGACTTCTCGCCTCTGAGTTCCATGGCTGACCATTTGGATAAATTGGAACTCGTCTTCGAAAATGTGATGAGTCAGGCATTAGTCTCAATCACGAGAAATGCACCTTTTGCGTCACTTCGGTGTTCTGTTAGGCCATGTTGTCAACAAAGCGGGAATCCTGCCCGATCCCGCCAAAATCGGGTTAATGTGCTCAAGGCTCAAGCACCAGCCAATATCAAAGAGACACGCTCTTTCACGGGAAAGGTCAATTATTACTCCACCTTCATACACGGACTAGCAGCCATTGCAGATCCCATTCATAAACTCACGGGTGTGAATCCACGGGCTTGGAATTCAGTGAGTTGCTTTCCAACATTTGAAGCTTTTGCTTACTCGGTGCACGGTTCTTGTTCCTCCTCAATGGGACAAGCCCTTTCGCGTTCATGTCGATGTCGGCGTTTGCTGTGGAGCTGTTCTTTCTCAAGAATATGATCGACAGCGATAAACCAAATCGCTCGCCCGGTAGAAAACTCAATTTGGAGCGCAACTATTACCCCCGCGGGCGTGAAGCTTTGGGTCTCATTTTTACGTGTCCAACGCTTCCGTCATTACCTTTAGGCGAGTCAAATCAAGTTCTTTGTGGACCACCAAGCACTTCTCTATTTGATCAACAAGTCCACGCCCACGGGCGCATTGCTCGTTGGGTCCTTCTTCTCAGAATTTGCTCCTTTTGAAATCATTCATAAAGGTGGCAAATCTCATGTTGTTCGGATTATCTTTCCGCATCCACGGATGATCCCATAGCCGAGGGGTCTCGGGCGCCTTCCACGATGCTCAACTCTTTTTAGTCGGCAACACCACATTGGTTCCATGATTTTCAGCGATTACCTCCTCACGGTGCTCTTCCACGGAAGATGAGGCGGCTCTCTCACCTTGGCGACAATCCAATTCGCCATCAATTTCTCAGGAGGTCCGTGACTACACCATGGTTCTTGGGACATCTCTACAAAAAGGGTAAGGACACCATCCTTACAAAGTTTGTGTTCTACCTCATGAAGTTCGGACATTGTTCGAGAAGCTCATCAAGGGCTCGGTGGTGGTCATTTTCATGGTGACACCGCGGCCACGAAAAATCCTTCTAGCAGGGTATTATTGGCCCACGCTCTTCAAAGATGCTCCATCACCCACGCCCACTGCGTGTGGCGCTTGCCGGCGGGTGGGGCCCCACGACCGTGGCGCTCTTCCCTTGGCGCCGATTCGCCCGCGCCACTTCCCGCCGACCAAATGGGGAATGGACTTTGTGGACCAATAGATCCTCTGCGCGGCACCTCGTGCGATACGTTCAGTTCTCACCGACTCGCCGCAAATGGCGGAAGTTTGTGCACTTCCGGACAACAACTGCTGCAAGCCGCGGCTAGAGTCCTCTATCAACAAATCATCGCGATTGGGCTGCCCTACGGGCTGGTGGGTGGCGTGGTGTTCATTTCATCAATCATACTATCAAAGAGCTAACGGATTATCTCGATACATCATCACAAGAGCACACCTTACTATCCTCAAAGGCAATGGGTTGGCGAGAAAGCACCAACAAAACTCGGTCACCATTCTCAAGAAAATTTGTGGCGCTTCCCATGCAGTTAGCGGACAAAACTTCCCTCTTGTTCTTTGGGCCTACAATACTTGTTTCAAGATTGCTACGGGTCACCTCCTTTTAAATTGGTTTATGGTGGGAAGCTCTCATGCCATTTGAATATATCCTTCCAACACTCGTTTTCAGCTCTGCTCATAATCCACGGTGCTCTCAAAGAGCGGGTCTATCAATTAGAAACGAGTTGGATGAACCGAAGGGATGCTTATATTCGTGTTCTTCATGGACAACAGTTGCAAAAATCTTTACATGACAAGCGTTTGAAGACAAAACATTCAAAGAAGGAGATTTGGTTCTTCTTTATGATTCCGGTACAAAAATTTTTAAGGGTAAACTCAAGTTTCGTTGGCTTGGCCCTTATCAAATTGTTCAAGTGGTTAGACCAGCGTTTTCCAACTAGCTTGAGTTAGATGGCACTCCATTACCTACATTGGTTAATGGTTTTCGTCTCAAAGCATTTCATCACACGAAAGTGAACATCAACACCAGAGAGCAGTTCAAGAAGCAAACACCACGAGAAAGTGACTAGAAATCGCGGTAGATTATATTATAGTGGAGATTTTTTTACAAAATATGGCGCTGACCCAGCTATTTCGCTATGGGACGCGCCCTATATACAAAAGCGGGCTCGAGCCCTATCTACTAAGTCCTAAGAGGAAAAACCCTCTACTCCGGGTTGGGAGCGAGAGGTGATCGAAGGAGATGGTAGAGGTTACACTCGGATCGGCGAAGGTCGCGAGAACCACCTCCATCCCGTTGGTCTTGGTCGGGATGTTCAGCCATCCGGCACACCAGCCGTCCCATGCGAATACCCACGATTGTGCTTGGCGCTAGAGAATCGAGACAATTCATCTTACAAGTGATCCACTCGGCCCGGTTGGTGGGCATTGTGCAATCTTCGTTCAAGCGGCAGCCATACGGCGCCATCGGATGCCGCCGTTTCTCTCGGTTCGCCTTATATAGCCAAGCGAGGAACTCCTTGTCGGCGTGGACCAATCACACAAATCGCCAGCGTGTTTTGCAATGCAAAGGTTTTGTTTCTAAAATGAGAATCTGTTCTCCCTACCGCATATCTAGCCATGGTACCTTGACACATTCCTTTTAATGATATCCCACTTGAGTTACCCGGCATTGAATGCCATTCCTTCTTTCCACGCCCGTCGAACATTAATGGGTGTCCTTTGCCATCTGTCACATCCGATCTTTCTTTCCGTCTCATCCTCACCGTTCATTGTTTCTCCCTTACGTTTTTGGGACTTAGCCAAATTTTGCCTCTCAATCCCCTTCTTGAATCTTTTGACTTTGGCACCATCAAGCGGTTCCAGTTCGCACTCTTCATACCTCTTCGCCTCCGGTTATGCGCCTAAAACAAACCTTTTTCGTTCCTCTGCGCCTTCGTCCTCCGTGCTCGACTTTCGTCTTCGCCTTTGGCATCTCTCTTCGTTCCACACATCATTCCCATAGCTGCCCCAAGATTTTCTACACTTCAAGCTACTGCTCCCAAGGATCGGCCCTTTTTTGCATCTGTATCTTTCTTGGCGTCCACTTTCCGTGAAGCCCTTGTTGGCCCCAATAAAGGCGTCATTTGAGCGACACCAGCTTCGAATTCTCTCAAATGGAACTTAGGCTCCAAATCGACCCGATTTCGGCGGTTCGCCGCCAATATCGTTAACGACGCAAGGTTACACCACGCGTGGTGATGGCACCACTATTTCATTGACTCAACATTTGATTTCTGAGGTATTTCCTTATTCCCTTGCACACTCCTTGTGTATCATGATGCGCTATCACGGGATATCGATGTCCGCGAGTTTGGTTTTTGCTTATCATGCCAATGTCCATCGTCGACCAATATCGACAAGCCTCCGAGACCTTTGTTAAATTTACGTGGCGAAAATTCACGGGGTATTCTATCAAGAACACCCATATCAATAAGCCTTTCTATAACTTTGGTCCTCTTTTGCTACACACTCCAAACACCACATAGATTGGCCCCAAATGATGTTCTATCGTCTTCTAAATGGGGGTACCACTTCCATTTCCCGAGTTTCGTGGGGGGGCACTTTTCAAGCCCTCGTCGAGTCATTACTTCCCTCCACACCACCAAATTCTCATACTTCCACTTTCAGCGTTCCTTCCAATCACTCACCAAGTTGGCACTTCGCCCGTCTTCCCACTGGTCATGCCCACGGTCACACTCATGTCCTTTGTCTCCTCCTCAGCTACACCATCCACTTCACCATTTTTCCCGGACCTCCCAAACCGGGCAACGGCCGACTCCACCACCACAACACCCTCGTCGGTTGTTGTATCGATTATCGGCGAGGATGCTCAAGCTCTTTGCTCTTAAGTTACAAGAATCCCAAGGCGGCTCTTATGGCGGGGTTCCGCGAGCACTTTCGAGGCCTCGGATGCGGTACACCAAGACCTTCAAGCTGCAAAGCTGCCCAAGTTGCCACTTTGGAGGCCAAACTTCAAGACAAGCATGAAGCTCTCTTACGGGCTCATGCAGATCTCAAAAAGTACACAAGCTCAAGTCAGCCAGCTTCATGAGATCAGCGGGCTCGGCTCGGTCAGAAATTGGACTTTATTGGAGCACAACAAGTCCAAAGCGGCTCTCCACGGTACCAGGGACGGATATTGCTAAACTCAATGCCTTGTACCGAGGCGTGTGAAAATTTCAGCACTCAAGTTCAAAATCTTTCAGCCCGAGGCGGCTCAATTAAGCCTCCTTGGCCCGGCTCAGCTTTCTACCAGACCTCTCGACTCACCTCTCTTCAAGATCGAAACTTCGAGAGGTGCGAAAGCGAGAAAATACTTGATGGCCTTGGAGATTGCCGTTAACCCCGTCTCAATACCGGGGAAATCTTCCTCCCGAGGTCAATCCTTCGAAGCGGGTCCGCGTGACGATCCGCCTCCTACTCGAAAGGGACAATCGGATCCGTGATCTCGAACAACGGCTGCGGCAAGCTATTTGATCTGGCGATGAGGCTCAAAGCAAAGCTGGGCCTTGGGCGCAATTCTTCACGAGAATGCCGGTTGACTTCCCGGCTCCCTCCTGCTATCATGATTATGTGGTTGCTTTCGGCGCCACCTCTTCCTTTCAAAGTGGCCGATGGCCGATGGCCCGTGGATATCCTTGGCGATGCTGATTTTCTTTGGTTTGGCGAGAACTCTCCATTGAAGACAAAGGGTTGTCTTTGTGCCCCTTGTCGTCTTTGATCTCATACATCGTGCCCGATCCGGACTTTCTCACCTTCAGAGTGGTTCAGCCCATGGCTTACATCTTTCATGATTTCTATCGGGTGATACGGGGAAAACTTTGGAAATGGGCCGCGCCCGACTTTTCGGGGTGACCCCCTTTGTGCAATGGGTGCTTGGGATAACAATCCATATCTTGCGGATCCCTTTCGGACCCAAACTCTTCATCGAGGAGTACATACGAGCTTGCCAATCATTTATCTCGGTTTAAGCGCTGCAACAAATTAGGAAGTATCTAGGACATCGAAGATCTTCCCTATGCACAAATTTATATATGACACCTTGCTGGTTACAATCGATTACAAGCTACGTTGGATAGTAAGGCGGTCCCCACGGGATAGGATAGCCCTCTGTCAACTCAACTCTCTGCTTCTCTTTGGGATCGTTGGTGTCGGGGCACTTGATCGGATCTTGTCGATCAATTCAGGAGAGGCGCTTTCGGCAACCCATACGGGCATGGTTCCTTCTCCTATGCTTCCCACAGGCGTACCTCCATGAGTTCCTGACTTTCGATTGGCGCCTTCCTTTTTTTGGACCAAGGTCATGGATGGTCATGCGGTTTGGACACCACCTCGGATCTCGGCGGATCTCGGTGGGATCCACGTTTTGTTCGCTCGCTCACATTGGGAAGAAGGCCACTCGGACAACACCACCAATTGGATCTACATTGCTAATGGCGTGGTTGGCAACGGCCCGCGGATCGCGCTTCATGGTCTCAACACCTTCTTGCGAATGCCTCCACCTCACGATCCTTCTGTCCATCTTCAAGCCGGTTTTTGCGCCCCCCTCAAATGCATTTTGCTAAGCTCCTTAAATCGGCGTCCCATTTTTCACTACCCAATCCAAATGCGGTGTCGGTGCCTTTGGCCTTCGGACTGTCTCCTCATGGAATGTCGGTACATTTCTTGAGGCCATACGCTGCCCTTGAAGACATGGTCCGCTCTCGCTTTCTTATAGATGCGATCCACGCCCTTGGCCAAAACACTCCTCAAACTCTTCAATCACGCCAAGATCTCATCGGCCCGGTACCATAATGGTGCCCGTCCTCACTCCGTGAGGATCACACCGAGCCCGATGGCTTCCCCCTCCAAGCTTCCTCCTTTTCTTCCTCTAAGTGTCGTTTGGTGGGGAGTGTTAGTCTGTGCCTCCCAGTGCAGGACTATTCATGCATCTGACAGGACCAGGTCAAGCTCAAGGATCCTCGGTCAACCACGGTCCGGACATCCAAGGCTCCGCAGAAGACTAGCAGCAGACCACCTTGATCAAAGCCTTTGGCTGTCAACAAAAGGCGCCCGCTCGGACAAGTGACGGCCCGTCACGCCAGCGTCGGTCCGTGATTCTAGAGGCACTTCAAGAGGCACCGCCAACATTCCACCAAATCGGGCCTCCTTCGAGGAGTCGGCACGAGATCGGTCAGTGTCTATATTGGGCCCAAGGCCATTGTACTATATATATGAGTAGAGTTAGCTCATAAGTTTTTAGATGAGTTTTGAGTCTTGTCTCTTTTCGGTTTTCTCTCTATTGAGAGAGCTCATGTATTTTCATCATTGATATCAAGGAAGCTTATCATCTTTCTCTCATTTGCTCTGTTCTCTTCTTTTTCTTCTCTTTCAGCCAAATCCCGTGACATAGTCCCCCGGACTCTCTGTTAGATCCACGGGTCCTCACGGTAGGGTCGTCTTCAGAGTTCGAACCCGGACCCCAAACCCAAGCGCCGATAATCCGCTTGCAATCCGCCACTACACACTCGAGTGCGAAGCGCATCGAATTGGGGTTTCGCCGAGGTAAAAGGCCTATTCGATGCATATCCCTCTTTCAAGTGAACTCAGCGTACGCAAGAATAATACCTTTGAATTTCAATTATAACTGCAACCTCCGAGTCTCTGCACTAACATTCACTATGTATTGCATGGATTGATAAGATACCTCCTGATACTTTGTTGCAACTATGTAAAAATAGATGTTCTAAGCAAAACTGTGCACTCTGGTGTGTTTATTATACAATGTAAACGTGTTTCAAGTATATGCTTTCTTTCTCTATGTGGATGAAACTAAACAATCGCTTTTATGACACTAAACACCGTGATACGTGAGGTAGGAGTAATGCCTTATTCGTAAGTCAATCGTTTAACTTTGGTGCTCCACGCAGGATCGCCGGTCGCGATACCTTCAACCATCTACACTTGCTATTGACCAAAGAACTCCCAGATATCGATAACTTTGAGTTGAACCCACTAGCTAGCCTCGAAATTTGATTTGCACGAGTTCTTATTGAAACAGCTAGTGTGAATGCTTGCAAATAAGCGCCGACCGTTCTTACCCATGCTCGATAAGATCGCGGTGGCGAAAGTCGTGACCATTTCTTATTTTTCAGGTTCATATTTTTTGGTAGTGGTTTATGATCACGGTGCTTTCGCTCACTAGGATCGCGGACCGCTATTCCACGACCTCTTGTTTGGAGGATGGCTGATGTAATTCACTGTCTGTTTGCGGGGAAAAAGGTGGCAGAAGGAAGAGTCCACAATTTCGAGCGCCATCACAATTCGACTGTCCCGGAGGGTATGGTTGTCGTTTCAATTGTGAATGTTCTGGATGGACAGTTACCGCTACCAATTCCCGAATTGGAAATAGAAAAAATGGGTGAAGCTGTGGGGACTTTTGTGTTGTGGTACAAGAAGGACATTGTTGCTCCACTAGATAGACATGAGGAAGCTTGCACCCCACCAGGTCAGATAAAAAGGATAGACTGGCAGGACAGAGGGAATGAGGGGTTAGCCACTAATGAGACGAATCATGTGCAAGGGCTTTCTAGAGATGAGTTAGTTGAGAAGGCGTGCACACTCATGCATGAATGCTGCTATATGGCTTATGCCTATGGTGTTATCGTTTTTGCCGATCCAAACTATCTTGGTGTCGACGTGAAGTTAGGGGAAGGCTCGATAGCTGCTACTATCATGAACATTTTTCCAATGCCTGAAAAGATCTCTATGCGCTGCCAGGCCTGTGCAGAAATGCCCCAACTGCATGACCTTGTGAGATGGCCCATAGCCCTCGTGCTCGTTGATAACATTCCAGTTTCTACTCTTGTGGTTGCGGTGAAGGAGAAGGATGTGGAGAATGAACCTTACTCCATTAGACCCGAAATTGGCATCACCAAAAAGAGACCTTACAAAGATGGTCAATCGGAGACCAGAACACGCCCGGCCACGGACTAAATGTGAAAGAAAAACTAGTCTTTGAGGCTATTCTAGATTTCAGGTCATCACCGGTGTCTTTGCATGAAACGATGTGCAAATTTTACATCCGTGAGATAGCTTGCATGAGAACCTTTTTTTGGAACATGAAGTCCTCGGGAGCACAACTTTTGCATATAACATGCTAGATCTTTGCTCACGAAAATGGTGTAGTCCCATAAACCGATGTTGAATAACAAAGCGGTGTGCGTGAAAGCATGGCATAAAGCCTATGGCATTCCCATTTCCACTTTTTACAAGTGGAAGAAGCTCTTCAATGACGGCCACGTAATTGCCCGAGCACGGAAATACTGGGTCTAAAAGCCAAGGTCTCATACTTTATCGGGCAATCTTTGGCTATCCATGTTCATAGATGAAAACGAGACGATGCCACACCGCCTCGAAAATTACGAGCGAGGGTAGCGCACAAAATGTTAAGAGGCTACCGGTCTTGACTAAGAAGGATATACACCAAGAAGTAGATATTTCCGTTACGAGATGACAGCAAGCATATTTCTCCTTCGTCATTTCGCCCCGCTTGGAAAGAGAATCATTCAGAGGTAGCAATAGCTAAGAGGATAGCATTTTCCAAGTGTAACACCCGTATTGTCATAAAGGAAAAGCTTGCTAAGACCCGGAGATCCAAACGAAAAGAAGGGTACTTGCAATAGAGAGAAAATCACATATGGCGGCCCAGATTTCATGCGGGGAGCCTTTATCGGTCTGGAGAGCTTTGTCGATAGATCTCCCCGAAAGCACGCTTTAACCATTATACATGATAAGATGGATCAGAATAAGACCATGGTCCCTCGTCTAGAGAAGCTAGCAAAGTCGTATGGAGGGGTGAGCGGTGAAGGTCGGTGTTAAGTGCTCTCATGCACGGCCATGGTATAGGTGCCTTGGGCCACTTCTCTTTGGACCTCGACTGATGATTCTAATTTTCATGTGGGATCCTTGAATCATACCTTGAAGACTTTGGAGAATAAATCGAGGATAATTGGGGCCATTTGAGAGATCTTGATCGATCCGAAAGCAAGGTGAGGGGTGCAACAATTTTAAACACGATAACCTTAAGACAAAAATGATGAATGGCGGTAGAAATGATTTTATGCCTCCTATCAAAGGCCCCATGGTAGCAAACAAGTTGCCTAGGAGGCTTTACTTGCAACTAGATAATTGCTCAGTCAGAATAAGAATAGATATCTTTTCTCTTACTTGTCATACTTGGTTTGGTTAGGTGTATTTGATCAAAAAAATTTGGGATTCATGATGGTTGGACACACCCACGATGACATAGATGCCCTATTTGGAAACTACTCTACTCTAATGAGAAGATCGGATGCATTGACTATTCCGGAGCTTATGCAACTCTTTGAGTGTAGTTCAAAGGCTCCTTCACCTTACCTTGTGACAGAGGTTCCTGATTGGAAGGAATTCGTGAAAGGATTTATCCACGATAAGAAGGACCGTTTATGTGGTCACTTGGAACCTCTACTCTTCAAGTTTTGCATGAAGGATGGATGGCCACTAATGTTCTACAAGATGAGGCGAGGGGCATAGGGAGTGGCTCACAAAAGGGAATCGGAGAATGTGGAAGGAGGATGCCCAAGGTTTACCTATGATTCCGAGAGGGTCACCTAAGGTCCCCGCAGACCATATGGGAGCTTGAAAGATATAGGTGCATTAAGAGCTTCTATTGCCAAGTACATGATGCACTGGGCAGCTATTTCTAGAGTGGCGATAAGTCATGGTCCAACACATATATGAATGAAGTTATTGACTCTTGGTCCACCTTCGCTGAAAGTGCTTGGTGGCGGCCGGTGAGAGAGAGCGTCATTCAGATTTCTGGCCCGACACCGGGCAAAGTGCATTGGAAGAACCCGAAAGAGTGTTTGTGGATGAGCACATTGAAGCATCTCATTACGTAGGGCCTTTTCGGGTAGACCCAAGAACCCGGTTGAAATATTGACCCCCTACCAAGATGTCAAGAAGGGAATGCTCTTGCTAATCAGACCACATGATAAGCGCCCGACATGGATGGCTTTTGCCGAAGAGGACCCAAAGAGGACCCTAATCTCCCACATTATGAAGAGGTGTTTGTCTCTTGGTTTGAACTGTTGCCTCGATGTGGTGAATTGATGAAGGCAAATAATCCATGTGAGAGGAATGAACTTTAACCCCGAAGGAGAAGCTTTTATAGTGAGGTAGAAATTATTGAGGTGAATTATTGGGGTAGACCCGGCGCCATTATTTTCGTGTATAAGACCGTTGTATAAATACAAGTATAATACATCTTTCGTATGGATATATGTATGCGTGCTAATATCGTATGTTTCAAAACATGTTTGTTTGACTAATTTAGCTATGATTGAATTCAATGATGACTTAGCGCGAGAATAAGTGGAGGTGGGATAGCACATCGTTACAATATACTTTCGGTTAAGGTACGTGATATTACATCCTTAATCGAATGCTATTACATCCTTACTTAGTTATTAGGTACCCATGTCATTATTACATTATTACGGTCTGCGAGATTCACTCGTCATCAACATCAAAGCTCGTGATGCCATTCAGCTCATAGATCTCGATCGGGAAGCCGATAAATATGGACTTTAACGCGAAAGTGAGCTTCCCACGCAAGCACTAAGCAGTCCATCGACTTTAGATAAAGAGCCATGGATCAAGCTTAACGCTTATTTCTAGCGCGATTCGCCCGGATCGTTGTAGCTCAAGTAACACTTGAAAGAGCGGATGTGCTCACGGGCGAGGCATCGAGGAAGCCATGGAAGATGAATGGCCTCTACCCCCTCGGAAGTTTTTATAGTGAAGTAAAATTATTGATGTGAATTATTGGCGTACAATGTAGGGCCATTATTGAGCTTATACGAGTGTCATGTACACGTACAAGTATAACACAAAATTTGTATGTATATGTGTATGTTCATGTTTGTTGGGGTCGAGTACTAGGTGAAAGTATTCGTGCTTGAGCAAATAAGGTGTGCTCAAAATTCTCAAAATTGCGTTATTTTATCCAATTATATGAAATCATGCTTTTGTGGAGTGAGTGCATTTGTAAAGGAACTCTTGGAAAACATAGACAAGAGGGAGACTATCTAAAAAAGACAATTTCACTGTGATATGCAAACATGTAATTTCGTCCCATGGCCTGCTTAGGCCCACGTGGACGTTAATATCAATTATTATTATTATTATTATATGCATCCTTCAGGAAATGAAGAGACAGGGCATTGCAGCAAATAGATTGCAGTTGCTAGATGATGTTAGTGGCCCCTTCAGACCAGGAATCTTAACTGCACTAGTTGGAGTTAGTGGGGCAGGGAAAACAACCCTTATGGATGTGCTTTCAGGACGAAAAACTAGTGCATATATTGCGGGGGGAAACCCAAAAAAACAAGAAACATTTGCCAGAGTTTCAGGATATTGTGAACAATTTGATATACACTCCCCCAATGTTACAGTTTGGGAATCTTTGTATGCCTCTCTACGGCCGGTTGCCTAAGTTGATAAAGCAACTGCATTGTGTGGAAACCTTTGGTAACTTCTGCGTAATTCTATGAATATTTCTTTTTCTCATAAATGTTCTATATACAGATGTTTGTTGAGAAGGTTATGGAGCTTATTGAGCTCACTCAACTTAGAAATGCATTAGTCGGTCTTCCTGCTGTAACAGGCTTGTCCACAGAACAAAGAAAGTGATTAACTATTGCAGTTGAGCTCGTGGAAAATCCCTCAATTATCTTTATGGATGAGCCAACATCAGGATTAGATGCACGGGCTGCATATTCGCACGTTTGCATATTCGCACGTTTGCACAAACACAAGTTGACACTTTAAAGCAATTTTAGAGTGTCCACATTGCTGCCAACTAGGATTTTTGTCCACGTGGACACACTTAGAAGTGTTGGATTTCATCTACGGCTGTGGAAAGTTATGAAAATTCCACATGTTCAGGGTAGTTAGGAGCGCTTGAGGATCTACCGCTTCTCCGATCCTTGTTTCTGTTCAGCATAAAAAAATTTTCTCCGTCAGTCCAGGAGCTAGTTGTTTTTTTTTTTCTTTTTCGCAAATAAATGGTGCACTTTCTTCTGTTTCTTCTCTCTCCCTGAGTAAGTAATATGCACTTTTAAATCTAGTAATATTCTCTTAGTATTTAGCAGTTTTAAGAAGTCAATTGATACAGTTTTATAGTAGAAAAGGCTAAGATTTGAACATCGTTGAGCAGAAAAGGCTAAGATTTGAACTTCGTTGAGCATAGCAACTTCAACAAGACTCTCTTTTGTATTAACTAACTGGGGCGTGAAGACATAGAAAGAAGAGAAGAAAAAATTACGAGAAGCGGATATGGAGAAAATAGAAGTCTAGAAGGAAAAAAGAGAGTTTGCGAAAAGATCACAGGCTGAATTTTGAAGATGTCGCATTGCGCATAGCCATATAGGGGGCACCACGTTGAGAGTTACGTTCAATTGTTCTATGTATCTACTTCCTCCAAGTTATATTCTAGGTTATATGATGTGTAATGGCAAGGGCACGATGCATGTGCTTGACGTGAGAGAATGGAATGACATATCGATTATATGTCGTGTCCAAGTTTTGTAATGTTACATGCCGGTGGGCTCAGAAACATTCTATACCTAGGCAGACTTTGATCCAAATGGCCAACAAACATGTTCATGTCGTTGCCATGTGCCCAGCTATTTTTGTCAATGTGACTCAAACTTTAATTAATGTTTACATATATATATAAAGTTATCAAATAATCATGTCATGACTATATGGGAACTTATCGCTCTAACAGAGAGTCCATGTTTCAGGAGATTCCAATGTCTTTGCCAAGCATTTGGAAGATAGAAACTACATTTTTGGGTTGCCCCTAGGGGGGCAAACCCTTGTTTATGTGGGCTTTTGGCATATCCTAGGTATATTCTTGAATATCCTAGGATATGCTGGTGACTGCTAAAAACCTCCTATTTCATGTAAACTGGCGGTCAGCTTCGACGTCTCAAGAAAGGGAACCGGGTAACTGGCAAGGCTCCATGGTCGCATAATGCTTCTTTTGGGAGGCCCGGCTCGCTGTTGCTGTCAATTGTGGAGCTTCCAGAAAAGCTTTGGCTTTGGAGGGAGGAGCTTTTACACCGGAGTGGGGAGGCAGGAGTCCCTTTTGTCTTTGCAAGTGGGTCCGAGTTTGTTGAAGTAATTCCTCTTGGGATTAACTTGTGGAGCGTTTTTTCTTGGCTAAATCATCAACTAGTGTTCTTGCAGATGTTTGCTGGCGTTGCAGCTGCTCGTGTCCAGGATCTTTTTTCTCGAGCTCGTGAATTTTCTCCATCGATAATCTTTATTGATGAGATTGATGCCATTGGGGCTAGACGTGGGGGAAGAGATGCTGGAGGGGTAGGTAGAGGTTCTTAAAATACCTTCATTTAACATTGTTTCAGTCTGTGAACTGATATTGGGGAAGGCTTATTGGGAATTTTCAGGGAGGTGCAGAAAGAGAGCAAGGTTTGGTACAAATGCTAACTGAATTGGATGGCTTTCAAAAATCAGATGCAACTGTTAGTATTTGTCTTCCTTTTTTTTAGTACCATGCAATTTTCTGGGCCCTCTATCTCTGGATACTATAAGACGTATGGTTAAAAGTTCAGCACTGTGGTTTCAGGTGCTGCTGATAGGAGCGACTAATAGGATTGATATCTTAGATCCTGCACTTCTTAGGAAAGGTCGCTTTGACAAAATACTTAGAGTTAGCACGCCAACTGAGGAAGGGAGACTTGAAATACTTAAGGTTTAAAACCGTTCTCCATATACCTTCACGTTTAAGAGGTGTGTCTGTAGTTCTATATTGCTACACTGTGCAGGTGCACTCCAGGAACAAGTCATTCAACTCTGAGCAAGAAAAAGAAATGCTATTGAAGGAGGTTGCTGCAGGAACAAAAGGATATAGTGGTGCAGATTTGGCAAATATCATGTGAGTCTTTGTGCAAAAGAGTAAGCATGTTATAAGTCAGCAGATCTTAACATGCTATATATTTATTTGCTGTAGGAATGAAGCAGCAATTTTAACCATTCGCGAAGACAAGGACGTTATAGAAAGGTCGGAACTGCTGGAGGCCCAGGATAGGGTAACCACTTGTCATCAATTACTCTAACTAGCCCGATCTTCATGATTTAAGTCTACATCTATCGGGCACACAACCTTTTTTATCCTTCTCCTATACTGCATATCATCCTGTTATTCCCCATTCTCATTAAAAGGTGTTGTAACTCGAACTATACTCATTCTTATGCTGCTTTCCATCAATAGTGAAGGTGCTTAAGCACGGTCAAAATAAATGATTAGAAGACAAAATCTAAAAGTTACAGAACATAGAAGATAAAATGTCATTTGAAGTCTTGAACAAAGATGTGCATCCATGAGGGGATCATTGTTAATAATTTCTCTGATTCTTGGGTCTTACATCTTGAATATTGTATGCATGTATAAACATGTGATATGTAATGCTTTTACCCTGTCGTGTACCCACAGCAACGAGGGGTCTTTACGACCGGTCAAGAAGATGTGCTAGGTGTAACTAGAGAAGCTTGCGTAAGAGTAGCTTATCGAGAAGCTGCAGTTGCAGTATTAGATTGCTACTTTCCGAAACAGCATTCTCCTTTCATAAAGGTTCGTTTGGGCATTCTTTCAGAAGTTCAAATTTGGCATTCTAGATCATATAATTACTGACATGGATGTTATCCATTTTCTCTAGACAAATATTAAACTCATTGATAGTGAACTGAACATGCGGTATGTCGACCCTCCATTTCGGGTGTTTGGAAAAAAGCAGGACTACATTGATGCAATTGTTAGAAGATGTGCCCGTGAGTGTCTTGCATTCAATGCACAATACTTCTTTGTTATTGGCTTGAATGTATCTTTTAAAGATATCATAGGAAAGATACAATTATCAACAGCTATAAATATGCCTGTTATAAATTCAGAAAATCTTTTGCCTCTGAAAAGCCATATCATTTGCTAGAGCCACATTAGAGATATCTTGAGCTTGATAAAAGCTATTATCATTATGCATGTTTAATTCCTGCGTAGATGTATCCTTCATGTTTTCCCTACTTTCTATAACAGCCAGGCTTGTTGAGGAGCAGGTGTTTGGAAAGGACAACGTGTCATGGTTGTCTGGAAGTTATCTTGGAGAAGCTGGTACACTTGCCGAGTTTCTTATCCTCCAAACGGGGATGACTGCACTAGGGAAGATATCTTATGATACTGATCGTGATCTTGTCTATAACGTGAGTATTCATCTGGTACTTGTGAAATTAGAATGCACTGTTACGGCCTCGGTTACTTTATTATTGGCATTTGTACAGATGCATCCCAAGGTACAGGCACTACGAGATGAATACATGTGATATGCCATTCAAAAATGCTCGTCGGTGTTAAGGGAATATCATTCTGCTGTGGAAACTATTGCAGGTTTGATATTCGTCAGTATATAATATCATTAGACCATAAGTGGAAGCATGCAAATTTTTTATCCTTTTTGTTGAATTTTGGGAATAGATCGTCTCCTAGAGAAGAAAGAGATATACGACGATGAGATTTGGGATATCTTTAACAAAGCACCAAGGATTCCACAGGTAAATGTTGTTACAATTTTTTGCATGGTAGATGATGTATTTATCCGGTCTTTGCATGGTTTCAGCCCGAAGTGATACCAATTGATGAATATGGAGCTCTTGTATACGCTGGTCGTTGGGGTATCCATGGGAACTCCCTTCCGGGCAGAGCGACATTCTCTCCTGCAAACGTTGGTTTTGTCACCTTTGGAGCACCACGTCCAAAACAGGTCAGATCCTCGAAAATCTATCCTGCCCTCTCATATTTTGAATTCAATTGTCTGATTGTGTCTGTCTTTGGCCAGATACAACTGATAAAAGATGAGAGCTGGAAAATGATGGATGCCCTAGTGAAGAAAAATATTTCCAAAGTTCGAGAAAAAATTGCGAAGAGTGGACAGCCACCTGTTGAAGAAGATATGTTGCTTCTTCCTGAGCACATTTTGTAGGATAATCTCAGCTCACAAAGAAACAAGAATGAGGATTGATTGTGAGCCTGAAATAGATTTCAAATCCTGCTATATGATCAATATATTTGTAGTATGGCAGGCATGATATTAGTATCTTAGCTGTTGGCGACATTGGCATTTTTCTCATGATGCTTGCGGGCTTGCAATCAATTTGTGGATGCAGGGAAGTCACACGAATTTTGGTGGGCATTTAAAACAAATGTCATGCACATGGCTTTCTAGTCTTGTAATATCTGTCCCAACAATTCTTGTTAATATCAAAATATTTGTCTGAGATACAGATTGGCTGGTTTACCTTTTATGTTCAATGTACGTTGGAAATAAACCATGATAATCTGATGCCGGAGGCTATTCTTTTAATCGGAATGGAGTGAGTTTACTATTCAGAATAAAAACAGAACTCAAATTGTTCCCAAGCCCGCTTCATTTACATTGAATGCATATGAATGTATCCCAATGGGCATATGTACAAGGATGTTGCCCACTTTCAATGCTTGTAATTTTAGATTGATCAGACTGTTATTATGGTTTGATTGGGTTGCAGCCATGCTTTGGTTGAAAGCTAATAACTAGAAACTCTATGGATTGAGTTATGAGACGTTAAAAACAAGTTATTTGCTTTAAGGCCCTTGCTTAAGGTTACTCTTTTTCAGGGCTTATGGCATCTCTAAAAACAATCTACTTTTGGCCTAATAGTTAGTCTGTTGAATTCTAACAACTCTCATGGATAGCATAGACATCATTTCCTTAATGTCACTAGCTTGATTGACAATGATCCTCAAGGTTGCAGTTTGTGGTGTTACCTTTAGCTATGAAGTATGCGCGAGTCTGGAAATCATGTTTTTCTTGTTGAGCCCGATGCACATTTGTTCGTTGGTTTTGCCGGGCAAATGGGTATTCTTGCTACACTCCATACTTGTGGGATGATACTAATATTTATGCCAATAATGGCAATTGATGCCACGGTAGTGAAGGTGACCTCTTTTGAGATATTATTACAGCTCCATAGTTATTTTCGTTTTTGTAAGCCGATTTTGTTGCAATGGCGGTCAAGCATATGTGATCCTTACTTATGGTTATTTTCCGGAATGCGAAAGCAAATTTGTTCACGAAGGTAAAGGCGATGGTTCGGCTAGCATATGCTTGCAAGGTGCTTCTTTCATCTTTCAAATGTAATATGATTTTGTTAAGTTCATGTTCATATTTGCGAGATGTTTCCATAGAGAAAACAAAAGTATCCTCCCCTAGAAAGGTTATCAACTTTCGGGGGCATGTAGGAGCACTTCATTGTCGAAATTTGTTGCAAAATATTACTCTCCTCTATTTGAGAGTAACACATTCAAGATTGCTATGGTAGTTGATTACGTAAATGAATAATATTTGGTAAATGCTTAATTTTGCTAAATAGAAGTTGGGGTTTCTTGCGGGGTTAGCATTTCTAAGCGGGATGCCATATTTGGGATTTGTAAAAGGTTGAGCGAGGTCTTAGACTCTCGGATGTGACTCTTAAAGCCTTCATAAACATATGATTCTTTCCTAGTAATGGGTATTAAGGATTATGACACAATTACATTTCTTGATTATAGCCCCGAGAGGATAGATTTCCAAGTTACCAGATTGTGAGAGGCTTTAATACTCATTCTTCTATTATGGAACTTCAAATCGACTTCAACTATTCTTTAGCCACGTGATACATTTACAAAGAGATAGATTACCCTCTTGAACAAGAGACAATGCTACATATATACCGGACACTACAAGCAAATCTTTCTACTAAATGCCACCACAGCCCAGGGTATGTGAAACTTCACTAGCTAGTCTATCTGATATAGGAATAAAACCGAGGTTTGCTTATAGCAGCATGTGCTACACTATGTTGCTAACACTATGTTGCAGGAACAGTGCATAAACACTACTACATAATCTGCTTTAGATGAGATTTTTTATCACAATGCTTATAGTTCCTCTATATTCTGAACTTTTTGTTCTTCTCTTATGTCTTTATTTCTTTTTACACCTCTGTTGTGTGCCAAGACCCTCACCACCCTTAACATATATTGCAGCTCTAAAGCGCTTTAACTCTTCTCGTTCTCCTTCCTGTTGCTTTATTCTCCCACTTTAACCATCTTTACCCCAAATCTAGAATGAAACATTTGTACTTATGTTGCTTTTAATACTTGTTCAACTAGGTTTGTTTATCATGAATCTAATTCCTTAACGGGTTGTAAGTTTAGTTTTGATCATTCCAACATCACAATGGGCTGTTGTGCAGATTAATGTTGTACTACTTCTCTAGAGATAGTTGCCCTATGTAGATATGTTAGACGTATGTGCTGATGGCTTCATAATTGCAGATTTTGGAGGCACCACCCTTGGAGAACTTAATCCTATTTCAAGTCTAGAACAGTAAAACAGAAATGGTTGTATGCTATGTTGCCCTTGCCGAAGTGGGACTCCTCTAAGAGCCGTCCCACTCCTCTAAGAGCCGCACTACTGAGGAGGAATTATATTTAGCACTACTAAATTTGTAACAAATCAACAAACTTGTTCTCCTAATTATCGAAATTGTATTGGGACAATGTTAAGTGTATATGAGGGATACCTTTCTCTGATCTTTAATTAGGATAAAAGGATCAGGAAACTCCCATCAATTTTTAGTGTAAATCAAACATGGTAATTCAAAAAATTTCCAAGCATTGTGGCAATGTTAGCGAATTTAAGAGATGCGTTTTTTTGTATAATCTTTAAATAGGATAAGAGGATCGATAATTCAAAAGTTCTCCAAGCATGCAAACCAGATTAAAAGTTTTTGAAGCACACGAAAGTCATCTGAGGTTGCATCCATGGACAAGCATTTGCATTCTTGTAGACTTTTGTGGCAGTCAGATAAATTTATGAGATTTGGTCTACGTGAGATTTGGTCTATGTGTTTTTGTTTTGTTGGAGAGCACATTTTTGGCATAGCGTAAAAACCATTTAGTCTCCATTCTATTCCATTATCCAATTATATATTGTCTCATGGCAAGTTCATTTTCATCTACTTGCATTTTGGTTTTTTATTTACATTTTTGGCTTTAGTGACGTGTCATAGAATGGACGACTAAGTGGTCTCCATGTTGAGCATGTTCATTCTTGGGATGTCAACCGGGCTTCGGCGGCGGCGTCACCTGAATTTCCATCCCGGGAATGTCAACTAAATGGACATTCCTGTATATAGGAGGCAGTGCTCGATAGATGCTCGCATCTAAACAATAGACATGTTAGATCCGCATCTGCACATCTGTACCGCATCTAACGTAAGATGCTTCCAGACTTAAAAAAAAAAAACATTAGCCCTTCTTTCCCTTTTAGGTTTAGATGCGACTGAACATCATAACAAGCTCCAAATCGATTTCGGCATCCCGATTGAAGCGATTCCAATCCCTTTGCTACCCGGTTTTATCCGGGCATCGGTTTAGCCATAACCAACCCGTTTTTCGACCTTTTAAAGAGAAACATGTCATTTTAAGGAAGGAGTGTCACGCTTTTAGGCGAACTTCGCTTTCGTCTAAACATTTGTCCAAATTAGCACTAGGTTGCATTCAAGCGTCACATAAATATACCCGGTTCGACCATCAACGGCTCCAATGTATCGAGGCGGAATCGATTCAAGTTAGGGATGAGAATGTATGAAGAGTTTCTCCTCTAATTTGTTTCCATAAGATATTAGGTAACAATAGGCTGTAGATTTAGAAGAAATTTTAAGTGTTTAGGCGCATCTTATGCGCATCTAAAAAGATAGATGTTTCGATGCTTGCGATGCTTTAGATCTACACATCTAACGCATCTATCTTTAGATGCTTTTCGAGCACAGATAGAAGGGGCAGCGCTACCATCGACAACTGGGAGGGGGTCTCCTGTTTATGTTGGAATGGCAGACCAAAGGCCGTTCCCATGGCGCAACCAAGATAGATGCCACAATAAAAGATGCGGGGCAACCAAAAGTGGCGCCACAATAAAAGATGTCACATGGCGCAACCAAAATAGACATCACAATAAAAGATTGACCCAACTTCTATTTTGTTATGGTGGAAGTAGTCGTGATATTGCACATGCGACTACCTCTCTACCTTCTTGTTGAGAAATGGGTCTTCTTCGTTCATATGCCAATTGTCAAAATAACCAGCAATATTGCATGCAATATAATTGTCAAAATAACCAGTGGTAGTGTATGCAATGTAACAAATAAGCATGAACACCCATAAACAATGGCAAAGACGTCTCATACAATGTTGACTTGGCAAAGACGCCTCAAATTTTCTAGGATGTTCAAGCTTTATCTTATGGCATGTCCACGTTACGATATTGTGATCAAGTTTGTTGGCTTTCAGTGCTTTTGCAGGCTCGATTACCATATTGTGGCTTAAATTTTGCTAAGTAGGAAACTAAAACTACATAAGGGAAATGTGCCCCTTAAGACAAAAATCTGTATTTGGGAATAATAGACACTCGACACTCCACCATTCCAAGAAGACCCACCAGATTTCAATCAACAAGCATAAGCAGAAATGGAGGCTCCATCACTGTGCATCCAGATGCATCAATATTATGATAGATAGATACATAGTATTTTTACGTCATAAATAAGAAAAAAGAAATCATTAATTACATCATCTTGCATGCTTGCAAATGTCATCATTTTATAAATATGCTCGCTATTTATCTTGATGCATAACACAAATGGCGGAAACAAGCTTTTCATCTCGCGTATGGCTGGCTTTTATGGTCGATCTGATTATACACCACTTAGTTGTTAGGCTTGGAGACGATTTTTGCATGCTATTCTTCCTTGTATTTTTACAACACTATCGAAAATAGGCTATGGAAGTTTTCGAAGGTCCAAATCCCATTATCCAAGAACATCGCTACATCGAAGCTTCCATTTTGCTTTGGCAACATTGCAAGTAAGGATATTACTTTTTTTTTTAACTCCTTGATGATGATATCATTCAAGTATCTCTTTTCTGATAACAGATTATGCCATTGTAAGACCCAACAAGGATCATAAATGCAGGTGCTATTGGAACATATACCACTACACCATTGGATCTATGAAGGGTTTAACATCCTACTATCGGAGAAAAAATGCAGCATGCTTATACCACTTTTGTTGTAATGCTAGCATTTGTTAGCCTGGTACTGGTACTGGATGCCATAACATGGAGATTGTCCATAACATGGAGATTATATCTGAAAAAATGAAAGGCAGAAGAGGTTGATGAGCGGCCTAAAAATAACTTCATATATGCTCTTAGGTAGGATGCTATGTACGACTAGGATTAGAGTGTTTACTTTCATCGAGAAATGTACATGTTATTTTGGCCTTGAGTCTTTTGAATATGAAAACCCAAGCATGTACGAAATTAGCTAATGCAATATTTGTGGAAAAGGAAAACACTAAAATTTCTCATTGGTAAGAATATACTCATTGACCAAACTATATTTGGTCTGATCTTGCAAAAAAAAGGTGTGATTCTTAATCAAGTAAGATTTTGGAGCCATTACGAGGGCAAAGAAACTGATGTTGTAAACTTTTGGTTACAGTAAGGGTTAACTCCATTGAGCCATCTTCCCAAAATTTCTAATAGTGATACAAACTCATGTGATTACCAAGATGCAAAAACATCAAAAGGCTCAAAGGGCATGTGAGTTATCAAAGTTGAAAATCTTTGGAACTTGAAAAAGAGATGGAAAATATAGATGGATTTGGAAGAACAAAGTGCAAGAAAGTTGCTTCTACGGATAATAAAAAAACCTTGCGATAAGATTAAAGCGTTATTCATAGTGAATTTTGCATTGTGCTTATGGACTGTGTTTGACCCGTAGAAATGAGTTTGGCCTTTGCTTTATGTCGACATATACTTTGCATCAAGCCCAACAAAAAGGGCATAACAGCGATACAATCAAGCGAGACCATGAAAACACACTCTCGGGCCAACTTGGGAGAACAACCCTCCGTCTTGTGACACTTATTTTATTTTGTAACTAGACATTGATATAGGGAACTTTATATTATAAATTACAGAGGCAAAAGTCATTATCAAAACATGTAATTTCTGTAAAAAGGAACATTATCAAAACATGTAATTTCTGTAAAAAGTAATCAAGCGTACTTTTTGACTAGTTGCTAGTTTTTTTTTTGGTCTAGTGGTAACACACTAGTTCCTTAGCAATGTGGTCTCGAGTTCGAGACCGCCCAGAATCGCACTCGGTACTGTTGGGGGTCAAATCCCAACAGACGCAATGTAAGGTGGTTGGGGGCAGGGCCCAACCAAGCAATGTAGTGTGGTGTGTGGTCACATGTCCAGTTGGATGCTGCCTAGTGGCGTGATGTTAAAACTACTATCTATCTATCTATCCAAAACTAAAGCGTGTAAAATCGTCCCTGGTTCACCGGCACCAGGGACGCAACAAACCTTTTAAGTAGATTAGGTTAGGTCTCCTTTTTAAGCAGATTAGGGTTCCCTTGTAAGTGCTTTTTGCCACTGTTGAACAGAGCCGCACCTTGCCCTTCGTCTTCGTCTTCGCCTCGAAATGGTAAGCGGCCATAGAAGCTCTCTTTGAATCCTGCAACATTTCAGATTGTAGGTCTGTTCGTTCTCATATGTGCTCTTTTACTTTCTCCTTCAGGCAAAAAGAACTAAGAAGGCTGGAATCGTCGGCAAATATGGTATGATGGCTGCGTTTCAATTAATCTCATTTTATAGCATTAAAATTCTTGCGAGTCTTTTTCCTGTTAAATTTTATGGCTTGAGCTCTATGTTCTAGGTACACGTTATGGTGCCAGTTTGCGAAAGCAGATCAAGAAAATGGAGGTTAGCCAGCATTCTAAGTACTTCTGCGAATTTTGTGGAAAGGTATACGGTGTGATAGGCTTTTTTTAGTTGGATTCTCTGGTAACACGTTGTCTGGGCAGTTCGCAGTGAAGAGGAAGGCAGTGGGAATTTGGACTTGTAAAGACTGTGGAAAGGTTAAAGCTGGTGGGGCTTACACATTAAAGTAAGTGACTTAATGCTCCAAGTTTTCTGTTTCTAGGCATCTTGAATTTTGCTTATTCTGCTTAACTCACACTCAAATTGACCATGTTTTGCTGCATTTTCAGTACTGCAAGTTCTGTTACTGTGAGGAGTACAATCCGTCGACTGAGGGAGCAGGTTGAGGTCTAGGTTAGCTTAATATTTTTGTAAACCTGCAATGTAACCATGTCAAACCCTGATTGTTGGTGTTTATGGTGAGGGCATCCCAGGTGTTTTTTTGCCCCCACTTTGACACAAACTGCAATGTAATTGTGCTTGAGGCTTTTATTGACGATGGTTCTCAAATTCACTTTGGAGGAATAGCACTCCATTTTTTGTTGCACAAATTGTATGCTGTTAAATGTTGTTGGAAAGGGAATGGAACTGCTTTGTGCCAAAGGATGCCAACAGTTAACATCTGTACAATAAGCAGGTGGGTTACATTGGTGAAAGGGGCTTTATTTTTATCCACTCAAGCTGCTCCATTATGTTCCAAAATGTTTTCAGCAAAACATCCCCCGTTAACTTGATTAGCCTACGTTTCTTCCCGAGATAAATAGGATTTTTCTTCTATAAAACTTCTTCTGTCTTCTCTCTCTTCTCGACATTGGTACTCCCATCAATATCGGTGATGACCAGCATTGTGTAAGTATTTTGCAAATTGAGAACTTTGACTTCCCGAGGCATGATGATGTTGGTGGTTGGAGGATTTGTTTCTAGCTTTCCATGAAGGAGAACAGTTGTTGGTGAGTTTTTTGTACATCAATTGGAGAGTGAATATTGAACCAATGACGAAAACAATTTGATTGTTACAGATAATGGGTTCAAGTGGAACTGGTAAGACATCACTTTTAAGAGCAATTACTGGATTATAGTGCTGAGGAAGTGGCATAATCAGGCGATAAACTACGAGAAATTGGAAACGATAACAATGGGTCGGTTTTGCAATTGGAAGAAAATTTGACAACATACATTGCAGGGAAAGAAATTTTCTTTTTGCCACAAAGGCCATATCTGATATTAGGATCACTACACCAGCAGCAGCTGTATCTCACTTGGAGCGTCAATAAAGGAGATAGTGAAAACTATACCAATGCTGGTGTTCTACTTTTACATGACAGCATTGCATTTTAAAGGTCAGTAATAAAATAACAAATCCATGTTTCAGATATGCAGTATATACCAGGGATGGGGGCTGAGAGCAAGTTATTGATGAAAGCCGGAGCCAGCCTGCTGATATTTAGTTGATTGAGATTCTGGAAAGAGTGCAGCTAGGTCCTTTAACTTCTGAGATGGATTCCAAAGTTGCTTGGTCCAACGAGCTGTCCCTAGGAGGGCAACACATTGCATTTGCACGATTGTTGCTTTCCCATCCAAGGTTGGTCCTCCTAGATGAAGCAACTAGTGCACTGTGCCCTTGATGAACAGAGTGAGGTAAGTCATATTTGGCAGTTCTCTATATATGTTCGGGCTTGTATCTGCAACCCTTCTGTACAAAGAAGTGCAGGCAATCCATTATTAGTGTTGGTAGTCTGAAGCAGTTCCACACGCATCTGTTACGATTATATGAGCAGTTCGATAACAGCATTCGAAATTGGGTCTTAGAGCCTCTAGTTTGACATCCAGAGGAGAAACCTACATACTTTTAAGTAATGGAGAACGGAATGGGGTCAGTTCTTGCTGCCCCCATGACCTGCAGAATCAGGGAGCGCGCTGCAGGTCATGGGGGCAGCAAGAATGGCTGACCCCATTCTGTTCTCCAACGTCAAGCAAAGAGAAACCGGATTCTACCAGTTTCTGCAAGGCCATTTGCCATTCTTGATTAGAATGGCTCAAGATTTTTCAAGAACGCTCACTACTTTGCTTGACGTATAATTACCCTAATGATGGGCAATTTGAATACAGCAATGATCTCTAGTTCAAATAACATCAAAATGTATCGTTATAGTGTCTTAACCAGAATGCTTTCAAGGTTATATTGATCTGTCTATGTCATAATAATAATAATAATAATAATAATAATAATAATAATAACAATAATGCCAGCGATTCGACACCGTCGGATCGCAGTCTAGAATGCACTGGAAAATTTTGCTGGGGCCGTTTATATGCATCTTCCTCCTTTCACCCTTATCGGCGTCAACACAGCGGCGATTGTACGTGCGCCCTTTTTTTTCCCTCCCCCTCTTCCCACGTATGCATTTTTCAATAATAGTTTCACTTTTTTTGCTATCGCGTGGTGCGCGTGACCAACCCCTCCGGATGGGAGGATTTGTGGGAGGATTTGTTTTTTTTCGCGTGGCACGCGTGAACAGCCCCTCTTTGCGAGGTCTTATTGCGTGGCTCGCATGACCAGCCCCTCCACATTGGAAGGTTTTTGTTTCGGCTGGCACGGCGTGACCAGCCCCCTCCCCGTTTTTTCTTTGGGGAGGCCTTTTTATATGATATTTGTTCTCTTGTTATAACTTTCTTGTTAACGTTTTTCCAGGTATCGAGTCATCCTTTTTATCTCTCTCACACTTAACGGGTTCTTTCTTTGAGTTTTTTACTTTGCGAGGCTCACTCCATTCACGATTCAGAGACAATTGAGTCGAGGAATTTTTGACGTTGCATCCTCTCCCCATAGGGTTGGCGGTCCCGGGTTTTTGGGAGCCGAGGCCCAGGGTTTATCATTAGGGTTTTCCTCAAAACTTCGAAGGCGTGGGTTTTTATCCCCGATGATAAGCCCTCGCCGCGGTGCCTCTCTTTGGCCCTTCTCCATGCAGCACCGTCTCCACCTCCTACCTGGACTGGTTCCTTGTGTTTTTTTTTTCAGGGGTAGTCCAATAAGGTTCCTATGGTCGGCTACCCCACTTGGATATTCCAAAACATTGTATATTATGCCTATCTATCTAGACGAGTCTCTCACCAGAATACAAGAATTTAGTGCGACGCCTTATTCTGGCCTATCTCCAGTGTATTGATTGAAATAACTGCAATTGTTCTGTTCTAAAAGTGATTGTGCCTAAAGCACCAGGAGTTACTCAAATGTGCCTAAATGGCAATGCCAAAAAATTGTCTGAACCAAGTGTATATGCTTGTATATGCTCTTTTATGGTTAGCACGTAATAACTATAAGCATGAATAGTTTCAATTTGTTTCTATTCTATGTTTTTTTGCTTTTGTGTTGTTTTGACGACCTAGAATAATGCTGGCATAGTTTATCCCAACCTTAACGGCTCTCAATGGTTTCACGCTGGCATAAGGCTCTCAATGGTTTCAAACATGTGGGTCGATACTTCATCTAGCTCGTTGTATCTAGCTCGTAAAGAACAGTTAGGTGCTATTCTGCCCTCTCGCCCAACCCTATGCTGCCACGTGGCAATTTTTAGGGGACATTCATTTCCATTTCCAGGGAAGTATAGTATCAAAATTACTCATTGTTTTTTGTGGCGATTCTCTGCTCCAGCCGTCGGATGGCTGACACGTGGCACAAAACATCACCTAACTGTCCTCTATGTTATAGGGAAGCCCATTTAGTAGGCTTTCCTGCTGTGTCAACAGGGCTCCGCGCTGCCCCGCGTCGCCCTGTTTCCACAGTAGGAAAGCCCACTATCCTATGTACATAAATCACATGCACACAACAAATCACAGTTGATGAAATTTGAAAGATAAGAGGCTACATTTGCTGAAATTTGAAAGATGAGAGTTGTTTGGCAAACCTTAAGTTGTAATTTGAGATCACAATGAAACAACAAATCCATAGAAGGTAAGAATTGAAAGAGCAAAGGAAGCAAACTGTTCTAATGGAAAAAGGCATTGGCAAACCCTATGAAAGAATTGAACCTCAATCAAAATAGTGCAGATCCCTAGACGACAAAGCATTGTCTCTCACATTAACCCTTAGACTTTCACTTCTGCAAGCACATAAGAGCCACAACTCTTTCGACAGTAGTCCATGCTTACATGTTGTGTAGCAAATATTTTGAATGTAGGAATTGACCTTTGAAGAAATTGCCAGCAAAAAAACTGTCATATTGAACGGAGAGTAACCTGGTTTGCCTTCCAACACCCCTATTGAAACCTCACGAATTGGCTCCGGAACGACTTGTTCAATGAATTATCCAACAAATTCTTATCTGCAATTCATAAACAGAGCATAAAGCAAGCAATGCGTGCATCAGAAAAAGAAAATATTGAACCCTTTGAGAACGACATAATCAGAAAAGGAAGTAAATATATATCCATCGATTCCATTGCCAGAATCCATTGCCAGTAAATATATATCCATCGATTCCATTGCATATAAGAAAAACACGACAGATTTTTTGAGCCTTATGGACTCATCTGTCGACCATCTGTACATGCAAACCCCTTTTTATTTTCCCACGCCCAAAGGGTGCAAAACCTACTTATCTATCCAGATAAAATCAGGATGCTCTGTCTTTGTGACACAAAAAACTGTACATGTATAATTTGCCTGCTTGCTACAGCTTTATATCTAATTTTTCTAGCCCAACATCGAATCACTCAGGGCCACCCCTATTCCATCCATTTTACAGTATGTTCCTGCATCCTAATCTTCTCTAGCATTCTCAAGCCATATTTCATCGGGCAAAATTACTATCTCTTTCTGACACAAACCTATAGATCGATTCAACAAAATATATCAATTGTTTGGAATCAGGCAAGTGTAAAACTTGAAGAGAAATATATAATGCATATCTTAGCTTACCCTTTAGAAGCTTTTTGGGCCCCGTACTTGGACGAAGCGGTCTCAGAGAGCTCATGATATGCAAATTTCACGGCGGGCAGGGCGGCTATCTCCTACACACAACTGGGCAATGCTGGAAAACCAAAATTCGGCTCCAAATGTAAACATTTTGGAATTTTTTTGTCTATTTTTGGAAGCCAAGAAGTTAGCTAATAAGTTTATATATGTAAGAAGAAGATATTGATTCATGTCACGTAAGACCCTTGTCAAGAAGTGACACTATACAAAGGTTTATTCATCTAACTTGCTTTGGTCAAGTTGTAGTAACGAGAAAAATCACATCTTCAGTCATTGCCTGTCGGTCTCGTATGTCCTGGTATTGTTCACACTCAATGAAAAAGTATGTTCATCCTCAGCCTGTCCTGAATTACATACTCTACAGTTTTCTCGTGGCAAGGATGACATCTACCTGGCTTAATATTTAATCTATGAGAACTTGTACGATATTTGACAATTGCCCTTCTCAGAGACATCAGAACATGTGTATTCTTGTTCCACCAACACAAGCAAAGGATTTACTTCAATCTTATGGAAATTCACTTTTGTGCCGGTTTGCTTCCATATCTTTTCAAGCACCGCTTTGTATAAGATCCCTAATGTCCACATCTGTGTTTGGCTTCCTCTCTTCGATGCCCCAACTTTCAGCACATGTAATCAGTTTTCTATACCAACGACAAGTTTTTGAGTCTTCATGAGCCAAGTGTAGTAATTTGGATATGTCCAACTCTTGTCTATGTGCAACATGCCAATTTCTGCTAAAATAATAAAGTATGATGTTTGACTTTTCACACACAATTTTTTCTTTAAAGCTTAAGTACACCTTCTACCTTATGCCAAAGCTGTAAAGAAGTTGGCGACCCCCATATTTGGGATCCATACAGAACTACACTTTGGATTAAAGTTTTAATGAGTATCTTTTTCAAAGTTCAACCCTGTATACCTCCTCGTTGGCATTTATTCAGCACATCATAAAGTGACCTTGACCCCTGCAATCCTCCTTTTTATGCATTCTTTCCATATTTATTCTCTGAACTAAATTCTAGGCCGAAATATTTGTAATTATTAACTATCTCAATCTCAATACTCTTTCCTTTATATATGCTGCTTGTAGTAAAAGTCCAAAGATTGAAAGAATCACAGATGGACATTAAGGTGTATTCAATTCAATTGAATATTGTTTCAATAGAATTGTAGATCTTCAACTATAAGGGAATTTGGAATAAATAAATAAGAAATGGTTAGCTTGCACCTTGAGCTGATCAACATTAACCACTCTAACATGCAAGTGGATGCACTTTACTGTGACAACATACTAAGGGCATGTTATTTTGTTGAATTCAAATTTTCATTTCCCTTTTTCCTCAAGAGACGAGATGTAATAGCGTGGAATGTCATTTGCTATTTATGCACAAAGAGGACAGGCAAAGGAGGGTTGGTCGTTTTCTCGAGCCAAAGGGTAGGTGCAAATTTTTTAGTATGTTGATTGTTTTCAACACATATATAATCGAGATTCATATTTTCCTTTTTTTTGTTCCGTTTTCAATTAGTTTCTCCGCCGCAATCCAAATGCAATTTTTGGCGACACGTATTCCTTGGTCCATCTTGCACCGACGTGTGTCTCCTTTTTTTCGCTCACATTATTAAGTGCGTTGGATTTTTCTCTGGGAAATTCCTCCCGTCTCTTTTCCTGCAGCGCAGCTATTCAATATTCCGGCGATCCCATTCCTCATTTTTAAATCTACACACAAACGGAGGGGAAGTTGCATGCAGATATGGAAAATAGATTTGTGCCGAAGGTGGATTTGCTTTTCTTATGATATTTTGTGTGCCGCTTGGTTGGTTAGATGCAGGGCCCCTTTGCTCCTTCTGTTCTTAAGCGCCTGTTCGGAGTAAGATATTTTGTACCTATTCTGAATATTTTGGAGCATGTTTGTACCTGTTCTGGATATTTCTGAAATATTCTTCAACGTCTATTCTGGATATTTCGGAGCCAGATGGTCGAAGCCAGATACATGGGTGCAGATATGTGCGTCCAATGCCTTGTGTGATGGCTATTCTGCCATGAAGGTACGCATCTAAGCCTTTCGACACTGCCTCATTCAAATCTCAGTGCATCCAAGCTGGAAAGACAGACAATGTATGGGGTTGTGCAGGATCTAGATTAAAATCACAAGGCTTTGATATGATTCAAGAAGGCACAAGCAATGAAGTTAGGTCATTATGATTGACTTGCTCTGCATAAGAAATTCTGTATGAAGTATACATTATTTTCTCTGAATATTATTTTGTTTCTTTAGGAATGAGCTTATTTTTTTTATAATATTTCTGATTTCTACTTAAGGATTATGGGCGAACCACTACTTTGACTGGGAAGAGATATCTTGGATTTAAGACTTATTGCTTTATCCCCATTCTATAATATGTCCAAACGGCCCAAAATGTGTAGCCTTATTTCATGATCATGGCTATGTAAGCTGGAAGCCCTCTTAGGGCTTTGATTCTTTCACAGAGGTTTTTTCCAAGCTTTCAAAAATCTGAGCATCAATTCTGGATCTTGTGGCTCCCATCTATTCATAGCAGCTGCTTCAACAAATGAAGAAACTACTTCCATGATCAATTGCGTATATGGGTTCATTTCTGAGAAAATAAGCTTCATTGTGCAGCAGTCTGGCCAAAGCTCCATTACTCCTTCTCTGTCGCTTGAAGTATCCTCCACAAGAATGTCCCTTGAGCAAGCATTCCTCAAAGATTATCTGTGCGTACGCCATGTTTTAGCTACAGAAATGCATGTAACAGCATTAGGAATATGTAGCAGATTAGTGCAGATTCGTGCAAGAGCCAGTTTTGTTGAGGAAGACTTTAAATTTTGTCTCTGGTTAATGGGCATGTGTGTAATGATTAGCTAAGATTTATAGTCTTATAAGGTGAACCTGTGCATAATGATGACCACCTAAAGCTTTTGATTTTCCATGAGGTAGATTGGGGAGATAGGCACTTTTCTCTCATTGTTCTTTACTATGGATATTAATTGTATAGATACCATTTTGAGGCCACTCTTGCACACATGCAGCAACAGTTCTAGAGATGGATTCAATGTGGAATACTCTTTGCCAAGTATTGGCAAGAATATGGTGCCAGGTTTCAATCTAAACATCATCTTTACTGCTGAGCTAGGTGCCTTACATAGTTCTCGTTGACTTGGTTTGTTGTTCCTGCATGCAGCTTCATATAGAATAGAAAGTCATCTCCCAAGCTTTGCATGTATTTCTATCAAAGCGATTTGCTCTAGAAGTTTTCAACGCCAGTGTTTCTCAAGTACTGCTGGGAATTCTATGATGAACTTTCTAAAATATTAAAAGGATTATATAGTGAGGAAAAACTTTATGCAAGAACACTGAGACTGCAAAACACTGATTAGAATGGCTTGCCAACATGGCAAACAGAGCCAACAGCATATATAAATTGTAGAAGTTGAGGGAAAAAATCTAACAATTTATGTAGAAAGAAAGTATTAAAGGCTTAAAGAAAACCTTTAGAACAAAGAAAAAGATAAGCCAAAAGTTTTGGATATCAACAAATAATTATTTACAGCATTTAGCAAACAAATTTGAAGACATGTTTCAAGAAGAAATACAAACTTGCTTATATATTTTGAGGGTTTATTATGTTTGAAATACTTTATAGCTTTCCAAGCAACATGTAAAATATAGATAAGAGCATAATAGGCCAAGATACAATGGTTATCTAAATCACAATGTTCACTAAATTACAATACAATAATCACATGCCAAGAGGTCATGTCTAATAAACGAGAATGCCTTTAGATTCACTTCCAAAGCATAAGGGAAATGGATAAGACAAATGTTCGCGGCGGCCTTGGCCGCCGCGATAAATTTCTTGTAAGCTTAAAATCGTGTGTTAAAATATTACACTACGAAGCAATTAATTTAATCCTCGTACATAACCTCTCACTAAAAACCACCAAATAGCAGTGGCGAAGGGCACCGTGATAAATTCTTGTAATTAATAAATATGGGTGCGAGATTTTCCTTAGAAAAATGCCACTATGGTTGAGCATAGTGACATTACTACATCAATAATGCTATGAACGTGAACTCAGGCAAACTGGCAAGCTCTACGCTAGCAGTAGCAGGCCAACAATATCAGAGCAAGGCAGATATGCATGAAAGTTCCCTCGTATGCAACTGCAATAGAGATTCAGGATTGAAAGCACACACACAATGGATCTGCCCATATAATGTCTAGAATCTCTTCTGCACCACATGCTTTATTTCTATCTATCCCTCCACTTTGACTTCTCAGAAGAACATTTTTATATTTTGTATCTTGTCAGATTCAGACGTGCCCATTCACTCAGATGTTCCACACATAAATATCTCATCTGCAACTTCCACCACTTCATGGCCATTATCGAATTTCATGTTATTATGTTTTGATTGCAACCCTTATAACTATGAACTCAACAAACTTTCCATCATGTTCACATTTCTCATAGTAAGATCCAAAAAAAATTCACATCATATAGACTTGAATGTCGTGTGTACCTAGCCATAAAGTAGAATGGTATATTGCCTCGAATTGGGAGGTTGCATAATTGAAAAATACATATGCATCCTTTTGCCCAAATACTCATGATGCTTCATAAGGCAGTGCCACACAAATAGAGTATTGTGTTCCCCATCATCTGATACATAGTAATGCATTTTCTTGATAGTTTCATCTACCATTGAAACATATTGATATGTTATTTGAACCAATATGGTAATCTAGTTGCTGATCCAGCGCATGGACTATACCTCTACTTCTTCCTTGAACATATAGTTATGTGCAAAATCCACTACTGAAGAAGATTCTCCACAAGCTCTTTAAATTGTTTAGCCTGCTAGTGATATCTGTAATTATGCAATAGAAACATTTTTAGGTGCTCTTTCAAGCTATATCAATGTACTCCCTTCAGTTTCCTATTACTTTCACTTTCTTCCCTGGCACAATTCACTCTCCATAATTAATACATGGCTTCTCATGAAGTATATTTAATTCACTCTTGAGACACAACACTCCTCTTCATAGGCTTCTTGTAGATGCAATCTTTTGCTAGTGTGCCCTACATTGACAAACTCATGATTTACACGCATCATAGGTGTAAGCAATTTATTGAATGTTTGGTCCTCGTCCTATAGTTTATATCCACTAGCTTTTGTATCCATACATGTTGAATGCTTAGGTAACAACCAGTATACCAGCCCCAGTGTACATGGAAGCCAATTTTTACTGGTGCATACTCACACAATTATTGTGGAGCTTATCCTGCTGCCTTATGGCGGCACCGATTGGAGGACATGTATAGGCACAAGTTCTACCACGTCGGGGATCATCATCGTATAACCCCAGTAACCAACTCCCAAAGCTAAAGATACACTGGCCAGGGTTGAACCCCTGACCAAGTGCACATTTATTTTGGCATTACTAGGCCTATACCAACTCACCACACATCCATTGGGCAAAACTTTAGCCATACATGCACACTTTGTAGGCAGGATAGAATCCCGCCTCAGGAAGTCGGGGAAATTTTAGGTAACAACCAGTATACCAGCCCAGTGTACATGGAAGCCAATTTTTACTGGTGCATACTCACACAATTATTGTGGAGCTTATCCTGCTGCCTTATGGCAGACAAAGTGGAGGACATGTATGGGCACAAGTTCTACCACGTCGGGTGGAGCTTATCCTGCTGCCTTATGGCAGACAAAGTGGAGGACATGTATAGGCACAAGTTCTACCACGTCGGGGATCATCATCGTATAACCCCAGTAACCAACTCCCAAAGCTAAAGATACACCGGCGGGGTTGAACCCCTGACCAAGTGCACATTTATTTTGGCATTACTAGGCCTATACCAACTCACCACACATCCGTTGGGCAAAACTTTAGCCATACATGCACACTTTGTAGGGGGATAGAATCCTACCGGTGAAGTCGGGGAAATTTTAGGTAACAACCAGTATACCAGCCCCAGAGGACATGTGTAATAAAGCCTTGCTATCCCATCAGTCCTTGTTTTAAATGATTAAATGTCTATATTCTAACAAAAACATGTAATGGCACTTATCCAAGTTCACATGGTTCCTTATTGTCTCGTAATTCATTCTGTCCTTACACAATGTTGAGTGAAACAGAGGGTTGAAAAAGAAGAAGAAATGGAAGCTCTTACAATATTAGTAATGTTCCATGTACCTTCAAACACATAAATATTTATGCACAATCATGATAAACAGAAAAAAAAGAAAAAAAAAAGACATCAACTTGAGAAAAGGAAGATTATAAGCATGCTGAATCACGCATTTTTCTTTGGCTGCAACTTCTTCTGTAGTAGAAACATCTAATTAGGGGTTCTGACTATAAACATCTTATTAAGCGGTATTATCAACAAAATTTCGCGAAAAAAGGTATGCCTAACCTGCCTTTTCTTAAATTAGTTCTCAATGGTATCACCATGTTCTCCATCTTGTTCTTTATCAGAAAACTTTAACTCATTAGCAACATTTACTATATTAGGAGAAACTACTTTTTCAACCATTCTGCTTTGGGTGACTATGTCATCAATAATATTTTTCTCAGCAGCAACGTCTTCAAGAGCATACGCTGCATCATTGTTGGCTTTCTTTGGTGTCCTTACTAGAACCGAAGCACCTGCAATAAAATTCTAGAAATGTATTGCAGATTTACTTGAAAAGGTAATAATGATTATATCAATTAGACCTTCAATCAAAAGATTATATCAATTAGACTTGAATGGGCTGTTGCATAATTTGTAATCCTACCTGATCTAAAGGGATTTATGGTTGGAGAGGTGTGTGAAGTCTTCAATGCAAATGGATGTATCTGGTCAAATTTTGATTGTTCAGAATGTGTTTAGCATTCTTTGCTAGCTTCTTGGTTGTACTGCCATTACTATCAGCTTTAGTCTCTTCTACAACTTCAAAATTGTGTCCGAGTTCTTGTATAAGACCAGTTGGCATTTGGATGTTGCAACCCTGGACTATGCATGCCCGGGCATCTGCCATAGCTTCAAAGCAACGGACATGGAATGTATGTTGGCATTTCATGCTCACTATGAAATGGTACTCATGTGCATATAGCAATCCACATGCATCACAAACATTAGACTCATTTGCAGTAGGAAGTTTGTAAATGCCCATTTGGGTCTCCAAACGTTTTCGCACACAAGAATCACTAGAATGTTGTTGGATTGCAAGCAGATGCATTCTCTTTGTATTCCAATAAGAAATTTCATTAGACAAAGAAGCAACAACATTGAGAGTTAGTGAAAGTTTACAAAGTTCATCATTTCAATACTTGTCAAACATTTTCATATAGTTGTGCGCGACTTTTCACAATCCCACACGTTGCATTTAGAAGTCCTCTCAACTGTGGTTTGAGTTACTTAAGAACAAAATTAGAATCCACTATATTAGGAGCAAAGGTTTTGGGACATATTATATTGTTTGACTGATTACAAGAACCCTCGTATGTGCTATCATCAATCAGCAAAATAGCTTGGCTTGGTGTTGAAAGTATTTCTAGCACACTTTGGACAGATCCTTTTGCCTTGATTAACCAAATTTCAATTTTGTGTTAGTGCAGTCTTCCTGATTCAAAATAAGAAGGAGCACGCTCTTATATTCCTACAATAATTTCTCACAAACAAACTGACATTGCTTTGACTGAGCCATGCTGGACCACTTCTATTGGCTCAATTTGATAAGGTTCACATCTGACTCGCACGATGGTGGGATCCTCTCTTTCAAGTCATGCAACTTACCCAACATCTGTGATGCTCCCTACAAAATATATGGCGCCCGGCCGTACACTCCGTAGGAAATCCCCCATGGTCCTTCGACCGCACGTGCCCTTCGTCTATCCCGCACTCCAGGGTATCCCTAATGCAGGAAGGGGACACGAAGGTGTCTTGCGCGCCCTTCCCCTATGGGCTCCTATAATAGCGGAAGCATAAACAATGTCAGAACTAGCAATAACAATATATCGAACTACCTCGAAGGGTAGCGCATCCATACATCTACAGATACAATAGAGATAAACACATGCCATAAAACATGAGAGATCCTACCCAGGGCTCCGACTCAGTGGGAGGTAAACTGACGGCTAGGCCTCAAGATAGAGCAGACCGAGTCATAATAATGGCGGGGCTGGCTCGAGACAATGGCTAGGGTTGACCACTCCATCCGCCCTCCTGTGCATACTTTGCAGAGGGCTAGATCGGGCTCTGGTACGACTCTAGCCTTCCGGATGCGCAATCTCATGGCATCACCCATCGAGACTACTCCGGGTTGCATCTCTCCGGTCCGTCGAGGCAAGAAGGGTTCCATCTCCCCTTCCCGGAGTCTAGAGGTCCCACGGGCGGCTAGAGAATCGTGGCGACACAGGATTCTTCTTTGACTTAACCCCCAAAAACAAGAGCCAGGTCGTCACCTGCTGCTCTTGAGAGGCAGGGCGACACCATTGCCCCAGGAGGTGTCGGACCCATGCCCAGCCCACTTGAAGTGACCAGCCATAAGCCTAGCCCGCTGTGGGGTCCCCAGTAGCCACGCTCAGTAGGGACCCTCCCTCCGTCTCGCCTCTAGCCCCGTTATGTAGTGCTGAGTCATACCATAGCTCCCATAGTCGGGTGGGTTCTTATGCACAGGCCGCAGAATAATAGGAACTAAAGGGTCTAAACTAGGAGCATTACTAAGTAATGGCTACTAGGTCTCTACCCCCCTTCCCAATACAAGAGGAGCAAACATGATCAACCAATATCACACATCCACATAACATGATCATAATAAGAAGAACATCTAAAACTAATCATATACATCTAACTTACAGTTAGGGTTCATTGATTAGGGTTCAAGATCTCCATTGAGGTGTCTAGGAAGGCTCTACTAGAGACATGAAATGCTAACTCATCTGGAGTCTTAACTTCCAGATGATCTACAAAGAACTCTAATCCAAGTACCTGCTCCTGAGGAACTCCCTCCTATTCCTGGCATCTCCATGGTCTTCGAGATGGTCGAAGTAGCTCTCACTCCAAGGACTGCACATGTTCTGGGGGCTGCTGTGCTATGCCACATCAAACGTTTCTCGAAACGGAGTTTAGTGCGAAGAAGGTTCACAGACTGTTGGAGCCAGGAAAGAGGCCTAGGGTTAGGGTTTAGGCCTTTATAGGTTAGGGTTCACATGTTATGCCACGTGGCTCCAATAGGGTAGTCCCATGTGGCGGGTGCCCAATAGGTTAAGGCCATGTGGAAAATGGTCCTAACCTAAGGTTGGCTAAGTTACATAAATAACTTAGTCATGCACCTTATGCCACTAATCTATGGTATACAAGGCTATGAAGGTAGACTTGTATAGTGACGGACCTGGAAATATATATATATTTATGACGTATATTTCCCTAGAACGTCACATTCTCTTCTGAGGATAATGATGTCCTCAACATTACGCCAAGGTGACGACTCTAATCTACTCCTGCAAAACACACATGAACATACAACTTGATTTAAATCAAACGATCAACTTCCTATTAAGCAATTGATACGTATCATAGGCTATATTTGTCCACACTTCCAAGACTTTGGCATATGCACTCCACTAAGGCGAATGCATATGCCTAGAGAATGCCTTTAGAGCATATCTCATCATCGCCTACACTTCCAAGACTTTGGCATATGCACTCCACTAAGGCGAATGCATATGCCTTACTAAATCTAAGCAAAGACATACGACTTAGCTAAGCACCTAGCAAGTCTGCGTCGACCAGCTCGGAGATGACTCGGCCGTCGAACTCCTTCATAAAGTCCGGGTATTGCTTCTCTAGATCCTGCTTCAATACCCAAGTTGCATCTTCCACAGACGAGTGCATCCACTTAACCAAATATTGGAGGAATTGAGACTTTCTGGTCTTCTTGAATGCCTTATCGAGGATTAACTTGGGTACTATTTCAACTTGTTCCTCCGTCATCTCCAACAACATTGGAGTTTCCAAACCTCATCTGGTTTTGGGTTGTGCCTTTTCAACAGGCTCACATGGAAGACCTTATGGACTTTAAGATGTGCAGGCAAATCGAGCTTGCAGGCTTGGGTGCCTACCCACTCCAAAATTTTGAAGGGACCTGCCCACTTAGGAGCAAGCTTCTTGCAATTGCCGATGAGAAGCTTGGCTTGCTTGACTTTGATCTTGAGCCACACAGTGTCCCCTACCTAGAACTCTCTTACGGTCCTATGCCTGTCGGCTACACTCTTCTGCCGACTCCTTGCTGCTAGAAGATATCCCCTCACTTCTTCCACCAGGTGCTGCATATCAGATAACATCTGCTGAGAGACTTCAACTTTGGACACTGTATTGTGCCACGTATCTAGTGTCAAGCATTGATACCCATAATTGGTCCTGAAAGGGGACATGTGACGGCCCCAGCTCCTATACGATGCCCCGACCGTATACAAACTGGAGATCATCCCTCAAACCAGCATCTGCTTGCTGACATGAGGCCGTCCACCTAACATCGGGCCCTTGTTGGTGACCAAGAACCCGTGCGGGAAGAATGGGCGTGTCATTCATCCCGTCTCCCTCGGGATCGATCTAGCCGCGAAGCGTAAACACACATGAGCACATGACATCAATCAACAATAACATACCCACCTCGAAGGGTGGTCCACCATCTCAAGAGCTACAACAACACATCAAGACATCAACATAACATGGGAAAATCCTACCCAGTTCGGACTCTGGGAAAGGCCCGGCGGCTTGGGTCTCGGGATAGCAATGCGGCATGCGAATTCATGGCAAATGGATTTGGCTGGCATAGAAACATGGTCGTTGGGTAGTCCACTCCATCCGCCTCTCCCATTGCATACTTTGCGGATAGGGTGAAAAGTATTGGAGCGACCCACGTGAGCCCCGTTGCATAGCCAAAGGGGCTACCATTGGGTTGCATCTCGCTAGCTCCCGATGAGGCGGGAGGAGATTACTCTCCCCCGAAGGTTCATGCCAATCCACAAAGAAGCTAGAGAGAGCCACCGCCATTATATCGACTTGAACCCCTAGAAGATGACGATCACCCAAGAGGTGTCGAGCCCATACCCTACCCGCACGCTAAAGGGGTGGTATTAGGCCTAGCCCACAATGTTCCCCGGCCGTGCATTACGCACTGGAGGGATCAAGCTGTGGATCAGACAAGCCCTCCCTTGTCAGTAGGTCTAGCTCCGCCACCCACAACAAAGGGGGTCTTATGTACGTGCCGCATTGGTGGGAATTAATGGGCTAAAACTACTGATCATTCAATCCTTGGACTCGGGTCTCTACCCCCTTCCCAATACACAAGAGTAGCATAGAATGTCACACATCATCATACGTAACCAACAATAGAATACATCTATTCTAAACTACCTAATCATACAGAGTTAGGTTCATTTGTTAGTGTCTATCATTCTTAGGGTCAGAGGGTAAGCCTATAGTTAAGAATGAATGCTAATCCTACAGAATGAGGGCTGAAAACTCGGATCTAACTATCGGATCAACCACTAACCCGCATCTTGGCTGGCTCCCACTCCTTTGAATGCGTCCATGCTGCTGGATCTCGGGATTGCTGGTCTTGGATCGAGCTGCAACCTGGGAATTCCGACTTCTCTGCTATTGTTCAGGCGAAAATGCGTCCAATGCGGCTCCAATCCGAGATTCAGGGCTGGAAACCGAAAGGGTTCCCCTTTTTAGGGTTTATGCCCCTTTATGTCTACGAATTTAGGGCTGGTCCCTTTTGGTCAATGGGCCATTGCCACATGGCAAAAAGATGTTATATTCACATGTGGCCTTAACATGTGCAATATAATGGTTCACAGGGTCGTACCCTAGGGTACTACCCCTTTACGGTCGCTTTGTACATGTCGTCTGAGTCGACATGTACTAGTGACGTGTCAGTATAATATACGTATTCATACCGTATATTATTCTGGAACGTCACATTCTCCCCACCTTGGATTGATGCTGTCCGCAGCATCACGAGTCTCTCCACCTTGGAAGCCTGCATAAAGCTTATCGGACTCTTCCGATACATGTAATTAACACTATTATTATAAGATAATACTTAAAAATTATAAGTGAAATGTTACAATCATCATGTGGTAAGGCACTTAATTTATGCTTTACTTTAACATTAATTATAATATCAAGATTAAACATGATAAAATTGTTCTTAAGGTTCTCGTCCCCTTGTAGCATTTATTCACTACATATACTACAAGTTCTTGTAGTGCCACCTCCCGCCGGTTCGTCGTTCTATTGGCCTGCAGGTTCAACACTACATTAGTACATGATTACTTATTATAAGGGTTGGTTGTTAGGGAACCACCCATTAAACACAATTACATGAATGCAAGGCATATCTCCCGGCGTGGGAAGATTATGCTTCTTCCATCGTGGGTCGTGGAGGCAGCCCTATCGTTGCCCTAGGATGACACTCATGCCTACACCTTTAGTTGCTTTTTGCGTGAAGGTTGGTGTCCTCCTCGTACTTGGGCGTGAAGGATCCTTCTCGTGATAAGCATTTGACTAGAGATGCTTCCCTATCATGCATCTGAATGACCTCTTTTCTCTCAAGCTGACTACTTCCGTAGAATCGGAAGTAGACTCCTATGTTACCTCACTCACCCATCGGTTTGGAGTCGACTATTTCGGTGACGAGCCGACCCTTGCATTGCTCCATGAATTGTGGGTACCGCTTCTCAAGATCTGATTGGAGTACCCACGTAGCGTCCTCCACTGATAAGTGCGTCCATTTCACAAGGTACTGGAGAAATTGAGATCTTCTCATCTTCTTATAGGATCGGTCAAGAAGAACCTCAGGAACAAAGCTGATCGTCCGTTAATTCCAGTAAACTCGGTGTCTCCAATACTTCCTCTGGATTAGGAGTGTGTTTCTTTAGGAGACTTACGTGAAAGACTCTATGGATCTTCAGGTGTGCTGGTAAGTCCAATTTGTAGGCTTGGTTGCCCACTCTTTCGACAATTTTGAATGGACCGGCCCACCTTGGAGTAAGCTTCTTGCAATTGCCGATGCGGAGCTTTGCTTGTTTGACTTTTATCTTCAGCCAAACATCGTCCCCTACTTGGAACTCCCTTACTGTTCGGTGCCGATCAGCTATGCTCTTTTGCCGGCTTCTTGCTGCTAGGAGGTATCCTCGCACCTCTTCAACCAATTGTTGCATCTCGGCTAACATCTATGGGATACTTCTACCTTGGACACATGGTTGTGCCAAGTGCCTGGTGTTAAGCACTGATAGCCCTAGTTGATCATAAACGGCGACATTTGGGATGACTCCTGCTTGGCGCTATTGTATGCAAATTCAACCAAGTAGATGAAGTCATCCCACTTTGATTGCTTGTTCCAGACGTAATTTCGCAACATATCCTCAAGTATCCGATTGGTGCGCTCCGTTTGCCCATCCATCGAGGGATGATAAGCCGTGCTCATTGACAATTTCGTTAGATGGTTTGAAGAGATCCCGCGAGAATGCACTCATGAACTTGAATCCCTATCGAGATTATTTCTCTTGGCATGCCATGGAGTCTAAAAATCTCCTTTGTGAATAACACAGCCGTATCCAAAGCCGTGTTGGTGCTCCTACAAGGCACAAAGTGCGCCATTTTCGACAATTTGTCGACTACGACCATTAAGGCGTCTTTGCCCCTCATGGTTCTAGAGAGCCCTGTAATGAAGTCCGTGCTAATTATCTCCCACTTAGAGTTTGGTACTGGCAATGGCTCTAATGCCCCTGGAATTCATAGTTGCTCTCCGCCAATTGGTCTGACGGGACATAGCCGACACTTTCAGCGTATATATCTTGCTATCGCTTCTTCATGCGACCAATAGTAACTACTTCTTATCTTGAAGTAGGTTTTAGGTAAAACCTGCGTGGCGGCTATTGGGCTGTTGTGGGTGTCATGGAGAATCAACCCGACTCAGATGATTCGGCACACACAACTTATTTTTATGGTACAAGAGATTTCCTTCCTTCTTAAAAGTTTGAAGGTTTCTCTCTCTTTGTCCGTTCTTGCCTCTTTAGAAAGGCTTGCCCATACTTCACGAAAGTCCTTGTCCGTTGGCAACGTTTCTTCTATTTTCTTGCCAAACTCAGCGGTGAGTGTTGATATGGCATTGCAATGCACTCTTGTTGTTAAGGGATGTCTTGACAGAGCATCTGCAACCACATTGAGTTTCCCTCGTACTCTTCCATGAACTCCATCCATCTCCTTTGTCTCAAATTCAATAATGGTTGCGTGAAGATGTCGCGTAGACTCGGTGGTCGGTATCTAATTGGAACTTCCTTCCCAATAGATAGTGTCTCCAAATCTTTAAAGCTCTTACCAGCGCCAATAGCTCGATGGGTGTATTGGTTAGCGAGTCTGCGTCGTTCATCTTGGTGAATCGTATGCTATGACTCTTTCTTCTTGCATTAGGACTGCTCCCGTCACGATCTTGCTAGCATCAGTTGCAACTAGCTTGTCTTTCTCTGGATCTGGCAATGTTAAGACGGGGGCAGTTGTTAAGGCTTCCTTCAACTTCTCAAATCCTGCTTGAGCCTTCTTTTGCCAATGTGCCACCAGGTCTTTTTATCTTTTACGCCTTGGTGAGGTCCGTCAAAGGTTTGCTATCTTAGCAAAGTTCTTGACAAACTTTCTATAATATCCGCTAAGCCTAAAAGCTTCTCACATCGTGTATGTTCTTTGGTGCCGGCCATTCAATTACCGCTTGGATCTTTGTGGGATCGGTGGAGATGCCGTCTGCTGATATGATATGCCCCAAGTATTCCACTCTTTCGGTGGCGAAATGACATTTCGACAACTTCGCATAAAGCTGGTGCCTAAGAACACGATAACAAATGTGTCAAGGAATTCCCGAAAGATATCGTTCATGAGTCTTATGAACGTTGCTGGGGCATTAGATAAGCTGAATGGCATCACCGTGAATTCATAGTGGCCATATCTTATCCGGAACGTCGTTTTGTGGACATCTTCCTCCTTGATTCTGATTTGATGATAGCCGGACCTTAAGTCTATTTTGGAGAAGACCCTGGCACCTTGTAGCTGATCCATCAGATCATCTGCTCGGGGTAATGCATACTTGTTCTTGATGGTGTGCTTGTTTAATTGGCGGTAGTCAATACACATCCTCAAGCTTCTGTCTTTCTTCTTGACGAATAAGATGGGGGCTCCGAACGGAGACACTAGGTCTTATGAACCCTAGGTCTAATAGTTCTTGCAATTGTTTCTTCAACTCTGATAGTTCGTGGGCCGTCATTCTATACGGTGCCTTACTTGCAGTGTTGTCAGGTACGTTTAGTACGGTACGGGTATTATACGTATTTAACGTATTAATACCATATGCATACCTTCCATTTAAAAAGTACTTTAAATACGTTTTTTGGAATTATAAAATACTTATTAAATATGTAAAATACGTACTTTACGTACAGTACGTTAAGTACTTCTTGTATTTTTTTAGAACTATTATTTCTTGTATTGCAGTTGAAACAGTTGCAATAACAACTAATATGAAGAACTTCAAGTTTTAAATAATGAACTAGAATATATTACAATAGAAGATTAAGTATTTCTCAAAGTTTTCAATCCAAAATATGTCCATTTGTGAGTTATATATTCTAGTTTGCAATATACACCCATAAACAAATAAATTTAAGGAATTGTTGCTCATTTATTGCATCCGAAGCTATTAACCGCCACTGACCTCTATATTTCTTTCCTGGCATGAATGCAAGCTACTGAAGTATTAAGGAGAAGGTTTGTCTCCTGCCATGCAAAACAAGGAGAAAGATGGGTCTGCATCTTCATCTCCATTCCAATTCGGCAGTTAGGGTAAGAAGAAAGAGGGGGAAAACACATAGGTTTTGGGTTTTTATTTGCAAGAAGATTGGTTTTTTTGTTTTTTAAAACTACAATTCCATAATTTCCCTAATGCTTAAAGTCTCCTAATATGTTTTTTACTCCTATTCTATAATATATATAATAATGTATTTTTCCTAATGTATAATTTTACCAATTCTATTAGTCTAATATCATTTGGACGCTTTTTTTTTGTAAAGTACATATCATACGTATTGTATATATTAATACGTTATATACGGTATTAATAAAACAAGAGCTCAATTTGACCTGTCAACTTATAGGTATAGCATTTATAGTATGCGGACGTAATGTAAGCGTAAAATCGGGTGCAGTGCGTAAACAACACTGCTTACTTGTGGGCTTGGTGCCTGGTTCGAGTGCAATTTCGCACTCAACTCCTCTATATGGTGGAAGTTCCTTGATTTCGTCAGGGAAACAAGTCATGGAACTCCTTTATTAGCTTAGCTATCTGCTTGGGTAGCTTGCTTACTGATTTATCTTCTTTATCCCTGGTGCCCCTTCGCCCGGCAAGTTCTAATTTGAAGATGTATGCAACTTGCTCCTTTTGATGCATCTAAGTAACTTCTTTTCGACATGCATTGCATTATGGGTGTTACTTCCTTACAGGTGATCTCTATGATTTTAGTTTATTGGTAGTGAGCTTGACCTTTCGCTCCCCACAATCTATTCGCGCCTTTGCCGGGTTGAGGTATTCCATACCTATGATGAGGTCATATTTTCCGATGTTCATGATCCTCCGCCCCCATTTCAATGTTGATCCGGTAAGTCTATATTGAAATTCACCCTCTCTTTGCCGGTGTGCCTGATGGCTCCGCTTAGCTAACACTCGGGCCCGGGCTTGGACTTCGACTTTCAACTTTAGCATTTCGCCATCCTTGGTGGCGAAATTGTGGGTCTTGCCTGTGTCTATGAGGACTATAAAGATTTGGCGGCTACCTTACCAATTGTGGATATTACTTGATACTTGGTTCTCCGCGTTTTCGTATCAATGGCGGCAAAGATATGACACTCACCATGGATAAAGTCGCGTCCCCGTGCTCCTCTTCTCCGACGGGGTCTCCCAACCTCCCATCTCCATAAGTCTTTGCATTCATCACGAGCAGGCATTTGTGTGTTCTATGCCCCATTTGGAAGCACCGGAAGTAATAACCGCTTTTCTATGCATTCTTGCCGCTTTTTCTTCGGAATGGAGTTGGCCTTTTGTCTTTGAGTAATTTGAGCCCCCGTCCTTTGTCTTTGAAACGACCGCTTTCTCTGGCTGTTTCCATTGATTTCCCAGTATGGCGTCTTAGCGGTGATGATTTGCCCTTGGGCTCGGCCTCCATACCCTTTTCCTTTGTCATACCAATCGTTTTGGTTCACTATTACGGGGCCAGTTCCTTGTAAGCTTATGGCCTTTGCTTCGCCTCCGATCGGCGACCCGGGTTCGAGGGCCTCGGACTAACTAAAAAGAGATCCTCATTCAAGCCCTCCACATAGCCTTCCACCGCTCTTCTCTCGAGTTTCGCACATAAAGCCTCAACCTCATGAACTCCTCCAGATATATTTCATGCGGTTTGTTCCCTGTTGCAACTTTGTGGGAAGGCTTGCATCGATGGCACTTGTGCTCTCTTGGCGATAGTGTCGTTTGAAGGGCCAGCGAACTTTGTGAACCCGCACTTGTCTCTCGCTCATCCCATGGGCTTTGGCATAGCCCTCCACCAAATCTGGCTGCCCCCGGGTTAGCGGTGGCCCACTGCGCCCTTATCCTTATCCTTCATACCGTAAGCATTTCCATATTCACTCATCTCGTCGCCTAGCCATGCCCGGCTTCCATCCCCCGATGTTTTTACCGAAAACGTTTCCAAATTGGCGGGCTTTCCAAACGTTACTCAAGGCCGAAGCCGACCTTCTTCGGTAGTCGGGATTGGCTGGCTATCTTATCCTTATTCTTTCTTCCTTCGGGTCGTTCTTTCGGTTTCTTCCTCGGTTCGAGTTTGAGTCGAGAACATCTGAAAAGAGTCGGAGCTAGGATCAAATATTCACGCCCCTTCGACTATGATGGGCGCTGGAGGCTTGTTATTCCAGCCCGATTGGTTTGTGCTATCTAGGTGTGCCCTGTCGGTTTTAAACGGCCAACATCTTGTTACGCTTCCCCCGTTATTCCTCTGGGTCCACTTCCATTTCATCTTCACTTTCATCCTAAGGTCCTCTCTTGCTTTGGATGATTCCGCTTTGGACTGCTCATACTCAGCGGTAGTTGCTCGTCTCTTTGCCGAGTCCAAGGGTGTAATCTCTAGTGGCTGGATTGACGGCTCTCCTACCACCAGTTTGGGCCCTATAGAATAAGTATAGTGCTAAGGCTGCGTTGTAAGAGAAGAATCTCTTTCTATTCTTGCTTTCGGGGGTCATGTAATTGGGTAGGCCTTTCGGTCCTATTCTCGCACAATTTAGCAATGTTGGGTATATGACCTAGGGCTGTTTGCAACATCTTTGGTACAAAGTACCCTATGCATGGGGTATTTCTTTTGTGTTGGGAGCTACTTTCTTGGAATTCTTGCGAGAACTTGTTGGTAGAATGGGTTTGAATTGAGTTGAGGCAAGTCCTAATTCTTTTGGAAAACTTGGAATACTAAGGCAACATCTACCCGAGCAACATGGGGAGGCTTGTATGCAGTTGATGAATGATGATGTAGCCATGAGGACGAAGCGTAGTGTCGATATCGAACGGATTTGGAAGCTTAAGGAGACGGAAAATCGCTTTGGGGCGAGGAGCAAGTTTATAGGTGTTGCTTGGGGGTCTATGAGAGGGTATTTATAAGAGTTTTGTAACCTAAATTTTAGGGTTCCTCAAACTTTTGACATTTTGAGGTGAAGTTTGATGTTTCTAGGTTAATTGGGAGTTAAAATGGATTCTATAGAGTTTGGGGTTCTAATGCAACAAATTTTGGCTGATTTGGATATGCCTAGCACAAGTTATGGGGTTTGAAAAATCGGACCCCTCTAAGCATCGCGAGAGCATAGTTAGGTTAGGACCTAAGTGGCCTGGCGCATCCTTGGAGGTGTTGGTCCAAATGGCGCCAAATATCCCCTCGGGCCCAAATGATGCAAAACAAGTTTTAAGAGGTGAATTCTTACTTATCTTCTTATGTAATGCAAGTTTGTGTGCTTATTTACTTCATTTGGAGGGGAAGTGGCTGATCAATGGTCCGATTGGTTGGACCCCTCTAAGCATCTTGCGCGAGAGCATAGTTAGATTGGAACCTAACGGTAATAAAGCCTCCTTGGAGGTGTTGACCTCCAAAACCAAATTTCCCATTTGCTCCTTAATTGCTACTACACTTGATCTCATGCACACTTTAAACAAACTATCGTCCTTATTATTCAAAAATTTTCACACTTTACATATAAGCTCCTTAGTTACAAAAAGTATTTTCTGTCCTATTTGTGCATTTCTCTTGATGTGCCTTCGATCTCATGTCTTCGGTGTCACGGTGACTCTTTTTTGCGTGGGCGTGCGCCAATGAGTCTTCAAAGTGTTGCATGACCTCCATCTGCAAGCTTCTTGCAAGAGTAACATGTCGTTGGTTACTCGCTTGTCCGGTCGTAATCCCACAAAATCTCTCGGACAAATCCTCGGAATGCAGCTCACGGGGATAAGAAATCCGTAACTCCGTTGGAAGTGTCGGATTTCTAAAACTTTCCCAAATCTTGAATCTTGGGATCTTCTCATGGGCTTACGGGGGGCCGAAGCTCTGGTGGAGGTTTCAAAGCATTGGCCGCCCTCCTTCAATGTATTTCACCTTATGCGCCTCGTAATAGGCACTATACTCAGTATGCATCTTCTTGTATGCATTATACTCTGCTAACTCCTTCTTATACTTCCTCTCGGGCCCTAAGGTATACGAGTCCCTCATTTATTTTGCCTCTTCCCGACTTCTTCAAGGTCGCTTTGTCTCCCCTCGAAGTTCTTCGATGCATTTGCCATTGTGGAAGCGGGGTTGTTCAAACCGGTGGTTCTGCCGGGTCTGGGCTGGGGTTCGTCTCTCTTCTTGGGGTTCCTCGGGCTCGGGATGACGCTTCTGCTTCTTTTTCGAGGATTCTCCAATTCCGTCAAATACTTTATCCAAGAAGTTCCGCGTATTACCTGAATCTTCTCATGACGATGAGGGTTGGTCGATTTTTGGTGGATTCGCTGGCGACGGATGATGCCCGTAGATCTCCTCTTCTTCTTCTTTGGTGGCTCTTCTCTCATCACTCCTTGCCCTTTTCTTCCCTCGTTTCTTGACCTTTGTTCCCGCCGTTGGTCTTCTTGGCCTCCTCCTACGCTTTACGTGCTTTCTTCTTTGCCTTCTCCTCTTTCTTCTTTGCCTTCTCCTCTTTCTTCCGCCTCTTCTCTAGATTCGGTAGTATCCATTAGCGATTTGGGGTCTTGAAAATGGCCTCCTATCAGCCATTCCCGTCATATTTCGCTCCCTTTTTCCCACGCCACCTAGGATACCAAAATCTCATCATTCAGATTTACTTGGAATATTCTCGGAATAAGGGGGATCGCGCATTCATGGCCATATGTATTTAATTTCGTTGGTTGTCGTATTGGTGATGCAACACGTGGCGCTTTCTAAAAGCCACTTGCATTCATTACTACAAAAATAGGGTAGAAATGGCACAAAGTGACATTTATCCTCTGCCTTTTACTGGGGCATAAACGCGTCACTTTTGTGTCATTTGGGAGCACAAACGTGATAAATGGCACAAAAGTGACGCGTTTATGCCCGGTAAAAGCAGTGAGGATAAATGTCACTTTTGTGCCATTTCTACCTATTTTTGTAGTAGTGATTATAGCATACCGGCAACTCATGACGGTGTCTCTTGGTTTGTCGATACCAAGCGTCGGCGTCACCGATTCTGGCGCTATTTTCATTTAGAGGCCATGGCCATACAAGCTTCCCGCCTTCCACATTTCAAAATTTGAATGTGTAGGTTGAAGCTTTGTATCGACTTTCATTTCAGGGCGCCGCCAGCATTGCCCTTATGGATGGTTCACATGGAGAAGTTTAGGCCCCTCCGGGCCGAAGTTACGGCGAAGTCGATAGCTTGATTAAAAATTCAGCGCTGCATCAGCCTCATAAGTTGGATCTTGCGAGGGCTGGTTTTCAAAGCGGGCCTGAATTTTTTGCCTCAAGTTCAGGAGGGGTTTTAAGCCGGTAACCCATGGGATTCGTCCATGTGAACCCGGCGATGCCGGGATCTTTACTTCATCCCAATACAGGCTTCCCGCCCCTACAATTGAAATTTGAATTTGCTTAATGTATAAAAGCATGGATTGTGGGAGAATGGACTTTTCGATTTCCATATGCACGTTGCAAATTTCAAAAAGCGAGGTTAAATGCGGACGTTCGGCTCACACGGGCGAATTGTCTGGGGCATACAAATTGTACACCTTCATTTCAGCGGCCGATGCGATCCACAGCAGTATGGAAGCTCCAAATGATGTGTAGATAAGGATCCAACCGACTCACGAATATGCTTGGTCTTCAATCGCAAAAAAAGGAGGTCTAAAAATAAGAACTTAGACCTCGGCGACGGTTGCGTCTTGCGTGCTCAAAAAGTGTTGACATCTGGGCGGATGGCGGTTTATATCCATTGGATCCGTTGAGTGGCAAGAAACCGTCATTTCGGGACGTTTTAAGTTTAGTCCGATTTTGTGGTGACGGTAACTCTGGCCTCCTGGGATATTGTGAGAGATTGAGAGAGGATGAAGGCATTCGGAACATGGAATAAATTACTACTCCCATATTTTAGTGTAGCCAAAATAGGTTTAGCTAAACTATCCTTAAATTGGGACTAGAAGTTTCTAATACTTGGCTAAACTAAATGGTTTTTCTCCATCACGGTTTCTTGCTTTTGGCTGAACTTTCACAAAATGGAATGGCAAATATTAGCCATCACGCTATAGTAATTTAAAAAAACCCAAGCATTTTGGCAAAGACATTGAATTTATTGTAAATACATAAATCAAGACACAAACAATACATGAACATGTTCAAAAACCTAAAAAACTAAAGGGAACTACATTGTTCCTTTTCCTCTGATGCTTCAACTTTGTACTTGGAACAAGAAAGAAAGTGGAAAAAAAGGAAAAATATAAATCCTATTTGAAATTTCTTAAAGTTAGTATATACATTGGTGTTGAATTTTAGGCTAATCTATCCATTTTTCCAAGACCTCTCTATCTTAGGTTTAGCTAATCGATGTCCTGATGGATATGTCTGGAGGTAAAGGTTTGGCTATTCAACCTAAAAACTCACTTGGGCGGCAGAAAAATTGGGCTAAAATTTCCTTTTTTTTTGGGCATTTTTTCCATTCACTTTAGCCGTTTTTCTTGGCAAAACTGCTACAAAATAGCCATTTGGCTAACCTTAGCCATTATTTTATTCCATGATTCGGAATCGAATACAGTTCCTTGAGATGCGCTGCTTTCGATAAGGAAGGGGAAATGTCCGTGAAGATGCTAATAAATGACATTATACTTTGCAATGCGAAGGGTTTATACATTCTTGAAGTACAAAGGTTATGGTGTTTGTGTTTAGATACCTCTAATACAAGAAGTCTTTGACTACTTTTCACAATAGATTCCTTTAAAAATCTATTGCTATTTAAATTATAGCAAAAATGAGTCTTGAAACTCTTTAAGTAGTAGAAGAACTCTTTGACTAGTTATCCATTTGATGACCATTTTTTAAGAAAATATGATATGTCACATTCTTATATGCAAACATTCATAAAATTTATAAACATTGAAGGTCAAAGCCATCCTTGTTTAAAGAGGATCATATGATGCGAAATCTTCATGCGCAGAAGTAATTGCATATAAGAAATTCGCCTGGTGTGATCCTTGCGTAAAAAAGTAAATAGAAACACAAATATTGAACTTACAACTTAGCGTAAACAAATAGTATTTTAATAAACCAACACTTTACATACTAACACTTTATACTTTAAATAAGATATTTCTTTCTTTCCTTTTACTTGAAAGCTTTTTTTTTTCAAGATAGATCACACCAAGCGAATAATACATATGCAAAAAAAAAAAAAAGGGACACACTAAATTCGCATGGTGTGATCTACTTTCTTATTTGATGTCAAATTAAAATTAAACACAAGTACTCATTCCTATTTGTATCTAAAATGCTTTACCACTCTTAAGTACATAAGTCATTATCCCTTTTCAAAGAGCATATTATTTTTCAAGAAGGATCACACCGTTTAATAGTACATATGCAACAAAAATGGAACACACTAAATTCGCATCGTGTGATCCACTTTCTTATTTGTTGTCAAATTAAAATTAAACACAAGTACCCCTTCTCATTTAATGCTTTACCACCCCAAGTGCATAAAGTTATTAGTCCTTTTCAAAGAGCATATCTTTTTTTTAAGGATCACATCCAAGATCCTATTTGCATCTAAAATACTTTACCAACTCTAGTAGGGTAAAAGCATGAAAGGGTGTACGTACATCGTACTGAATTGAAGGACGAATTTGTGCTTTTTTGGGGTACATTTTAGATGTACATCAAGATACTATGGTTTGTCGTTTTGTGTCGGATATGCAATGATTGCAAGATCATCCCCGACATTCCCCAAATTTTTGGTTAACCACCACCCAATCGAACCAATTCGAATGGATCCGTCCCTCCCTTTCCGAAATTCCCCTTTCACAGATCTAACAGAGCAGATTCCAGAAGCAAACACATGCCAATTGAATCTACAAGAAATACAAATCAATTTCAATCTGTTCATGGAGGGTGAGAATTCCAATGGAAGTGATGGTTCTAAGCGCAAGTATGCCGACATTGGCCCGATGTTATGCCACAAAACAAAATAAAGAAGCGTGTTGATGTGTCGATGGATTGCATCCTCGATTGTCGCAAACGGCCGTCAGATCAAAGATTAGTTTTTGTGATCGTTTGTTGCAAGATGACAGGCTTTTTACGTTTTCGAACCACAGAATTGGAAATCCTTCCGAAGTTATTGTTATGAAATCAATGATCGAAACTTGAAAGATGGGCTTCAAGAAGTAAAGTCTGCTAATAGCAAAGATAAATTGGCTGCAAAACATTCACTATTATCAATGATTGTTGGAAAAAAAGGAGATATAAACAAGAATGTTTCTTCAAAATTGCTAAAGATACAGCCAAGAAATTTATCCAAAGCTGCAGCAAGAAGGAAGATAATGTCATTAAGTGGAGCAAATGTATGGGCTTTAAGGGGAAGGATGCCAAGATCAAATAGAATCGATGATTCAATCAAATGTCGGTTCGCGGAATTTTGGCTTGACAATACCAAAGTTTCACCAAAGGTTAGAGATGTCATGAAGAGGAGAACACAAGCAATACAATACCTTGATATCTCACAGGTTTGCTCTTGTAATTGAATCAATTCAGTTTTGGAGATTATGTTTTCTTCCAAAATTCTTTCATGACTTTCTTCTGTACATTCTAGTTATGTTCCAAGTGACACGTTAATGAATACACATGGTTTTCATGAAATGTATTGCATTTTACATTGTTTACATTTATACATTGTTTACATAGTAGCGAGTAAATCTTGCGGTGATGTGCTATTAGGTACTTTTTAGATGTACATCCATTATTAACACTTACATGTCCATGCAATTTGCATTTACATGTACTTGAATATCAAAATTACATCATTTTACATTTTAGTGTACTTTTGTAATGAAGCAAAACAAATCAGACATATGTACATTAGTTGTACTAATATTGTAACATTAATGTGATGTACTAATATTGGAACATTAATTAGATGTACATTGGATGTACATTGATGTACATTGGATGTTGGGGTGGAACTGTTATCGTGACATTAGATGTACCGATGTACATTAGATGTACATTAGATGTACAATGCGCATCGCTGAACTGTTGGATGGACATTTTATGTACATAGAACATACATTAATTGTACAATAGTATAGTTCAATACTCTTTTGGCATCGGATGTTGGCGACATCATTTTGCTAACATGGTCTTTAATGCTTTTGTTATTGCAACCGAGCTTTATCAACGGTTTGTATATCGTAATCCCGATACCAAAATTCGCCTCGACAGTTCGAGTATCCAAACCTCGATTGCATAAGGAAATTGAAGGAGAGAAACACATGTTGTTGTGTCAAACATGAGCAAGCGATCTGCATGAAAGGCCTTCAATGATATGAGGAGATCCCTACATGTTAATTGCACTTGTCACGCAGCGTCCGGTGGCATCCCAAAGAAAACAATGGAGTATGTCAAGCAAACAAGAAGACTTTTGATAATGTTAGTATCTTGTGGAGGTCAACGTTAAGGGAGAAATATGTGACGGATGAATGGCATAAACTAAAATGCATCAAAGGCTAATGTGATGAATGTGGAGTGAAGAAATTAGACATCCGGTCCAAACGAGGAAGATGGAATTAGAATGTGGACCGGCAAGTATATGCATATGTCAATGAGCCATCCAAAAAGGTACATCCGTAGGCTTAGATTAGTTGATCGTAATGACAAAGCATCTGTTTTGTTAAAGAACATGAAAAATCAGCTTGCTAAGTTCTGAGATCATAACTTTACAAAGACACCGGGCAGAGCAAACAGCTTTAAAAGATGTGTTGAGAAACCCCGGATAATAGTGTGTTGTCTGTTGTTGACTTTGCAGAGAACTACACATTGAAACCAGGGACAGAAGTGCAATCCGAGCATTGGAATCCTGATCAAATTAGTATTTTGGTCCATATTTCAATGATGAAAATAGAAGGTAAGCTTAAAAAAAAGTGCATTTCTATGTTTCAGATGACAGGAAGCATGACACTCATTTTGTGCAACATGGTTTTAAATTACATTTGGGGTGGCTTAAGAATAATGGAGGTGGACACATAAACCTTCATTATGTGTGGTCGGATGGTTGTGCATCTCAATTCAAATCTGCACGGGCATGGTATGGAATCTGTAGATACCATGTTGAAAATAAAATTCGAGTGATATGGAATTTCTTTGGATCTGGCCATGGGAAAGGCACACATGATGGCGAGGCTGGTATAGCAAAGTTGTGGCTTGAGAGCGAGCAGAGAAAACAAAATGGCATGCCAGTGACAGGTGCAGAAACAGCTTGTGCAGTTTTAAGGGCCAAGGAATCGGATTGTGAAAGGGTGTTTTGGGAGGTTGGAAAAACAGATGTGAACAGGCAGCAAGCATTCAATTGCAAGACTTTACGGGGTATTTCGCAGATACATTCAATGTCAACTATAAACCAAACAGATCCAACAAAGTTGCTATGCACCACTCTCGTGCTTTTGTGATGCTTGCATTAACTTCAATTGGTTGAATTGTGAGAACATTAAACATTGTGGAGAATGGTCTCTAAAAGTTTGGAGCCCACGATCATATTGCCTCTCGTGGTTGAAGCTGAAAATGATGTGGATGTTTTGTATGCAGCAGGACGAGGTTTGGTTTAGATGACATCAGTGGTATTTCAGATGTATTTGTGTCTTTGCGACACTGCACAATGTGGAAGGTGTTTCATACTATGTTCTCATGTGCACCGGGGAAAAGCATGCATTGGAAGAAGATTCAATTGATGACTATGGAAATGAATACTCACTGCACTAGTGTCATTGAAGGACAATATTATGAACTAATCCCCAGCCGCCACAATAAGTATAAACCGCTTCCTACTAAGAATGTTTTGGTACCGCAGAATGTCGTGATTGGGGTTCGAATCCCATTCAAGAAAGTAAACACAAGTTGAAGGGGCAAGCACAAAGATTTCACTTTGCCGATGAAGTCCATGAGACATTGTTATCACAACTTCCAAAGAATTGTAGATGACATGGACTAAGTCGACCGTAGTACTTTCTGAAATATTGTAATACTTTGTTATAAGAACTGAAGAACTGGACTACTTCAGAAGTGCATTATGTACATCAATGTACATAAGATGTACAACACATGTACATCTTATGTACATATGTTGTACATTCCAGAAATATTATAAAAATTTGTTAAGTGTAAGTTGATTAGAATTGAACACAAGAAAGTTGAATTGCATAAACATTAAAAATGGTTTCACCATGGCAAAGATAAGAAATGGACAGGTTTTCATGTACAAATGGTTGATATATTTATATTGTGGACATAAATACAACACACCCGAAAATGAGCATGGCTCATAATTCATGACCAAGCTTCAAAATGTCGGTAGGAGCACGATATCTTATGACTATTGCATCATGTCTTCCAGCCCGCCGAGAGGTGAAGAGATATCCTCTAAAGCAAAAAGAGTCCATGCGGTTTCTATAGCATGTGCCACGGGCAAACCTTTCCATCCTACATGGCCTGCATCTTCCGTGATCGTGCCTTCCCCAAGGGTTGTGCAACAAGTGATTTGTTGCCAATATACCTTTCATGGTTGCTCGTTCCTCATAATTTTCAATTTGCTCAACCTTTTCCCAAAGTTCGGGAACAAAGAAGATAGAGGCGATAATCGGGTCCCCAACCCTATGTACTTGCGGCTTGTGTTGGTTTGTATTACCTCGGATGCAGCGAGAACTCTATCTCTTAGTTTCTTAATAGTCTTTTGTGTTTCAAATTCCATTCATCTACAAAGCAAATGAAGATCACTTAATTATGTATACACACCCATAATTGTACCAATAAGAAAGGCAGTTAAGAACAGAGTACTCAAGTGCAATGAACAAAAACTTTGATACATATATTCATAACATTTGAATTTGTACATCGGTCAAAGTCCGTACCAACAATGGGCGGTCGAGAGGCCAATAACATGATGGCGATTTCTCCATTCCTTGCTCGTGATATTGACTAAATTTAGGCGTAGAGCATCCAAGTTCTTTGCCATAGTTTGCCAAGCAAAATCACCGATATGCCATCGATGCATTAGTCATTGGATGCTCTTTCACATAAACTATACCATCTTCGCCATTTTGAATCCATTAAGCCATGGAATGAGCTCCATGACAAGCAACTGTCACCGCCTAATATCCAAGGTCCAAGAGAAAGGACATATGTAGCTTCCCACGATTCAAAGTGGATTTGTATCTTTCGGCCGTCGTCGAACTGCTTGTCCATAGTACTGGGTACTCTTTCCATACCACGTTTAATGGTTTCACAAACAACCCCTTTTGAGGTTCAAGAGGGTGTTTGTGTGGCAGAGTCCAACACTCAAGCTCCCGGTCTGTAAAACAAACTTCAGCTTTATGGAAAAAGCATCACAAATATGTTCCACAATTGGTTGAAGATTTTAGAAGTGAGTGAAGACCAGATGGCAACATCAAACCCTTCTCTTACAAATGCTAACAGTGATGCTAACCCCGCCCTGCAAAAAAAACCTCATTTCCTATATTAAATTGAAGCTCATCTTTCTCGGATCTGTTGGTATCTTGAGTTAATATTTTCATTCTTGTGCACACTCTTGCCCAACACGTAATTTAAGTCAAAGATAATGAGCTTTCTCCCCAATTAGATGATTCACCTGCGAAGAAGAAAACACTTGAGATTCACAATTTATAATTACATTTCGAGACACACAATTGAGAAAAACACATTGATAATTACACGATTGTTATTTGCACAGGTGTAAGTGAGACAAATAAATTTATTTTTTAATTACTTATTGAGTACAAAGAAGCTCGGAGCATGGCTCATACAAAAGCAGTAATTTACAAACAAGTCAAAGGGACTATCTACCCCGTGGTAGGAACAAGCTGCTTGTATATTCATCTCGCCTTCTACAATTAATGCCTCAATTAGATGATCCCTCCGTGACTTGGCATAGGCATCGAGTGAACCAACTGGGTGTCATCCGCGATGGTGCACAAGTATTAGAGGACTATACCAACAAATAACTAATAGGAAAATAACATGTTCTACTTCTTACAAAATGGAGCTTGGCTGTGCATCAACCACGGCATCTATGAATTTGTGCATGTATGCCACAATGTACATGCAAGGGTTGCTGGTACTAGTTTTCGGCATTTTAGGATGTAATACGTGAGCATCAAAGTTCTTCCTACCATGGTTTAAGCTGTTGGATCCGAGCATCATGTTATTGATCACAAGCTTATGAAACCTGCAAAATTGCAATGTGAGAATAAATCAAGCATAAGAAATTGCAATATCAGAATAATCAAATCATAAAAACAAAACAGAAACTCATACTTACTTCTGGACCACTTTAGCATGGGGTACATAGCCTTTGACAGGAGAGAGGATCTGTATACTTGGGCTAGCTATAGAGGGAAAAGAGCTTTAAAGTGGACCAGCAAGCACAAGTATTGCCAATGCCACATTTGGGCCTTGCAATTGGAACAAATATGTATTGGCATCTTGCAATCAAAAATGCCATCCAGCCCTTCCTTCCTTTATGTTTGTGTTACTGCATCCGTCCCCCCGTTCTTGAGGGGAATTCACAAAATTTCGGAAGGTGTCCGGTCGAACCGTAAAAAACTTGTGTTTCCAATCAGATGGAAGACTGCTACAAAGGTACCTGCACACAAATCCAGATTACATATTAATACATAAGATGAGTGACTTAGGGAATGAAATAACATAAATATGTTGAAATGCTAGCCTACCTCCCATAGACATCTACCATCTTAGAGGTCAAGTCCGCCTTCCAGAACAGTAACTTCGTCAACATCACTTTGAAAGATAGAGGGTGCAGGCTTAGGAGGACAGCCCCTATAAGGAGTGAATGGAACCAACCTTTTCGATCGGTTCACTAAAACCTGCATAAGGAAACAACAAAGATTAGCAAAGAATATATCTATTGTAATCAATTGTATATTACTCACCTTGTAAATTCATCACCTGCTTCAGCATCTTCTGAGGACTGCTGCACCTTATTTGTTATCACATCAATATTTGCTTGTAGATCCTCTTCCTCTTCCGTTCGTTCGACTGAAGGATCGGGATCAGCTTCCTTCACTTTTACTGTGATCGTGGTCCTATGTACAAAAAAAATGTGGTTAATTACCATAAATCTGAGATGTTTAACAAAATTAGTTCATCTTGGACATACCTCTTTCTAGGTGGTGGTGGCACTTTTTTGCCTGGAGATTTTCTTTTCGGAGGACATTTTTTTGTTGCTGGAGATTTTGCCTGTTTTTTTCCTTTTGGAGTGCCATCACCAGCATTCTTTTGCCTCCTCTTTGGAGTGGACTCAACTACCAACTCAGCTTCCTCTTCCCTGGTATCTCCGGGTTAAAAACTGATCTGTGTCCTTTGTAGCTTCTCTGTAATGTGAGGTCCGGCTGGGACGGAGATGATGCCGGACAGGTTTCAATCTTTCTTAGCTTCTCCAATTACTAATTTAGCACTTGGTGATGAAAGAGTTTCTGTTGCAGCAGTCATTGAAGGCTCTGCACCTGCAACTGCTTTAGCTTTCTCAAGTGCCATCCTCTCAATTTCCTCAACTTCACTTTGCCATGTTCGAGGAGGCACTGTTGCAGATGGTTCTATTACTGGCACTGTAAATGTCATTGGTGATCTGGAGCTGGAAGGTTGAGGGTCTACAGATTCGGTCTGCTTATTATGCTCAGTAAAATCTGTAAAGAGAGTCGATGCAGATGGCTCAAGAACATCAGCCATTAAAGCTGCTTCTGGGATAGGAACAACCTCATCTGCAAACAAACAAATGATCTAAATTTCAATAGACATAAAAGAACATGAAAACGGAACTAATGAGAAATATCCGTACATTCTCGCCAAGCATGTACATTTCATGTACATAAAATGTACCAAATGTACGTAACTACATTTAACTATAGCCAAATGTACATGTACATGTTCCTCAATGTACATAGAGGTACCTCAATGTACCCAGATGTACCCAGATGTACCCAGGTATTCAGTTAGGGAATGAATATCTATGCCCAAAAAAAAGCACATATATGTAAAAAATGCACATACTTATGAATCCATCTACAAATGCACTCTAAAGATAAATGCATGTACATCTATTTGCAGATGTAGACTCCATTAGAGACATGTACAACTGATACAACTGCAGTCCAAGCTCAAAAATAAAAGCATCAATAAACAAACAAATATATGCCTATGTACCTCTACGCTACTGGGACGTACACTAAAAGTTATACATTTACAAGGAATAGCAATGTAACCGAAAAGCCATACATGTAGAACTATGCAGATTACAATAACAAATATGAATGAAGAGAAATATAAGTTTAAATTAGTTGAGAGCAATGCATACCTTTCACAGCAGGGAAACCAAGCTGAATTCGAATGCCCTCATCCCAGATGCAACCTTTTATGCAATTCTGTCTTTCATGGACCAGATAACACAAGCAGAAGAGGCAATAAGCATCTCTGCATGGAGCTAGCAGCAACAAACCAGTTTTGCCAAAGCCTTGGCCACAAAGGTACAAAGGCGCATGTGATGAACTGCTCTATAGAAGTAGCTCCTACAGGGTAGGGCCTCGGGTGCAGAACAATAGGTCCTGCTCTCCCCATGAAATCCAAAATCTGTGAATGCCTTTGCTGAACCAATTCAATGCAATTAAGTTTTTCCTTTGCTTGTTCAATTGAGATTTCATGCCTTTCAATGTCTTTAGTTGCTTCCCGCAAAACCAATTTCTAGCTTAGAAGAGTCTTTGTTCTTTATCATGTCTACTCATAACCAAGTCTTCCAACTTGTACTTCAACACTCAGAACATAACTTGATTTCAAAGCGGGGATCCCGGGACAATTTGTCAAATTCTGTTTTGTCTCATCTATTTTCTGGCAGATCTGCTGCAGATCTTCGGATAGCATATCCTTTCTACCCTCAATCCGGCTGATGACCTTCAATGCATCCCTCCTTTTTTCTTCCAGTGCTTCTACTTCATTCAATAGGTTAGTTTTCTCCTCCAACCCTTTATTGTGTCAACATCGATCTAGAATAACCTGGGGCTCTAATATTCCTGCTGCAATCACGATGTCATTGTTTGATAGTTGAGGATTTACCTTTGTAGGGTCCCTCAGTAACGTCTGAAATGAGGGTTTTGGCAAGATCTTTGGCGGTCCTAGCCACGCCCATCCAATCAACAAGCCGCCCCTTCAAGTGAAGAGCAAATGCTCGGCAAAATAGGTTGAAATATAATGGTTTGTAACCCGTTTCTTGCCATAAACCAATTCATAATATTTAAAAATCATCTTTCCATGATTCGGATTCTCCCTTCCTTGAATCCTAAATACGTTTTTGGAGCTTCACCCCATACCTCGTTCATAACCATCTCTAGGTTGGGTATGTGGGCCTCTGCATGTTTATCACACGGAGGTCTTTGGCTTGATCACCTCGTAACCCAAACGTAAACTCCTTGGAGGTAAAATTCCCCGCCTGAAGCTTGGCATCTTGCTTTGGCTGTGGTGATGAGCAAGCACTCATCCGGGGCGTTTTGGGGCCATAGCTAGATGAAGAATTCGCGGATCGGAATTCAAGCGTAGAAGGCAGGGCGGGATAGTGAGCGAGAGGCAAACCAAGAAAGAATTTGGGAAAGAATTTCAAAATCCGATAATTGCGGGTTCAGAGTAGTGGATAGCCATTAATCATGGCAGTTACTAGCTGGTCATGATGACAGTTATTCCAAAAATGTGCATTGGTACATATGTATATGTACAAAAAGGGCTACATTTATAGACACCCTTTCATGCTTTTACCCAGTGGTACATAAAGTTATTAGCCTTTTTCAAAAAGCAAACACTTTATCAATAAATGAGCACGTCACATATCCACACTTAACTTCAAATAAGACACATATATATTTCTTTTATTAAAAGATAATCAAAGTAATTTTACTATAGGAAGTCATCTTTTTCCAAAAAGATCACACTGCTTAATTTTGTATAAGCTAAAAAGGTTGGAATATACTAAATTCGCATGATCGCGGATCCACTTTCTTGTTTGTTGTCAATAGATAATAACACCAAGTCCCTCATCAATAGTCTCACATTTGCATATAAAATATGTATCATTCCAAGTTATATTATGTTTTATGAACTAAACTTTTTCAAAGAGGGTCCCAAAGCAAAATACAAACACTTAATCAATAAGCCAACACTTTACCAACAACCAAAGCTTTATTAAATAAGATTTTTATGTTATTTTATCAAACCTAACAATGTTTCCATATGTGACACTTTGAGTTAATCGATCCAAAGGCTCATGAAAGTTTACATTTTATACAATATATCTTTTGAGCTTTTTTGTGTCGTGGCATTAATAAACACCTCTAATGGAGCAAATATTTTGTAACTCATTTTTCAACAACCCGGATGCACGCCTTATCAAACATTTCTTCATTGCAAGGACACCATTCTCATAAGGCTTGCACAATTCGCTTAAAAGAGGTCATGGGACGACTTTCAAGCTCGGCTCCCACAACTTTACAACGTAAAACTAGATGCCCATTGCCCACGAATGTATATCTTGGAAAAGCATGTCTCTTATGTCCATATGTTGGACAACAACGATGCTAGTAATGCTTTTCCCTAGTCTCAAATCCTCGACATCCGATAAATATAGCCCAAAGAAAAATAATATAAATCAAGAAGAGGGAAGAAAAAAGAAGCAAGGATCACATGACGTGAAATCTCACTACACATTTACAAAGTGCATATGCATTTTCGCATGGTGTGATCCATGTATTATTGAGGGTGCAAATTTGCAAATATCCTCCTCTTCAAATCCCTTCCCCCCTCCCTTCCCTTTTTTTTTGCAATATACTATCCATAGCATTTATTTTGAACCCTATAGTTCTACCTATTCATTGCGTATGAATGTCGCTCGTGATGTAACTCCATAGTCACCCTTCGTTAAGGATAGCATTCTCACCCACGAGCCTATGGATAGATGACCTTCCACCGTCATGCCTTTATTGTTTTGTAAGTGATGAACTGCAGAAGCAATGTAGGAGTACTAAGAGCAATGATGGATGCAATTAGAGATACTGATCGTCGTTGAATTGTAAGAATGAATGGCGGGGAACAATACGATGAATGGGAAGAGCTGAAAAGTAGGAAAACTTCGAATGAAAATTTGGGTAGTAAAAACATGGCATGTAACGACGTTTGCTTGTCCATCGACATCGCCCGTTGTTGCTTAACTCTATGCTCGCCCTTAAAAAACACGACACTATTGGAGACTTGGATTCCAAATGAAGAGTGAAGGCGGAGAGGATGCACGTAGCGGCGCTAATGTGAACAATGGAAATCTTGGTGCCAAAATTTGATAACGTGGTTGGTGCATGTGGGCATGTGCACAGTAGGCAGGAAAAGTAGCCACTATTTTGGTCCGCGATACGATTTTCGAAAAATGCGGGCCATTAATGTGGTTGCAATGAATGCACAAACATGTCCTATGAAATTTCGCCATGTGGATGCCAAGTAAGCCTGCTCCTCTTTCTACTTGCCAACTAATACTGACTTTGGAAAAAAATGCGCAAACATCATTGGTCGCGAGAAACATGACGTGGAATTCTGGCATCCAAGATATGGGCCATTTTGAGACCCCAAATCCGCCCTAATGTAGGTCGCCTCTCCATGTCGGCCTTCAATCTCTCTTCGGCATCTTTGAGTTTTACCTTTCGGCGAGCGAGGACTGGGTATTTGGGCCTATCGTCGTTGCTTACCATACGAAGTCTCAGATCGCCCTAGCCATATTTAAGAGATTGATTTGGATCGGGGACCTCAAGATCGCCCTATTGGGACGAGCTCGAAAAAAACAATTTGAAAAACCCTAAAAATGAGGTCTAAGTCCACTAATTTATAGGGTTAAAATTTTAGGGTTTGGCCTAGTTGCTTATTTTCTTGGGTTGTTGATGAAATCCTCCATATCTCGAATCGAAGCTAGGCCTTCTCCAAGCATTTTCGCTCGAACCCCTCTAAGCATGCGCGAGGAGGGTATTAGGTCCAGATCTAACTATGCCCTGGCGCATCCTTAGAGGTGTTGGCCCTTTTTGCTTTAAACTTATCCAATGTAAACAAATTAACATGCATTTCCAACTAATTGAAGCATTTTAAGCCAGATTCTATCATTACTTTTTCACTTTGAGTAAGTTTCGATCAAATTCCGAGGTTACTTTTGAGGGACCCCTCTGAGCATGCGCGAGAAGGGTATTAGGTCATGACCTAACTAGTGTCTGGCGCATCCTGAGAGGCGTTGCTCCAAAACGACTTTTACTTAATGTTTTTGAATGTTTTATCATACAAATCTATCCAATTCGAGCTTTTTAAGCGGGATTTCATCTTATATTTTATAATTTGGGGCTCCTAAGGCCGAGCTCTAGGGTTCATATGGGGTGACCCCTCTAAGCATGCGCGAGAGACCAGTTAGGTCTGGGCCTAACATGCTCCTGGCGCATCCTTGGAGGTGTCGGCCAAAAAGTGTCTAAAATTTGCTAGACTTTCTTAGGTGACTTTTCTTCAATCTACTTCATCTAAATTATGTTCTCTAATTATCCTAATTCTAGATAGTTATTAACTCTATTCATGGGAAAAAAAAAATTCCCACTACTCGAGGTTCGTGCTTGGGCTTTTATCTCCAAGACTGAATGTCTAGATTAGTTAGTTCCTATAGGAATATTTGTCGATTCTTTCGATCTTGGTCTACCAAGATCAAAGCTCTGATACCATTGTGATGACCCAGCTCCTATAACGATGCCCCACCAGGTATACAAACCGGAGATCATCCCTCAAACCAAACATCGCTGGCGACATGAGGCCGTCCACCTAACATCGGGCCCTTGTTGGTGGCCAAGAACCCGACGGGGAAGAATGGACGTGTCATTCATCCCGTCTCCCTCGGGATCGATCTAGCCGCTGAAACGTAAAACACACATGAGCACATGATCAACAATAACATACCCACCTCAAGGGTGGTCCACCATCTCACAAGAGCTACAACAAACACATCGGTACATCAACATAACATGGAGAAATCCTACCCAGTTCGGACTCGAGGGGAAAGACCCGACGGCTTGGGTCTCCGGATAGCAATCGCATGTAATTCATGGCAAATGGATTTTATCTGGCATAGAAACATGGTCGTTGGGTAGTCCACTCCATCCGCCCCTCCCGTGCATACTTTGCGGATAGGCTGAAAAGTATTGGAGAGCCCGACCTGACCGGGTGCATAGCCAAAGGGGCTACCTACCGGGTTGCATCTCCCTAGCTCCTCGATGAGGCGTGAGGAGATTACTCTCCCCGAAGGTTCATGCCAATCCAAAGCGAAGCTAGAGAGCTTTCGCCAGATCGACTTGAACCCCTAGAAGATGACGATCACCCAAGAGGTGTCGAGCCCATACCCCCTTTCAGCACGCTAGCGTGCGTGGTATTAGGCCTAGCCCACAATGTTCCCCGCCGCCGCTACACTGGAGGGATCAACTGTGATCGACAAGCCCTCCCTTGTCGGCCGGTCTATTTCTCGCCACCCACGACCAAGGCGGGCTCTTATGCCGTGCCGCATTAATTGGGAATTAATGGGCTAAAACTATGATCATTCAATCTCATTGGACTACGGGTCTCTACCCCCTTCCCAATACACAAGAGTAGCGCATAGAATATCACACATCATCATACGTAACCGAACAATAGAATACATCTATTCTAAACTACCTAATCATACAAAGTTAGGTTCATTTGTTAGTGTCTATCATTCTTAGGTGAGGGGATTAGCCTATAGTTAAGAATGAATGCTAATCCTACGAATGAGGGCTGAAAACTCGGATCTAACTATCGGATCAACCACTAACCCGCATCTTGGCTGGCTCCCACTCCTTTGAATGCGTCCATGCTGCTGGATCTCGGGATTGCTGGTCTTGGATCGAAGCCGCAACACGGGAATTCGAAACTTCTCGCTATTGTTCAGTTAAAATGCGTCCAATGCGTCTCCAACAGAGATTCGTGGTCGGAAACCTAAAGGGTTCCCCTTTTAGGGTTTATGCCCCTTTATGTCTACTTAATTTAGGGCTGGTCCCTTTTTGGTCAATGGGCCATTGCCACATGGCAAAAGATGTTATATCTACATGTGGCCTTAACATGTGCAATATAATGTTTCATTGTGGTCGCACCTTAGGGTACTACCCTTTACGATCGCTTTGTACATGTCGCCCCGAAATTAGGCATGTACTAGTGACGGTGTCAGTATAATATACGTGATTTATACCGTATATTATTCTGGAACGCCACATTCTCCCCACCTTGATTGATGTCAGCGGCAAAGATCACGCGAGTCTCTCCACCTTGGAAGCCTCAAGATAAAGCTTATGGGACTCTTGAATACATGTAATTAACACTATTATTATAAGATAATACTTAAAAATTATAAGTGAAATGTTACAATCATCATGTGGTAAGGCACTTAATTTATGCTTTACTTTAACATTAATTATAATATCAAGATTAAACATGATAAAATTGTTCTTAAGGTTCTCGTCCCCTTGTAGCATTTATTCACTACATATACTACAAGTTCTTGTAGTGCCACCTCCCGCCGGTTCGTCGTTCTATTGGCCTGCAGGTTCAACACTACATTAGTACATGATTACTTATTATAAGGGTTGGTTGTTAGGGAACCACCCATTAAACACAATTACATGAATGCAAGGCATATCTCCCGGCGTAGGAAGATTATGCTTCTTCCATCGTGGCCGTGGAGACAGCGCCCTATCGTGCCTAGGATGACACTCATGCCTACACCTTTAGTTGCTTTTTGCGTGAAGGTTGGTGTCCTCCTCGTACTTGGGCGTGAAGGATCCTTCTCGTGATAAGCATTTGACTAGAGATGCTTCCCTATCATGCATCTGAATGACCTCTTTTCTCTCAAGCTGACTATTTCGGTGACGAGCCGACCCTTGCATTGCTCCATGAATTGTGGGTACCGCTTCTCAAGATCTGATTGGAGTACCCACGTAGCGTCCTCCACTGATAAGTGCGTCCATTTCACAAGGTGAGATCTTCTCATCTTCTTATAGGATCGGTCAAGAAGAACCTCAGGAACAATCTCAAGCTGATCGTCCGTTAATTCCAGTAAACTCGGTGTCTCCAATACTTCCTCTGGATTAGGAGTGTGTTTCTTTAGGAGACTTACGTGAAAGACTCTATGGATCTTCAGGTGTGCTGGTAAGTCCAATTTGTAGGCTTGGTTGCCCACTCTTTCGACAATTTTGAATGGACCAACCCACCTTGGAGTAAGCTTCTTGCAATTGCCGATGCGGAGCTTTGCTTGTTTGACTTTTATCTTCAGCCAAACATCGTCCCCTACTTAGAACTCCCTTACTGTTCGATGCCGATCAGCTATGCTCTTTTGCCGGCTTCTTGCTGCTAGGAGGTATCCTCGCACCTCTTCAACCAATTGTTGCATCTCGGCTAACATCTATGGGATACTTCTACCTTGGACACAGGGTTGTGCCAAGTGTCTGGTGTTAAGCACTGATAGCCCTAGTTGATCATAAACGGCGACATTTGGGATGACTCCTGCTTGGCGCTATTGGATGCAAATTCAACCAAGTAGATGAAGTCATCCCACTTTGATTGCTTGTTCGGGCGTAATTTCGCAACATATCTTCAAGTATCCATTGGTGCGCCCGTTTGCCTTATCATGTCGAGGATGATAAGCCGTGCTCATTGACAATTTCGTTCGATGGTCTTTGAAGAGATCCCCAGAATGCACTCATGAACTTCGAATCCCTATCAGAGATTATTTCTCTTGGCATGCCATGGAGTCTAAAAATCTCCTTTGTGAATAACACAGCCGTGTCCAAAGCCGTGTTGGTGCTCCTACAAGGCACAAAGTGCGCCATTTTTGACAATTTGTCGACTACGACCATTAAGGCGTCTTTGCCCCTCATGGTTCTAGAGAGCCCTCAGAATGAAGTCCGTGCTAATTATCTCCCACTTGAGTTTGTAACCGGCAATGGCTCTAATGCCCTGAATTCATAGTTGTCTCGCCTTGTCCGGCCGACATAGCCGGACACTTCGCGATATATCTTGCTATCTGCTTCTTCATGCCCCGCCAATAGTAACTACTTCTTATCTTGAAGTAGGTTTTGTAAAACCCGCAACGGGCTATTGGGCTGTTGTGGGTGCCATGGAGAATCAACCTTCTGACTCCCGATGATTCTGGCACACACAACTTATTTTTATGGTACAAGAGATTTCCTTCCTTCTTAAAAAGTTTGAAGGTTTCTCTCTCTTTGTCCGTTCTTGCCTCTTTAGAAAGGCTTGCCCATACTTCTGAAAGTCCTTGTCTTTTGGCAAGCGTTTCTTCTATTTTCTTGCCAAACTCCTTTGGTGAGTGTTGATATGGCATTGCAATGCACTCTTGTTGTTAAGGGATGTCTTGATTGAGCATCGCGAACCCTGAAAAGTATTGGAGCCTGGCGATCAGCTGCCGGTGCATAGCCAAAGGCTACTATCGGGTTGCATCTCCCCGCCTCCGATGAGGCAGGAGGAGATTACTCTCCCCGAAGGTTCATGCCATCCGCGAAGCTAGAGAGCCACCGGGTCATATATCGACTTGAACCCCTAGAAGATGACGCGATCACCCAAGAGGTGTCGAGCCCATACCCCGCCCGCACGCCAGCGGTGGTATTAGGCCTAGCCCACAATGTTCCCCGGCCGCCGCTATGCACCGGAGGGATCAAGCGTGGATCAGACAAGCCCTTCCTTGTCAGCCGGTCTAGCTCCGCCACCCACGGCCGGGCGGGCTCTTATGCACAGGCCGCATTAATTGGGAATTAATGGGCTAAAACTATGATCATTCAATCTACTGGACTCTGGGTCTCTACCCCCCTTCCCAATACACAAGAGTGGCGCATAGAATGTCATACATCATCATACAAAGATAAAAAAGATATAGAGTAGCAGTAGAAGCAAAGAAACAGAGTTCATGATGCTTTGAGTCCTGATTCTAATGGATCGATTGGAGATTCAGATTTGTGCACTTTCTGGCTTTCCCTTTGAAGATGGTATGAAAGACGCAGTAAATACACATGCAGGAACCTGCCATTGCCATGTTGTATCTTCCTTTAGCATCCTTGGCTGTGCAGATGAGCTCTCTTCTAATGTCGAAATTCTGGTCGCAGCAGCATCCACAAGTGCAAATAGAGTCCGCGTGCGTCGATGTATCAACAGCTCCAAAGAATTTGATCCATTCCTGGTTGATCTCTGCTTTGTTTTTCTTCCACTCGAGCCTCCTGGTCAAAATGAAGAGCGTATCTGCAGCAACAACCATATCACCCATTAATATTCATAATCCAACTAATGTCATATAATACCTGTTTAATGATTCCTTCCGGTGGGATAATTTCATAATTAAAAATAAAGCTATTCCTTCCTTTCCAAATCCTCCATAGGAGTATATAAATTCTCCAATCAGACGGGTTGGTAGGCATAAAGAAGTCCTTGTGGCTCATGGCAACCAGGTTTTGGCCAAAAATATTAGAGGCGAGTTCCAGAATCCATTCCGACCATAGGCAAGATCTGAATAGGTGCTCTTCATCTTCTTTACTAGCCAAGCATCTGTCACACAAATCCGAGTTAGTCATAGATAAACGAAATCTCTTACAGTTGGTAGCAAGGCCTTTGTGCCATAATTGCTACATGAAAGCCTTGATCTTTGGGTTGATTGGGCTATTCCACATAAAAACCAGGTTCTTCCTGGCTGTGTCCTGGGAGACATCCCACTTTAAGTGAACTGTGATCTCCTGTTGACTCATTAAGAATCTATAAGCCAAATTGACAGTGTAGCCAGTTTTACCATTGTGACTCCAAGAGTCAGGAGAGTGAGACCAGCTGCCCTGCATGATAATGTTAGTGATGGCATCATAGAGCAGCTTAGTTTGATTATCCTCCTCAGCAAGTACAGAATCTTGGAAGGGGATAATACCATTGTCATCAAAAAGGTGGCTGATAAGAGTGATCCCCTTTTGTTTCCAAAGTTTAGCTTGCTCAGGGAAGTGACAAGCCAGGCATAAATTGGGGTTGTCAAGGATCAGGGCTGGATTCCAGAAGATGGACTACTCCATAGAGAGACCTTTTTCCCAATTGTACATTTGTCTGACCTCTTCCCAAGCATAGATCCATTTCTTGATTATACCTGGGGTAGAAGCAGGGATAGAGAAAGGAGAGGCCTTTTTAAAAAATTCAGCTGGTAAACCATCTGGTCCAGGGGTTTTACCATTTTCCATACCCATGACTACTTCCTTGAGCTCGATTTTTGTGAAGGGGGAAGAGATCAACTCATTCTGATTGTCATTTACCTTACTCCCATCCATCATCTCTTCTGAACAATCAATATTTGTGCCCATGATATTGGTAAAGTGCTCAACTGCAGCTTTTTTAAGATCATTATCATCAGAGATGAGGGCATCTCCAACTTTGATCTCATAGATCTGGTTTCTCTTGATCCTGATTTTGGTTTTGACAAAAAAATACTTGGAGTTGCACCTCTCGTCTTCTTTGAGCTCCTTGATTTTAGCTTTCATTTTCCACCCTTTGGCAATCTCAAGCTCCTCTTTTTCTATCTGGATCTTAATGTTATTCTGCTGATCAGTGGGAGTATTGATAAGCCTTTGCCTCAGGCAGGCTAAGTTGGCTCGCTTGTTATAATGAATCTCCTTACCCCACTCTTTCAGCCAACTTTTTATATGTTTAGCTAGATTAATCCACCACCACATCCAATCCATGTCAGCAGCTGGTTTGGGGTGGCAGTTGGATATATCTTGAAGCTTGGAAAGAAAGTCTTCATGATCAAGAAGGCTGACATTCAACTTGAAAAAAGACTTCCTTTTATTGTAATCTGAACCACTTAAAATTATTAACTGAGGGTAGTGATCAGAGAGGGTGTAGCCAGCCAAATTATCAACCCTACTGCTAATGGTCCAAAAATTTTCACTGAGGTAAAATCTATCATGTAGGCAGCATATGGGGTCAACTCTGTGATCAGACCAACTGAAAGAATTAGGCTTGGTCCTGGCTAGCTTAAGATTATGAGCATAGAGAAGGCTGACCCAGGCACACATCTCTTGAGGCAGAAGGGCCTTAAAATTTCTATTTTTCATGAAGCTATCAGTAACCATATTGAAATCACCACCAATACTCAAATCATCAACATCTAAGCTAGCTAAACTAGAGTTGATTTTATTCCAGACTAAAATTCTATCAGAAGGATTATGATAGGAATAGACATTAACTAAAGCAATATTACCAGACCCGAGCTTGCAGACCAAGATCTGCCATCTACCATTATTATCATTAATCATGTGATCTATTTGCAGATCAATTCTCTGATTCCAAGCAATAGCTATACCTGCAGAAGAGTCGTTAGCACTTATAGACCACGTTTTAAAATTAAGAGGGAGAGCTCTGGAAATAATAGTATTATGGTTGGGATCATGAACCTTGTGTTCCTGGATGAACAAGATGTCAGGGTTGAGGGAGGAAAGGCAGACTTTTAGACGCTCCCTTTTAATAAGATTGTTAATCCCCTGGAGATTCCAGGTAATAATTCTTAGGGAGTTAAACATTAATATTTATATAAGCCTTTGGCCATTCTAGATTGAATGGCAGAATTTCTGGGACTGACCCTGAGCGGTCCAACATAGGATTTTTTCTGTCCTCTTCCTTTTTTCTTTGTTATCTGCTTCCAACCTTCATCATCACAAGAGTGAAGAAAATCGTTCTCAGAACTATAGCTCTCAGTATCAGCCTCGGAATGATTATTTTCTTTAAGGGGGAAGGAGAGAGATACAAAACCTGTTTTGAATTTAACAGCCATATTAACATTTCTAAAGACAAAATTCCAATTACTGTCAAAATAGGGGTCATAAGGCTTAGAATTGGGGATAAAGTCCTTTTTATCATCAATATTGGCTCGGGGTACTATGTCAATGATTTTACTGCCGGTTTGCACCTCGTCATCAATTGCTTTCTTTTTAGGACGCCATTCTTGTCTGATGATGAGAGGGGGCTTGAGATTGAGGGGGTTTTTGTCATCAATAGGAGCCTCCTTCTCTGGAGTTTTGAGGACAGGGAGCTTAGAGTAAACAATGTCCAATTCCATAGTTCTGCCCTCTAAAAGTTTGATCTTAACTTTCCTCAACCATCTGGAAATAATATTCTTAGATATACAGACTGAAGGGAAATTGGTTTGAGGAATGTTTATGGAGATGATATCCCCGAGATTTCCCGCAATTGCCTTAAGATGAGAGAGGGTCCACAAAGCAGGAGGCAAATTGGGGAAGGTGATCCATGTAGCAGTAGAAATATGATTACTATTACCTGGTGTAAAAAAGGGGCTCCATCTCATAATATAGAAATCATTGTTGCTTATTTTGCCCAACTTCTTTTTTAGAATGTGAGAAACGCTAAAATTATCTTTGCACAAGATTTGAAAAGTCCTGTCATCGATCTTGAGCAAAGATAGAATAGGAATTCTCTGAGTCTTGGTGATCCAAAATTTAACTTCTCCTATGGAAGGGCAATTGATAGGAAAGTGGATGATTAGACCTCTTTCAGAGTAAAGGTTAACAGCCGTAGAATCTTGGATACCCGAGAGATCAATATAATCCGAATTGGCTTTGGGTGTGTCAGATGGGTTATCACAAGAAACCACGTTAAGCAAAGCATTTTTATAAGAAGGAAGAATTTGACCTTTAGCTTTGTCGCTTTTGCCCAGAATAGGAATCCGGTTGCTGACATTTTGATCACCAACAATGGTACTTGCCTTGCCGAACCCAGATGTATTTATACTTTTGCAGTTCTTACATTCGCACTGGTTCGTCTCCAAAGGGTTGAAGTAGCCATTTGAGTCTCTAATTTCGCATGCATTGGTATCCTTCTTGAGTTTGGTATGGAAAATCCCATACTCCTGAGAGACGTCCTCTAGGACCAAATCCGCGCCAGACGGGAGTTTGCTTTTGGCCTACTTACGGTGCATTTCTATGACTCTGTCATCAGCTTCTTCCCATCTCTTGATCAGTTTTATCGAAGCCTTGGAATTCCACTTAAGGTTTTCCAAGTCCATACGCAGGGTTTTCGCTAGATTGAGGAGCTCGTTCATAGATTTCTGGAAGATATTATTTTTAAGGCTGCAACAATCTGATTCAGAATGACCCTGCTTAACCATTATCCTTTTGCATAGGTTTCTGTCCATTTCTTGAAGTAACTCAAGAAAATTCCAAGCCCAATCACGGTCGTTTGCTATGCCAGAGGCGTAATCCTTCTCTAAAGCTTTCATTTTGTCCAAGGTGTCGCATATCACTCCGTCCTCCTGAACATCCATGCAAACTGCGGCAGCTTTTTGCTGATCTTGAATAAGCGCGAAGGTGATGTACATAGTCTTCATCTTTTCCCACACCTTATCTTTCTTATCCTCCAGCCAAAAAATATTCGTCCATTCATCGTCCTCGATGATTCTGAGGGCTTTTTCTCTGTCAATTGGGTTTTTGGAAGGCCCCAAACCATTTTTCTCTTGTCTATAAGACATTCTTAGTTTTCCCCCGCAAATCTCCACACTAGAATCTGTAAATCCATGAAGAACCAGGCCAGTCTGAGATCGAAGAACTCTGTCCAGTGAAGAATGGGCTCGATTCCGAACCTTTCTAGTACCGAAATTTGAAAGAGATTTCTTGAAAACTACCTAAAGCTAGGTAGCCCGAATTATGGGCCGAAATTCTTAAAGAACCTACTCTATCGAAGCAGAGAATACTCAGATAATGACTGCTAAAAGCTGATCTGCTGAATCCAATCCTTGTTCTGGAGTTCTACGACTGAATAATTAAGCTATCTAATTGCGACTGTCACATCAAAGCCAGTGGGGATCTCCGGGAAGCCCAGACCCTGGAGAACAGCCTCCAAGAAGGCCTCATCCATTGGGTCCGGTATTCGCACGGAGTTCGAGGCGCCAAAGGAAGCGCCCAACGTTCATCTTCCTTCAAGTATCCCCCGCTATCAACCAATATCACACATCCACATAACATGATCATAATAAGAATAACATCTAAACCTAATTATATACATCTAACTTACAGTTGGGTTCATTGATTAGGGTTCAAGATCTCTATCGGGGTGTCTAGGAAGGCTCCACTAGAGACACGAAATGCTAACTCATCTAGAGTCCTAACTTCCAGATGATCTACAAAGAACTCTAATCCAAATACCTGCTCCTGAGGAACTCCCTCCTATTCCTGGCATCTCCATGGTCTTCGAGATGGTCGAAGTAGCTCTCACTCCAAGGACGCGCACGTGTTCTGGGCGCTGCTGTGCTAGGCTATGCCACATCAAACGGTTCTCGAAACGGAGTTTCGAGTGCAAAGAAGGTTCACATACTGTTAGAGCCAGGAAAGAGGCCTAGGATTAGGGTTTAGGCCTTTATAGGTTAGGGTTCACATGTTATGCCACGTGGCTCCAATAAGGTAGTCCCATGTGGCAGGTGCCCAATAGGTTAAGGTCATGTGGAAAATGGTCCTAACCTAAGGTTGGTTAAGTTACATAAATAACTTAGTCATGCACCTTATGCCACTAATCTATGGTATACAAGGCTATGAAGGTAGACTTGTATAGTGACGGACCTGGAAATATACGTATTTATGGCGTATATTTCCCTGGAACGTCACAACACCCCATTAAAATCCAGGACACGGAGAATATCAGTTAATTTCTTATCTTTTGTTGGTTCAGATAATAGACTTGCTGCATCCTGCTCAAGAATCGGGGTAGTCTTTACAACTTCATGACATGCATCAGCCTCTGTTCGGCTACAAAACTCGTATCTTCCTACACATCCAAATCCCTTGCAAGAGTAGGTTTGGAGGAATTTAGTTTCCCTTCCACAAAAGTTGCAAAACCTTACTCTACGTTGATGATCAATATCTCATGCTTTGCAGTCTGGAAATCACCTGCAAGATCATTGAATGGGAAAGTTTAATGCAAAAATAGATCTCAATAGATGACCATTTTTTTCAACTGTTACTTACCTGATACGACTGCATTCAGTTTGTTATAGAAATTTCTTTTTGGAGTATCACTAAGTTCATGAAATGGCTTTGAAGTGTCCAGTAGACTCAATTCTATTTGCACTCATGTTGACTTTCTTTTTTCTCAATTTCTTGCAATCTTACAAGGACCATGTTAGTAGACATCTGACAACATTAAGAACAATACTTAAATTAATTATTTATGTTGATTGGATCCTGTGGTATCACTCGAACACCAAAAGCCAATAGCCATGTCTCAGATATCATGTGGGCACTATTGGAGTTGCATCAAGGTCTGGAATATCGAGCATAACAAATGCAATTTCATTAAAGCTTGTAGACAAGGTTAGAGATGACAATGTTTTACCTCAAATGTATGACGTACATAGAATTGGCTGCATTCTGCTATGACAATAGCAACAGTTTACCCTCCCATTTTAGACGTCCACAATAGGGACAATCTTCGTCACCCACTTCTGCCTCAAAAAGTATTCACTACTACAAAAATAGGTAGAAATGGCACAAAAGTGACATTTATCCTCTGCCTTTTTATGGGGCATAAACGTGACTTTTGTGCCACTTGGGGAGCACAAACGTCATAAATGGCACAAAAGTCACGTTTATGCCCCATAAAAAGGCAGAGGATAAATGTCACTTTTGTGCCATTTCTACCTATTTTTGTAGTAGTGATTGGAGGAGCGGGATCTAAAGGAGTGTCATAGCCACTACATTCAGAAAAAATCTGAAACCTTGCATTTGGAGTTGCAGCTCTAGAAGTAAAGGCTTCACGTGCCCTTGGTTCAATTTCAGTTTTGGCTAGTTCCTTGTTCAATTGGCTTAGCCCATCAACATTGTACCATTTAGCTCTTCATTCTTCAGTTCAATTACAATCTGAACACTCTATGCTGCTCTCGGATTTGCAGTCAAGATTGATTATTATAAATGCAAGTCAGCTTTTAAACTTTGATGCTTTATGCTCCATAATGTTTGTAAATGCTTTTTACAAATATTTCGTTGGAAAAAAAAGGTTTTAATCAAAAATAAGATTTTTATGAGAGGTGTCATATCTAAGTCACTAAAAATAGATAAAGAAGAGAAGTATTAGAGAGAGAGAGAGAGAATGTCAATTGTTTCTATGCTCATAACTTGAGCTACAGAGGTTAGATTCAAACGATCTTGGGTTCTTTAGAAAGCTTACATCAGTTTTCCATTGGCATATAATTTGACCCAGATCTATCAAGATAGAAACCTGCTTTTTGTATTTTTCAATCCGAATACCTTTTTGCAAAGTGCATGCCATGCAGATTTGATGGTAATATGGTTTTTTATCATAACTTTTGAGTTCGAACTCTGTTTTGAGTGTTTTTCATTGCTTTAGAAAGCTCTCTCAAGGATCTTTTTGATGATATATGATATGCACATATTTGGTTAAGTTTTTTTGGGCGAATACAACAAATTTTTGGGTGGATTTGGTAGTATTTCATGCCCCACTAGTTGATTCTCTGTCCAGCTGATCATTCTAGGAGTGCAGTAAGCTTTTATGAAGATATTGGAAAGATGATGTTATCGTGGACGCATTTTGTATCAAAAACAAAAAAAAAAATTGAAACTTTTTGTTTTGGTGTTTTATGGGATTTGTGCTATATTTGATAGTTTTATATGTTATTCATGAACTTGCTAATGTTTTTGAATTTTCTTTTTTAAACAAGAAAAATAACATCTCCTATTAACACAATCTTTCACCCCACCTCCAAGATTTTTATAAAAGTTGTTCTAGTAACACTTTCTATTAAAAAGGATTTTGTTTTAAGGAAAGATTTCCAAATATTTGTAATTGTATAGGTTTGTGCTTGGGACTTTGGTCTAATGGTAACACACTAGTCCGAGAACAACTATGTCTCGAATTCGAGATCACTTTGAGCCACACTATATATAGTTTCGTCCCATGGTCCTCTGTGATCTCTCTGGACGTTAAAATAATATCTATCCTAACCCTAAATTGAAGACCTTGTGGCCGATAGGCACAATGATAGGCATGTAATTTCCTCCCCTTATATTCCTTTAAGGGCAATTATGTTCCTTCAAGGGCAAGAATTATTGATTCTACGATGATGAAAATTCGTATATGGTTAAAGACATTACAGAGCACATTGAAAATTCGTATATAGGAGCAAATTGAGTTGCATTATCTAGAACAATTGTGCAAACACAGCAAATATTTTTTGTTATATAGGACATGAAAATGGATACACAATCAAAGTCAAAATTGGATAAAACTATGTTTTTGAAATTCGAACTCGAAAAAGTCTTATTCCGTAATACCTACAAGAAAGTACAATTGTGGCTGATAGGCACAATTATAGGCATGTAATTTCCTCCCCTTATGTTCCTTCGAGGCAAGAATTATTGATTCTATGATGATGACAATCCGTATCTAGTTAAAGACATTATAGGAGCAAAATGAGTTGCATCATCTAGAACAATTGTGGAAACATAGCAAAATTTGTTTTGTTATATAGGAATAGAATAGAATAGAGTAGGGTATAGTCTCCATGTTCCGCGCAGTTAAAGAGCAGATTATGATTGCACTTCACATGAACTCGAAAGCCTATTATTGTGTAATACCTCTAAAAAACTATAATAGGTGGAAGAAGGAAGGAAGGAAGGAAGGAAGAGAAGGGGGTCAGATGGCCCCCTCTGTGACGTTGCCCTTTGCGAGGCCGATCTCCATGTTTGCGTTTGAAGCTCTTCAAGGAGTATTAAGAGGGAAACGTGGAAAATGCCAAAATCAAGAGAAAACCATACAAAGTAGCTATTTCATGTACATGTATGTGTGCTAAGGAGAAATGGAAAAGAGAGATTATCACGGTTTTTGTGAGGGCCCACCCATCGCGCGCAGTTGCATCCCAAATTATGATATTTGGGCCATGCTATAGTAGTGCACATCAAATCTTAGCCATTGATTTTTTATCCTAACAGCCTAGAATATATGTTACAAAGGAGGGGGAGTGAGCACTAAAAGGGTCCATGCGCCAGAGGAGGCAACCATACCTCACAATTTATCTTATATTGTTTCATCTCCATATTAGTAAGTAGCATCCTTTCATAAGTAATTCGTTGAATGCCATAATACCCAAAAGACAATTGACTTTTCAAACCCGGGGCCCGGGCCCGCCCAAAAAAAAATCACTACATAACATGCAAGAGATTCTTTATTTCTATCCTATCCTTCTTGACCATGACTTTGCCAAAACCTGGCAAAAAATGAGTAAATTTTCTATTCAAATAACCACAATTTCTACAGTCCAAACAACACGTACAACTTTACAGGCTTACATGATATCCAAGTCATGCAGCTAAATTATGTGAACCGATCGTCATCAAGCTCTAGGCCCTCTTCAGCCAAAAGTTGTTGTATCAGTTTCTTATTTGCCTCCTCTTCTGCCCGTTTTCTAACCAGATCGCGTTTTCTTAACACCAAACTATGTCGTTTCAAGGTAGTCCCTATGTTGGTAGTAGAAGCCTGTCTTTCCTTTGCTAGAAGCCTTCTCTCCTCTTCTGGATCTTCCTGCAATAATCTCAAGATGTTAATAAGAAATATAGAAACTCAACTACAGGGATACATAGGACAGAAAATGAAGGAATATCTGCCAGAAATTAGTGTAAGCTTAAACAATAGGTAACATAAAAGCCTCAGCAATAGAAACAAAAGGATAAAGAACAAATCATGCAAACACATAGGATGGGCATATTTTAAAAGACCATGCAGAAAAGACATTGAATTTGGCTAAGGGTTCTAGACAGATAGTTATGCTTGGTAATGGTCACATTTGCTGTCCAGCATTATGTTGTTCACGAGTTTTGAATCCTTTAGTTTTTACTTTCTACTATTACATCAGCCAAGCTGTTTGTAAGTGTAAATTTTGGTATCATATGGAAGCTTTTACTTTCTACTATATTCTATATCCACAAGGTGTAAAAATAAATTGATATCTTACCTTGTTCCGGGAAAGACGGCGAGCTTTTAGATTCATGTCTCTCTGCTGCTGCTCTTGCCATGTAGATATAGCCATATCACCTCGCTGATCAAATGCCTTCTTTTTCTTCATTACCCATTCCATCCATGCCTTAGATGCCTGGTCATCATGCATATTCTTGTTAAGCCTATATCGCCATGATTTGAAAGATAAGGTAACAGTGTGGAATGCTATATCATAATTCATCAATAACTCTAATATTAACCTTCATAGGGTTACTAGAATTCTCAATGTCATATTCCCTGCGCTTTTCTCTGTCCATAAGTAATTCATAGGCCGCCTGAATCTTGATAAAGCGACTCTCTATTGTCTCTCCCTCCTCCAGTCCTTCACTGCCATCATAAACTGAAAGACTGTTCCTTTTTAATTAGTTGCTGATTTTAGTGTTCAGAAGCAATATAATAGTACCAAACTGGAGGGAGGTACTTAATATGAGAAATATAATAATATGCTACTATTCAAAATTGGCTAGCAACTACTACCAATTGCCTTCTCCATGTTGAAAGCGTGAATTACCACAGAAACTCACATTCTCCAAGTCCTTATCATCCAAGGGCATGTTTTCATCACAAAAAATTGACAAGGATTCCTTATTTTAACTTTGTGCTCTTTTTTTTTATACAACTTTATCACATTTTGGTTGGTAGGATATTACGCTAAAAACTTCGGAAAGACAGATGAGAATCATTTTCAGCACTTGAAGGCTTTTTTATCAGATAATGAGGGATTACACTTAGAATTGATAAACTAAAGCAAAGGTTTTAAATTGTAGATACAATAGAACTGCTTCAGCTACTGGAAGATGACATTGAACTTAAAACACTAGCTTGAAGGTGATAATAATAAAAGTACCATCAGGATGGAAAAGCTTTGCCATTCGTCTGTATGCACTTCTTATTCCTTCGTCATCAGCATCCTTTTCAACACCTGCAAAGGAAAAGGGACAAGCTAAGAACAAGTTATGGTATATAGACAAGAAAATTGAGCTCACCAAGAGTGTCATAAGGGGATTCTGGAGCGGCCCAACCAGAAGACTTGGCTTCAATTCGGTGTATTCTTCTGATCCCCTGAGAATAGGAATAATTAATTCGCCTATAACTGGCAATCTCCGTCCAATTTTGATAGCAGAAACTGGCGCTGCTTCGTGAAGAAGGCCATGCAGGTGTTGAAATGCCAACATATAAACCCACTCTATCGTACAATGAATTGGGCGGAGCCAGGGCCATGGCCATGCTTTCCCTTCTCGATTGAGAATTTGCTGGTGATAACGGCGCCTATATTTCCCCACCGGAAAAGGGAAGATAATTCAGGCAATATTTGTTTTCCGGTTTCTAATATGTTAACAAGAAAAGTTTATGGATCTAACACAACTTGTTCACTTGGTTGCATGGGATTATTTAATGGCTAGTATTTTGTTTCTTGAACAGATGTGAACACTAAGGAAGTAGCAAACCTGCAATGAGTTAGAGAACAATTCTAGTACACCTAAATTCTGACTCTCTTGTGAAGCTCCTTGAAAGTTATGTGATCTGCTTAAACAGATTCAGAAGCAAACAGAAGGAAAACATCTATAAAACCACTAAGCTTGAACCAAAATCGTGAACATGGTTAAGAAGCCATGCATGGCAAAGGAAGATGACACAGAAGAAACCACATAGAGATTTGAAAAAAAAAACTTGACATGGAATAACTTTAATTACAATGAAGAATAAGGCAAGCATGGCTATGGATTACAGTTAAGAGATATACTGCAAGCTTGTCACTAAATTTCTAATGCTGTGAGCAGCAATCCATTGAAACAAAGGATTGGCACATGCAGTTAGTTATGTTAGCAATATTTATTACTTCATATAGACAGAAACGTACTGATGAAATCCACATCATATTCATTTTGCAATGTATAGAAAACGTACACTGTTCCCTGTATGAAAGGTGCCTAACATATGAATCAATAGCTGTGCATCTTGGAACATGGTCAAAGTAATGCTGCAAGAAACTTGTTCCTCTTCTTAATTTATCTACATGTCTGCCAAGACTTTTCTCAGACAGATCTGCACTGCATTATGCACTAAGGAGATGCTCAAGCTCGAATCAAGAATATGCTAAGTTCTTGGCCAGGGGAACCACCAGGATTGATCATATGGTAAGACTCTGAATCTGGAGAACCCACAACTCGCTCATAAGTAGCTCGCATATACATAAGCTCATCTTCTTCCTTCTTGCCCTCTTCAAGAGGAATAACCCCAGCACCCATAGTTACAAGCTGCATCAGACTCAAAATAGCTCTGTCATTATCTGTGCAATGGCGTTTTATGGCAAATCCAACCTTCCGGCCATTGCAAAACATGGACCATACTGGCTCAGCAAACAGTGGTCTATTTTCCCCTTTTCTTTTTTCACATTCAAGTGCAATTCTGAGTAAACCAGAAGACATTTCCCTTACCAGGATATAGGTGGGCATAGCCAACTCCAGCATCAGAAGCGGCGCTCCTCGAGCATCTTCTTGAATGCACATGTTTACCTTGCTCTTTCTGTACCCAAAAATGGTGCATGTAATGGTCGATCCTTGTACAGATTCTGCATCATCTTGCATTGTGGCTCTGTTGATCCTGCTGCAAGGCAACATGATTCCTAACAGAGTCCTTAGCGAAAGCCAAGATTTTACTTCTTTTTCGCACCGCACAGTTGTGGGTCGGTGGATGAAATTATTTCCTGTCAGATCTACGATTCTTTTTCTGCTTCCTAGCCGATTTGGCTCCTTCCTGTTCACAGGGCTGTCCGCCATTAAAGCTGAAGGAAGAAATGCGAAATTTTTCTGGGCTCTTATCCAAAAGCCGGATTTGATTTAAAGCCCTCCAAATGCCGAGCTTTTTTTCCTCAAATGCCAGATTTGATCTACTTGTCTCGAATGCCGGAATTTGTTCTCAGACAAAATGGAGATTCTAAAACCTAATCAAGAGCAGAGCTGAAGATCTTCCCCATCGGAGAGGCTTGTTGCAGCGACTATGCAAGAGAGACCCCGGTTTGTGGCGATAACGGGCGTTTCTTTTAAGTGATAACTATTAAGAATAAATTAAAAATCTCACTTTCAAAAGAGTCAATTTAGAGATCGCCTTTCCGCCCGACAATATTAATGTCCTTAATGCAACTTAGGAATCTATACACCCCACCTTTTTAAAAGGCACCTTTGGTAGAAATGCCCATAAAAAAGAATTTGTTGCCCCCTGTATTTAAAGAAAAAGCCACTCAAAATAACTAAAAGCAAAAGAAAACCACAAGCTACATTTCTTGGAGAAGCCAAATATACATCACCATATTACGAAATAATATTTAAAAACACTAGTAAATTCAAAATGATTGTAAAACTTATGAACTTTTTTACAAGTATATACCCTTATTTTCAAGTTCTTATTATTTTCTAGTTCTAAAACATGTGGTTTTTTAAAAGATAATCAACTTTCCAAGGTTAATCAGTATCAAGAATCCTTTTTTATCTTGTGCATGTGGTCCATAGCATCATTCCAACTCTTGGCCTCAATCAGTATCCTAAAAGATGATTGTATATGCTTTAAAGATCAGTATGGGCAAAAGCTAGAACAATATGTACTAAAACAATGACCAATAGTCAACATCTAATCTGACTTAGCCATCGGGTATTAGTTGTCATGTTGTTTCATCCTAAATATTGTCGTCTGCAATTTCCTACACACTTCATAACTCTTTTTTGTCAATACGGCAAATAAGCTCTTGATCATTGGTGACCAGCTTGTCATGCAGTTGCACACTGTCTTTCTTTATATGAGAAGCATCTCGCAGGTCTCTATCCAAGTCACTCCAAATGATTTAATTAAGATTTAGTTGATGAAAGTAGCGAATTATAATACACATAAATGAAAGCAATGGTTGACCTACATAAATGAGTTAATATTCGTGTTAAGAATCCAAAAATACTAATAAATAAGTTCATATCTTCTTTTGATGTAGTTTTATGATTTTGCTAATTTATTGCAAATATAATTGTGCTAAAAAAAATGTGGTTTGATCTCCAAACAAATTGGAATGAATATTTGAGTGACTCATGAATGTTCCTTTAGGATTGATATAGTGCTTTCCTTTTCTTTTCTTTTTTTTCTTTTTCTTTTCCCTTCCCTTCTTTCTTAGAGATAGACTCGTCTTCTTCATCTTCAAAAGGAAAAGTTATTTACGTGCTTCCCATGAGCTTCATAGATGCTTAGGATTAAATAGATGCAGAAAGACCCATTCACCGTAAGAGACAAAGATGAGCATTGACCTTTCTTGTGATGTTGATCCTAAGTGGTGTTGTTCTTTCTTTCTTTTTTCTCTTGCTCATACACCAAAGCATGTCTAATATTGTTAAGCCTTCAATGTGTTGAGGATCTTTAACTTGAAGAAGGCAGTGATAAAAACTTGTGCCACTTCTTGCATGATAGCTTGGTTGTGGTTGAACAACTTTGATAATGACTTGGACTGACAATAGACAATGGCTAGGGTTGATCACTCTATTTACTCCTCATGTGCACACTTTGCAGATGGGCAAAATCAGGCTTTGTCATGACTATAACCTATAGGAGATCCAGTCTCATGGTATTACCCAACGAGAATACTCCTGGCTGCATCTCCCCGGTCCAATGAGGTAGAAAGGTTGCATCTTCCTTTCCCAGAGTGCAGTGGTTCCATGGGCAGCTAGAGGATCGTGGCGACACATGTCCTTTCCCCACTAAACTCTCCAAAACAAGAGCCAGGCCAACACCTGCAACTCTTGGGAGTCAGAGCAACACCACTGACCCAGGAAGTGACGGATATCCCGGTCCTCACAAAGTGGCCGGCTATAAGCCTAACCCGCTATGTGTTCCCAGTAGTCGTGCTCAGCAGGAACCTCCCTCCAGTTTGCCACTGACCCATTGTGTGGTGCTCAGTCACTCCATAGCCTCTGTAGTCTGGTGGGCTCTATGCACATGCCGCATATAATAGAAACTAAGGGGTCTAAACTAGGAGCATCATCTTAATGGCTACTAGATCTCTACCCCACTTCCCAATACACAACAGGTGTAAACATGCGATCAACCAATATCATATATAGATATCAATACAACATGATAAATAATAAGAATAATTGTCATGACTTGTGTTTTTACTCAGCTTTTAATCTGCATATGTGCAACTTTCGACAGCCGCACAGGTTGATGCTTGCAAGAATTGACGTTATCTATCTTTGCAATTATTTTTGTTGTTGAAATTATCTAATGACCTTCCCACATAATGGCTCCTTCTGCTACCCACTCCTTCCCAGATTTTCCTTCTATCATGGAAGTCGTCCACTGAACGTTTCCTTAACCAGATTTGTTTTTTTCCATGCCCAATTTTGGTCCATTGCTGCTTCCTATCCGGTAGGTGGGCAATTGTGGATTCAGCCTGAGGCACGGCCACAAATATCCTCAGGAACCTAGGGCAAACAATCGGCATAGCCCAAGTCAAGAAATTTTTGGAGGACAACCCCGAATATTTGAAGAAATTTCAAGAATAAAATTAAAAATATTTTCGATCCTTATGACTAACTCCTTGAATGTATAAGTGTTATTATATTCATAAATGCAAATGGTAATTTCAATTATGTTCTCTTGATATATCCCAACACAGACCAATCCCTCTGATGTGTAAAGCCTACCAGGGATTCTAGTGAGCTAGGTCTAATGCCTTGCCACTGCGTGTGGGCAAGGCATGGGCTCGACGCCCGTGGAGTGATGTGTCACTCTCCATTGGGTTCAAGTCGAATAAGGGCAGTGGCCCTCTAGCTACCTGTGTTGGGCATGGAAGCCTCTGGAGGGAGGGGGGCCTTCCTCCTGCCTCACGGGGCTAGGGAGATGCAACCCAGTAGTAGCCCTCTTGGCTATGGACCCGGCAGGCTACGGTCCGGTCCCAATACTTATCAATCCACTCTGCACAGTGTGTACAGGAGGGGCGGATGGAGTGGACTACCCTATAGCCATGCTACTATGCCAGCCAAATCCATTGCCATGAATTCTGTCTGCAATGACTTCTGGAGGCCCAAGCCGTCAGTCGAACCCCTCGAGTCAGAGCCCCGGGTAGGATTCCCCATGTTGCTGTTGTTCATGTTGATGTTGTAGTATATGAGATGATTATGATGTATTCACCCGTCGAGGTGACTGTATTGATATACTGTTAGTATGTGCTCATGTTTGTTTGTTCACGCTTCTGCAGATAGGTCGACCCGATGGAAGACGGGTGAATGACACATCCACTCTTCCTTTGCTGGCTCATTCCACTGGGAGTGGAGTCAGGTGGATGGCCCCTGCCAGATGGCTGTCATGGGGAATGCTCCGTCTTCGAATACAATGGTGCATCGTATAAGAAGCAGGGGACGTCATATGTGTTGTCTTGACATGTTCAAAGACACTAGCATCTGAGAGCTTGTTGAGGAAGCAAGTGTCAAGATATTGCCTCAAGCTATGGCGATCTGCCTCTATTTTCACATATATGCACCTGTGCTCCTACACATTCTATCTAGCCAACAATTGAGCTTTCTTTTTCCTCCACCAGACCTTGAGGTGTTGCGGCTCCATTGCCATGATATAAGCTAGGTTAGGGAGATGAGCATCGTCCATATTGACCACCTTCTAAAAATAGATAATGTGGCAATTAAGGGCCGCCCTCTGAAGAGGCAAGAAACCCGTTTCCTGCAGCAGAATTTGATATGGGAGGAAACGCAAAGCTAGCAAAAAGCTGCCCTACAATGTCCAGCATTCATAATATGCAAGGTGCATAATTAATTTTTTGTGGAAAACGTAAGAAACTCTACATGGAATGTTATGATATATTAATTTTTTGTGAGACATTGGGAAGTGATGAATTTAGCAATGCCAATAGCACTTCTACATTATCACTTTGTAATCCATCTATAATCTAGTAAAAAAATACATTAGTTAAGACATGACATTTGGCAGTGAAGCGAAATGCCAGATGGATCTGCACTAATGGACTTTGCATTTTACATGCTCAATAAATGATGTTTCTTCCATGTATCTAAGATACCATGTGGCCTTAATACTAAGCCTATACGAGTGCACCTTAATAAAGGTGCACTTCCAATAAAGGTGACACTAGCTTCATGCCACTCATAGCAAATCTCTCGTCACCATGCTGGCCACATCTCGTTATCATTACACTCAAAGAAACAACATCAAGTAGATCACCAAACACGATTAGCTGCAATGCCCTGCAGTGTTTGTGTTACAAGATACTATGTTGCAAATAGTTAAGTTATTTAAAATACTGTGTGCCTCCCCTATGCCACCACCGCCTATGTACATGGCATTACTGCATTTTCTACTAAACCTTATGATTTCTGCCAAATTTGTGTAACATTCTGCCCTGTTTAATAGCTTCCAATTTTCCATATGCTTGCAAAATGCTCAAACATATAGGATCATTTATTTTTATACCCCCCCTGCTTTGTTTCTAGAAAAGACTAAAGCAATATGATTTTCATTTGGCAATTGCACCCCAGAAAATAGTACCAGAAAACAATATCTGGCATTAATAAATTGAGACCTAAATTGTCTCTTGCAAGCTACTATACTCGAATTAACATAGAAATAATGGCATTAACCACAAAATTCATGCGTACAGTACTTCTCCAAATCTGTTCATGGATAATTTGCCCATGTTGTATGTTGTGACATGGCCTTCTAAATGCCTACATCATTATGGATTCTAGTGTCAGTAATATTGTTATGGATAAGATCTTCCATATCCAAGATGCAATGCTATTCTGCAACCCTTCAAATCCAGCACATAATTGCTGCCATTAAAACTTTCTATTTGTGTTAGAAGCTGCAATTCAAGGGCAGAATTTCCTTAGCCAAGGTTGGCATGAGCCCAGATTTGGCTCTCCATGTATGCTTGCATGGAACCAGAACACTTTCAAAGGCCTGATTTTGTCTCAATTAAGCTCCCATGCATTTTAACAGACGAATTAAACATCACCTAAAAGACAGAGAGTGAAACATGTGTACGCATTATTAGTGCTCTCACAACCAATGTCTAGATTCCAATGGTGATGACATATTTCCTGATGATATTGTAATTAAGAACTACAACTAAAATCAAGTTAACAAAGGGTAAGTATGATTTATCTGCGTTTCGAGATAAGCAGATAAATCCGCTTCTTGAGGCTAGTTGATGTGTTCCCTCTAGAGTATTTAAGTCCATTTCCACCTCCTTTCTCGCCATCAGCCGTTCTTGAGCCTCTCCTTGAATGAATGAATGAATGAATGAACGAGCCATGGGAGCCCTCCTCTTTACTCCAAAATGAAAATGTACATCATATTCTTAGAACACTTCGAACAAAATCTCTCATGCCCACTGGCCTTTTTGGGTGTACAAGTATAATCAAAGACCATGACAAACTTGTATAGTGGACTATAAGGTGATAATGAAAAAAGCTTTAAGCCTACAACACCGTTGTTCGCAAAACAATGACCCCAACAACATAAGAGTCCATCAAACTGGAGAGAAACATCCACTCATCCGAACAACGACCCAACTTCATGAGGCGCCTCTACAAGCTGACCAATCACGAGGATAAATGCAACCATGCCAATTGACCTCGACCTGTAACCTACAAAAACCACCAAATGCGACATCCACCGAGCATGCGGGCCCTAACCCAAGCACGAGGGCCACCAAATCTCAGGACGAGGGTGAATACACATGGCATGAGGTCCACCACCATATCCACAACTGGCCTCGCTACCTAGCACAAGGGCCAAACTCTCGCTAGCACGACGACCAACCCAACCAAATTCAATAATGAACGAAAGACTAGAAAACAAAGGCACGCCATAAAAAAGACTATCAATCATGAAAAGGGAACCATTACAAACATCGATACTTGGCACGTCGACCACGGTCATTGCACGAGGACTCAAGCGCAGCAACCATAAAAGCATGAGACTATTGATCAAACAAGGAAACACTTAACTAAAAAGGCCCAAAGAAACGAGGGTGGGAGGGTGGGACAAGCGACCTAAGAAGGAGAGGCTCAAGAACGGCTGATGGCGAGAAAGGAGGTGGAAATGGACTTAAATACTCTAGAGGGAACACATCAACTAGCCTCAAGAAGCGGATTTATCTGCTTATCTCGAAACGCAGATAAATCATACTTCTAGAGCCTAGTTGAACTCCAGCACAGACCAACAACCATCCTGAAAACAAGAGGCAAAGAAAACTACAAGAATCTACCAGACAATGACCACATCACCACATCTACAAGATGAGGAAGCCACGAACACTCCTAGCGTAGCCTTGCTGACGTGGATAGTGGGCCATAAAAGAGCATAGACTCATCTCTAAACTCTAAAACTAAACAAAGTCTGATGACCAAACCTAAGCAAGAAAGCACCGGCATGAAGGTTGTCTTATAAGCACCCAGGCCAAACAACTAAATAAGGCCTACAAGAGAAAGGGTTCTATGCCATACTTAATGCAAAGGAAACAGAGAAAGACGGAATACGAGTTTGACTGCAAAAATCGAGAGCATGAGACAATGGCAGATTTAAACAACTAACAACACTAAAAGGGGATAGGAAACGCTCTACCAACATGTAAATGAGCAAGGACACAAGAGCAAGCAATCAAACTATTGAGCTTAACAACTTCAAAACCTCCATGGACAAAGTAAACACCTCATTCAAGGGTCCTTGAAGATACAATCCTAAGCGTATTAAATCACAAGACATCCGATTATGCCTCTCATATGCCGACCAACCGATGCAACGATAACACTATATAGTCCTAAGCTAACAAATATATACCGCCTATGAAATTCAAATGGAAACGTCGAAACTCATATATTCAAGAAGAGAATCAAACAATGCAACACAATGGGACTGACCAGTGTGCAACAAGATGAGATTCACCAAATAGATCCAAACTTGCAAATGAGCTTTCCACCACATTTCCACAACTGAAGTCAGTTCGTCCAAAGTTTAAAACCTAAAGGACAATCCTCAAATGTGTGACTGAAAGGATAATGCAAATAGGAGCCAATGGTCTAGAAACCACAAAGCCAGTGCCCTCCAAATATGTGATAGAAAACAAGCATAAGCGGGAAAAACAAAATCCCTAGGTGACGAAATCACTCCTAGAAAAAGGCAACTTGGGATATGGAATCAAACGTCTATTCTCTAAAAAAAGAAAGGGAGTGCACACAATAGAACATGACTTATAACCTATGGCACAGTTAGTGAAAACGGAAGCTCCACAACTTCAACAGTCATCCAAATAAACACCATAAGTTCCAACCAACCAGCACGTCCAAGGGTCCTTCCAAAGTCACAATACTAACATTTAATCCAAAGGCAGGATGGTTGTTGGTCTGTGTTGGAGTTCAACTAGGCTCTAGAACAATAAATAGCAAGTAATTGCCATAATATGCTGTAGAAAAAGACGTATATATTCTATTTGTACATATAAAGGAGGATTAAGGCTGTAAGGAGGGCCACCCTTACATTGAAGCCCCATCTAAACACATAAGATTAAGGCTGCAGAAAAAGAAGTGTATATTCTATTTGCACATAATGCCATGCATTTCTATCAGAATCAGATTGTTGGAAGTATTTGAATGATTAGAACGATGCATCATATTAGACCTGATAATTGAAAGTGATGTTAAAGACTGAAAGCAAAAGAGTCACACAAATTTGAGAAAATACCTGAAAGATCCCAAGGTTCACATATCAGGCAATCAAAACAAACGTAGCAAACCAGACAGGCAGCAAAGAGCAGAGCACTTTTAAATGACCAATGTACTTCCATACCTTCCAAGACAATCTAGTTTGCGCCATGCTCAAACTATAACAAAAAGGTTCATTGCATTTTAAGCCATCGCATCCCAATTTGGATTTCTCTCAAACACCTAAGTGCCTGTTTAGCACAAACAACCTTAATCCATAAACCGAATTCATTCAACAATTCAGTTGCAATAGAGAATGGAAGAAAACTGGAGACTGTGATATAGACTCAAGAAAGACTCAGGTAGCAATAGAGCAAATTAAAAACATTAGCATACATTGTATAGAAAGTAAACGACACAATCTTAAGCTCAAAGCATGCAGTTCATCCTTAAGAGCCTACAAAAAAACAATTAAAAGATGAAAATCATACCAATTATTTCGTATAGTTCAAATCAATTTGCAAACTTTAAGGTTGTTGTAAGAAGTACGAAAAATAATAATCCACAAAGTTTGCCAAAAAAACCAGTATATTAATGGAAATGCCAGAGATTTTCCCAAGTTGCGGAGCATTTCAAAAGAACATCTTTGCCACGAACCCCAGCTGCCAAATATCATTTTTGATGCTTCGAAATGCCACAAATTGCAGCAGCCAAATGTCGTCTTTCGATGCAAATATTTTCAGAAGTAACCCTAATATGATGACTTTTCATAAGAAGGTGGCCGCCAAGAGAGATCCAGTCTGCTTCAAGACATCGGAATATCGATCTTTTTTCTATAAAAACGGAGAGGAAACATGTTAAAATCTCAAAGAAGAGGCTTGAAATAAAGAGCTTCGACAGAGCTTAACTGAGAAAACCTTTACTTCCAAAGAAGAAGCTTGAGTAAACTTGATCATGGTGGCGAGGTGGAGACGTATCAAAACTTTTCAATTCCCGGCTAAAATCGCCATTTGCACAAATTAATTTACCTGCTGGCCATTAAACATTTGCCTCTTACAACGATCTCTATTGCGCTGCAAAAGGATCGACAGTAGGCAACAGCCATATCTCACCCTAAAAAAAAGCCTAAATGAGTATTGAATTGTTACTTTTTTTTTTTTTTTTTTGGGGGGGGCAAAATTTCAAAATTCAGCACTATAATCGGCCGGGCAAAAGCGTTAGTTTCAAAGATGAGGGGAAAGCCCCAAATACATTTTAAATAAGTACATAATTAAAGACAAAATCTATTTCTATTTCCCTAGTGATGCGCTTCTTCCCTTTGCTGCCTCCCGTCTATTGGCCTGGAGGTAGCACATTACATTAGTTTAAGTAATAAATTGTGGTTTTAAGGGTCCACCCCCTCTAATTAATTTAACCTATATGGATGCAACATTTTCCGACATGAGGAGAGGATGCTTCTAACATAATGGCCAGTGGAAGATATGTCATATCATGCCTAAATAAATGAATGCATGTCTAATGCCTACACTCTTTGTTACCCTTGGCATAGGAGGTGGCCTATCCTCTATAATGGCCATAGACTCTGGAAGGTTTCCGATCATGCATCCTATCCATGATCCCTATTCTACGATGAATGCATGCACTCTCATTTCCGCCCAACCCTGCTGGATTGCGGGCCCCATCCTACCTCGCACGCCCTCAAGCTCGTTGTCGACTCCGTTGGTGATGAACTTATCTTGGTGTTGCTCCATGAACTCTGGGAAATGTTTCTCTAAATTTGATTTGAGCACCCATGTAGCATCTTCCATTGGCAAGTGCTTCCACTGAGACCAGGTATTGGAGGAATTGAGACCATCTTGTTTTCTTATATGCTCTATCAACTAGGGCCTCCGAAACAATCTCAAGTTGTTCCTCTGACATTTCCAACGTAGTTGGAGTCACCAATATCTCCTTCGGGTTCGGAGCATGCTTCTTAAGAACGCTTACGTGGAAGACCTTCAAGTAAGTGAGATGATCCAATTTGTAGATTGGTTGCCTACTATTTGAACAATTCTGAATGGTCTCGCCCACCTTGGAGCAAGCTTCTTGCAATTGTCGATGCAGAGCTTTGCTTATGTAGCTTTTATCTTAAGCCAAACTCTATCCCTTACTTGGAATTCTCTTAAGGTCCTGCGCTTATCTGCTAAGCTTGTTTGATGCCTTCTTATGGCTAGAAGATACCCTCGCACTTCTTCCACCAATTACTGCATATCTCTCAACAATAGCTGAAAATTGTGTCAGGTATCTAGTGTCAGATATTGATAGCTATAATTTATCATGACGGGAGACATCTGAGATGATTCCTGCTTGGTGTTATTATATGCAAACTCCACCAAATGAATATAGTCTTCCCATCTTGATTGCTTATTCCACACAGTTCCTCAACATTTCCTCCAATATCTGGTCGGTCCACTCTGTTTGACCATATTTTTGGGGATGATATGATGTGCTCGTACTTAGCTTTCTCCCAATCGTATCGAATAGGTACCTCCAATGAACTTAAGATCCTTGTCAGTGATGATTTCTCTTGGCATTCCATGCAATCTAAATATCTCCTTTGTGACGAGCAAGGTGATATCCAAAGTTATATTTGTGCTGCGACACAACAGAAAATGTACCATCTTCAACAACTTGTCGATTACTACTTGTTGTTCTCGGAAGACCCGTTATGAAGTCCATGGTCACAATTTTCTATTTGGCATTTGGCACGGCCAAGGGTTTTAAAGTTCCTAGAATTTGGAGTTGCTCCACTTTCGTCTGACATATCTGGCACTCTTGAATGTACCTTGCTATATGCAAGGGGGATTCATATTATACTGGCCATACAACACTAGTGAATGACCTTCAGGGGGTTTATTTTTTATGAAAACATCCATATACGTCATACGCAAGTTTGGTTTTTTGCATTTCATACCATCCATAGTCGTGAGGGGGAAGTCGGCAGGAGAAGAATAAATTATACATGTATGGAAGGGCTTTTTTTTTTATCTATGGATGCGAAGAAGGATTATTGGATTTGGGTTTCTACCTTGTTAGATATATTTCCTAGTATATTTGAAATAAGTATTCATATGAGATGGGTATAATTGCCACTAACAAAAATGCTTGTAGAAGTATGGCATGGGTGCAAAACTTTTGACAATATAAGACCTTATGAGAAGGGGTTTTCTACAAGGAAAAGTGTATACAGGGGGGTTTCTTCTGACCCTATGCATGCATGCAGATGACGTGTCCCCTATAGCTTAGGTGCATCCCCTGGGGCTATATGCTTCTTCATGCCTAGCCAGAAGTAACTACTAATTTTGAAGTAGGTTTTCATAAATCCTGTGTGGCCAGAAATTGGGATATTGTGCGTGTCATGGAGAATTAACTTTCTTACTCATGATGATTCTCTTATGCATAAGTTATCTTTATGATATAAGACATTACCTTCCTTATTAAAATATTTGAAGGCCTCTTTTTCTTTGTCCGTCCTTGATTTCTTATAAAGACTAGCACATATGTCCTTATATTCAAGGTCTGAAGGAACGGCTTCTTCAATCTTCTTACTAAATTTACTAACCAAGACCCAAATGGCGTCACAATGCACTCTCATCTCCAAGTGCCATCGAGAAAGTGCATCTAAAACCACGTTCAACTTCCCTGGCCTATAGACTATCTCGAAGTCATACTCTTTGTGGAACTCCATCCAATGTCTTTGCCTCAAATTGAGGAGTGATTGCATCATAGTATATTGGAGGCTTCGGTGGTCAGTATCTAGCTAGAACTTCCTACTAAGCAAATAGTGCCTCCAAATTCCTAAAACTCTTACGATGCCGAGGAGCTCCTGGTCGTGGATTGGTTAATGCTGCTCACACCATTCATCGTCAAATGAAGTTTGGACATTCTAGATACAATGTGTGTTCCAATCCTTGACGTTGTTATGCTTAGTGAGGTCTGAAAGAGGGGTTGTCTACTTAACAAAGTCTTTCATAAATTTCCTATAATACCCTGCAAGACTAAAAAAAACTCCTTGCTTCTGAGACATTCTTTGGTGCGGCCAATCGAGTATTGCTTCTATCTTTGATGGGTCGATGGAAATTCCCTCTACCGACACCGTGTAATCCAAATACTTCACCTTAGATGTTGCAAAGTGACACATCGAAAGCTTATCAAAAAAGTGGTGTTGTCTCTTCTTTTCTAATATGATTCTCAAATGGACTATATGCTCTTCCATTGACTCATCCAAGAAGATTTTAAAGGCATCATTCATTAGCCGCATGAAGGTTGCGAGAGCATTTGATAGACCAAAGGGCAATACCGTGAATTCATAGTGCCCATACCGCATTCTAAAGGTGGTTTTATAAATGTCTTCCTCCTTTATTCTTATCTGATGATACCAAGATCTTAGGTCTTCTAACTTGGCCACGAGCATCAGCTGACATTCAGGTCTCGCGCTATGGGAGGCAGCTGTTGCTGCTCTGCAGTAGCTTTGACCTAGTGATTTGCAGTGGGCTGGCACAGTGGCCATCCTCCAGCCAGCACACTTGCATGCAGGAGAACCAGGGGGTGGGTCCAGCGTAGTAGACTATGTTTTGGTGGCCGAGCAGAACATGCACCTCGTCAAATATTTTCAAGTGGGGAACAATGGTAGGGATGAGGAGGTGGACTGCACCACCCATCGCTTCTACTTTTGCACCGACTTGGCAGTTGCCCCAGACGCCTATCCAACACCCCTCAAATGCCCCAGCTCAGATCGACTATGAGCTGGCCCCACTTACTCCCGTGATGCTTACAAAGGATCCGCAAGCATCTCACAATGCTCAACTGAGCAAAGAAAGGGCAGCTCATTGATGTCCCCTGCCGCCGCAGAGGTGTTTTGGGAGAAGTCGCCCCGACAAACCTCAAGAGCTACAGCCTTTCCACAGAACCCTGGTTCGATGACGAGTGTAAAGAACGCAAACGCCGGCTTCGCCAAGTCACGCACCTCAAGGCTACGCGGGATGTATCCAAGCAATACCGCGACTTTCCTCAAGACTAGAAAGGCTGTGTACATTGCGCCCATCAACAGAAATGTTCTTCCTCCCGAACATCATCTCGTGACCTCTCGACTCGAGAGTGCGGGGAGACTAGTACCACCACACGAAACATCACCCGCACTGGGGACCTACAAACCGGGTAAAAGCATGAAAGGGTGTAATGCATACATTGTAATCTAATTGATGTACAAATATGGATACTTTTCACGCACATTTTGGTTATTTTTTATTTGTATAAACATACACTTTTCGATTTTATGTACTTTGCATATACATTTAAGCTAAATTTCGGATATGTTTTGGCTATGCATGTACTTTTTGGGTACTTTGGGTGATTTGTGTAATATAGCCACATGTACCAAAAGGGATACATTTATAGACACCCTTTCATGCTTTTACCCAGCTTTACAACTCGGAGGGTGCAGGCAAAGCACCCCCCGTGAGGGCCTAGTACTAGCAATCACAGAGGCGGAGGTAACACAGGGGCTGCAACGTCTAGCCAATGGGAAAGCACCAGAACTTGATGGCATGCAGGCAGAGTTACTCAAGTGGGCAGGGCCACCCATAACACCGGTACTGACGGACATGTTCAACAAGGCATTACGGGAAGGCTTTCCCCCGCAATGGACCACTAGCAGGGTTGTCCCAATCTACAAGGCAGGAGACCCGCATTGTCTGGCCAATTACCGGACCATCATGATCAGTTCAATGTTTGCAAAGCTCCTCGCTGGGATCCTCGAGCCGCTATTGACGGGATGGGCGTATGCCAGGCGCGGGCACTCACAAAGGCAGGATTCAGGCCGAGGCACTCAACCATAGATCATATCTTCACGCTGCGGACTCTGATTGAGAACAGCAGGAACAGTCGGCAGGATCTGTATTGCTCCTTCGTAGACTTCGCCAAGGCTTTTGACACTGTGCCTCGGGAAAAGCTTTGGGCAAGATTGCAGCAGCTAAACGTCCCTGCCAAACTGCTATAGATTATATGAGACATGCACCGGCGGTTGGTAAAATGGGGCCGGGCCGACCATTCGAGAGCAAGATCGGGGTCCGGCCAAGAGTGCCTCTCTCTCCCACACTATTTGGCTCAGATATTGATCACCGGAGACCTCGGTCACGGGATAATGGAGGCATTGGGGCCCACCTCCTACACCAGATCATCGGGCAGCTAATCTATGCTGACGATGTGGACCTCCTAGCACACACTCGGGCAGACATGCAATGGCATCTCGATGCATTGCACACATTTTTCCAGATGACTGACATGCGTGTCAACTTAGCGTGGTCCTGATATCGTCAGCACGCCAACCATCGCCTCCAATCCTCACTTATCGTGGCCAAAATGTTGAAATGGTGTCCGCTTACAAATATTTGGGGGTGGAGTTCCTGTCGGCCATGAACTGGGACAATTCTATCCGGCTGCGAGCCGCAGCAGGTTGGAAAGCACTCTATGCAATGGAGAACAATAGCCACAATGTAAAGCTGTATGATTGGGCCCACCAATCGCACCTATTCAAGGTGCTAGAAGAACCTGTGCTTTTGTCACAAAAAGGCCCAAGTGCAAGCGGGCAGAGTCGCAGCCTCGTGACAAGCAAGACTTTGACGATGCTTCCTCAGTAAGCTATGGAATGCCAGCACCCTTGAACAGGTCAAGACGGCACATTATCAATGCCACATAAATCCCAGGTTGGAGCGGGGCCTGCAATGCTACATGCGCACTCATCTACCCATGAAAAAGTGCAGATCCATTGCCTCTATCCGCACAAGTGCACACCATCTCCGGATTGAAACAGGGAGATGGGTTGGGGAGCTGCGTGAGGAGAGGCTTTGTCAACGCTGCCAGGTTGGAGCTGTGGAAGATGAATGCCACACCCTTCAGAGTTGCCCGGCATATGATGACATCTGAGCTGGTTCATCCTGGCCAGCCCTTACATGAGATGTTGAGCACGAGCTCGGTACGGAGGTTGGGCTCATACATTCAAGAGATCATGGATCGCTGAGATCAGCTTGGCCCTCAGACACTCACCTGATGCATGTACATATTTCTGTCTATATTTGTACTTGTTTTTGTATCTGTACAGTTTGACAGCAAGCCTATTCCTGTCATGGTTTTTCCCCCAAATAACCCTTTAGGGCGGGGAGGGGTTTTTTTAACCCGGGTAGTAATACGCTTGTTGCGCCTCTTGTTGGGTCCCATAGGCCAATTGGTCTCCGTGGACGATAAAAATTCTATTCTATTCTATTCTCTTTGTATATTGTTGGTAGGTTGCTGGAACTTCTAGCATGCAATTTTCAGAATTAAGTGTCTAGCATGCAATCTTCAGAATCCAGTGATGTTGGATCATATAATATGGTAGGCTGCTGGGAGGGGCACAATGCAGCACTCTTCTAGTGCGGAATTCTCAGAATTGAAAAAGAAAATTCTTGGCATCCTCTGCATGGGACAGGTTTTCTACTTTACTGGCTTTCCTCTGAATTGTCTTTGTATGATCCATAATAATTTTCTAACCAGGGAAAAAGCTAAACTCATCATTTTTGGGCTGCAATTTGCTTTATTTATATATCTTCTACGTCTCTGCCATTGCCAATGCCTCGAGTCATGATCTTGAATTGTAAACTTAAACCAAAGTCAGGGATAATCGTTTTCCTTGCATTTGTTGTTTGCCCTAAAGCCTTCTTCTTGTTGTCCCTTTTCCTGAGCACCACAAGAATTCGGAATTAATGTCAATGATGTGGCCATTGCCATGATGTGGCATATCTATCATTCCACTACTGTATCTTCGATGTGTGCAGATCTATCATTCCACTACTGTATCTTCGTAGATAAAGAAAAGAAAAGAAAAAAATACAAAAGTTATGCTTTATTTGAAAAATATATATGTGAATCATGTTTTGATGAGGGATTGAGCACTGGATTTGCATCATCAGCATGTATGTAGGCTTGGATGTGAGGTCTTTTGTTTTCTATGTTTTGGAGCTTCTCTTATCCTTTTGTAGTAGACCATAGAGGCTCTTGTTCATTCATTCTATTGTAGTTGCTTCATACTTTTATTGAAGGCCTTTTATGCGGTTATATCTAATTGATGGCTTGGCGATCAATAGTTTTATGTTTTAGTAATTATAGTGGTGTTCTTTAATTTTGTGCAGGGATGAGAGTCCAGAGCGTAATGATGACATATAGTTTGTATGGGGATGGGTTAATTAATTGGTCCAGAGTTTAATGATGATATATAATTTGTATAGAGATGTGTCAATTGGAAATACCAAGGTTCAAATCCTTGGGCACTCTTTATATGCACTAAATATGCACTCACTTGGTTTATTAGACAATCGATATCAATTCTTGTTGCTTTACAACCACAGGTTCTAGTGAAAAAACTCTAGAAATTATCACAGATGTGTATAAACTGATCCCAGTTTATGTTCTAAAATAACTCGATAACAACATTGACAATTTATTATATGGAACAATATTGGTTTATATAAAAAGACTAGTTATGGTGCCCGGCATTGCCGGGCTTTACTAACAATTTGAAGAGGCAAGGATAATATAGAGCAAACTCTTTAAGCTTCATTGGCCGTGAAGGTCTCCGATGTTATACTATAGATATATGATGCTACATTGTGTACTTTTACTAAACTGAAGCAACATTAGTTATAGCTGAAGTTGTGTATGCTTCTCTTCGTTTCGGTAGGAGGTAGTGACATTTAGAACTTGATTGTGTAGGTCTTGATGGTTGTGGAGAAATTGAGTACACCAAAAGTAGATATGTTATCTCAGAATTTTGAACATGTCCCATTGTGAAATTTGAGTGGTCTAATATGCGGCTATAGTGGTTTGCAAAAATATATCTTATATGTCTACAATGGCAACTATGTCTACAATGGCAATTATTATTGAATTGGGAGTAGGATTAAGGAACAACGAAGAGAAAAACTATCTTACCTTTGGGATATCCTAGCAGGCAAAACATAGAGAATGACAATTTCAGAGGGCACAAACCAACCTAAAGAGACCCAAATGCAAAATGTTTATAATGTATGTGAATGAGATATTAAAAGGCTTTCTTAAAGGAAGATGTCTCCTTGAAGTTTCAAAATAAAAATGTTTGGTCTTTTTCTTGAATTTTCCACTCTTGGAACTTTAGATAGACAAACTTCTGATTAATTGTGGATCTACAATGTTGTCAAGCTCTATATGTGATGGTTACTTCATAGGGCTTAGCCCTATACCAAAATTTGACAAACGCAACCTCTTTGTTTGTGGGATATATTGGAGTACAAAGAGCCACTTACACACTGAACAATTTCTTTATGTTATCAATATGTAGGAAAGAAGGACCAAATACTCTAACCGAATAGTTTTGGCTACAGAATTGGTGAAAACCATGGCACAATAATCAAAATAGCCACAACATTTTCGAACTAAGCAATAGGGTCAAATCTACAACCGAATAAACAATAATAAAAATAGCCATAAACAATAATCAAAATAGCCACGACATTTTCAAACTAAGCAATAGGGTCAAAGCTACAACCAAATAATTTTGACTGCAATTCAAGAGGCAAGCAAGAACACTTCATACAATTTTGAAGTTCATGAGAATCAAAAAGCTCTTCAAGCTTCTGGGAGTAATCGTTTGTTATGAGTCTGTCCAGCTGCTAAATATAATGTCATGGAATCTTGGTTCTCAGTCAACAAAGAAATGAATAAAGATGTTGCATTATCACATTAAGTACTGCCAACAATATGCATCTGTTTGCCAGATGCAAACATTTGTAACCATCCAACATTGATTGCACCAAAAGGCTATATGTGTTGGAAACATAACATCGAATATTTTAAACGAATAGTAGAAAGGAATTTATTGACAATGTCAAACATAGGAATAAGATGCTAACTAATCATAAAAAAGAAAAGGATTTAGAAAAGCATGCTAAGTTGACCTACCTTGGTAAAATATAGTTGTTGCTCCAAATTTAGAAACACAGGCTACAGGGTAATATATAACTTACGTGGTCTAAAATAAGAAGAGGCAGTGAAGCTGCATATTCTCCTCCATGTGAAGTTAAAAAATTATCTTCAGAATTCGAACCACCAGAACATAGAAAAATTCAAACGTATATACCTACAAATGGGCTCTGCATAAGAGTAGAACTGAAGATAGAAAGTATAATGTCAGTCCCTACCCTCACTTTATAAGCCTCTTGTGGTTAAGGACAGATTCAGATAATAAACTAAAGATAGAAATCACAATGTCTGTCCCTGCCACCACTTAATATGCTTAGTGTGGTTGATGATGCGCTCAGAAATTGAGCTTACTTGAGGCCAAGTATTCCACTAAATATATATGAACGTCAGAGTAAACACAACAACAAATGACAAATATGAGCAGGATCTAAGAATGTGGGATACGCAAAAATCGGGCACCTGAATACATTTCGCTGAATTTCTGCTGAACTGGATGCAGGTTTGGAACTGTATATTCGTGATGCATCATCACAAATGGCCTCTTTGGTGGCATGCTTTTAAGAATCCCCATATTTAGTCTCCCTCCTAATACCATGAATGGTCCGATGTACCAAAATTAAGCTAGTGTGCATAATATCGAATCACAAATTACAGAAATTAGTCTATAAGTACAAAACAAATTGTGTTAGCATCAACAATCAGAGGAAGAAATATGAAATGTAGCATACATGTTCTATCACTGTATTTGCTGCAGATTTCAACAATTTTTATGACTATGCAAACATAAAAGTTCTATCTTTGTATTTCTTTGCTGTAAAATCAATAACTTTTATGACTGCCTACCTTGATGAATGTGGCTGCCATGTTGAAGTTATCGACGCTCTAACCATCTCCCCATGTCATCCCTCCTAAAACAAATCGATGTAATCTTAAAAGCCTGATACACGTCACTTAATGAATGCAATCCTGGATCTATACAATCAACATTCCTTCAAAAACTTAGACATTTTATAGATGCATATCCATGGTATTGCAGGTACATTCTCCGAGCCCTATACCATCATCTATATACGTATGTATAGGAATATGGCATTTAAAGAAACTTTTTACAAACGTAGACTCTTCACAACCCCTTACCTAGACAGCCTTGTCTGAACAAATTTTCCAATAAATAAGACAGCGTATGTAATTGCAGTTTCTTCAATTACCTTTTGCTTCTCAAAAAGACCAGAAAGATCGAGTCCTTTAGAAAGGGATATTAACTCAAATGCATTCATTGGGCATGGTTTCTTCACTTCTGTCACAAAATGCTCCTGCATGTGGACAGGTCTTCAGCATTATAATATAAATTTAAAAACTTATTTCTATTCGTAAAAAAGTGATCAAACAATCACAAATAAAGTCTTACTCCTGAATTGCTGAAGACAGCATCAACATCATCTAGACTTGTATTTTCTTCCTCCTTGAATTTTGCTGGAACATACCCTTTTGTAAACCACTCATGTTCTAAAATTTCTGGAATGATGATCCGCTGCAAATCAGTTAGTAATATCACTTAGGGGCAAGATTAAAAGAAAGACCGAGAAGTTCACAAGAGAGTGGCATTACAAACATTACCGTCGAAGTAATTTTTTTAAAGAAACTTCTTACAAACCTAGACTCTTCACAACCCCTTACCTAGACAGCCCTGTCTGAACAAATTTCCCAATAAATAAGACAGCGTATCTAATTGCATTTTCTTCAACTACATTTTGCTTTTCAAAAAGACCAGAAAGATCGAGTCCTTTAGAAAGGGATATTAACTCAAATGCATTCATTGGGCATGGTTTCTTCACTTGTTTCTATTCGTAAAAAAGTGATCAAACAACTACAAATAAAGTCTTACTCTCGAATTCTTTGAAAAACAAAGATCAACATCATCTAGACTTGTATTTTCTTCCTCCTCGAACTTTGCTGGAACATACCCTTTTCTAAACCACTCATGTTCTAAAATTTCTGGAATGGTGATCCGCTGAAAATCAATTAGTAATATCAGTTAGGGGCAAGATTAAAAGAAAGACTGAGAAGTTCGCAAGACAATGGCATGACAAACATTACCGTCGAAGCAATGTATGCAGCTAAGGAAGCATTGAGAGACCATGTCTATGCACCTGCAAATTCTTCAAGGCAATATCATTATCTTCTACATTGTCTATTCAAGATACATGCGATGTTTAAGGCCAATAAGGACTATGGAACTTGTAACATAAGGTTGCTCAATTGTGCAAGAGCAACAAAAGTAGCCAAAGCAAAAGAGCATAACATTAATGTTAAATCCCCAACAAAGAAGACCCACATCATATGGATATGAAAGTAAGTGTCAAATATGCAATCATCGACCATTGCAGTAAATATCCAAAAATCACTGTTCCTAAGGGATTGGCCCAAACACTGTTCATGTTTGACCGAGAGAATCCATATTGATCCAGTTCAAAAATGTCTGGGATCCGAAGTTGAACATAGGGAAATTGTCTTCAAAACTGACCTGCGACATGGGAAATTTTCGAGGATACTAAAGAACATGAACTTGCTTTAGTCTGTAAAATAAAGTTAGAAGGAATATGTATCTATGAATCCAATCCTCAGTTCAAAAGCTCAAGCAGTCTATTTACATTGCAGGTTGCCATCAAATGCAGTAAGGTCCCATATGTGTCTGCTAATGCCTTGTGATGGTAACATGATTTTCTATAAAATATAAACTGCTCCTATGTCATCTTCACACCATTTATTTCCAGGAACAAAAAAAGTGTCATCAGTCTAATAACTATTATCCACTTGTACGTAGTCCATCCCACTTACATCATTTGGCAAAGTCTTACCCTGATACAAAATTGCTTCTTGCACATCAAAAGTACCCATAGGCTCTAATATGATCTATCAGAGAAGATATCTGTGTTAGTAGTTTGATCACGACAAAATCATTAAAAAAAACCATGAAACCGAGAGAAAGCACCAACTTCATTTCATTTTGCATCATGATTTGTTTGATGCTGGTTTTCTAAAAAAATAAACAATAGAATCAAAGAATACCTGTCAAAAATCAGCCGATTAGGTTACAATCTCGAAACCAAATTTATCTTTTGCGGAATCCCAATCTGCATAAAGGGGAACGATTACTCTATCGATCCTCTTCTCCAAAATTGAAAGATTCTATGATCTGGTATCTGCATGCCGAGATTCAAAAGGGGCAAATCGAAAAGGGACCCGGGATTAGCTATGGAGAAATAGAAATGTCCTCCATGCCGTTCATCGTGGCATACGCATGCTGGATTGGAAGGATCGAGATCAGAAAGGGACAAAATAAATCAAGGCTAAGAAAATTTTCCTAATTTTTGGCAAATCGGAATTATTTTCCGGACCTTAGGAAATCAAATTAAAAAAAAATTTCCAAAAAGTTTTCGGAACCCCAGAAAAACCAAATTTAAACAATAGGATATGAACAACTTTATTATGCAACCACCAGAGGCTGCACAAAAAATCAATTAAAAAACTATTGCTAGTTTTTTGACCCACATCACTAATTGCTAACAAAGCACTACTAAAATCATATATTAAACTAATTACTTAGTTACCATAAAAATACCATAGTTATAAATTTTGGTAGAAAGGAAGGAAGGAAGTATATTTTAACGTCCACGGAGGCCAACCAGCCTATGAGACGGTCACAATATAATATACCGGATATTATCCAAACACAAAAGAAAACCACAAAAGCTCTATACAATGTGTCTCTACCACTGGGATGAAAAAACCCCCCATGTGGGAGGAAAAACCCTTGTAGTAAGCATTCAAATTCCCTATCTGGGCGCTCAAATTCCCTGTGCTGTGAGGGACTCTCTGACGGTGGAGACTTGCAGAATGTAGGATACGAGACGTGCAACCATTGGCGAAGCCAGCAATTGATGAATTGCTATCTCAGAGCATCTGAGATCGGCATGAGCTGCTCGGATGTGTGCATATGCTGGACACTCTTGTAGAGCATGGTGTTCATCTAAACTAAAACAACTAGGAATGTGTGCCCGGCAATGCCGGGCTTTAGTTGAGGACGTATGGAATAGGTAGGCATAATGGATTTTGTACGTGGAAGAACATGTTGTATTCATCTCTTGTCTATAGATAGATTAAAAGGAAGGAAGTATATTTTAACGTCCACGGAGTGGAAAGATGTGATAGGTATTGTCTCCAATTGTTGTTGAAGTGGGAGTGAGAATAGTAAGAGAACAGATCTTGTGTTTAAGTAGGGATTAGAAATGAATTGATTTGATTTTGATCTAAGTGGTGTATCTAGAAAACGCATATAAAACATGCACTAAGTTAACGAACCACCATAAATTCATAAGTTATGATGTAAACATGGGTAAAAAATGTGGAACCTTAGTGCCCACATCTGTTACTTGCATATGTTCAATGAAGATGGTGGGTAATATATAGAGGATGGCGCAGAAGCAGGCGACTCGCGGCAAGGCGGCTAGTTCGGCGGCCAGGTGTTTTCAAGGGGGGACCAGGGCCCCCGCAGGGCCCCTTTCTGGGCAAACCGAGTAATGCAGGGAAATCGTCCCGGTTAGGGTTAGGGGAAGACAGTGATGTCCAGCCAGTCTTCAAGAACGGGGGTTCTGAGCCCCAATCGGCCTCTATAAGGAGCATATTAGCAAGCGGCAAGGCCTCTGAGGCCAGTCACCAATCTTCCCTCTTGTCTGAGGATCCTAGAGCTCTGCCAGTATTTCCTCAAGCATCCAATAATCCTTCTGCAACTCTTGGGGCGTTAGCTCCTCACGAGGTAAATTATGATCTCCACTCTTCAATTTTAAATTCAGCCACAGATCAAGCCTTCTTAGAGAGGTCTAAATCCAATGATTCAGGGATAGAGATAGGTTTTAAAGAAAAAGCCCCAAATGCATGTGTGAATGCATAGGGGGCAATCCAAAAACTGAAAGCAGCAGTAGCAAGGAGGGGGGGAGGGGGGGAGGATACTCCCACACAAAAAAATTCCTCAGAGCCTACTATGGCAGATGCATTAATGGAAGACTTAGAGATAGAAGGCAATGGAAAGGAAAGACAAGCAAGTGATAAACTAGCAGAACTCAGGCACAAGTTTGCAGCATCTATAGTAGCAATGGAGGAAAGGAAACAGAATGATGCAGCTTCGTTAGCAGAAGGGCTCCCCTATAACCAAAGCACAGGAACACAGATAGCATTACCATCACATAACTCTCTTGGTACTAAGGCAGCACCATGTGTTATCGATAAGCAAAACGGAATAGGGATGAAAAATAAGGGCCCAAAGATAGTTACATCCGAGAACCGGTCAAGCGGTGTAGGGATACAAAATAAAGGCCCTGATTAACTCGGGGATAGAGAGTACAATCAAGAGAAGGTCAGAGGTGTAGGTTGTACAAGAAATAATACAAGGGATGCGTGGAAGAATAATGACACTGTAGCAAGAGTGAACGAATCGAGATTTTCAGAATGAATAAAGAACAAGTTACCAACAGAAAAAGTCAGAAGTTTGAGAGTTGATGCAGCTCTAAAAATAGTGGAAGGAGGATTTGCTCAAGATTTGAGCAAACTAAATAAAGGCCAACAATTAATGGGAAGAAGATGGAAGTATGGAAGTTGACAAGGAGTCCAACTTCCCAGTTGCAGAAATAGATCACGACATGCACGTAAAATTTGTTGAGAATTTAGTGACTGCGGTCGATCATAGGCTTTTTACGTGAGGCTTTACGGACCTCCCAAAAGCTGGAATACTAGCTCTCAAAGACACTGAAGAAATTAGGCCTACCTCAACACCTAATCGCTAAAGGCTTTGGGGAAGTAACTTCTTTCTCATTCTTTTTGATAGCGAAGCAGTGGTAGATAAGATGGTGTCCCGCGCAGTAGACTCATTCATGGGAGAGTACATTTTATATCAATATTACTCACCTGGCTTCTCTCCCCATCAAATCTCGGCCATCAAAATTCCGTGTTGGTTAGAGATCGAACACTTACCTCCAGACATGTTGGTACCTGAATTCTTAAAGGTCATTGCTAACACAGTAGGAGCATATATCTCACAACCCTCTTATTGGCTAAGAATAAATGTCCGGGTATGGATGGAATTCCCATCGAATTCTACCAATGCAATTGGGAATGGATTAAAAATGATATCTTTTCTGCATACACAGACTTCTTGCAAGCTGAAAATTTAAATCCAAAATTGAATACAGGCTGCATTGCCTTGGTACCCAAGTGTAAGGAGCCAAGCACAATTAACGATTGGAGGCCTATCACACTCCTATTTGCATTTTACAAAATCATAGCCAAGGCTATGGCGAGAGAAGATCAAACCAATTTTAGCGGAAGGTATCTCACAGGGCCCATCGGCTTCTTAGGGTAGGAGTATTCTGAGCAATGTGGCATCAGCTTTTGAAGGGTTGCACTAGGCCAGAAAAACAGGAACAAAAGTAGCCTATCTAAAGCTAGATTTCACCAAGGCATATGACAGCATTAGATGGAGTTTTCTGCATAAAATGATGCCCAAACCGGGTTGTGGGGATATTTTTACGAAGGGGTAATGAAACTATTGAGATCAGCTCGAGCCTCAGGTCTTATTTCAAGGTGAATCATCTTCTATATTTGAGATTAAGAGAGGCATCGAGCAAGGTTGTCTCCCGCTCCCTTTCTCTTCAATATAGCGGCAGAAGCTCTCTCACGATTATTCCCGCAAGCATCTGCAGACCGGCTCTCATTCGAGGGGACTAGAAATGTGGGGGCGGTTCTCAACAAATCAGTAACGGTATCGGGCGACTCATTTACGTTTATCGAGGCGAGAGGAAAACAATATGTCATGTGCGGGGGCAACCATCGCCACCTTCTCAATAGCTTCAGGTTGCCTCATAAATTGAAAAAATGCTCGGTCAGTTGACCTTTTGGAAACGGGCATCCCATATGTTTGGAAAGCTTACCATGGAAAATTATCCCCGAGGGTGAACACTCCAGCCTTGTTAGGAATCCCAGTGGGCATTAACATCACTAGTGCACGAATATGGGATGAAATGCTACTAGGCCTACATAAACACCTAAATTGGTGGAAGGTAGCAAAGTTATCCCCTTGGGGAGGATTACCGCGTGGCAAAACATGTGGTAAGTAATACTTATGTATACATATCATCAATTCTACTTGCTCAGGGAGAAGGTGCAAGAGTTAGAAGGGCTGATTCAAACTTAGATGCAGGGAGGTAATGAAGAAGGTGCAACGATCAAAATTGCTTGGTGGAAGTGCAAGAGGGACAAAATAGAAGGGGAATTGGTATGTTTGACATAGTCTTACGAGAGCAAAGTATTAATAGCCAAATTCATATGGATGATTCTTAGGAAAAGGTGAAGTCTCCGGTTTGCACCTCATCAACCAAGCTCTATTATATTCTTGTAAGCATAGTAAGCCCTCCGTCAAGGTCTCGCTTCCATGGTCTCTCTTTTTTTGATCTCAAGCCATGTAAAGAAGCCTCCCCCCTTCCTGAAAGGGTCTTATTTCGCTTGGAATGCCATAAAGAAACTATTCACGCTTGATGATAAGCAAATTTAAAGCGAGGGACCTCCCTCCATGGTGGGTACCAAATTGGAATTGCACAATAAACAAGGCCCATTAGGTATAGTGGTGACGCGAGGATTGTGAAGAGATGGAAAAACGTGGTATACATTCTTGTGCTCGATTGGTATATGGGAGAGCACGGCCGGTTTGGGAAGCATTTCAAGCCTGTTTTGGTTTAAAGGAGGGCAGACAAGATAATTTGGGAATGCGTGGCTTCGCACTCCCAAACACAATAAATAGAGGAGATCAAAGTCCATGGGTCGTACATCCTTCGATCTGACCAAACAAGTTTGTGAAGTCATGCTACAGGTTTGAAGACTAAGGGATTTCTTCCAAAGATCTCCCAAGTGGGGAGCTAGTGATCACCGGAGGACATCCTTAAAAACATCCGGAGAAATGCTTGGCTGAAATTCCTCCCTCCCACGAATCAATGCCTTTCTTTGGCAAGTGATCCACAGTGGTCCCAAGTGTCAATCATCTAGTCTCCAAATGGGACAATAACGTGAGCCCACTTTGCCCTATGTGTGAAGAGGAAGAGGAATCCATAGAACATTGTCCGGTGGAATGTGGGATGCCGCATGAAGTATGGGCCGAGTCGGATAGGTTCGGAATACCCTTAGGAACCAAAGAATTGCTGCTAGGAATTCTCCCTCCGAGAATGGTGTCCCAAGAAGAAGATTTCTTTTCACATAGCCAGGGCCTGGACGATCTGGTCAATATGGAAAAGGAGGAATGCCCGAGTCTTTGCTGAGAATCAGGAGGTATTCATATCATCAAACTTGAAAGACTTAAAAAATTTAATTTAGGCTAGTTTTTAAATGTGAAGAAGAGGTAAAGGAAGAAATATGGGGCACCTATTTTAATCTGGTCTAGGTCGGGAAAGAGAATAGTACAAGCTGGAGCTACGTAGCTACCCCCATCTCATATTCGTGGATGGGTGCACCTCTGCCATGTGGCTTTGTATCATTCTCTCTAAGTAAATAAAATCTTTTTTATCCCTCAAAAAAAAAAAATGAAGATGGTGGGTAATAGCGAATGATTATTGCTTATGCCATCAAGTAGAATATACATAAAATACAATGTTTGCTCATGTCCATTTTATCACAAACAATTGTCTTGTGCTTGTCTCATATTGCAAATGCTATCGTCAAAAACCACTGTGCGGTTTGAGCTTCCTCCCATTTAAAATATCTCTATGGCCATAATTCTTTGCATATGTGATTGCTAATATGTGTGGAATGATCAAGTTGTAGCCAAGTCTAAAATGTGGACCAATGTGAATGAGAACCACTAATACATATATCATCTAAAGCTCACATCATATCAAATGTAGATATAAAGTCCATTTTATCTAGGGTACATATGCATATGCATGGTCATCTTTAAAAGTTCAAATCGATTATTTAAAAGAATTAAGTGTATAAATTCTTTATTTGTCTCGTAGAGCTAGAGCTGTGAGAAAAGCAAGTCACAATCTGTGGAGTTGGGCAATTACTTCCTTCTCTTTTCACTTTTATTTGTCTCATAGATTTAAGAGTTTATGCTGAACAGCAAGTGAAAATTTGTGAGCATCCAAAAATATTCTACAGAAAATTCATTATGCCAAGTTGCAACACATTGATTCAACTTTTTAATTTCAACTTGTGAACTGGACATGATAAAAAGGAAATGTCATTTTATCAATATTGTGTTCAAGAACTGGAATCTATCTTCTCCTTCGGCAAAAACCTCTGCTTTTGCACCAGCAGCTCCGCTTCATGCTCCTAAGAAAGCTTCCTAGCCATACATCCTAGATCACATCAGCTCAAGTAGACCTGGGTAGAATAGAATAGAATAGAATAGAATAGGTTTTTATAGATCCACTTTGAGACCAATCGGCCTATGGGACCCGGAAGGAGAGCTTGACAAACTTATTACCGCCAGGGTTAAAAACCCCCGAAAAGGGTTTTCGAGGAAAAACCGTGCGCGTAATAAGAATCTTTGTCAAACCGCATAAGTATACATCATCGTGAAATAAATGTGTATGTACATGTCAAGATGCGTGCCCGAGGACATAGCGATCTCGCATGTCCATGACCTCCTCGGAAGGTATGACCCTAGCATCCGCACGGATGCCGGGGCTCAATGTCACATGTAGCGGTGGCGGGCCCGACCAACTCGGCAAAGATAGCGTCCGAATATGATCATATTTGGGCAACTTTGAAGGGTATGAGATTCATCCTCAATGACTCCCATTTGGCAGCATTGACAGAGCCTGTCCTGACAAAGAATAAAATACCTATTTCTTAAATAGAGCCTATGACAAAGCCGTCATGAAAGGAAGTTCACATGATTCAAGTGATTCAAATCGTGATTCAAATCAAAGGGCTCGTTGATTGTCATGATAATAGTAAAGCTGCAAAATGGGCACACCTTGATACTGAGACAAATAAGCAAGGACTTACTATAATAGTTTAGAAACATTTATTCAAATTAAGTAGTCATCCAGCAAAATAATCTCATACAGCCAGAAAGAACTTACACTTACCAAAGCGTGTATTGAAGTAACAAATGGAAAAACGAAACATGCTTTTAATGCACGTAATGGTTGTCAAGCTGCATTGTTGCAAAAGAAGTTGACAGCCTAAAACTATTGACGATATAGGAAAGATAGTCTGCCTTTGTCAAGATGATTTCTAAGTCCCTTTAGGAATGTTCCAACAGCTTTGTAAAGTTCTTGTATGAGAATACCGTATGAATCAGAAATAGAACATGATGAGCATCAATCTTATAATGAGCAACAAAAAGAATGGAGGGTGGTTGTACAAAGATATATGATTTTGGTGACGATGTGCTTTAAATTTCTGCTTCCAAATATGCAGGAACAATTAATTGGGACACTTATAATTAAAAGAACTCAGACATCATCAAAAAATTGTGTAACGTACACTGCTCTTTGTTTATCGAATCTTCAAACATTAAAAATGCTCCTTTAAGACATCTGCAAAGATGGAAAATGCCGATGTTACTGTCAGAACAAAAAAGCTATAAATATAGATCAAACTGCATAGCATTGTTACGTTCAACAATTTGTGTTATTCCTCTGGTAAGACTGACAATTGAACAGGTGTTCTTAGTCATTGTGATATCGTAGAACTAAATTGATTCCTGTTGCAATGTGATGCTGAAAGAATCTAAGTGCGTAAACAACTAATGTTTTAATTTTGGAGCATGCTGCATGCAAACGCAGTTCACTTCTTAAATGCCGCTTCACCAACACTTGAAACTGTTTTTGCTATACGGGTTGTGGCAAGATTGATCCAACCCTTTTAATAACATCCTAGAATGGTAAGTAGAAAGACCCTACATGACAAAATAAATTGCATATGGAAAAGATGTTCAAACCTAAAAATTACTTTGCAGACCCTTTGCCCTTCCACATGCTAACATTGTTTTGCCCTGCCATGCTATAATAGAATCAACTCTGCTAACAAAATGAAGCAAATAAAATTTGGCTAATAAACTTGCAGGATGATCGTTTACTTTGCATACATGGTGATACATTTAATTACAATAAAATCAGAGAGCTACTTTGCAGCTGAAATGTTTACTTGTGACAAAACAATGTCAAATGCCATACAAAATCATGGTCTATTTCTCCAAAAAAATGACAACAATATGCACTGGCTTTTAGAGATTACATAGATACAAACATATTTAGTCCACACTTCTCTTCCCTAAATGCACATGTAAGCAACAGATCATATAAGCAAAGCTATATCAAGTTCATAGACCGGGGGGTGAACCTAATGTAAAGTCTATATGGCATGTGCGTGCAAAGGGTTAAGAGAAATTATCAATTATATGGAAATTTTCTAAGAAAATATACCTCATATTTCATATATCCCTACCATATTTCTCTTATATGTATATGGAATTCAAGCAAGAAAAATACCCCCTCCCATATATGGGTACGGTTTTGGCCCCAAAAAAATCCCCTCCCGTACACTCACATGTTTTCTACGGTTTTTACTGAGTGCACTCCCCGGGGTTCATAGTTAAACTGTACCTACCAATATTCCAAGCAAACGCTGATCTAAGAGCTTTCCATGTCTCTTAGATTAAGGCTTCTCTGCTGGGCGGCTTTTTGTAGCATCACCTCTGTCTCTTCTGAAAAGGTATGTAAAGCACGTGAAGAGGAAATAAGAATAGCTTATTAAGAAAAGGGATTAAAACTAAAGCAGTTTAATGCATGCTCCAAAGCAATAAATTCTCTACCTTTGCAAGGCCATGTGAAGAATGATTTTAAAGACCTTGAAACACAAAAGTAAGAGGAAATATATGTCAGCAGAAAAGAAAGAAGAACTCTCTTTTGAGTCCGATTCAAAGGTCCCGAGCCCTGCAATACTTATCTAAGAAAAATCTTGAATGTAAAAATGCTTCAGGGAAGTACCCAAAGCGTAGAGCCTTCCGTCTTTGCCCATCGATGCCCCAAAACGTATTTGCATAATGAAAGTTATTGGAGATGGGACATATCATTCCTTTAAGTCTAACTCAAAGGTCTGAAGCTCAAAACCCAAAACGATCACTGGGAACAATGGGATAAATATCAAAAGAAGAACATACCAGACGTGAATCCTATTAGGTGCAAAACGGCTCGCATAAACATAAGTTTTGCTTCTTAAGGAGAGCCGCAAGCCCTTGAATGGTCCGCCATCCCGAGTGATGCTGCTCCTCTGATCACAATCGGCATACAACCCATTCCCAGTTTCGAAGATACAAAATCCATTTCCCTCTGTACGAAATCCATTTCCCTCTGTTTCAAATGTTTCGAATATGAGATGGCTTATGCATGATCAAAAAATTCAAATCCATTTCCCTCTGTATGAAATCCATTTCCCTCTGTTTCAAATGTTTCGAATATGAGATGGCTTATGCATGATCAAAACATTCCCGCTTGCGGGAAAGGGAACGCCGCATGCGGCGTAACATGCGGCGTTCCGGGCACAAAATTCAAAGCCCTCACTTTTTAAAAAAGAAGATAAATCATAAGAATAAACCACTCTTTATAACCATTCATAGTTATTCAACATATTAACATTATTTTATTATAGTGGTTTCATGCAAAAATTGCTGCAAAAAACTAATAAAAGTTATTTTTTTGAGGCCTTGTGTTCCATGATTCTAAAGCTTCCCCAACAGAATGACAATCTGCACATGTTATTGAAGCAACTGGCATCGAACATGTTCTTGAAGCAACTGGCATAGAAATAAGCTAGGCATGTTCTTGAAGCAACTGTTAACAGTGAATTTAATGGTCTAACAGACTCCATAGCTCATCCATGTAAATGTAGGCACCTAAATACACAAAGAAATGCGTTAGACACGCAAACAGAGTAAATAATCTTCAAAAAGGCATGCAAATGAACTTAGCTTGTCAAATCTTCACAAAAGATCCTTTCAAATCTACGAAAAAACAGTTAAAGTAAGATCTCAGGACTTTGTTAGTAAAAGATTAGCAGATTTGCTTCCTTACCTGAGCTTCAACGACACAAACTCCAAGAAAAACTCTGAAAACTAGTTATGGCGACTGTTGGAATGCAAAATCCACAAGAACACAAAGAACAACACCAAAAGTATGGTGATCCGCAAAAAAATCTGCTATGGCAATTGGTAAACCATGCACAAATGCTATAGCAACAGAAAAAGCCCATGCCAAAACTGATATCGCCATAGCTCTGTGTACGGCTATGGCGACGGAAGTATCGCCGGAAGAAAGGAGAAAAAAAAATGAAAAACTAGTCAAAAGCACATTTGATTACTTTTTACAGAAATTATAGGTTTTGATAAAGTTCTTTCACCTCTGCACGTTAATGTTGATAGATTCTGAAATGAAAAATAAAAAACCTTGCATATTGAAGGCTCTGTTTTTTTTTTTTCATTTTTGTAAGTTGCTAATGATGTTCATAGCATTAAACTGTTCAGGCATCACAAATGTTTTTTTAGCCATGCTCATGGTGTCGCACATGCTCACATTAAAACTAAGATTTTTCATATAGCACATTAGCTCTTCTATTGCATATGCTCGTAATATTTTCATTCGTATGAGCTCTCCTGTGATTTCCATACATCATATGTCATGGGCAAACGCAATGGATCCTTATGGATTCCAAGCCTTGAATTTAAGCTCGGGAATGGAATGACAGACTTCAGGGCTTTGCCAATTGCTCTAGGAATTAAGGCATTGTTACAATCGTTGTCTTTGGGGGGCAACAATTTGGGGTGTTGCCCTTCATCTAAAAATAATTCTAAACCAATGTATTTGCATCAAAACATTGTTTTTCCTCGAGCTCCACTCGCGACTTAGTCATGGAAATGTTGTTATTACAATGTCATAATCCCATGCAAGAATATGAGGTTTTAATGAACTCTCCGATCAGTCCATACATGCCACTTCAATTGGTTGTGCTTCATGTGTTTTGTTATGTGAACTTTTCAGTGTTCAACTAAGTTATAAGGGACAACTATAAGCGTTGCTCTTGAGAGATACATACGAGTAACTTCCTGAACAGGTTTTAACAATGCAACTTTCAAAACTTCAACATCAAACACCAAATTATTCAAGCCTGTTGGGTAGCGCCATTTAGGTGCCAGCTCCTTTCCTATCTCTAAAGCGCTTGCGACCAAATGCTTGAAAGAACTTGTCATAATAGTGCAAGTTATGCCTCCCATCTCGTATGTTTCTATCAGTTTCTACTGTCAATCCAAACAGTGCATGCCATTGATGCATCCGTGCATATTTTTGCCTTTTAACCAACACGTCATAGCTCATCATTCAAAAAAAATTCCTCGGCAATACTCCATGAACATAAAGCCCTTTGTATTCTATATTCAAAGCAGAATATACGTAGTTGTTGTATCATGCATCCTTTATTCAATACAAACTAACTGTAAACTACAATATCTGTTGATCCATTATATCCGTTACTTATCCAAACACACCTGCATTTTCTCATGTTCTTTATGAATATTACATGTGTTATCTCTATCTGACTATTCAACAGCAAAAATGTGAAAAACGGTGCTATTCTTCAAATGATAAAACGTCCAGAAATCAGGCATAGCCTAACTGCGTGTACCCAAATGCCTTGTTTATTGTGCTCAAACATTTACGAGCACAATTTAAGCATAAAGAGAGAATTGAAATAGGTACCTCTGTTTTGTAAAGTGTAAAAATACGGTTTTAGCGTAATCTCGAAATATCGTTGAGCCTCCAGTAGAGAGCTTAGGTTGTTGTCTACATGTGCCAAATCTTCCATCCAGCATACAGCTAGCTTGTACTCGTCATGTGAAATATGCATCCAAACATCCAAAATACAAAGAGATTGGAGATGCAAGACCGGGTTACCAGAACCAAACGGACCAACATTAGCAAAGAAATGGTAATGAGGCAAGGGTTAACAGTAAGTAAAGTGGTCTTGGCATGGCTCATCGCCCTTCACCAACCATAATTCAATTTAAAACAGTTTACTATGATCAATTTACATCTACGTATAGTACAAAGTAGTAAATACCAACCGCAGAATCCGATTCAAGGAATGCAAGATCCCTCCATTTTCGCGCAAATCCACCCAAGATTTGATGTCCCCAAGCATTTAATGGCAAGTTTATTTACATGGCATCTGCGGTTGTATTAAGATTTAATGCAAGAATGGCTTAAAAGATATGTTCATGCTTGAATTTAAGCCCCACATAACGATTCATACGGACATCTAATTATGTCCCGCATGTCAACGTGCTTAGGGGAAAAGTCGAATTTATTAAATTATCGAAACGAATCCATTCATGTTCTACAATATTAAAATGGTGGTGGGTCCATTTTATGATTTTATACCACCTTGCATTTCAGATATCAGATACCGATTATACACGCCATATTTCACTTCAATTTATTCTCAAGAAAAATTGTGGCATATGAGTCTCAAACAAAGAAGGTATTGTACTTAACCTTCTCAAGTGGCATGCAGAACATGATAGAGTAAATCTATGGCTCGCGGATCATTATTCTATACAAATTAATCATATCCTTCGTACCTAAGCATAGAAACATGCCGCATAAGAGATTACTCTACACGCAGTTGTGCAATTTAATTTCCTACAACAAATTAAGGCAGATAAACTAGGGCGGATCCAAGATATGCCCTTCGTAAGTATTGGGGAAATTTCGTCCGGCACTTTAAGAGTGGATTGCTCAATGCAAAAGCAATGTAAAATGGAAACTACTACTAAGAGAAACCTGGTTGAGTTGAAGCTCCTCTACTTCCTCAAATTCGTCAACTTCCAATGGAACGGCGTCCCACGGCTTCGAGCAAAGAAGACCTTTCGTGCCATCTTCATTTGGCCGCAAGCATGCGCCCACTTTTTTCCTCCACGCTTGCATAGTGCATTAAGATCAACGCATGCAAGCCTGTTCAGATCCAAATGATCTTGCCGGATCCCAAACCGATGGGGAATATCGGGATGTTTTGAACATTGCGCCGGATCAAGGCTTGCATTCTCGATTAAGTCCATCGAGATCCGCCTTGTTTGCTTGGGTTTAGCCATGTGAAGCGCCAAAACCCCTGTCGAGCAGAGCCATACTGTCAAGCAAAGCAAGAAACCCAGCATTTTTTGTATCCCTGTGCCGCTACAGAAAGCTCGAATACATATGTTATGCCTTTGGCCATCTATCATTCGTGTCTTTCTGCCAACTGGTCTAAATATGTAGCATTATAACAGGGGATTTTTTTAATGTTTTTGTACTGTTTTCTCTAAGGTTTTCATATGATTTGGTGGCCGTATTCATCTAGGTGTACTAAAGAGTATTTCTAGAGTGCAACCTTTTGTGAGCCATTGATTTTAGAAAAGGGGGCAAATCCTCCGGTGGGGGCTTTTTTGTGCTTGTTGTGAATATATTTTTAGGGTTCTCTTTTAGGGTTGTCCTGGTTTAATATCTAGGGCTAGCATGCATGAGCTTAATGTTGCAGGGAAAGCCTGGTGGTTTTCAAAGGAATCCGGAAGGGAACTGAAGGGACTCAACACCAATCCAGTTATGGTGGACAAAAAAATCGCTAAAAGTTGCCATGCGGCGAAGAATAAAACCCCGCAGGCTTGGGCAAAAGGAAACGTAAAGTCCTACACCAACAGAAAGAAGTAAAGGTAAAAGTTTAGCCCCTTCCCAAACAGGTTGCTTCAAATTCGGCGGATCATTATCTGTGGAGGAAGATCTGATTTAAATGCAGCTTTTCGCTTTGATCGGATTGCCAGGTTTAAGAAGAATGGGAAAGGACCCATAAAAGATTTTTGGCGCCAAGCGATTTAGCGGTGACCATTTTATGGGTGATGAGGGTCGGCTCTCATTCTTCGGAGAATTTTCGCATTCCAACAAACATTTTAGAAGTGACGCAGGCTGGTTACCGTGGACATATTGGGATAGAACAGCCCAAAGTGTCTTTACGATGATGACCGCCATCTTTTGAATCTTCATTAAACAGCTCAAAAATGTAAGCATCTATCTCGATTCCAGGCTTCATAGGAGTGCCCTGTTTCGTCTGCACATGTCTGACAAGATTATTGTTATATAATTCTGCATTTTCCATGCTTGCCCCTGTTTCAGATGGTCAGCACTCTAACGTGCTCCTTCTCATGGTAGCGTCAAGTTGGGGCTTCAAAGTTTTGCAGAATCTGCAAGCCGATTTCTTTTAAGTTGGGGCATCAAAGTTACATTTCTTTTGCTGTTATACGTAACTTTTTGACAGTTTCTTGTTTCTTGAGACCCGAAATCCAATGCTGAGCCTCTTTGGTTTAAGTTAGACCATTCGACCAGGCCTTTGTTTTCTGGAGTTTTGCATTATGGGTTTCATGCGGCAGTAGCAGAGTTTCGTTTAGCCACATACCATTTTGGCCAGACCTTGGTTCTCCAACAGGTTTATTTCTTAAGTAGTTGCAAGATTTTTCAAACTGGCGTTGGTACAGGTTATTCCAAGTACAAGAATGACCTTGATGAAGAAGCTGGATACACCTAGTTAGGAAATGAACACATGACTGATTTCAAGTTATTTTGGGACTCTTGTGACCTTCAATTGCAGCACAATTTGACAGTTTGCCTGACCCTACTTATGTTTTCCTTGCTTTTAACTCCATTTTCGAGGTTTTAGCAATTCTTTTTGGGTCATGTAGTATTTCTTCAGGTTCTATCAGGAATGGTTGCTACAACAGTCCTTGGCCACCAAATCTCATTTTATAAGCTTTCTATTTGCCTTGATTGCGAACATGACTAGCCTGCTGTCTAGTTTGTTTCTTGTTTGTTAGTTACCCTTAAGATTCCCTATTTTATAAGGTCTTCTATCCTAAGATAACTTGTTGCAGCTCTACACTAGAATTGCCGAGAGATATAATAAAAGCTTTGACAACATTACACTAGAATTGCTGAGAGATACAATAAAAGCTTTGACAACATTAGGTTGATTTCCATTCTAACTGGAATTTGATAAGTTCTAGGCTTGTGCACCAAAAGCTTCAATTCCATATTGTATTTATTGTTTCTCTTTGTTTTCTTGCTTAGTTCTATTTCCACTTCTCCTGTACATCCTGCAATTGTGTTGACACTCCATTCTTTACTAAATGAAATCTAATGCTTCCTTATTGAGTTAGTAAATGGACCCATTTTTTTGTCCATGGTTTTTTGAAGTTGGGATTTTTATATTTGATGCGACTTGGGATGTTTCTTCTTTTTTTTACAATCAAGCTTGCCTAGTTACAAGTGCATAAAGTGACTGCTGGATGCTATGGGAACGGTGTCAACAGATGATTGTCACCAGATGCTATGTTGGAGCCCACGAACAAGTTTTTAAATGCTAGATTTTGATATGATGTCATGGGAGTCTTGAATGCAACCGCTAAGGTATTTGGTATTTGAGTTCTTGAGAAATGTGCTACAGGACTAGGTTGCATATTTATTATGTTACTGACAAGAGCGAAGCTTTTCATAATAAAAAATTGTAATATGGGTTACCATTTATCTATTATCTATCATGGTATTATCTCACACTTAATATTAGGATTTCGAATGTAATGGCTTGTTTTTAGCTCTACTACCATTATTACATGCATTTATGGATTTCTTACCCTTCCATCCATCATTAGAGTATTAGGTAATGTCTATATCTATTATCTACACCCTTACACCATCCTTTAAGGCCCCGAAGGGGCCAAAATTTTTTTTAATTAACACAAACCATTAACACACAACTACCATGAACATTATTAACATAAACCATTGCACCATTTTCAGAATTGACCATGTCATAATCATCCATTGGAAGGGACTGTGGAAGAACCACGGAATGGAGGGGAGGCGCAAGCGGAAAGAACGGCCAAAAGCAAAACCGAGGAGTTTGTAATTATTGGGAGATCTAAGAAAAGAAGACTAGAAAAGGGAGCTCGGGGTAACAGCAGAAGGGTTATGAAGAGAAGAAGAAATAGGAGGGGAAGGAGGAGGTTTATGGTTGAAGAGGCTCGCTTACGCTTCGCCATAGCCGAATTGATGCGCCATAGCTTCCCCAACGCAGGCATAACCGCCCAAGACATGAGACATGCTGGAATTTCCATTAATTTTTTGTGACCGTCGATCAAATCCAACGATTGTAAGTGCATCCACGTGGACAAAAATCCTAGTTGGCAGCAACGTGGACACTCTAAAATTGCTTCAAAGTGTCAACTTGTGTTTGTGCAAACGTGCGAAAAAAACTTTATAATTTGCTGACGTGGCATACAGCTGGCCGAAATGTGGCGTACATCGAGCCTGGCTGCCACCAGGCCTTTTCCGCCAGAATAATGGCCTGAGCGACCTTTACCTATTACTAAGTCAATGGCAAGAACTCTTATGCAAGCCACATAATGCAGCTTATTCATGCAGCTTATTTTGAATGTGGGCCGTGGAAGAGAGGTATATCCGACAGCATTGGACGGAATATGCGATGTGGCCGTAAGATATTCCGAGCGGGGAAAAGGCCATGAAACGAGGGAACAAGTTGTAATGTGGGGATAAAAAGCGGCACACAACACGTGGGTAATGGGCAAGTGGGCAGCCAACCAATGGAGGACAAAAACAAAATGCTAAAGGACAAGTCACAAGGGGGGCGGATAGAGGCTCCCTGTATCCGCCACGCCACAGACACAGGACCGTTACACAGGCCATGCCATGATGGAGTTGCCCACGAGCTGAAGCATGGCATTTTCATTATTATTCAACCCACCCACTCTTCCATGCCTCTGCCGGACTTCCGGCCATCTCTGGATTTGCCCAGCTTTTGTTTTTATTGTTGCTCGCTTTCTCTGCCTTTTCGCCTTGCTTCTCGTGCTCATCTTTTTCATCGATCGATCCATCCATTTTCTCCATCCTCAATCCTCTGCCAATCGGCTGTAATCATGCCACATTGCTGCCAGATTTCTGTAGATTTTACAAAATTTAGCGCATTGCCCACTTCGATTGCTAATTTACAGTATCAGGATCAGGACTGTCAAAAACTTTAATCTATTATAATAAAAACTGTTATGCTTCAGTTTCTTTGATTCTGTACATTGATTAGAACATTAATTAGCTCTGCTTTGAGGAGAAGACTGATTGCTTACTAATTGCAAAGACATTATTGCACTTAAACCTAGGAATTGTCATCAAATATGTTCGTTCTTCAAAAATGATGCTCTCTACTATATCAGAATCAAAATCAGAATCCAAAGAATTTGCATCTTCCTAAATACAAAGGTTGGAGCTTTGATTCCCTACAAAACCCAAAAAGATTTTGCGGCATAGAAGTCACAATCACAAATTCATTTTGCAATGTGAGTGTAGGCAATTTATTATTCAAATCAAGTAACAAAATCCATTCCCATTCTGCTTGCAACAAGGAACTTCCACAAAACTATGCCTTTTGGAAGAACATTTCAGACAATGAACTTGCCAAGGATCTTTCTCAGACAAATCTATACTTTTTTTTCCCACTATTTAATCATCTGAAGAAGTATCACAAGAAATTTGCTTTCTGGGACAAATGTGCACCTAAATTGCGTTTGAATCTGCCAGTACATAAAGAAGACCTTCACTGCACAGGTATTAACAGAGAGATTTCAAGCTCGGATGAAAAATATGCTGAGTTCTTGGCCAGGGGAGCCTCCTGGGTTGATCATATGGTAAGACTCTGAATCTGCAGAACCCACAACCCGCTCATAAGTAGCTCGCATATACATGATCTCCTCTTCATCCTTTTTGCCTTCTTGCATCGGGATTACTCCGGCGCCCATAGTCACAAGCTGCATTAAGCTTAAAATCATCTGATCGCTCTCTGTACAGTGGCGTTTCATGGCAAATCCGACCTTTCGACCATTGCAAAACATGGACCAAACTGGCTCGGCAAATAGAGGCCTATTTTCTTCTTTTCTTTTTTCACATTCAAGAGCAATTCTGAGCAATCCGGAAGACATTTCTCTTACCAGAAGATATGTGGGCATAGCAAGTTCCAGGATCAAGAAAGGTGCACCACGAGGATCTTCTTGGATACACAAATTTACCTTGCCCTTTCTGTATCCAAAGATTGTGCAAATTATGGTGGATCCTTGCACAGATTCAGCATCCTGCTGAAATTTTTCTATGGTGCTGCATCCACAACAGGGTACCATTATTCCGACTAGGGTTCTTAGGCTCCAGCATCTTACACCCTTTTCGCACCGCACTGCCGTAGGCCTGTGGATCAAATTGCTCCCTGTCAGATCAACGATTCTTTTTCTGCTTCCGAATCGATTTGGCTCCCTTTTGTGCAGCGTTTGCCTGGCGCTTGTCATTTTTTTTTTCTCAATCTATCAACAGACCTAAAGATAAAAAAAGCTTCGCCAAGATCAATAAAACTTCTAACAGCGGCCAATATTCTTCCTAAAACTTACTTGTCCTTTCAATTCTGCATCAAATGGACGGACATCAGCAACTTGCTTCAATCAAGGTGCTACGGCGGTTTCTGTTGTTGCTCAATCTTTCTGACGGAGCTCCTAACGTGATTATAAATATGAGAAAGTAAATGAACTGAATCGGATCAACAAAAAGGATTTTGTGCCCGTTTCACAGCTCTAAAATCAAGAATTGAGAAGGCAGAAATAGCGCCAGAAACCTCGAAATGTGGCGAAATCGGATCAAACAAATACAGAACCAATGGAGATGGGCATTGGCCTCAAGAAAATCAGGAAATCGCGCACCTATTCGCCATAGCCTAAAGCTTGTAGCAAGAACGTAAAGTGGGAAAATATAAATAGTCCGTGAAAATCTAAATTACAATGGTCATTTTACTTTCTACCAAGAGAATAAAATAAAATAGATATAGACAGATAAATAGATGAAAGATAATTTGAAGCTATGCTTTTGTTGTGGCTTCTGTGGTTTGGGTTTGTTGGTTTTTTTTTGGGTTTTGTCTGTTGGAAATTTACACAACAAAAAAGGTGCTCACATCCCCTGGAAAATCCCCCATTGAGGAACCGGGGGACTCGAGAGAAATGGGTTATTTTCTTTGCAATAGGGAATTCTTGAACAAAAAGGTATATCGTATGGGGGGAGATTAGTAGAAATGGGGGATTATTGTACAGAAAGGGCATATCCGAATGGGGGATTAAATAGAAATAGGGGATTACAAATGCACATTGGGGTATTTTGAAGAAAGGGGAATTGAGTCAAAAGGGAATTTGCTAACGGTTTGGGGTAATTTCAAGAAAAGGGGACTGGTTCAAAAAGGGAATTTGCAAATGGACTGGGGTATTTTTAAGAAAGGGGGATTGGTTCAAAAGCGAATTTGCAAATGGATTGGAGTATCTCCAAATAAAAGAGGATTGAATGAAAGGGGAATTACCAAACAAACAGAGAATTGCAATAAATACCAGGGTATTTTCAAGGAAAAGGGTATTTTCAATTAAAAATAATTTCAAAATACAAGTGGTCGGATCAGCTCATATACAAGTTGGTGGAACCATATGACTTGTGGGTGGTTTTTATTTATGGTATGCCTAGCCTGCCACTTCGCACAATCAGAGATAAAGGTTTCGTATTCATGATGTATCTATTGCCCTGGATATTATTTTCATTGGGTGCGAGTAATGCATGCACTTGGAGAGGGTCGAAATTCCTTATGTGGCAGACATGCAATTTGTGAGTACTAAGGCAATTTGTGGCAAATGGTTTCTGGAAACTTTGGCCCATTAATTGGAAACATTGGCTATGCCTGGTCATTCAAGCTAAGATTTTGATCTATTCTGTTTCTTAATGGGGTCATTTGCAGCAGGGCAAATGGAGGAACAATTGTCATTGTAGGATCATGGACGATACTTGACATGCACTTGTATCGGACAAACAAAAAGTGCAATAGGAGATATAATCTTGCGTATATCGGGCGAACAAAAGGTGCATTAGGGGATATGATCTAAGTTTGTGTGTGCAGGAGGAACTCCAAAAGCACGTATAACAATGAAAATACATGTAGCCGAGAAACATATGGGAGCAATGGGGTGTGCTGAGGTTCTCTGTGAAAGGGTAACGGTTGGGCACTGGATTCAATTAATTTTACAAAAGAAATATTAACAATACAAAGTCATTTCTGGAAAATATTGTGAATTTCCTTTAGAAATACTGACTTGTGCAAAATAAAGAAATTATGGTCTACATGAACTTGGCAAGGTGCTGTAGGATGGGAGACATCTTAGATATGGTCTTGCACATGCTGATGGGAGGTTAATACATAAAAGTTTTTTTAAATGAAAAGTCCAAAGAAACAGGGCATGCCGTTATGGAACGAAAATAGTGACGTGGACATCTTGTGGAGACAAGGGACGAAAAATGCAATGGTTTCACAGAAAATGAGTTTTAGGGCAAGCAACGACAAGCGTGGTATCGGAACCCTAAATGCAAATAGTGGAGAATCGGGGCGGATGGCGATAGTGGAAAATTTAAGCCCTTACGGATCATGATGACAAAGATAGGGCCGAGCAGAAGTTAGTTACGGCCTTGCCATGGCAAAAAAAAAGGCAACAAAAAGTCGTGGGACATGAAAAATGTAAGCGATACGCTCCCGGAAATTCATTCCTCGGAAAGTTCGATCTATTTATCTTGTCTTATTTATATTTGACATCCGTCATTGGCTCAAAGCTGAGTCCGCCTGTTACATCTGCAATGGGAAAGACAGAAGGAGCTCAAAACAAGGGTAATACCGAGCCAAGCTATTGGATCTAATTGATAGAGCTGGCACGGACCTTAAGGCTTTATGCGTAATCGAAGGGGAGTCTAATTACCCCGACCATCTAAGCCATTTCTTGAGAAAATCGTTAGCGGTACAACTTAGAGCCTTTTGCATCAATGGCTGCACCAAGCAGGCCGACGGAATGAAGAAATTCTTGGCTAAAAATGTGGAGAGGCCTACCATGATGGCACCATGCCCTAGCATTACCGTACTGGTGATTCACCGAGAACCAGGAGGAGAAAAACGAGGACAACAATGCATCGATGAGGAGCCCGAACACATCCAAAACCTAACCGAGGGTTACAGATCAAGATTTTTCCGAAATGGATCTTGGATTTCTTAACCTCGTGGTTTAACCATGTAATATTATAATCTAGATATCTCGAACCTTTCTTTCTAAATCTTTGCTTGATTGATTAAATTAATACCATGCTAAATACTATAGATTGCATGTTTAGGTGCTCATAGCCCGAAAATTAAGGCTGAAATCGTACATTGGATCTTAGAAGTTGGGCAAGGGTTAAAGCATGGCTATCTGAATAGAGCATCTTTGCAGTATTATTATAATAGGAGGTATGAAATTGAGAATAGGGAAACGAATTGGTTATTAAGCCCATGATCTTGTGGTCAGAAGTTAAAAACTCGGATATGATTTGTTTATCTTTTGGAGGAATGGAAACTTGGCGGTAAACCCATTTAGGTCTACCCCATTGTATTAATGCTTTAGGCTTCCGACTGTTCCTTCCCCGCGGGTAGGCTTCTCGAATTAAACTAGGGCCGGCTATTTTTAAAATTAAATAATCTGGGTCGCGGTTGCATGTTATCTTAACCGATGCAAAGCAATACAAAGGAAAGGGAGTTGTGCTTAAATACGCATGACAAAAGGTATGCTACTTCGATTAAACATGCAAGACCTTCGTAGTTATGGCTCAAGGGTACTCTTTGCACATCCTTAATGCTCTAAAACTGATCCGCATATGGGTGCACGCTGGATTTGGCTGCAAAAACAATACTTCATGATTAGTTTAGTTGATTTAATCTTGACATATTTATGGAATAGGTCCGGTCCGTCCCAAAAGGAACACCGCTTATAAAGGGTATTGTGGGCGGGGATTATAGTCAGATATCTTTAAATCTGTATGTTCTTGAAGTATAAAATGTTTGACCGTGTATAGTGCCCAATGCTACGGGCTTAAACCCGGGTTTGTATAAACATGTAATGGGGAGACTGCGGCTCTTCGAATATTTGAGGTGCAAAGTCTGTGCAGATGGGCCCTAATGGAGCACAACAAACATAAAAGAATTGATGGCTTACATAAATTGTGATTAATCTTTTGAGCTCTTATAATTATTTGGTAAAGGGCGAGCCGAGTGAAGTTATAGCTTACATGTCAGTTCCTTTCTAGTTTACCCTTCTTAGGCTAACTCTAGACTGATTGACTGCAGGTAACCAACTTTACTTTTCCAAATATGCTCGTATTTGGTGTTGGATGAAGTCTTGTACAATGGAGACACTCTTGATACTACAAGATCCGAGAAATTAGAGTTTGCACTGGACCTCTTCTGGTTTGGTATTGAGCTTTCATTAAACTGTAAGTCTTGCAACATGGATTGTATTGGGCACATGGATAAAAGCCTTGCAACATGTGTCAAACTTTGATTACTTCTGAACTTGATATGCATTTTTGAGGTATTTGTTAGACTGAGTATCTGCAAACTAGGCTTTAATGGAAAGAATGGAGACTACTTTGAACTGGTTTTAAATATTTTCACGGTTTGGTGCTTAGTACCCCGACCATAGAACACACAAACTTAGAATATTTGAATGGTGGTTGCACATACAATTGGGTTTGCATTGTAGCACTTAAAGAAACAGACCGTAAATGCCCTCACTATTACTTTTGATTGTCATATATTGTATAATGAGATAGCCCATCCTACTCTTTAAGTAGGTTAAGACGTGGTGTGGCATAGATCTGCATGGAATGTCATTGAAGTTAATCAAATATAGCTTTGATAAAATGTTAGAGCTTAAGATCTTGATGCTTTGGACACATATGCAACATTGGGAATGAGTCTTGCATAGCTTGTATAGAATGAGGTTCTTATGGTTTCCCTAGTTTGCTAGGCACTGTTCAGTCCTTATAGTTTAGTTGTTTGAGATGATTGGTCATCAACAACTCAAAATGGGCAATTCTGTTTAACTCTAAGCATGAATAATTGCAGATTTAAAGGCTTAAGAACATATTTGTCTAAATCAGCAGTGAATGGAAATTCTCTTGAGAATGTTGTGTCTTCTCAAGAGAACCATGCAATCCATGTGAATACCTTGCAGCTAAGGTAAAAAACGTCTATCAATGTGATTAATATTTAGTTACTCTTAAAATCTGAAATTTGAGTAAGCATGCTTGCATTCTTTTTAATATGTTGTCTTTTCACAGTGTGAAGGAAAAAGAGGTTGTATGTATGTTCCGCCATTGAACAAGTTCATGGCGGAGAAGAACAAAGCAAGGCAGCGAACGTTCATAGGTACTCGGAGAACTACACAAGCACGCGAAGTTGGACTTAGTGGTAGAGTACTTGTTGAGCAAAAACTCTCGATTAACCGCTAGGAAACAACTCGGACAAGTAGAATTTTGTGTAATGATTTTGTTTCTTGAAATCGATCGATTATTCTTGCTATTTTTGAAAATAATGGGAAATCTTATCAATTTGTTCTTTGGTTAACTCTTCTCAATTTGTTACTTATCAACTTGTTTTTAAAATGGGTATTATCTTACAAATGATAACAGGCCATTTTCTTATGATACTTATCAACTTGTTTTTAAAATGGGTATTATCTTACAAATGATAACAGGCCATTTTCTTATGAATGACAGGGTATTTTATTTAGAGAACAGGGTACGTTATTTGAAACAGGGTATGTTATTTGGAATGGGGTATTATTTGTAACAGGGTATTATTTGGGTATGATCCTGAAATAGGGTATCACTAGCAGGTGGTATTATCTCTTACTTAATGATAACAGGGGTATGAATTCCCATTCTTTGAATGGGGATTGCGACACACCGACTTAATAGGGTATTATCATGCAAATGAGGAAAAGGGGGATTGTGGCCAAATACCCCGATTCCAAAAATACATTTTATCCCCTGTTGTTTGACAAAAAAGGGGGATTTCATAGGTATTTTTTGGGGGTATTTTCTAGGGTATTGGAGCACCTTTTTCGTTGTGTTATAGCAGAATGCCACATTTAAAAGGATGCATTGCGTATGGATCTTCAAAATGAGCGGTAGTGGTCGTAGAAGTATTTTGGTTATGAAAGCAACGCCATTCTCAAAGCAAGTGAATAAAACCAAGAATGCTTCATAATCTTAGGTTGAATGATTACCTAACAAAATAACTTGGGGGTCCTAAGGAGAAATTGATTTGGTTGATGGGAAAATAGATTTGATTATATAAAGACACACGGTGATGAATCATAATAACAAAAGATTAGAGAAAAAGGAGGGAAGGTAGGCCTAATGCAGGTTTAGTATGAAAAAGTAATGATGTTTCCTCCATTTGGACATTGTTTTAGTCCATTTATCATATTTGAGAACGAGTCCCCTCATATATCATATTTCAAAGTCATAGGCACCCTAAATCATTATCGAAACCATAGGCGAACAAATATATTTTGGGTCATCGTATCTTAGGATCAACAGATCTGTCGACCGTGAAGTAGTCTAGGTGATACGGATCGCAATAATAATATAATCTCAAACTTAAGCAAGTCCACAAGAATAATGTCTATTAGCCTTTGATTTAGAGAAATTCCAAACCCACACAAGCAATAATTCAATACACTATCATTGGTGACCAACTCATTAGATTCCCTTACAATACTATAAGAAGTGAAATCACAATTCAATATTCAAGACGAATGAAAGGATACTAGATTGTCAAGACTTTGTGCCACTGCCTCAACAGAGGGGAGAGGCCTATACTCAAAAACGTTCCTGGGGCATCCTTTCCTGATTGTGCACTTTGGGGAAGTCATACGCTAATGCCTTTCCTCTTGAAGTTCAGTTCCCATATCCGACCATTGAATTCTCCATTCATAAACCATGCTACGAGCAGGTCCAAAAAATTTCAAGATCAGTCTGGGAGAACTCATGAAGAAAGCATCTTGTGAGCTACTGAGTAGAAACCCAAATGCTTTGTTGTTTGGGTAGTATAGAGACTCCGGAATGATGATTTGACTTTGCCATGCACGTCAATTTTGCCAAAGAAGGGAAGGCGAACACCCTACCAAACAATATTTCGTAGCCGCCACGGCCTTTAGGAGAGGACTTCTAGGACAAGTTGCGTTTGCTGGGGTTTTAAGGACCTATTTTCTGGCGTGGAGATCCTTTCCCTACGTGACGACAAAGTGCCAAGTCCTGGTCAAATCTGAAGTAAGCAAAGGTGCCATAAATACGACCCTCCATCTGAGCAGTTGTTGATGGGTAACCGATCTATCATCCTTCCCCATCTTAAATGGAGTTAGGACTTTGCATTGTGACCTCAACAAATGGGAGAGGCCAGAACTCCAGGAGACTGATTTTAAAAAACTTACCAGGCCACATCAGAAAGACCCTCTATTTGAAAAACTAGAATACCTTTGTTATAATATAGATTATTTGGAGGGTGAGAACTTAATAAGAATACATATGTTGCACCTGCAAGCCGAGATTCATTTGCACATAGTCTATATGCCATCTCTTGTGAGTCAAATTGTATTGCTTCATCTTGGAAACTGATATTCAATGGCTCAAAGTTACTAATGCCTGCATCATTTTTTCAACTCATTAGAAAGCTTGAAGTAGTCCTTCACCTTTGTTTCCCTTCTCCTTTGGCCAAGTTTCTTAACTGTGCAATTAAGACCTTTTTGAAATTTCATAGCAGATCAATAATGTCTTTTGTCATCCAAAAATTTGGCAATCTCTGAAAGTTTTGTCGCATTCTTCTGCCAACAACATTGATTGGCGACAAGCCTATTGTCAAGTTATCTTCAAGGATTGTAAACTTAAAACGATTGGATTTGCCACTGAAGAATCTCAAATTTACAACGAACTGGAATTTCAATCTGAAACATGATATGAGATCGTTATGTCCTATCCGACCATTGAATTGTCGATTCACAGACCATGTTACGAGCAGATGTAAGAAATTCCAAGATCGATCCTGGGAGAACTTATCAGACTGCGAAGCATGCTGCATGAAATATATCGATGCTCATTTGGAGTATGAAAATCAAATAATACTCTATTAATTATAGACCTTTGCTAGGTCCATAAAATTTGAAAAACTTTAAGTATTATATTATTAAGATTGTTCAACTAAATAAAATAGATTAATCAATATAAGATAAGATAAACAATCCAATGCGCAAAATCCTGCTTAGATTTGTAGATAGTAATACTAAAAGACATGAAATCATTGTAAATTTTGTTTTCTTTTAGCATTTCAAACAAGTTGCCTTAACTAGAAGATTAACTAAATGTGGAATTTGATTTCGACTACACACAAGGCTCAAGAGTGTCCAAGTCACTGTAGCGTCAAACTTCCATGAACATCAGATCAAAAATTCAGACAAAAACTTCACACCAAAATATAAATAAGAGTAGGTGCCACAATAAGAAAGGACATTGCAGTGACATTGTAGTGCGACATATATCCGTATATACATTCTATAATATATGATATTATATGCAAATACTCATATAGTATTTAAATCTAAAGTTGCATTACGACGTGATGTCTGCCGCTATATCCGATTTCCACTGCCACTTTTTCCGCGGACCTATTCCTAACTTCTTCTTTATAAAAAGTTGGCAATTTTTTTGTGCTTTCGATCCGATCGACCTGCAGACAACCATTTTAGATTAGTACTTCATATTTTGTGATTAAATATGCATTTTTAAGCATGTTTTGTTGATTAAATGTGGGTTTTCTAGGGATGAACGTTTTCCTTCCCCTTGTTAAAAACCTCATTTGTTTCATTTATTTCTTTAGTTTTAAATTTATTCTATTATTCTATTATTCCTTTCGCTTCTTAATCTTCCATCCTATTTATTTCCTCCTCTTTTTCTTAATCTCCTTTTTCTTCTTCTCTCTTTTCCTTGATCTCCTTCTCTCTCTTTTCTTCTTCTCCTTCTCACTCATTCTTCTCTTCTTATCTTTTTTTCTCTTCTCTTAAAGTGGCCATGATCATTGTAAAGTTAGTGGGGGGAAGGGCCCACTTTAGCCATGTACAGTGGTAGGCGGGGTCTACCTGGATATATTATGTCTCATAAGCTCTACGATCTTTCTGTGGACGTTAAAAAATCTATCTATATATCTTCTCTTCTCTTTTTCCTTCTTCATTCTCTACTTTTTCTTCTCCCTCTTCTTCTCTCTCTTTTCTCCCTCATTTGAGCCCCCACCCTGAGGCATACGTTGAACGATAGGCCAATTCATGAAAAAGTGTAAAGGTCCGACACAAAGATCACAAAACAACCAGTGGTAGTCTCAATGTAGAACATCTGAAAGAGTTGGATAGTCTCCTCTATGGTGTGGTGCAGGGGCCACATTATCATTGCATGCTCATGATAAATGTGTGCATTTATTGATTGCATTCATGTGGATGTTTTACACATTATAAAGCGAAATGATAGTAAATAGAATTGTCATACATACAAGATCCAGATTCAGGAAACCATGTACTTAAATGTCGATGACTACTATACTGACATATTGTAGAGGGGTAAAGATAGCATCATGGTTGTTGACTGACAAATATATCCATTTCAAGAGCCTCATTTTACTTCTACAAATGCTAGAAATGACAACGCAAAGAGACAAGTTGAGAACTATGCTATCTTGACAGTTCTGATGAAGAGAAGGTCTTTAACAATTAGTGTTAAAAATCTTGCAACTTGTTAGTTCACAAAAACTATTTATGCATCTATCCAGATTGATACAATTTAGCTCACAATGGGTCTATGCCTTTAAAACATATAGAATACTGTAGCATCTTAGTCATAACCATACAATCTTATAACGTAAATAATCGAGGTCATATTTAACCCATTAGACATTACTACCTGGTTTGATTACATCAATCCAGCTATCCAGTCCGGCTACACAATCCGACTGCTCAATCCGGCTGCACACAATCAGAAAGATCTGGCATACTTCTTATCTGATTAGAGCCAGAACCAGCGGAAGCGGTTCCGGCCTTTCTATTCCAACTTTTGATATAGGTTGCACTATTACAAGTCCAAATATGTCTTCTACAAATATTCATGATATATATGCAACCATACGAACCATTAACCATTGAAAAACTTCAACTTATGGTTCAAATTAAACACCTCTAGCCATCTCGATCTATGCAATGTGTATCTTCGGATTTTTCTTCTAGCCCAATGATTTGCAGTAGTTTAAATGTATATGGCATTATTATTTCTCACAATTAGGTACTCCTTGTATATGTTATATTTTTTGCAAGAGTTGTATCTACAAAATTATCTTTTGTATTTATTCTATATTTTTTGAATAAGACTTTTGCAATCGGAACAAGCTAGTAATATTTGTTAGGCTAGTTTCTAATCAATCAAAATGCATTGATTCAGTGTTTTTGGTATAACAATGCATGATATTTAGCTTCGGAGGTTTTTTCATTGGCCATGATGAATGTCTTAACACAAGCATAAACTCCTTATGCATGTGTTCCTATATTTTGTGAGAAACATTTGGTAATAGTTAGATATATATGATTCAAGCATTGTGGTGGCTGCAACTATGATATCCCACAATCCACCTATGTCTTCCAAGAAGCACTACTACTATAATTATCAGCTTTCTGCAACATTGAACAATCCAGACAAACTGAATGGCACGCATATACAAGGTAATCCACGAGGTCAATTGGCACTTCTAGCCTACAGACAAATCTGCATTGCTATATCCACTTCAAAGCAGAACAAATATGTTAGCTTTCAAAATTGATACACAATGCACAAAGGCTTTTTGATTTCAACCTCACTACTCCAAAGAGTATGTTGAAAACGGACAATTTATTTTCAATTTTTCTAATATCTAGAAGACAAGGACAAGTATTCGGCACCATGAATCTGGGTTTTTTTGTTTCCAATTTCACTCCAAGGTCATGCATTGAATCCTCGAACATAGTCATATTAATTTTTCTTTACAGATATATTATTTTGTTTGTTTTGTTTGTTTGTTTTGTTACTATTCTATTCTATTCTATTATTTTGCTATATATTCTAAAAAGAGGTGCGCCTGGACTACCACAATCGTTGGATTCGTTGATTCTACGACCCAGACATATTGTAGAGGGGTAAAGATAGCATCATATTATAGAGGGGTAAAGATAGCATCATGGTTGTTGACCGACAAATATATCCATTTCAAGAGCCTCATTTTACTTCTACAAATGCTAGAAATGACAACGCAAAGAGACAAGTTGAGAACTATGCTATCTTGACAGTTCTGATGAAGAGAAGGTCTTTAACAATTAGTGTTAAAAATCTTGCAACTTGTTAGTTCACAAAAACTATTTATGCATCTATCCAGATTGATACAATTTAGCTCACAATGGGTCTATGCCTTTAAAACATATAGAATATTGTAGCATCTTAGTCATAACCATACAATCTTATAACGTAAATAATCGAGGTCATATTTAACCCATTAGACATTACTACCTGGGTTGATTACATCAATCCGGCTATCCAGTCCGGCTACACAATCCGATCGCTCAATCCGGTGCTGTCAATCGTAAAGCTGGCATACTTCTTATCGATTAGAGCGTAATCGTGAGCGGTTCCGCCTTTCTATTCCAACGTTTGATACAGGTTGCACTATTATAGGTCCACATATGTCTTCTAAAAATATTCATGATATATATGCAACCATATGAACCATTAACCATTGAAAAACTTCAACTCATGGTTCAAATTAAACACCTCTAGCCATCTCGATCTATGCAATGTGTATCTTCAGATTTTTCTTCTAGCCCAATGATTTGCAGTAGTTTAAATGTATATGGCATTATTATTTCTCACATTCCCCTTTAATGCCATATACAGATTCTCCACATATAGATTCATATAGATTCTTGTATCAGATTTTTTTCTTCAGCCTTTTCAACACCTAGTCTTGGTAATAAATGGGAGGAACCTATATCTTTGGCGATTACCTTAGTGAAAATATCTGCTGTTTGCTCTGAAGTCCTTATGTATTCCACTGGTATGACTTTCTTAGCTACCATATCTCGAATAAAATATACATGGATCTCAATATGCTTCGTTCTCTCATGGAGAACCGGATTCTTAGTAATGGCCAAACAGCTTATACTGTCAATATACAACACAGTAGGATTTGTTTGCAATGCGCCTAACTCATTTAATAATCTCCTTGTCCAAGCAATTTCTCTGGCAGCCAGGGACGCAGCATTATATTCCGCTTCTGCAGTAGACATTGCAATACATCCTTGCTTTTTACTTTGCCATGCTATATATCCATCTGCAAGCTTTGAGACATAACCAGATGTAGATTCCCTGGAATCTAAATCCCCTCCCCAATCTGCATCTGAAAAAGCTATTAAGTTTAAGTCATCACTTGAAAATGTGATACCTGAATGCAATGTTCCCTTTAGGAACCTTAATATTCTTTTTCCTGCATGCCAATGAGCTTTTCCAGGATTGTTTACAAATCTGCTTAGCAGATTGACACTGTATGCAATGTCTGGTCTACAACAATTTGCTACATAGAGCATGGTTACCGGGAACGGCGTTCCGAACGCCGTTCCGGTTCCAACATCGCCGTTCGGTTAATGCCCGCGAACTTTTGTTCCCTCTTTCGAATGTGCATGTTACTTTAACGCCCGTTCGATTCGCGTTCGGTAAGTTGGGAACGTTGTTCCCAACTATAAAATTTGTTTTGACCATTTCCTTCACCTTTTTTTCTTATTTTTCACTTTTACTTTTGCAAATTTCGATTTTGGTAGGTTGGGTCCTCTGATATTCATTCGTAACTTCTCCTCTCTTTTTGTTTCCCACCGAGTGGTACCGTACCAGATGCAGACGCATTTCGATTCGGTTTCGGGTCACAGAGGAGGAGAAGCAAGCGAGAACGCAGACCCCTTCCGGCCAGTCGGACTCGGAGATTACGTAGAGAGCAAGCAAAACGCCCCTTCTTTCCTTCTTCTTCATTAGAATAGGTAGTAGATGTTTGTATCATTGTTGAAAACTAGTCAGCCAGCCAGGGAGAACTAAAGTTCCATTTGCTGCCATATAACAGTACATTGATTGAATCATTCTTAAGGTATGTTCTTTTGCATTTATTTATTTCATTCATTCTTAAGGTATGTCATAAAAGTTAAACTATGTGGAGTTTTTATGTTTATTTATAAGAATATGTAATATGGTAGAGTCTTATTTTCATTTGGCCATTATTATACATCACCCTTTGACATTTTAAACTTGAAAACTAGTTCAATAGGTTAATTAGCTCATGGGAACACCAAATCCATTTTCAAAATTTATTTTTTCCAAAGTTGGATGTTCCCGTTCCGAAGTGTTCCGGTTCCGGTTCCGGTATTTGGGGTGCCGTTCCGGTTCCCGTTCCGGTTCCGGGTAACCATGACATAGAGTAAGCAGCCAATCAATTCCCTAAAAGGATATCGTTCCATCTCCTTTATTTCCCATTCATTCTTTGGGCTCATTTCCTGTGATAGCTTTTGTCCAACTGCTAAAGGAGTAGATACAATATTACATTCCAACAGTCCAAATTTTTTAAGCATACCTTGTATATTGCTGGATTGAGTTAATGTCAGCCTTTTCTCTTCACGATTCCTATGTACTTTTATACCTAGAAACTTCTTCAACTCCCCTAAATCGGTCATCTTAAATCTGTTTTTCAGAATATTCTTACAAGCATTTAGGCACTTCATATCGTTAGCAACCATGATGTTATCATCCACATACAATGCTATTATGCAAAAATGATCCTTGTCTCTAAAAATATAGAGATTTCCATCATTTTCCAGCTTTACAAACTCTTATTCTCTGAGAAAAGAGTCAATACATAAATACCATTGTCTTGGGGATTGTTTCAATCCATAAACAGCTTTCTTAAGTTTCCAAACCATATTCTTACCTTTTTCGAATCCTGTTGCTTGCTGCATATACACTTCTTCATCTAAATCTGCATTCAAGAATGCGGTGCTCACATCCATGTGATGGATTTCCAAGTTCAGAGCATTAGCAAATGCAAGTTATGTTCTAATGCTATTTAACTTCACAATAGGTGAAAAAGTTTCGTCATAACCGATACCTTTCTTCTGTGAGAAACCCTGTGCGACAAGTCTTGCTTTAAATTTCTTTTCACCGTTGTTCCCTTGCTTTATCTTGTAAACCCATTTATTCCCAATGGTATTTTTATTTGCTGGTCTATTCACAAGTTCATATGTATTTGTCCTGTCAAAAGCATGCATCTCATCTTCCATTGCCAATTTCCAATTTTTTGCATCAATAGAGCTCATGGCATCAGAATAACATTTGGGCAGACTTGGCTCTAAAATGGCCATTACTTCATCAATTTCAATATTACTAAGTCTTCTACTTGTTCCTCTTTCTGATCTCCCATAAAGATTCGGATCCAAGTGCTCAATATTCTCCTTTAACTTATCAATTTCTGAACGTCTCTTTCCATTCCTATTATTGTCCACAATCTGATCTTTATTCTTATCTAGACTGTCCTTATCATTTAGATGTGTTCCAGCCTCCAACTCATGCGTGATTTTCCCTTCATTGTCACTGTGTGCATGCTCATTAACATGATCTTCATTTTTGTTGTCTTCCTTTTCCATTTCCTCGTCTTCTTCCAGATCCAAGGAAATATCAGTATTTTTAGCTTCATTGCAATTATGAGATACAATATCTGATCTGTTATTCAGAATTTCCCTTGATTTGTAGAGTATTGACTCATCACATCTTACATCTCTACTAATTATAATTCTTCTATGTTCTGGTTCATAAATTCTATATCCCTTAGACATACTATCATAACCAACCATAAAGCCTTTTATTGATCTATCATCTAATTTCTTCCTTAACTGCGTTGGAATGTGTGAGAAAGCAAGACAACCAAACACTCTAAGAGAATCGTACCTTGTTTTTCTTTTGCTCCAAATTTCTTCTGCTATTTGTCCATTTAAACTAGCAGATGGCAATCTATTTTGAACATACACCGCAGTCCTGACTGCCGCTTCCCACAAGAAGTTTGGAAGGCCTGAGGCTTTAAGCATCGATCTCACCGCATCTAGAATTGACCTGTTCTTCCTTTCAGCCACCCCGTTCTGCTGAGGTGTATGACTGCATGTTACTTGTCTTCTGATTCCTTTTTGTATACAATAATCTTTAAATTCTCCTGCTACATACTCACCACCTCGATCGGATCTTAAGCATTTTATCTTATGTCCTGTTTCTCTTTAAGCTTCATCTTCGTATACTTTGAATGCCTTAAAGGCTTGGTCTTTGGTTCGAAGGAAGAAACATCTAGTCCTTCGAGAATGATCATCTATAAAAGTGATGAAGTATCTTCTTCCCTGCATGCTTAAAACGTTAATAGGCCCACATAAGTCACTGTGTACTAACTCAAGTACACTATTAGCTCTCTCATTGGATCTTTTAAAAGGTAATCTTGTACTTTTGCCCAAGCAGCAACCAAGACAAGTGTAATCCTCCATATCTGATCCAAGAATCAATCCCTTTTTCAACATGAACCTTACATTATTCAAATGCGTATGCCAAGTCTCTCGTGCCAAAGTTTCAAAGTTGGAAGAGTAATAGAGTTAATACTATCGGAGGCTGAAAAGGATGGTTTGGTAAAGGGATTATTATTGGTGGAAGGTGACCAGGTTTTGGTTAATCAGTTTGCAGACGATACCTTCTTGCTAGTGGATGGTGAAGAGAATAATGTGCAGATAATCAAAAAGCTTTTGGATATATTTTCAATTGCATCGGTTGTCTCTTAATTGGGCTAAGTGTAGTGCTTTATGGGTGGGGAAGGAAGCAGTTAAAAGCATTTTTTATATGAGTATGCACGGAAGGTGGTTTACCTTGCAAAAACAAAACTTCTAGGAGTCCCTTTTTTGGTCTAGATATTGACATGAATGGCGATGGGATGAAATTATCTTAAATCTACAAAGGCATCGATTTGGTGGAGAGGCTCAAAGTTATCCTTGGCGAGTGTAGAATTCAAGTAGCTAAGTCGTATTGAACAATACACATATTTATTTGGTTTTGGTTCTATTGGCTCCGACTTCTAAGTTTGCGAGAGATAAAAAAAAGATTGTAAGAGATTTTGTCTAGTGTCTTGATAAAGGAGGCAACCTTGGAAGGTGGGTGAAGAAATGTATGTTGTTTAAAACAAGGAGGACTTGGTATGTTGGATCTTTCTTTACATGGTAAGGTCTTAGCTTCTAAGCTATTGTTGGTTGTTGAAAGATGATTGTGCATCACCGGTATGAAGTTACTTAAACAATGGTGAAGAAGTGTATGGTTTTCATAGCGAGGTGTGAGAATTGAGCTCCCTTGGGCATTGTTATATCCATTGAAAGCTTATTCACATGCCTCTCGATCTGAAAAAGGCTTTGCCGGGCACGGAAGGTAGTCCAGTGATTACATTTGATTGGGAAGCTTGTCTTCGGGGCATCTTCCCCCCTTTTGTGGTTGCCTTTGTATATTCATGGACAACTACACCCGGTTGTAGAATTTATGCATCTTTCCCAAGCAAGGTGGAGGAGGCGGTATTATTTCTATTGAAACGGTGGTATTTTTGGTATTGACATTGCTCCTTGGCAATGGTTTGGAGAAATATGGGTTGTTGGATAAAGATATTAGTATATGGGCTTATGTAGCAAGTGCTCTTCCTTTAATTAAGAAGGTTGGTGAGGAGATCTTTGGAACTTTGTTCAAAGGTATTAAAGAAGGCAAGAAGCTAGTAAGTTCATGCTAGGATTGCTTTACATCCTCAAGTACTTTATCACCTTCTGAAAATGGCACTTACAGGACTTTGCCTTCTCAATGGCAATCCATCACGGAACCTTGTTTGGTCTAAATATAATCCTCAAAGGTAAATGTTTTACTTTGGCGGGTGATTCATCGCTCTTTTGAGAGTTAATGAGATGGTTCATCGCTTTTAAGTAGGGAGTAAGCCCCTTTGCCCAATGAGTGGGCGATTGCATTGAAACATTGGAGCATTGTTTATATTTGTGTGCAAGGTGAGTAGTCTTAGGTCACAGTTTGCATTCTCTTTTTGGAGTATCTTTGGATGAAACACTTTCTTTTGGGTATTTATCCAAATCGATTGGATACTTCTAAAAGGATTGCATTTCACATGGCAAAGTCTTGGCTAATATAGATTAATATGCGAAGAAAGGTCTTTATGATAAGCATATTTCTTCTCGAGGTGGTACTTCAAAGAAATTCGTGTAAGAAGTTGTATAATTGCTTTCGGATCTCAATTGGCCGATCGTATTAAATTTCCAATATGGGTGATCATCTAAAAGTGATTGATGCTTGGGGATATTTCTTACTTCTTGAAGTACTTTGTAATCTTTTGAGTGTATAATATGAAGTAAAACCGTTCTTCAAAAAAAAAAAAAAAATAGAGTTAATACTATCAGCCAATATCTTTTTGTTATAAAAATCCATACAAGTTTCCAACCGTCCTTGCAAAGAACCTTATTTCATTATTGAAGTAAATCTTACAACAAAGTTTGTCAAAACAAACTTTAAATCCGAGATCTACTAAGCTGACAATGTAAATCAGATTTCTAACCAAGTTGAATTACACAAAAGTACATCTCTTAATTCTACAACTTTTCCTTGCAAATCATAAAGTTTCAAGCATTCGGATTCTTCAACACTTTGTAATTCTCTATCTCCCATTTACCCGCGTGGATTTGGAATCTTTTCCTTTTCTATTCTTGAGAGCATCGGAGTCTTAACTTTTGATCTCGGCCCCTATCTATCACAAAAGCAAATTTTCATCCTGTTAGCCTTATTTTCAGAAATAGCACAGCAGTGATGATGGTTTACCTCAGCGTCCGTGTCTTCTTCTTCTGCGTCTTTAATATCTTGTGCAAGATTTACACTAGAAGGTTCTTCATTGTGTTTCCATGATATATTTCCTTTTCCTCTATCAATGCTTGCACCACTTCTAACGTTTCTTCCCCTGCCCAAATCCCTTGGACTTGAACATGTGGATGCCATATGACCATAGCCATCACAATTGAAACACCTGCTACTTTTAATCCTTGGATAATTATTTTTAAAATGCCCATACTCCTTGCATGCAAAGCATGGTCCAGGTTTCCTTTTGTCCAATCTTGACCTCTTCCTCCTTTGCAAAATAATGCTTGGTGTTCTCTTCGTCATCTTCCTTAAGCATCTTTCTCTGCTCCAACTCAGTTCTGATCATGACGTTCCTTACAAGAGTTGACAATTGTTCAAAATTTGAAAAAGCACGGGAAAGAGATAACACATGAAATTCCTTTGTGATGGGAATACCAGCTGCCTCCATATCTGCAGTAATATTATCATACTTCTGAAAAAACTTAGTCAGATTGTCAGATTCTTTGAACTTCAATCTTCTAAGTTCTCTATCCAACAAGTCCATTTGCGAAGAGCTTTTAACTTCATAGTTCTTCACAAGATAATCCCACATCTCCTTAGGAGATTTATTTTTCAGTTTGAGCATTATGTTCGAACTTAACTTACTTGCAATAATGCATCTTGCTTCGTGAGGCTTTCCCCTTTTTTGTTCACTTCCACCAACTCCAGTTAGATTAGTTCCAGCATTTGAACTTTCTCCAACATTCCCTGCAGTAGAATGCATACTGTTCTCAGCTTCATCACCATTGTCACCATCAATGAGATACCAAAGTCCTTCAGCCTCCAGCACATCTTTCATTCTTTGTTTCCATGCTTGGGAACCAGCTTCCCCTTCAAACATGTCTACTCCATTCAGCAATAAAGACCCAAGTCTGCTTGCCATGGCTCTGATACCAATGTTAAAAATCTTGCAACTTGTTAGTTCACAAAAACTATTTATGCATCAATCCAGATTGATACAATTTAGCTCACAATGGGCATGCCTTTAAAACATATAGAATACTGTAGCATCTTAGTCATAACCATACAATCTTATAACGTAAATAATCGAGGTCATATTTAACCCATTAGACATTACTACCTGGTTTGATTACATCAATCCGGCTATCCAGTCCGGCTACACAATCCGACTGCTCAATCCGGCTGCACACAATCAGAAAGAGCTGGCATACTTCTTATCTAAGCGGAAGCGGTTCCGGCCTTTCTATTCCAACTTTTGATATAGGTTGCACTATTACAGGTCCACATATGTCTTCTACAAATATTCATGATATATATGCAACCATACGAACCATTAACCATTGAAAAACTTCAACTTATGGTTCAAATTAAACACCTCTAGCCATCTCGATCTATGCAATGTGTATCTTCAGATTTTTCTTCTAGCCCAATGATTTGCAGTAGTTTAAATGTATATGTTATATTTTTTGCAAGAGTTGTATCTACAAAATTATCTTTTGTATTTATTCTATATTTTTTGAAGAAGACTTTTGCAATCGGAACAAGCTAGTAATATTTGTTAGGCTAGTTTCTAATCAATCAAAATGCATTGATTTAGTGTTTTTGGTATATATGATTCAAGCATTGTGGTGGCTGCAACTATGATATCCCACAATCCACCTATGTCTTCCAAGAAGCACTACTACTATAATTATCAGCTTTCTGCAACATTGAACAATCCAGACAAACTGAATGGCACGTATATACAAGGTAATCCACGCGGTCAATTGGCACTTCTAGCCTACAGACAAATCTGCATTGCTATATCCACTTCAAAGCAGAACAGATATGTTAGCTTTCAAATTTGATACACAATGCACAAAGGCTTTTTGATTTCAACCTCACTACTCCAAAGAGTATGTTGAAAACGGACAATTTATTTTCAATTTTTCTAATATCTAGAAGACAAGGACAAGTATTCGGCACCATGAGTCTGGGTTTTTTTGTTTCCAATTTCACTCCAAGGTCATGCATTGAATCCTCGAACATAGTCATATTAATTTTTCTTTACAGATATATTACTTTGTTTGGTTTCTATTATTTTGCTATATATATTCTAAACGAGGTGCACCTTGACTACCACAGTCGTTGGATTCGTTGATTCTACGACCCAGATCGTATGTTGGGGCTCTGGGCACCTCTCGTTTAGCTTATAGTCATTTATGATTGGAGGTGCCTATGACTTTGAAATATGAAATACGATTTCGCCTAATGTTTTGAGGGAATATCGAATCTCTATACGGCTTTGCCTAAGATTTTAGAGTATGATACGGGGGTTCGAACCTCTACCAAAATAACTCAATGCTCTAATAAAATGATTTTAACCAATATGCCCAGCGAGCTAATGTGATTATTTTTTATCTGGAATCTATGTTTTTTCTTATACAACTTATTCAATTGTTTTAGGGACATATAGTCTATAGTTTCAGGGGAGTTTCAGAAATTGTTATTTGTACATCCATATCAAATCCCCCTGGAACCCCCTGTTATTTTGCTATATCTTTGATCAAATTTATAATTTGTTAGGTTATTTGTAGAAAACTTAATGTGGTCTTGCCATTTCCATTCTACATAGCCTTTTATAATCTACATCCTGATAATCATAAACCCAAAGCATGAAGAAAATGAATATTTTACTTTGACGATTTAAGTACCATCATGGAGGTTTTCATCCTCGAGCATGTCAAGAAATATAAATTCTTTATCCACTTCTTTATCTTCAGCCAATTTGTCATCACATTGCTCAGTCCAATTGATCCATAATTTGTGGGATGCAAATGTGATATCTGAATAGTGCCTATGGTGTTAGAATAAAACCATCATTTTGGTTAAAACTCTTTTCCTTGTTGAGAACAATTATATCAGGCTGGATAATTTCAAGTATATCCTTCATTTCATGCAAGTATCATGCACGACTACAAATCAACCACGGAGTATAGTGGTGAGTATCTGGTACAATGTCATAGTCTTTTTTCAAAGACTTGAAGTATCTAGAACCATGATCCACTAAGCTTGCATGACTACATGCAGAAAGCCCGGAGGATTCACCTTTGATCAGCGTATAACCCATGAGAGTTCAATGAAGGGGTGTTTTTTGGACCATTTGCCTACGTATACTTAGAGGTTAGGGGTGTTTTTAGGCATTGATCTAGAGCAATATCTATACATAGGGGGATCAAATTGCCTTTTAAAAATATATATACAAGGGGGGTTTTTTGCTACCCTCCGAACGCAGATGCCATACCCCCTTTATATATAAGTGCATCCCTCGGGGCAGAAAGAAGATTGAAAAAGGTGATAAATATTAGTTGCCCTATAGTGACAATCATTAGTGCTGCATTTCCACTTGTCATGTTTACTTATGAAGGTTGTTAGATACTTCTTTAAATCTATAGATGACTCCTTACTAGAAGAGGTTACATGATTTATCGATCATTGTATGCATTTGTCTTATAAATCAGCATCATAAGTTTACCAACTATCATGCCTATTGAACTAGATATATGGGACATTGCTTTTACTTGCAAATGCAGTATCCACTACATTAAACAAGCTCCAAATATTATGGTCATGAATTAAAAGCACGGAGTAGCTTATTTTCTTATTAAAAAAATAAATAAATAAAAAATCCTTCCAATATATTAAGAAATGGAAAAAGACAGCCTTTACTTTAGATATGGCTGCCCTGGTAATCAGACATAGATTTTAGAAGTGAACTTCAAATACTACAGTATTTTAGACAATAACTAAAGAAAGATGATGCCAACATCATGTTAGAATAGCTGAGATATCTTCTTCCTCTTCCTTCAATGCCATTAGATGCTATATTTTGCTGCACTCAAATCTAGGAAAGAAGTACGTTGAATACCTTGAAAGCAAGTTTATGTTCTACGAGATGATAGCTCTTGGAGTACATGAAAGCAAAAAACATCATTAAACCATTTCCTTTTGCATTCAATACATTCTTCAGAGTGCTTCATATTCTTCAAATGTAAAGAAGAGGAGGAGCCAACTCTGATTAACTGGTTACCTATTCCAATATCCTTGACCATACCCTCTAATGCAGAGTCATCGATTATTGCTCCATTATTCTTGCGGACGAAGATGAGATTAGCTCCTTTATCTTGCACCATCCCTTTAATATCATCTTTCATGGGTTCAATATTTCCAGTCCTTCCATTGTTATTGCAGCTTGAAGAACTCAAATGGGCTCCAATGCTTGGAGTGGCCAAACATTTGATTTTGCTTGCGCATTTTACAATGCAATAAAAATCATCATTAATGACCTCTAGATTTTGAAAGGACCCACTGGTTTTTTCTACGCCTAGCATCTGCCATTTTGCTCGGTCGTTCATTCACTACCAAGGAATTATCCTCGCCAGAATGGGCAAGGAAATTCAAAATTGAGTGTGGATTTGGTATGAATTAGAGGGAATGAAGGACACTTTTGGTGGGCCATAGGACTGTCTGGACAATCTATTTCTTATGGGCCACTCTAAATTGCTAATGGTCTCTATCAATACAGTTATACGGGACCCTTGATGAGGCAGTTCACATCCTTGAAGGCTGCAAAAGATTTCAGCACTCGGGCACGAAGCCGGATGTGCAGCATGCATCCGAACGCCTACTTGTATTCTATTACCCATGTGGCATTCCATTCCAATGCATTGAAAACGAAGAAATCTCATATATTGTACAAGAATAAGATATGAGACTTTCAACTTAGTTCAAAAGATCAAGTCAAGCAGATTTTTTGAACACGCTCTGAATCCCTTCATGTATTTCAACACATGGTGGTCATAAAATCTATATGCAGATACTTGAATGTTTGTACCACTTCTATCGTTTGAACCAAATATGTGAAATGAGGTGTTCTTTGATACCTAAAAGAGGAAACATCTAGAATATTGATTTGGCTAAGTTTACATGCATACCAGTTATGACAAAAACCAATATCCAGACGTTGCATTCTAGAAGGAGAATGAGCTAGAACATCCACATCATCTGTATACAACAACTTTCTAATGATGTGATGAGAAAGTCTTGCCCTCCACTTCCATGTTGGGCAATCCAATCCTCAAGCTGGCAATCATAACCCAAACAATGTTGGAGAGAGTGGCAACCATGTCGTGCTTCCACACTCATACACTAAACCAAACAATATAGAAGAGAGTGGACGACCATGTCGTAATCCCATGCTCACACCTCAACCATGTCTTATTTGTGGTTGTCTATCGGAGACCTATATTTTTGGGGTTTTTGATCGAAATCCAGAAAGAGTAATAATATGTGGCCGTTGGTTAATAGATAGATAGATAGATAGTAGTTTTAACGTCACGCCACTAGGCAGCATCCAACTGGACATGTGACCACACACCACACTACATTGCTCGGTTGGGCCCTGCCTCCCCCCCCTCCCCCCCTTGTTTTTTTTAAGAAGAAGAAGAAGAAGAAGAGATTTTATATTAATCATAAACTAGGTACATCAAGATTTCCAACAGTGTAAAGGCTGCAAGAGTCCAATCATAGTATAGTGGTTCATGTAATATAAACTGTTTATTTGTGGAGAGAAGGTGGAGTGAACTCGAGACATAACTGTTCAAGAACTAGTGTGTTACCACTAGATCAAAGGTCGAGGGTCTAGGGAAATCCAATATCATAGACACATGTTTCTCATAGTTTTTGCCAAGAAACTTGCATGTTGCCTATCATCATCGATTAGTTAATTGAATATCTAGCATAATAATAGGGAGTTTATTTTGTGTTTTTATATGTTTTTTTCTATGGTTTTCATATTATTTGATGGTCGTATTCCACGGGATCTATTAATTAGTCCTTCTAGAGTGCACTTTGGTTAGGGGTTCAAACCCTGCCTTAGATATCATTTATTGATGGGAGTTTCTAGGGATTATATTAATGATGAACCCCGACGTAGTAGAACTTTCTGTTGAGACATGTTCACTATGGCCTATTCGGCGCAACCCGATATGGATAGGATATGTAGGTGTCTACTAGGCTTGGTTGTCTGGTGACTTTCTAATATGGATCTTAAACAAAAAAAATAAAAAATACTCGTGACTTCCTAAGGCGGGAGATATCTTTGCCTACAAAGTGTATATGTATTATAAAAGTTTTGCTCAACAGATGTGTGGCGAGTTGGTATAGACCTAGTGATGCCTAAGATTTGTGTACTTTGGTCAGGGGTTCAAACCCTGGTTTAGATGTCATTTTTTGATGGGGTTTATACTAATGATGAACCTCGACGTAGTAGAACTTTTGGTTGATACATCTTCACTAATGGTCCATTCGGCATAACCGAATATGGATAAGATATGTAAGTGTCTACTAGGCTTGGTTGTGTGGTGACTTTCTAATATGGACCTTAAACAAAAAAATAAAAAATACTCGTGACTTCCTAAGGCGGGAGATATCTCTGCCTACAAAGTGTATATGTACCACAGACGTTTTGCTCAACGGATGTGTGATGAGTTCCTAGTGATGCCTAAGATTTGTGCAGTTTGTTCAGGAATTCAAACCTTGCCTTAGATGTCATTTCTTGATGGGAGTTGCTAGGGGTTATATTAATGATGAACCCCGACGTAATAGAACTTTCTGTTAATACATGTTACTATAGTCTATCCGGGCCAACCCGATATGGATAGGATATATAGGGGTCTACTGGGCTTGACTGTCTAGTGACTTCCTAATATGGACCTTAAACAAAAAACCAAAAAAAACAAAAAAACAAAAAATACTCGTGACTTCCTAAGGCGGAAGATATATCTGCCTACAAAGTGTACATATACCACGAAAGTTTTGCTCAACGGATGTGTGGTGAGTTGGTATAGACATAGTGATTGTGCACTTTGGTCAGGGGTTTAAACCCTGCCTTAGATGTCATTTCTTGATGGGAGTAGCTAGGGGTTATATTAATGATGAACCCCGACGTAGTAGAACTTTTTGTTGATACATGTTCACTATGGTCCATTCGGCATAACCCAATATGAATAAGATATGTAGGTGTCTACTAGGCTTGGTTGTCTGGTGACTTCATAATATGGACCTTAAACAAAAAAATAAAAAAATACTTGTGACGGCCCCAGCTCATATACGATGCCCCGATCGTATACAAACTGGAGATCATCCCTCAAACCAGCATCTGCTCGCTGACATGAGGCCGTCCACCTAACATCGGGCCCTTGATGGTGGCCAAGAGCCCGACGGGGAAGAATGGACGTGTCATTCATCCCGTCTCCCTCGGGATAAATCCTAGGCTGCGGAAGCGTAAGCAAACATGAGCACATGACATCAATCAACAATAACATACCCACCTCGAAGGGTGGTCCACCATATCCGATGGCTGCAACAACACATCGGTACATCAATATAACATGGGGAAGATCCTACCAGGGCTCGGACTCATGGGGAAAGGCCCGGCGGCTTGGGTCTCCAGGATAACAATGCAAGCAGAATTCATGGCAAATGGATTTGGCTGGCATAGGAACATGGTAGTTGGGTAGTCCACTCCATCGCCCCTCCGTGCACACTTTGCGAATAGGTTGAAAAGCTTTGGGACCTAACCGTAGCCTGCCGGGTGAATAGCTAGAGAGGCTACTACTACTGGGTTGCATCTCCCCAGCCCCGATGAGGCAGGAGGGAAGTCACCTCCCCTCCAGAAGCATCCATGCCCTTCCACGGTGGCTAGAGAGCCCCTTTGCTCTTATTCGACTTCAACTCCTTTGGAAGGTGGCGCATCACCCACAGTGTCGAGCTCATGCCTTGCCCACCGCGGTGACAAGCCATTAAGCCTAGCCAGCGGGAGGCCCCGGTAGGCCTTACACACCAGAGGGGTCAGTCTGTGTAGGGACATGTTCTTCCTTATCAGCCGGTCGGATCCCTCCACCCACAACCAGGCGGGCTCCTGTACATTGTGCACGGGCCGCATTAATTGGGAATTAATGGGCTAAAACTATGATCATACAACTATTTGGGCTCACGGGTCTCTACCCCCTTCCCAATACACAAGAGTGGCGCATAGAATGTCAAAACATCATCACAGCAGAACTGAAAATAATAGAATACATCTATTCTAATCTACCTAATCATACATGGTTAGGTTCCTTTATTAGTGTCTATCATTCTTAATTTTGTGAGGGTCGTCTATAGCTAAGAATGGATGCTAAACTCTTGAAAGAGGTCGATAACTCGGATCTACCTATTGAATCAACCACCCACCCACATCTTGGCTGGCTCCCACTCCTCGGCGTCCATCTGCTGATCTCGGTCTGCGATCTTGGATGTTGCAACTTTTGGGAGATCTGACTTCTATGCTCCCGGATTCGGCGGAAATGCATCCTCTGCTGCTCCAATCCGAGACTAAGGGGCTGATAACTGAAAGGGTTTCCCTTTTAGGGTTTATGCCCCTTTATCCCCACGAATTTAGGGCTGGTCCCTTTTGGTCAATGGGTCATTGCCACGTGGCAAGAAGGGATTATATTCACATGTTGCTTTAACATGTGCAATATAATGGTTCACAAGGTTGTACCCTAGGGTACTACCCTTTACGGTCGCCGTGTACATGTCGTCTGAGTCGACATGTACTAGTGACGTGTCAGTATAATATACGTATTCATACCGTATGTTATGCTGGAACGTCACAATACTCGTGACTTCCTAAGGCGGGAGATATCTCTGCCTACAAAGTGTACATGTACCATAAAAATTTTGCTCAACGGATGTGTGGCGAGTTGGTATAGACGTAGTGATGCCTAAGATTTGTGCACTTTGGTCAGGGGTTCAAACCTTGCCTTAGATGTCATTTCTTGATGGGAGTTGCTAGGGGTTATATTAATAATGACCCTCGACGTAGTAGAACTTTCTGTTGATAGATGTTCACTATGGTCCATTCGGCGCAACTCAATATGGATAGGATATGTAGGTGTCTACTAGGCTTGGTTGTCTGGTGCCTTTCTAACATGGACTTTAAACAAAAGAAATAAAAAATACTCGTGACTTCCTAAGGCGGGAGATATCTTTGCTTTTTTTCGGTTTGAGTGCCCTCACCAAAGAAGAAATGGAACTTTGCACAAAAAGATGGATTTGTGGATGTGAATGCCCCACAAATGCAACTGTGCAGAACCCAGACCCAATGCATTGTTCGCGGGAAACAAAAAATTATATGAAGCAAACTCTAAAGGTAAAATCGGTAATCCATTCGAAAAAAAAAAAAAAAAAAAAAAAATGAGCGTTGGAAGCCTCTTTTCTCGCCTTCCCTCACCGACCCAACTTTCCGAGGATTTGCAAAGAATTCTACAGCCCTGATGGATGAGGCCTTGTTAGAGGATGTTCTCCAGGGGCTGGGGTTCCCTCAAATTCCTTGGGATCATCAAGATTCGGTGTTGATAATTGAAAATTTGATCAGATTAGCCTTTGAAACAAGATCCAGAGTTGGTTTTTGCAGAATTAGCTTTAACTTCTTCTATCTGTGCATCCTTTGCTTTGACAGGGAAGGATCCATAAGGGTTGCCATACATAATTCACAGCCTTTTCTGGGAAACAATTTCGAAAGAAACCTCTTTCTTATGAACTGTCCAGTGGATTTTGGGGTTGAGCCAATTTACCATTGGGCCACGTTCTTTGATATGGAACCAGCAAGAACTATTCCAGATATCGATACAGTGGTTTAGAGGTTTTCAATAGCTAACTAGAATCCCATCGGTTTAAGGATTCGTCTTTGTAATCTGAGAGAATTTCGATTGAAAAGGTATCCTTTGGCTTTCTTTCGCTTCTTAGATTTTTTAGGATTTTTAGGTCCTTTTCTAGTATTGTCCTTCTTGTCCCTTTCCTTGAGGTCTGTGTAGGGGCTGCAGAAGGCCCTCCACATTTCTTCGCTCCTAAGTGCGCTCCCTCCGTCTCTGTTCTTGTCTTGTCCCGCTTCCTCTCCGGTTCTCTCCTCCAGCCATGAAGCCAAAAGCCACTCTGAGGAGAAACCCGAAGTGGGGAAGCTCCTCTTGACAAGGATTCCCTATGAGTATAAGGATACGGACCCCATTTTGGTGATCAAATACTGGGATCAAATCTTTGTGCTTGATAGCAAGAAAGATCAAACATGGGTCAAGATGAAAGAGCTTAAGGCTGCTTTTGATATTATCCGGGAACAACAGGAGGCCGCTGCGGTATGTATGGGAATTCAAAAAGAGGGTCAGATCATAGTGTGCAGGTTGGAAATGCAGAGGCTAGAAAATCGGTATCTTAGAGGAAAGGCTAGTGACAGAGATCTTGTATGGCGAGATGCTTGAAATTACGAGGAAATGGACCTCCTCCTACCAACTGGTCGGGGTTAAAACAGGTCATTCAAAGAAGATTGTTGCAGTCTCAAGAATCAGATTTTTAGGAGATCAATGGCCGGAAATCTTTGCCAAGCGACCAAGAACTGGTGAAGGGTTAGAGGATTTGGGATGGAAATCAAGGCTTCTTTGATTGGTCAAAATATGGGAGGAGGCGGATGCAAGTGTCATTGAAAATTTTCAGAAGGAGTTCAAAAGCAAAATGCCAATTTTTGCCAATGATACTCTTAAGGAAGCAGAAATGGAATATATAGCATACCAGTACCCCCTTGAAGTGACCAACAAATGCGAGATACAAGATAGCAATGGCTATTTCCATCCGATTGAAGCAGGCAATTGCGAGTGTACCAAGCTGTAACATGCTCTCAAGAAAGAACACGGACAAGAATAGAGCGAAAATTTCTGATCAAGTCTTTGAAGTCCTCGGTTCGATTATGGGCAAATACGACAAGATCAATGGTAAAATCTTATAAGAATGTTTTGCTTTCTAATCCCTCTGATTCTAGTACTGTCTCTAATGAGGAGAGTAAATATCTTCTTGATTTGGATGCTATTAATGATAACTCTGCTATTATTAGAAACTCTAAGCATGGTATTCTGATCCACTTCCCCCAAAAGTGCCCTTCTATTGGGGAAGTTAAGTATTGGATTACAAAATCTCAGGCTATCCCTATTCTATCCATTCTTAAATTGGATCAAAAAACTTTCCAAATCATATGTAGGGAGGAGAAGAATGTGAACCATATCCTTTCCAGAAAAATCCATTCTATTCTTGGTATGATGGTGTATTTGATGAGATGGGATCCGACTTATGTCCCTGGCGATTTTTCGACAGTTGCCACTACCACATGGATTTCCAGTACTAATCTTCCTCCTGGATTTTTGGACTCTTTGCTCATTTGAATGCCATTGCAAGTAAATTGGGAGAGGTCATCAGATTTCTATCCCTCAAACCAATATCGGCGGTTTGTATTGAAGAAAATCCATTCCCCACAGGTGGATAAAATTCCACCAAAATTAGCGACTCTAAATTTATTGATCTCCAAATATCCTATTCTAAAAAGAGCACGTGGCTAATTTGAGAGGAGCCAATAAATAATAAGGGTAAAAAGAAAGTCGGGGACAAAATCCCCGATCAAAGGGCATCAGGTTTGGAGACCCAAAAGCGAGTTGTAGAGGAAAAGGGGAAGAAGTGATAGTAACAAAGGAAATTATGGTCATTCAAGACCCTACTCCTCTTCCTTTGCCTACCCCCAATCCTATTCAGGGGATCGATCAGGAAGGCAGAATTATTTTGCAATTCCCTCCTAAGCTTCTCATTTGCATTGATCCTACTAACTTTGTGGTTTCCTCTATAAGCACCAGCGGGCAGGTGGTTCCCAACACTAGGCCCACGTTCATAAATGAAGACTCTGAAAATTCTGATCAGGACTTGGATAATGATCAATTTCAGAATTTGGAATGGAACCTTGTTACAAGAGGAAAGAAGAAGGGAAAAGGAAACGAGAGGCATAAGATCATGGGGCCACCCAGAAGGTCCCCAAGGAAGACTAAGCCCCCAGTTAAATGGATATAAATCTCAAGGGAATTACTTGGAACCTGCAGGGCATTAACTCTAATCTGAAAAGAGGAAGGGTGAAGGTTTGTCTTGTTTCTATGAATTTAGATTTCATTTTCTTTCAAGAGCACAAGATCCATGATGATAGTATAGATAATATAATTAGAGAGGTTCTGCCTACTAATTTTAATCATTGTTCTCTTAAAGCAAATAACTCTTCGGCAGGTATTTCCATTGCTTGGCACAATAGGATTAATCTATGTGACATTCAGATGATGCATGATGGTAGTAAGAGGTGGCAGATTTTACATGGCAATATAGGGAATAATAGGATTGCTCTAGTGAACATTTACGCTTATCATCAGCCGGCTGAAAGGGCTCAGCTCTGGAATATTATAAACAACAGCTTGAATAGTATCCCTTATGATGAGATTATAATGGGGGGAGACTTTAATATGGTTACTCATGATATTATGAGGAGTGCTAATTTCAGGGGCCTTAGTGGGGAAGAGAATGATAAGTGGATGACTTTACTCACAAGCCACCATTTAAATATGGCAAGAGTGGTCCCTCACTCCTACAGCTGGAATGATCACAGAGTCCAGCCTATCTGTTGTCTTCATGATAGGTTCTACCTTAGTGAATCCTTATGGAACAGCAGCTCTAGGGTTTCCAATCTATCAAATTACACTATCTCAGATCACTATCCTCAGCTTATTAATATTAATGCCAACAATAATCAGAGGAAGAGGAACTCTTATTTTAAGCTAAATACTAATCTGCTGGATCATGAGGATTTTCTTACCAAGTTAGCTCGGGTGTTGGATCTGGAAGATAAACCCAGTAATGATATCAGATGGATGGATTGGTGGGTTAGGACCTCTAAGAACATAAAGAGCTGGTTAAAAGTATGGGGTAAGGAGATCTACCAGAAAGAGACTATTCACCTGCAAGATTTGAGAAATCAGTATGGGACAGCTCAAGGCCAGCATAAGGAAGATCTTAAGATTCAGATTGAAAGGGAAGAAATCAGGATTGCTAAAGGATGGAAGATAAAAGCCAAAGTCAAGGAGCTCATGGAAGATGAGAGGGCTAATTCCAAGTATTTTTTCATTAAGGCCAAAGGAAGGATCAAGAAAAATCACATTTATAGTGTCCTTTGGGAGGGAAATAACATTGATGAAGACAATCAAATTAAAGAGGCTGCTAAAGAGCATTTTGTCAGAATTATGGGTACCATTAGGGACACCAGCTCTCAGGACATAAACAATTTCATTGATATCCAGGCCAGAGTTACTAATGCCATGAACAACAGCCTATCTAGACCTTTCAACAATGATGAGATATGGAGAATGGTAAAACTCCTGGACCAGATGGCCTCCCTGCTGAATTCTTCAAGAAGGCATGGGGGCTTTTGGGTAATTTTATGGTTTCCATTGCTAATGAATTCTTACTAACCAAAAGGTTGGACTGCAGGATCAATACTATTCTTATTGCTCTCATTCCTAAAAATGACATGCCTATTTCCTTTTCAGATTATAGGCCTATCTCACTTTCCAATGTGGTCTATAAGCTCATTTCAGGTTCAATTGTAGCTAGAGTCAAGCCTATTCTTGATGAAATCATAAGTAAAACTCAAAGTGCCTATTTGAAAGGGAGATACATCTTAGACAATGTTGCAGCAGCATCTTTGGGGATCAGCTGGGCCAAGGAATCCAAACAAAACATAGGGCTTCTGAAATTGGACATCACCAAAGCCTTCGACACAAAAGTTGGAAATTTTTGCAAGAGTGCTTCCAGAGTCTAGGATATTCTGAAAAATTCAAGGTCGGCTAATGGAGAGTGCAGTCCTTTCTTTGACATAAAAAGAGGAGTTAAGCAAGGATGCCCTCTAGCACCCTTCTTGTTTCTAATTGTCATGGAAGGTCTGCACAGTAACTTCCAAAAGCTTAGGAATCTCAATGAGATTAAAGGGCTCAAACTCCCCCCTAATCAAGAGATGGAGGATATTCTTAATGTTCATTTTTTGAGATGACATTTTTTTTTTATGGATCACGGACAATCAATCTATTCAAAACTGGCTGATTCTTGAGGACTTGAGGAAGATGCTCCGGGTTATAATATCAATCCGACTAAGACAAAGCTAATTTCAAGGGATCGGACTAAGGGGAGCAAAGCAGCTTTATCTCTTGGATGTATGTATCTCTCTCCTACCACCAAAACCAAAATCTTGGGGATCTCCTATGCTATTAGGGTGAGCAGCGAGTGATCTGTGGGGAGACCTCTTGGATAAATTCTGAGGAAGGTGAATTCCCTCAACTCTAAATTTCTTTCTAAGAATGGTAGGGCTATTCTTGCAAATTACATTATTTCCTCTTCTCGGGTTTATCAGGTCATCCATTATCATGGCCCCTAAAAGGTCTACTCTAAAATGCAAAGTATTATTGGTAGATTCATTGCAGGAGGAACTAACAGAAGATCCTTGGATCCACTCTCCATGAATGAATGTTGTAAAACCAAAAGCATGGGTGGATTGGGATCGAGAAGCAAGCAACTGCTTTAGCAGCAAAATACTTATCTGAGGGCTGTCATGGATCAGATTAACCATCGGTCAAAGCTCCGATCAAACATTATATTGGGAGATGCCATCCCTTTGGTGGAGAGGGCTTAAGATGCATCTCCCTTTCAGTATTTTCTATCCTTTCACCATCCCGATTTCCATCCCTCTGATTATAAAGAAGTGGATCAGGGCGTGGTTTAAGGTTAAAAGCATGTATACTTGGAAGGAAGGCCTTTCTTAGGATCAACCTATCTTCTAGAGTCCATCTCTTATTCTTGATGATCCCAACACATGCTTGGCCTCTCATTTCCCTGCCCTTACTAAGCAATGGACTAACAGGGGAATTGTGTTTATCAGGGACATTATCAATGGTTTTCGACTATCATAGCTCGGTTTTAAGCGATGCGGGAGAGGAGTCGAGAGACCTGTTTAATAGTATTATCGGAGACTTGCCCGGTGGGCGGTGGCACCATTGAGAAGATTAAGTGGCACATAAGCGGGTTCAAAGGATACAAAGTTAATATGGCCTATAAATTCCTCAATAGAGATCGAGGCTATAACAATCCATATCAAATGGAACAAACCCTTTGAGGATCAAAAGGAACCTCACCTTTTTATGGAAGAGCCCGATCCATCCAAAAGTCAAAGCCTTTATGTGGCAGCTTTGGCACAAGGCTCTTGCAACAAACATGAAGAGATGGAGGATGAACATGGCGGACTCTAATATCTGTGTTCGATGTTTGCAGGATCAGGAAGATGAGAATCACCTCTTCAGGAATTGCTTATGGGCCGAATGGACTCTGGAGTTAGCTGAGACTGAGCTTGATATGCCTAATCTTAGAACCATGAGTTCCACGGACTTTTTTCTCCCTAAGAACCCATCGAATTGGTGCATCTACCTTCTCCTTTGGAGAATTTGGAAGGGGAGGAATTCCCTAATCTTCAAAGAGGAAATTATATGGCCTCAGGCTATTATCGAGCAAACCAAATATGATATTAATTGGATTGAGGAGATTTTTTACATTCATAATTGAGCTCTATCTATCCTTCTCTAACTTTACTTTGAATTTCTCAGTTCGGGGTCGAGATCCCAACAACACATGAAGATGGATGCCATTGTGACTGTGCCTGTAACACAGCTTATGATGCAAAAAGGGATATCTTATGCGGGGCTAAGGATAAGAAAGGAAGATTTAATCCCGGGAAAGCTCATTTGTGCAAGTGCCAATTCTGTCTATTCATATCAGCTACCAAAGGTATGGGGAGAAAAGATCATGCTGAAGGCGAGCCCAAGAAAAGAAGATTTCTGGAATGATTTAATAAGCTCTTATGCTTCGGACACAAGAACTCTGTTTTTTATAACTTAATTCCTCTTTTGATGGTTCAGGCCTATGATAGGTCTTATAATTTACCCTAGCTAGTATGTTGAAGGGTCTCCATAACCAACCCTACCCAAATTGGTTACTTTTTGTAAACATATGTATACAAGAAATTTAACGCGTCCTACGGTGCATGTCCGAGTTTTAGCATGTTCCTATGCTGCAAGTTCTTGTCGTGCCCTACATTCTAAAAGAATCTCTTGAGAATACTCTAAATTCATAGATTCTCTAAGATTCTATCAAGGTTCTCTTGGAGGTTTCGTGGAGATTCCTCTAAATTTTATAAGATTTCCTCTAGATTCCATTAGATTTCCATAGATTCTCCAAGATTCTATGAAGATCCCCCTAGATCCCCTTAGATTCCCTTAGATCCCTTTAGACTTTATGAGATTGCCCTAGGTTCCCTTACATTATATGAGATTGAAAGAGATTCTATAAAGATTCCCTTAGATAGTCTAAGATTTCATCAACATTTGTTTAGATTCCCTTAGATTTTATGAAGATTCCCCTAGATTCTCTTATGTTCTAGAACTTTCTAGAAGATTCTTGAACTTTCTAGAGTCTTCAAGAACATTCTAGAACTTTCTTGAACTAGCTATAATGTTCTATTTTATCTTAATGGGACATTACCCTTAAGTATATTTGAAATATAAATTATTCATGGAATTAATGCTTGGTCTAGTGGTTAGAATAGGGGACTGGGGGGTCAATGGCCAGGGTTCGAATCCCTCACACAACATAAAAATTTTAAAAGCCTTTTCCTAAGGGATGAGCATTCAACTTGGGCCGTAGGATCTTGGACCCGATCAAGGGTCGAGATCTTACCACGTGACAATAATTAAAGCAACATGAGCCATAGGATCGATTACATATAATTCCCAAAGCCATGTGCACCGTAGGATGTGTCCCCAAGCAACGTGAGCCGTAGGATCTCGGACCGGCAGTCAGGATCAGATCAACTGGGCCAAATGCGATCAGCGTCTATCTGATTATATATAAACTCCAGGGCCATGCGGGCGTAGGATCGTCCCAAAGCCACATGAGCCGTCGGATCTCGAATGGACGGTCGGATAAGCGCGACAAACATATATACCCTTAAGTATATTTGAAATATAAATTATTCATGGAATTAATGCTTGTTCTAGTGGTTAGAATAGAAATTTTGGGGGTCAATGGCGAGGGGTTGAATCCCTTACACAACATAAAAATTTTAAAAGCCTTTTCCTAAGGGATGAGCATTCAACTTGGGTCGTAGGATCTTGGACCCGATCAAGGGTCGAGATCTTACCACGTGACAATAATTAAAGCAACATGAGCCATAGGATCGATTACATATAATTCCCAAACCATGTGCACCGTAGGATGTGTCCCCAAACAGCGTGGCCGTAGGATCTCGGACCCGGCGATCGGGGATCGGATCAACACTGGACCGTGGGATGGCGTCTATCACGGATTATATATAAACTCCCAGGCCATCTGGGCCGTAGGATACGTCCCAAAGCCACATGAGCCGTCGGATCTCGAATGGACGGTCGGATAAGCGCGACAAACATAAGAACATATATAGAGTAGAGAGTAGATAGATAGATATAGATATAATTATGTCAATATGTACACCTATATCTATATTATAATCTAAACACTAAGCCTTCAATTAAAAAAAAAAAAAAAAAAAAAATCGGTAATCCATTCGGCGCAACTCGATATGGATAGGATATGTAGGTGTCTACTAGGCTTGGTTGTCTGGTGCCTTTCTAACATGGACTTTAAACAAAAGAAATAAAAAATACTCGTGACTTCTTAAGGCGGGAGATATCTTTGCTTTTTAGGTTTGAGTGCCATCACCAAAAGAAGAAATGGAACTTTGCACAAAAAAGATGGATTTGTGGATGTGAATGCCCCACAAATGCAAACAATGCGAGAACCAGACAATGCATTGTTTGGGAAACAAAAATTATATGAAGCAAACTCTAAAGGTAAAATCGGTAAGGCAAGATATGCAACCATCGGGCTTGAAGATATAAAGCTGCTTCACATTGTATTTTCAAAAATAGCGGCATCCCCCGTCGTGCTTGGCGGTTCGGGTGTTCGTTACCCGAATCCACACAAAAAGAAGGAAAAATATGCTTGGAAGAATCCTTTTAAAATGGCAAGGCAAAGCCTTACATCATCCAGACAGAAGCAAAAGAACTAAAGCATGTCCAAAAAGCCGGATCAAAATTTCCTACAAGGAGGGCTGGCAGAGAAAAGATGGCCGGATGAATGCGAAGAATAGGGTGTGATTAGACAAGGAGAGGAATTGATTTGGCAGAAGGCCTGACCCATTGCATCATCGCCGAAGCTCTGGAGCCCCGCCATAGCCGAAGGAAAGAAGTAAAACAAAAGGTAAACTGTAAAAAAAAAAACCCAAACGGCACATACATTTATGAAATCTCTGCGTCATTTTTGTGTGGCTTTATCTAATTTCCATAGCCATTGATTTGAAGAAGTAGAGATCTAACAGTGTAGAATTAGCCACATTGGATTTTGATGACATAGAATTGACACGTGGATAGTTAGAATTGCAAAGAAGGTTGTAAGCTTGGTTGAATAGTGTGAAAAAAAAAAAAAAAAAAACTAGCAAAAAGCACACCAGAAGGCTTTATGAAGGTCAAAAGAAGGTCAAGTTAATTTGGAGCTACTAAGCTGTGGTATTTGGGAGGATGCATTTATAGTGACAATGAAAATCAATGCGGTGTATATAACTTTATGGCTCAAAACTTTATGAAATAAGAGGGGATCGAGTTTTGTTTGTTTCATAGTTCTCCTTTGTTTGAGAAATGATTACATCTTGGTCTTGCTTAGCATTGATAATTGCATGTGCTTTAGTCCTTTTGAGAAAAATAAAATAAAATATCTACAAGTGGCCAATGGAGCATGTGGCATTAACAAAAATTAGTTGAGTGAACATGACAGTAATTTCTTCTTCCTATGGCTCAAAGATCACTCTTTTTTTTTTTTTGCAATATATGCATTTAGTTTAGTCGTACTTTGCCCACCATTGTTTTGGCTATTTAATATGCAGTTTGATTTGTAATCTTTCTCAAACAAGAAATCAAAGCAATGCTTTTACCTATTTTTTGCATTTTTTATATAATTTCTAGAGAGAAATTATAGAAGAAATTTGTACATGGCTAAATATAGGAAAACAAATCCTGGGCTTCATCATGTAGTTTAGATGAATAATATTTATAATAGCCGATGTCTCTCTCCAATCTAAGATGGTTATATAGCGCAACCATCTATCCATAATAACGACTGTTTGCATGATCCATTATGGTTTTAGATTTCTTATGCCGTTAAGTTCATATGTATACAATACAAAATAATTTACTGCCAAATGGCATAAATGAGATGATACAAAAATTATATGAAGTCAGGCTAACTATCGTGTTTTCATCATACGAATAATAAATGTTATATAGTACACCATTTCTTTGAAGCCCTCATGATAGATGTTTGTACAGTTTGGCATCAATCTTATTCCTGTCATGGTGTTTTACCGCCAAAACCCTTTGGGGCAGGGTTTTTTAACTCAGACAATAATACGCTTGTTGCGCCTCCTTTTTGGGTCCCATAGGCCGATTGGTCTCCGTGGATGATAAAAACTCTATTCTATTCTATTCTATTCTATTCTATTCTATTCTATTCTATTCTATTCTATTCTATTCTACAAACCAAGGCAAAGCACTTAATTATATTGCTTAACTTGAATGTTGAGGTTTCAATGTAAATCATTGCATATGCAAACATTTCAAAGGAATAACATGCAATTTGGCAACTATAAGTGAGAGAAATTTGTTTCATCTAAAAGCACTTAATAGTATTGCTTGACTCGAATGTTGAAATTTCAATAGAAATTATTACATTATGCAAACATTTAGAAGGAACAAGTCTAGTAAGTTGGTAAATGCCTTTGACAAGATGATTGAAAGCCAATACAACATACAATGCTATAAAATGCAATGATATATGCAAATGTCAACTTGGATCATGTACTACGGATATAATTGAGTTTGAAGAACTTGAATCATGTATTACCGATGTAGGTGAATTTGAAGGATGCTTGGAACATGCTATAGATTATGAGGGAAATCTCCAAAATGTGATGGAAACCCTTCTTAATGTATGCGTTGGAATAGAAAATACCAAACTAAGTTGGAAACACATTAAGGATGGGAAAACTAATCCCAAACTGGTGCTTCTACATAAGTTAGAAACACATTAAGGATGGGAATACTAATCATTTTCCAAAAAAAAATTCCTTCGTACGAACTATAAGTAAACAACAAATAATCATTACTTTCTTTACTGAGGCATGTTCTTTTATCCAACTATTATTTTTCTCCTTAAGCTCTATTGGTTCGGTTTTGGTGTTTTAATGTTGAAACTCAATCTGATGCCCAAGCTTTGAAATTATGAGTCATCTGTTGGTTTTTTTAATGTTGAAACTCAATCTGATGTCCAAGCTTTGAAATTATGATTGTTAAACAAACGTCATTTCAAATCTTTAAGAGCAGATAATTTTCAAATCATTTGGTTATGCAGCAAAAGTACTAATTTGGCATTGTACACTATCAAACTCCTCAAAGACCATAATATTGGTTGCATCGAAGCTTTGCACGTCTTCCTGTGAAACAACATCCATGTGCTAGCTGCATACTCAATATGGCATTGCACCATATGGGATTGCATCATATGGCATTGCATCTATAAAACTTCTGAGCATATAAGCAATTCCAAAGTTCGACAAGTTTGCCACCACAATAAAATAGAGAGCCATGCGAATCGAAATGTGGAATAAACTAGATAGTGTCCTGCTGATTGGATGAAACCCCACTATGCCAGGAATACGCAATGCAAACAACCAAATTCAGTAATATAAACATAATAGTAGTGAGGCTTATGACTACTAAATTCAGGAGAAATAGTAATATAAACCTAATAGTAGTGACAGCTTAGATAGGTATAAACAGTCTAGATGACAAGGTGTAGAACCTACGTTAAAAGATGTTGATTTCTTACCCGATGATGAATCTAATGAAGCAGACCTGATGTTGAAGCTGATAAAGCAACCCTACTGAAGTCATGATAAAGCCAACTTATTAGCATTGCTTTCAAACAAGAATGCCAATATTTGTAATACAGATCTAACATGGCACTTAGCCATGACAACGCCAGCATTTAAGATGCCAGAATTTAAGACCATATATGCAGTATCCTCATTTAGCTAGTCCAGAGATTACCAATAATATCTCAAATCTTGTGACAATCATCATTTTAACCAATCGAATACATGGTGGAATACATAAATGTTTATCCAATTTAAGATGGTCTAAAAGTGAAACATGAGAAAGAAAAGAATGATAATGGAATGACATAATATAAACTTGCACATTTTCATACTTACAGGTAATTGGAAACAACATGAGCAATGACCTATAGTTGTAGATCTATTAGAGTCGTACATCATTCATCTAATTCGATGGGTTAACTTATTGCTGCCATCATTCAGCCACTTGAGATACACCTTTTTTACGACGAAGCAAGTTCAACTCCTTTTCCAGTATTTTAATAGACTACAACTTCTATCTCAACTCTGCCACATCAACAATAGATCCAACAAGTGAGGCAATTTCTGAATATCATAGACATTGGAGATAAAGAAGAGAAGATAGGATAGTTCACATTTAATCTGAAACATCTTGACTGCTCTGCAAGAAGTTGGCCATGCACAGACTGTAATTCTTAAGAATAAACCATTATGCTTTTCGAGACCTTATCTGACTATAACTGTAACCTCTGCCAGATCCAGTGATGTAGAAAATGCCAGATCTAAATGTGAGTGACCAATATAAAATAACTTTCAATCATTGAATATTTGTTGACAATAAATCTGTCTGATTATTTGAGACATGATTTTGCTAACAATACAGAGAATCTTGCTCTTGTAGTAGATTATGTGATAGGCTTAGTCATGTACAACAGTGTCACATCTGATCTTCATGCAAGATATTTGCTTTAGCTGGTTTTCCCAGATGTGATTCATTGGAAATAATTTTGTATGCACAAAAACCTCTCTTCTCTGCTGTAGCATCATATTTCACTGGAATATTTACCACAACTCCTTTCAAGCAAAAGATCTTAGCATCTTGTCTTTTCAGGCAGTACCAACAAGATGTCAGGCTCCCAAAGCAATGACAAGGGAGATGCTAAATATCGCTACCCAAATGTAGGCAGAACAAGGCTTTGTCAGAATATAGAAACCCTTTTCATAGATCCTACATGGGAAGATATAAAGCAAACAAATAAAGCATCCAAAGAGGCAAATACTGAAGGGAAGCCGAGGAAACATTCTTAACAGGTGAGGTAGCGATTCCTTTTTGTATCGCTACCTATGCATTCTACTGTCATAAGCAGGCGCCTACAGAGAAAGGTGCAAAATAGGGTTCATATACAATGCAATGGCCAATTTAGAATGGAGAAACCTCAGCATATGAGCCTTTGAAAAGGTTTGCAGATGTCTTCTCGTTAGCGATGGCACTTTTCAAACCAGAATATATTGAGAATAATAAGATGTAAAGCAGAAATTACAGATTATGAGGGCTTCGAAAAAAAAGAAAAGGGAGGAAGGAAGGAAGGAAAGGGGAACTGCCATCAGATTTCATTATACAATGTAGGATGTTATGGACATCTACAAAGTTCAAGCAATCAACACAGGTAAATAAGGCATATCTGAAAATAAGAAAGTCTTTCATCTAGGTTTGTTAATTGTTCTTTCCAACATGCTTACAATTCCATAATCCAGAAGAGGTCTTACTAATACTGTAAAGAACCTCAGCACATAGATAATCTTTCAGACAACTTCATTAAACAGACAACTTCATTAAACTGTGGGTCATGCTGAAATGAGACAACTCTCTGGGTACCTATGTTGTAGAAAGGGAGATCAATGTAGTCATAATAAAATCCATAGACGTTGATATGGTCCAGGCACATTATGATTTGCATAGACACCTGCATATAGAAAATTGAAATAAGAAATCAGAAGGTATAGAACGGAACCTTGAACTTCCAGTCTTTATTCCGCCAATTCTAGGGAGCGTAGAGAAGCCATTGTTTTCTTTTGAAGATCTGAAATCCAGAATCTCTTTTCTTTATGCCAGAGCTGCTTTTGGTTGCTCATGAAGACTAGTGCCCTTTCTGAAGATTTAGCAATTGCAAGGATGATACTGTTAGTTGCGGAAACTCAAATCAAACGGTCACCAACAGAGTTATAAATCGAATGTTTTGCAAAGTACTATACTCTAGTCCTTGTTTTGACAGCGGCTGCCATCGCTTTTGTTCTGCTGGCATAAAGTCCGATACCTGCAAAAAACATATGTTCCTTGCTGCTTCTTTGCTTTGGTTGCCCATCCTCCATACCCTAACGACCCTACCGCAGCGAATGTGGAAGTGGAAAAGAAAAAAAATCATGTGCGGAATAGGTCCCGGCATCCTATTAGATGGATCGATGACTATAAGAAGATAAATAGAACTTTTCAGACTGATTCTCGGTAGATACCACAGCAAAAAACAACGAGTTAGCTTTACGAGGGGACTACAATCAAAAGGCTGGAGGGAAGAGAAGCGAAAGGGAAAGAAGAACGAATGCGAGAGGGCGACGTATTCTATCTCTGTATTATTTTTTGACCTTTTCTAATTTCAGAGGCCCTCGATGCTAGAAATATTAGATTCAATGGTCATAAGCACTGCCACATCATCTTTTGTTGAGGTGGAGGTGTTAAGTGGATAGGCTAGAATTGCAAGAAAGACTGAGGGCTTGGTTAGGGTCCAGTCACATGATGCCGTCAACAGGGAGAAATCCCTGTTGCCATTAACGTTTTCTGATGCTCGGGGTTACATGATCCTATCAGACTCAGGATTCCACGTTTCAGTAAATGTTGCCTACCCCCCTTTCTGACGTGTGAGCCAATCCTAACTTGCCACGTGTCATGTATTCTTTTCAGGAATGTTGCCCTCTTTCTCACATTCTTATTTTTGGTGTCATTCTGTTCAACATTCTATTCTACTTGACATTCTGCTCAACATTACATAGCGATGCAGTAACTATTCTTTACTAACGGTAACTAGCGAAATTCATTACAATTTCTTGGACAAGCAGTCATTACTATTTCTTCACATTACAATTTCTTGGATCATAGTTCCAAAGATTCTACAAAAGATCATAGTCTACAAAAAAAAGATTCTTGATCAGAAAAAGTTTTAATGTGGAAGAAGCATCCAAATGTAGAAGTTCACAAGTATCATTTCTCGGTATTTCTCGACATCATTTCTTTATCATATTCTTCATCAACTCGCTGAAATCATGTGCTGAAATGCTTGACATCACGATGTTACAATTGCGGAAGGTGCCACACGAAATTCCAACTCAGAATCGCATACCTAGAGCATTCCTAACAATTGGATCAGTTTGTGCAAGAACGTCTAGATCATGATTCAGCTGTGCTAAATCCCTCTTCATCTCATCTGACACTTCTTCAGTTGTTGCCGAAACAGGAGAAAACTCCACAACTGGACCAGAACTCATAACAGCAGATATTGAACTAAGATTTTCCACAGCCTTATCAACAAGATTGCTCGCCTTACCACCAGAAGTCTCATCCTTATCAATCTTCTTCAGCTCATCCTGCAGCACAGATTCATATGTCCTCCTCATCCGTTCTCCGTCGAATGGATTCTCAACTCTGAGACATTGCACATTTGGCTTGAAGTTCAACCGTCTTATCATATCTGCATACACAGAACATTAAAAATAAAAAGAAAAAGAAACAAGTAATGAAAATTTACAGACTGAAATAACAGAATTACTTGTTGTATGCTTGATCTGTGCGCTGTCCAGTGACCTTCTTTCCTACATCTATTGGAACCCCTGCCCTAGACATGCGAGTAATCACAGTACAACGACCTGATTTACCGGAATATTTCCCTTCAATGCCAACAGTAGCTAGCATATACTTCACACATTCAGAAAGCTTTCTAGCACTGACCCTATTCACTGAATTATACCATTGATTACTTTTTGGGTTTTGAATCGGCTGCATGAAACAGAATTTAAAGGAATTCCCATCCTTATCAATTTTTGGTTCACCCAAATGTCTGTCAAGCTGCCTAAAAGTCAGCACAACATCTGCTTGGTGACATTTCAAAGGCATTCTAAATTGTTCTTCCTGATAATGACTCATGTCGACGTCATAATTCTTGCTCAACCTTTCACTGTACTCAAGATATTCTGCTCCATTCTCTGAACCAACAGTGAAATCTGACATAACCAGCTTATGAAGCTCGTACATTCCACGAATAGCAAATCTAGCAACACAGTAATAGAGAAATCTCCTCTGCAAACCCCTAGGATGATGGATCTGGTGGTCTATATCAGCTAACAATACCTTCTCATCCGTGAACGCTATTTCATCTACCTTTTTGCGCTTCTGACACACGCCTGGAGTCCTCCTAGATCTTCTCATAGCGGCAATGCAGGCTAGGCGGGCTCGCTCAAATATCGGAGAGACTTTGATATCAAAAACAGGTTCGGGCACTCCAGAATTTGCAATTCTGATCTCCTGGTGTCTTCGTATGATTGCACCAAACTTACGAAACAAATCCTGTAATCTGTACACAAATACAGAATTAGCAACAAATACAGAATCTGTAGACAAATACAGAATACTAGAGTAACTAGAATTAATACTAAAATAAAAAATAGAATTACTACTAGAATCAACTAGAGAATTAACTTACGATTCTGGCGGATAGAATTTGCCGTTGTTCTTTGTAACCTGCAACATGAAAGGCTCTAGTAAACGAGAAAATTCTAGAAGCTCCAGCTCCTCAATTTTCTTCTCTAAAGAATGTCCCTTAAACTCCCTCCACAAATCAAAACGTTTTCTCGCCCATGCTTGACTTTGCATCGACTTAGAAATACCACCAGCTTCCACTTCCCTTTGGAGCTCCTCATCGAGCTCAACAAAAGGAACTCGAGAACCATTAGAGAGAACAAGGTGGGATTTCTTTGGCACGGGAACTACCTCAAGCATTTCGGATCAGGCTACATCTTCCATATATCTTGCTATGGCATCCTCCCCCCAAACTTCGGACACCATTTCGACTCAAAATCACGTAATCCCTGCTAGAAGACTCATCAACTACAAACCCGACCAAAGTTTGCTTCATCTTTTTCTTTCCTTTTTGTATCTCCCACAACATTCTAAAATGTTACTAATTTCTGCAAGAACAAAACATGCAGAAACTTTAAAAACTTTACACATTCAGAAAGCTATAACCAAACTATAAAAATGAAATGTACCTTTCTTTGGAGCGTCCTTTTCAAGAAGATACACGTTCTTGATCACCTTACTTTTCTTGGACAAAGCATTGAAGTTTTCAGTATCATTATAACTTTGTATATCCATAACCTGCTCATTGATCAAAGAAATAACGCCATTTGTATTCTGTTCCACTTCAGAATCTTCACAAAGATTACTGATATCCTTCAGAACTTCGGATTCATTGCCTTCAAGAATGTCCAGCTCAAAACTAGGAGCCGAATCCATGCCTAAACACTTCAACCCTAGCATAACTTAGAATCACACCGAGATTCAAACTAAAAGACACTAAAAACCAAAGCATTCTTCTTCTTTGCTTTCCATCGCAAGACCTCCCAAGAATCAAGAAAAGCTACCGTTACACATAAATAAGCATATTAGGCGACATTTTGCAAGATTTTCAAACAAAATCTACACATGCAAATGATATTTACACAAACTTCGGTGGGCGAAAATGACAAAAATGTTGTAGAATTCGTCCCGACGTTAGAAAATGCGAGCTCGTGCTAGCCCTAAGCACATAAAAAATGAGGATTGGCGCTACACTCAAAATTTTTCAAGAAAAGCTATGATCTAGCTTAAGCATCATGCGGCCCTCGGATTTAACCTCCAAATCCGTCGGCGCCACTCCGAAAACTCACGGCGCCATCGACGAAGCACAACCTTTTTCGTCGGACTTGCGAAGGAAAGAGAAAATGTTGACGCCGGCGCCCACGCCGAAAGGGGGTAGGCAACATTCACGTTGCGACAATGTTGTTTGCTCAAAATTACGGCGTGTCGGAGCCGATGTGCCTCCACGCGGCGTCTACACATCTTCCACGCCGTAATTTTGAGCAAACGGTCATTCCTTGTATACAAGAAGGAATGGAAGCAAGAAAATTTTCGCGCCCATTTGTTTAGATCCGATAGAGGATTGCTGCCAAGCGCTATGAAATCATCCACATGGCATCATCTCTGAAATCCTGTTGACGGCAATGCTTCCAACCGATGCACGAGCCCGCTGAACAGATTCCTATCAATAGGGTTTCTTCCATGTCAAAATTTAGCATGTGACCTCTTCTAATTCTATCATTGACAGCATCCGAACCTTGATGGCATCATCTGACTGGGCCCTTAGGCTGGTCGTGTGCTAAGAAAAAAATTGTAATCCTAGGGTATCCGTGGTTTACGTGGACGTTATAATGCTTGCACGGCAATTGCCGGAATCTCGCCCTGAAGAAATTTGCCTTTGCCGTCGTCGCATTTCAAATCATGTACAGTGGATGCTCCTTCGGGAGATTCCTAGCCCGGTCAATTTCGCCGTAGTTGTTTAATACCTAAGCGTCTGTTTTACATGGCCGATTCTTGGTCAATCTTCGTGCCTGCCCATTCTTGGTCAATCTTCGTGCCTGTCACTATGTTGTATTATTCATACGAACAAATATCCTATTTGGAGCAGCATCAAGCTCAGGATTTGCAAAATGGATGTTCTCACATGCAATTCCCAAGCTTGGGAATTTACCAAGTCTGGTGGTCATGTACTACACGAATTCCCTCTGTCAAGACATTATTCAAATTGGTCCAGAGCGTTGCAAATGCAACGTGGCTACAGGATATGGAATCCTATGTCGAGTACAACAAGTATTAGAAGATCTTGCCAATGCCATGCACACTGGTCTTTCAATTTTTATGAGAATTTGAAGACCACAGCGCAGGCATTTGTGGGGGCTCCATGGTGGGCTAGTGTTACCAACGAGGACATTATCCAAACTCCTTCACCACAGGTGATCATGCTGGTTTCGTATTGACAAATCTAGTTTGAGATTGCTTGATGGGTTTAAACAATTGTATGTAGAAGGAAAAAACAAATTTGGGTTTGCTACTTCAAAGATTTTGGAAAGTTGCTATACCATACTGGAAGTCTGAAGATAGGATTCAAGCGTTATTTCGCGCTTTGGCAATTATTCTTTTCACTTTGGCTTCAAGTGCCTTCCATGTTCGTTTCAGCTTTCTCGACAGAAATTTCTTCAATGCACTTGCAAGTAAGTGCAAAAGTTGATTCTACAGTTGTTTGAACCCTTAAGAAGTGGAAATTGCTTCAACTGCCCTCAATGTTCGCTGGAGCTTTGTTGACAGACATTTCTTCAGTGTGCTTGCAAGTGCGTTGGAAGTTGATTTACAACTGTTTAGAGCCTTAATGAATGTTAATTTTACATTGTGTAAAGCCTTTACAAATAGGAATAACTTTTGATGGCTGTAGGTAAGAATAGGGATTCATTCGTGCAGGCATTGTTCAATTATCTGGGAACGCTTGTTGTTGCTATTCCTGTGAGTAGGAACTTATGCAAAATGCCGTTTTGCTATTATTGCACTTTTATTGGCTTCCCAGCAATTTCCTATTGGTGTAATATTTTTGTAGGTTTTTATGATGCGGGATTATACTAGAAGGGAATTTGCTCTTCAATGGAGAGCTTGGATGTCAAAGTTCTACTTGCAGTTGTATTTCAAAAATAGGGCATTTTATCGTATACAACACCAGTCTGTTATTGACAATCCTGACCAGCGGATTGTCGACGATCTTGATTCATTTTCAACAACTGCCATAACATTTGCATTATCAATTCTTGATGCGATAATTGATTTGGTATCCTTCAGTGCAATCCTATATCACATATACCCACCGCTGTTTGCAGCACTGCTGGCTTATTCTATCATTGGCACCTCAATCAGTATAAATTTGGGAAAGGTTAAACCATTTATAAAATTTAAATGTTTAAGCTATACTGGTTTGAATATACGAGTTATATACTTGCCGATTGCAGGATCTAGTTCAGCTCAATCAGATGCAGGAGAAATGGGAGGCGGACTGTCGATATGCACTAATGAGGATACGAGAAAATGCAGAATCAATTGCATTCTATGCTGGGGAACTCATTGAAATGAATGTCCTGCTGAGGCTTTTTGGCCAAGCTTTTAAGAACACCATGGTATGGAATTACTTCATCTGACTGTGTAATATAGCATACAAATTTATTTTTTCTTGCATTGCTAACCTTAACAAAAAAAAGCAATGAAAGTTGAAGGAGGACAATATACCATGAATATCTGAGTTCAGGTATAGGGTCCTTCAGAATATATGGTTACTCAAAAAATGAGTTGTTCCTTTCTCGCCCTCAAAACCAGTCCATAATTCTGAAGTGGCGTGATAATAAATCATCAATTAATTCTGTCTGTGCCCATGGTAACTGGTATTGTTCAGGATGATCAATATGCATGATTAAGATAACAAACAGGGAAACAATAAAGACTGATAACCTACTTTACATAGCGTTCATAATAATTTGTCTCATTTTCTAGTTTGATTCCTGTCTTTAGCTTCTTTCCTGCAAGTGGCTTGTTGAAACCTTCTGTCCCAGAATGTGCATAGGGAGTTGTCAATTGCCATGAGTAGAAAATAAGATGGATCTATTCTGAGCTATTATCTGCATTACAACCTGTTATCTCTACCTATCCCTTGCTTTAATAGCAGGTTGTAGCGAGCTTGATCAATTTGAGATCTGGTCTCTCCATGAGAGGAACATGCCAGCTGATTTCGTGAAGATCGCTTGAAAGGGGTAAATGGGAGAATCCCTCTCCACAATGGAGCAGGCTCAATTCCCACCCACGGTAGATTCTGTGGATTTTGAAGTGCTTACCTTAGGCGGTCATTTCTCTATGGCACTTAAATTATTTCCTTGCTTTCTGTTGCTACTACCACAATGTCCAGAGATCCTAATATGGTTGATTCCTCAAAAGACCAGGAATATGGCACTGGCAACAAGGAAGCAGGAAACTTCCTTCAGATCATTAGTCGAGCCTCCTTTATTGGTTCTAAGACACATGGTTATATATATCAATATAGACTGGTTTTTTGCCACACGTATGCATTTTTTTTTTTTTTTTTTTTTTTTTTTTTTTTGGGGGGTGTGTGTGAGGGTGGTGCTGAAGAAGGGTGTCCCCCAGCTTAAAACACAATTCAGAACATATCCAAATCAACCTCCGAGTCAAACATATTATTCTTTAAACGTTTCTATTTGGCGCACTTTTTAATGTTAGGATTAAGAAATTTGTATCTGTAACTAGTGTCTTATCTATGGTTTGGTTTGCTTTTGGTTTCTTTTTATTGCATTGCATCATCATGAAGGCTATGCTGAAATAAGTGGTAATATGACAGAAAAGGATTAAAGCTGAAACTAAGTTGAGGACATTTAAGTATCCGTTTGGCTCAATAATCTCCCTCCTGCCATCAGCTGTGGTTGCTCCTCTTTACTTTGCCGGAAAAATCGAGATGGGAGTTATTACTCAGAGTGAAACTGCTTTCTACAATGTCTATAGTGCACTCAACATAATTGTCTCAGATTTCGAGTACCTATGCAGTTTCTCAGCCGTCATTCATAGATTGGGTAATTCCTTCTAACATGGATAACATTTTCTTCAAGGATATGAGCTCTTCCTTTTCTGTCAATGTTTTTTCTTCTCCCTCATGCCATGACAAAAATCTTAATTTTTCTTGAAGCACAACTTTTGCATACACTTGATCATCCAACATTTGCTTGTAAAGTTTGCATATTACGATGACAACCCATGCCTGTATTTAATTTCACGGCTAGGCAACAGAAGTTTCCTTTTTAATCACCCCAAAAAGTAAATCTTAATGCTGTACATAATGCGTCTCAAGTATCTGGATAAAATAGTCACGATTTTCAGGGGAATAGGTAAGATCGTGTGTGATGTAAATGCGTGCTCAAAATATATATAATGCAATGGTTCTCTTCTTATATAGAAGAGAAAAGTGTGCATAAGGACCTTTCCCTAGAATATATAAAAAAGTGTGCATTAAACCTCTGGACATGTGCATTGTCTTTTCTAAGTATCGAGACTCGGTCATCTTATATTTTTGCAGGTGAGTTTTTTGAAGCATTAGAGGCTCACTCAGCAGATATACAGGAAAATAATGCACAATCTCACATTTTATTGTCGGAGAATGCATCTCCCCCGTTTACCTTAAAGACACCTTTACTTCAGGTTGAGAATCTAAGTTTGCAAACCCCATGCAATGATCTGGTGCTGATCAGAGACTTATCTTTTGTTGTCCATAAGGGTGACCGAATGCTGGTACTTTCATTTACTTAAACCCAAAATGTTTGTTAAGGTAGTCACTTTTCTAACCTAGGAACATGTAGATTACTGGGATAAGTGGATGTGGAAAAACATCACTTCTCAGAGCAATTGCCGGTCTTTGGAAGCATGGAACAGGCACCATTCAATGTCAGTTTCGCTTTAGAAAAGGCAAGCAGATCTTTTTTTGCCCACAAAGGCCATATATGGTCCTTGGGACGTTAAGGCAACAGCTTTTATATCCTCTGTGGCACGTGGATGGCAAGACTGATGATCAATGTATGATGCTACTTTGACTCAAATACGATAGCGCATTCATGCTAGTGTTACAGACTAACAGATATGCTGTCCAGGCAATCCAAATGTAGCAGATCCCTTGTGCTGCCAGCCAACTGATATGAAGTTGCTGAACGTTCTGCAAGAGGTGCATCTAGAGGGGGTGGCAGCTCGCTACAGTTTAGAATCAAAGGCTGATTGGTCCAGTGTGCTGTCCCTTGGGGAGCAACAAAGAATTGCATTTGCTCGAATATTATTATGCCAACCAAAACTTGTTCTTTTAGATGAAGCTACCAGTGCACTAGATGAACAGAATGAGGTAATAAGGCCTCCAAAAACTTTCTATAAACTTTTCTATAGTTTTCTGCAACATAGAATATTAGTTCCTTAGGTAATTGTTGATTTGGTTTGCTGTACAGGCTTTTCTGTACAAACAGCTCCAGACGCTAGGGATCTCAATTATTAGTGTGGGACATAGAACAAGTCTCCGACATTTGCACACATGCTGCTTGAGACTTAATGGTGATGGAGCTAACTGGGATATGATGCTTCTCAACTAGCTAAAGTGTTATTCACTATGTTGAGGTGCCCGCCAATATTTCTGAAAATTTCAGCAATAGTTTCCTCTATCGGTCTGCAATGTGAACATTATGTGTTGAAATGAGCAACAAGGGCACACAGAAACAATGATAGCGGGCAATATACGGTAGAGGAAATCATGCCAGCTGGAATGTGGTCTTAAACCAAAAAGAAAAAAAAGAAAAAACTAGTGGGGGGTGACGAGAGAGTTTGTTGGCGTTTAGCTGTTGGGGTAAATTTGTTTGAGCTTGGATTCTATTGTCTTTGCTGTTGGAGTTGGGGATGTCATGTAGGTAGAATTGTACACTTAGACGTGCTTTATCCATGCCCTATTTCCTTTTTTTACTAACTAATCGATTGGAAGAAATTGCATGTGGAATATAATGGCATCTATTGAGTAACAACTCCCTCAATGCTGCCTCCTATAGATAAATAGTGCATGTATGTTTAAATAGTGCATGTTTAAAACAGTGCATGTTTATTGATTGAACATTAACCATTGATCCTCAGCATATCCCGAGCATCATACCAAATCAACGGCTAACATCTTTTTGCCAAAAAAAATGCTTTGTCACTTTCTAAGGTCACTTTAAAACCCATAGTTGAGAAAAAAAAATGCTTTGCCACTTTCTAAGGTCACTTTCAAACCCATGGTTGAGACAAAACAAATAAAAAACAAGCACCCAGCTTCACACAAGTCGGGCGTCCGGCTTCCATCCTTGCAAATTGCACTAAAAATACTCTTCAGGTGCTTCCAATTTCACGCAGAGTCACTTTTTCCATCGTATCTGACAACCCATTGTCCGATTCAGCCAATTTCTGGGCTCATTATCTGTTTTAGATTGGTATCAATTTGCACACATCAAAAATTTGAAGAATAAGCTTTCAATCTTCTGCTTGGGTCTCAGACGGATGCAGGGCCTCAATTTTCACAAAACTCGGTTTGGGAAATGGCTGACAACTGGGAGCCAAGATCTGCTAGCCTACTTGAAATCCAAAACAAACGCAGGAACGCTATATGAAGATCACGGCATCGAGCAGCAACCTTCTACACTGTGAGCTTCTCAGCCAGATGCACCAAGTTTCATCCCCCGCCAGGGTATTAAAGAGTGGCTAAAATTCGCCAAATGGCTATTTTTTAGACCTTTAGCCAAATTTCATGGATAAAGTTAATAAAGATCATTTTTTAAGAAAAAACATAATTTAGCCATTCCAAAAGGGGGAAGTTTTTGGATGCTTAAGGTTTAGCCAAGATTGTTTGTTGTATAATCTATTGAATCGCCTTCCCTGAGGCTGATTAGGTGCACCCTGATCAATTCAAATAGCCATGTCCAATCTATTCACGGACATCTTTTAGAAATCGCCATTAGCTACCTCAATGATGCTTCGATGGATATTGAATTTAAATCTACAAGTTGTCAAGATGAGCATTTTAAGCTTTAAGTAATAGTGACTTCTTCTTGCAATTGTAGACCCTAAAGGACTTCCTGCACCAAATTAGCCATTTGAATGCATTTGGCCCCAACTTAAATATGTGTCCTCCTTTAAATGATATTGTTTATTCCTTATGATGTGTACTTTGAACAACTTTGTTATCATTTTGACATATTGAATAAGTTGTCATTTATGTACTAATGAGTGCTCAAAGCTTGAAGTTAAATAGTTGCATTTTAGCTGAAGATCAAGAAAAATTCACTAAAACCGAAATTTCATATCATATAAAATTTACATTTTAGCCAAGTGGGAAGATAACTAAAGGGCTTTATTTTATCAAATTTCGCCAAGAAAAAGTTTATGAACTTTTATTTTTGATAGGTTTAGCCAACTTTAAAATGAATAGAAAAACATTTAGGGCCCTTAAAATTTACCCTGTCCCCCGCTTCCGTTCCCCATTACCGATTCTCATCTCCATAACCAGCAGATGCTTCTACTCTCCTTGCCCCTGCCTAGCCCTCCTTCCAGAACTTGCTTGACCACAAATCTATGCTAAAAAAAATCATGCTACCTAAAAAAATTGGGAAAAAAAATACAAGGCATCGGCATGAAGCCTGTGCTGCGTCAAGTATTCCTGGCCGGAGGATTCGAACCTCCAGGCCGGCTGCCACGACCTCACTAGAGCCCCACAATATCATCCCTTACCTCCGCTTCACCAAATCATGGCTTTACCAAAGCTCACCGAATCATGGCTTCACCGAATCTGTTGAGCCAAACCCAGGCTACAAATAGAAAGCAGCGTCACATCTTATCCATGCCCTAGTCTGGCTCCAAAGAAAACGTAAAATACCTTTCTTCTTTCTAAACATGGCAAAAAAAATCCATCCAAAAAACAGACCAAAATAGAAAATGTGACCTCTAATGAATTTAAGCTGCTCAAACATGCCAAAATATACAGTTTTGCATACAATACATCCCAAGAATCATAGTCCACACCATTGCGAGAAGCTCCTCTCCCAATACCAAACTCAAACATTGGAGGTTTATGGCATCTATTAACAACTCCCTCAATGCTGCCTCCTATAGATAAATAGAACTCTGGGTATAAGTTTCTCAAATTATGACGTAGTGCACATGGCATCACCTTTGGAGTTAGGAAATGGTCCTCAAAGATTTCGTGGGCACTCCATTTCCCATCCCACTACTCCTAGTTATGGTAATTGCGAATGAGAATTCTAGATAGTATTGTAGTTGAGATCGTCTAACCATCTAACACATGGATAAAACCAATTTGGAGTTTATTCAAAACCTATTGTTGAATGCAATTGCATGCACTAGGTGTTGACAGGATTCCTGGCTATCAGATCAACCTCATTGAAGGGAAGCTACTACAGCTATGGTCAGGACCTCCAGATCATCTAGAGTGATTAATCCAGGAGACAAACAGTGAAATATGCTACCTTTCTCTGAAGAAAAATGAGAGAAGCACTGAAACTGGGTCAATGGAAGCTAGAGGTGAAATTCTTGAGCAAATGTGTAAAGAAAAGTAGTAGGAAGAAATGCACAATTTTTTAGGCTTTTTGGATAGATTTGGCAGGTCAAAAATAGGATCAAGGTGGGGTTAAAAAAAGTCAATACACAGTCAACTGTATAATAGTGATCAAAAAATAAGAAAAGGAGATGGAGGTTTAATTTTTTTTTTTTTTTTTTTTTTTTTTTTTTTTTTTTTTTTTTTTTGAGTTTTGATCAATTATGACAGATTCAAAATCTTGCAAAAAGGAGGGACGTTCAAGGAAGTCAATTCTAGGGCTGTAATTTGGAACTGCGCAAGCTTAGAATTAGAATTTTGAAAATAAGTCTCAAATCTGGAAGCATCTTTTTAGTGTATGCTCGGAATCACTCTAGGATGAGGAAATCCAAGAAAAACATAGATGGAATCAATACTTTAGGCAAAAAGTAGATTAGCAATCAAAGTAAAACATAACAATTTCATGGCAAATGGGATTTCAAGAGGAATCATCACTACGAGTCATCAATTTCGTTCAATATGAAGGTAATAAAGCCAGAAATAATGCTCAACATTTTACACCAAAGGTAGTCCAAGAATTTCCACAGTCTTTGAGAGTTTTAATACAAAATCTTCAAAAAGGCAAGGATCTGACAAAAAATATTTTAAAGGTAGTGAGAGATCACATAAGAGGTGTTAAAAATCTGCCCTGAATGCACTTGAGTTCTCTAATCTCTGCAAAATCCAGGTTTATCTTTGCATAACTTGAACTTTTAAGTAAGAAAGGATCAAACTGGTTGAAATTTGTTGTAACGCTTTTATAATCTGTGTTGATCCAAGCAGGCTCGATTTCTATGTTGGATCCTTTTGTTGGCGTGAACCCTAAAAAAATATTTGGAGCTCAATATATCTCACAGTCCTACCAATTGTGTTCCCTTGAAAAAAAACCTATCCATCCATCCATCCATCCATCACTCACTCACTCACTCACTCACCGAAAATGAGCTTAGTGTATCTCAAGATCTTAACTCGGCTTTTTGATGATTGATGCAAACCCAAACTTATGCTAAATGTGGAGAAGAAAATGGGGGAAGGAATGGAGGGGTGGAATAGACCATTACTTTAGTGGGATGATTGTCAATGGGTAGAGCCAACCTTATCCGTTGGCAGTCATTCCTTTTTCTGCAAAATATTTTTTTTTATTGGAATTTAAGGTTGAACTTGCTGAGGTGGCAATGTTTGATGACTAGAATGATGATGTCATTAATTTGGTGATGTGTCGTGATGATGTGGCATTGACCTCAAGGCCTTTTTTTGCAAATCTTCAACTTTCAGGACTTTTTTTTTGTCACTTTTAAAATATTTTCAGAATGTGATTTTGAGGGAAAAATGATACAAAAAGTGACCCTAAATACCCTCCCTCCCTCCCCTCCCCTCCCTCCCTCCCCTCCCCCCCTCCTCCCTCCCTCCCTCCCTCCCTCTCTCTCTCTCTCTCTCTCTCTCTCTCTCTCTCATGGCAAAGCGCCACCGCGAACTAGGGGCGGTTGAAGGCTAAAAATGATATAAGCAATGGCACAAAGGCCGATGAAGAGAAGAATAAGGGTTTATTAAGGGAAGAAAAAGGGTCGCGTGCTCCCGACCAACAGGCCCTACCGCAGGGGCTGCCACCGCAGATGCCAGAGTTACAGCAAACTCTGTCTCAGGGTCCCCATCACAGAAGGAAAAAGCATTAAACATTAGAATTGTGGGTCTGCAAGAGACAAGCAATGAGAATACAAAGGAAGTAGTCAGCAATTTCTGTGAGCAGCAGCTAGAAATCTTGGATGCAGGCATTATAGAGGCTTTTAGAGTAGGGAATCCAAATGCTCAAGGGAGGCCTGTGATTGTAAAATTTCGCTCTAGAGGCGATAAAATTAATGTATTAAAGAAGAAAGGCATGTTGAAGGGGAAAAACACAAATGTCTGGCTAAATGATGATCTCACAAAAAGCCAACTGCAGGAATACAGGGAACAGCTGAAATCAATCAAGGAAGCAAAAATTGCAGGAAAGAAAGCATACTGGCGTCGGGGTAAAGTAATAATTGAAGGGGATGATGAATAGGAAATAAAGACCATCAGGGTTATGGCGTGGAACATTAACCATCTAACGCTCAAAAAAGTTGAGCAGATGGCTGATGTTCTGGCATCAGTAGATATGGTATTCTTCACAGAAACATGGGAACATGAAGAATGCGGGCTTCCAGATATCCCAGACTTTACCATTCTGCACTCTATATAGATGAAGAAGAACTGGAAGGGAAGGGGGTTTGGGGGCATTGCTTGCTATATCAGATCTGAATTTGTACACTTGGCAAAAGTGATTGTAAAAAGGGAGAGCAAACAATATATGTGGATAGAGCTTCCTAGTATGGACAATAAAACATACATTGCGGGCTGCTACTTCCCTCCTCTGGATACAGATACGTACAAAAGATATGGATTGGACATGGAAGAACCGTTGCAAAAACTGGAACAGGATAGTGCTGAGTTAATGGCATTGGGTAATGTGATTCTAGTGGGTGATTTTAATGCCCGGACAGGGAATAAGCAAGCGGATTTGATAAGTGATAGCGGAGAGCCGATATGGATGGAACACATGGATGATTTTGAGCTAGAGCTATCAGGGTGGGCCAGAAAATCACTAGATATGGATAAGTGGCCAACAGCAATGGGGCATCATCTTCTGAATTTTTGCAGTGGCTTAAGCTTAGCAATTTACAATGGTACTAACAGGTTTCCGGATACAGGAAGATGTACCTGCAAGGAGAGTAGCGTAGTTGATTACCTTATTGCCTCGCCCGCTTTTGCAGAAAATATATGCTCCTTTGTAGTAATGGATAAGCACGCTGAATCGGATCATGCTCCAATCATTGCACATCTGAAGTTTCATGGAGCCAGGCGAAAATCAAAGGTACAATGTAGAAACCCGCATATCTATCTTAATTTTAATAAGCGTGAATTATATGAGCAAATGTGCAAAGAGCAGATTCTGAATATAGCTTGGCCATCGGATGTCAGTAGCATGAGCGAGGTGTTGACCTCTATGCTTGTTGATATAGCGCAGAAATGCTTTGTCTCGCACCGCAGGATAAAGGGACTCCCTTGCAATGGCTGGTTTGATGCAGAATGTAGGATAAAGCGGAACCAATATAAGCAAGCACATGGGTCAGAGAGGGTGAAACTCATTCGAGAATTTAAGTACCTGGCCAGAAGTAAGAAAAGGGCATTTTTGAAGCAGAAACAGGAAGATTTTGTTTTAAAATTGATCAAAGAACCCAGGAAGTTCTGGAAGAAGATGAAGGAAGCACCAAAGAGGACTTCTCCTCTAGATGTTAATGCCTTGCTTAAACAAGTGCACAAATTATATAATGTCGAAGGGGCCTCCGGGGGGAACACTATAGCAAGCTGTAATATGCAATTCACTTTGGATGAAGTGTCAGAAGGAATTACTAAGCTGGCAAATGGAAAAGCTGCTGATAATTTAGGCTTATTAGCCGAAATGCTTAAATGGGCTGGAGAGGTCATTGTTTTGAAAAGGTGGTTGAACTTTTCAATGCGGCATGTAAGGAAGGGTTCCCGCCGACCTGGCAAATAAATAGAGTGGTTCCCATATATAAAGCTGGTGACGAGAGCGACCCCAGTAACTATCGCATGATAATGGTAAGTAATCTTTTTGCTAAATTGTTTGCTAATATCATTGAGCGCAAGATAGGCAGAGAAGGAAGAGGTGCGGGCTAGAGGGCAAGCTGGTTTTAGACCAAAAAGATGCACAACCGATCATCTAGTAACTCTCAGAGCAATGATTGATCTTTGTGAAGGGGACCCTAAAAGCCTCTATTTGCATGTTTTGTAGACTATACTAAAGCCTTTGACATGGTGGACAGAGAGAATCTGTGGAAGGCAATGGACCGGGTGGGAATACCTGTGTCATTAAGAGAAGCTGTCAAAATGTTGTATGATAAGGTAGTTGTTCAACTATCTTCGCCATATTTTGAATCTTGCAGAACACAAGTTCATAGTAATATGGGAGTTAAGCAAGGCTGCCCCTTGTCTCCTACCCTGTTTGGTATATTTATTGATGACCTGGAAAACTGGATTGTGTCTCTGGGAGGAGACGGTATGATGCTTGCAGGATATGTAATATCACTGCTCCTCTATGCGGATGATATAGTGTTGTTGTCTAGAAGTTGCAAAGGCATGCAAAGACACCTAAGGGTCCTTGAGGCTTTCTGTGCTACCACGGGCATGCAGGTGAATTTGAACAAAACTAAGATAATGATATTTGGCACTACAGTAGATGATGGATATGCATTCACTTACGGAGGACATCCGGTGGAGATTGTGAAAGAATATAAATACCTTGGATTGATAGTGGATAAAAGTTACAGGTGGAATAGAACAGTGGACCAAAGGGTGAATGGGGGGATTAAAGCCCTCTTTGCTATGCAAAGAAGGTGTGCAAAGGGTGAGATCTATAGATTCAGCCTAAAGAAAATGCTCTTCCTAGCTTTAGTCCAATCAGTGGTTTTATATGGCTGTGAGGTATGGGGGCCTGGCTTGTCTCTAGATGGGTGGAAAAAAATTGAAAAAGTGCTAAAAAGGTTTCTTCATAGTGAGTTGGGTGTGAAAACCCAGACACCCTATGAAATGATATTAGTAGAAAGTGGCATGCTACAGCTTGAAGGGGAAGCACTATGCGATACCTTACATACCTCGATAAATTGGGAGAGATGCATGATAATGACTATCCGCTTGGCACAAAAGGGCAACCTTTTACAGATGATGGTATGTGATGGATTGGTTTGGATCGTAAATGGGGGATTAGAATGGAGGACCTAGCACAAAATAAGAAGAGAATCCGTGAATGGGTTGAGGAATGCATCTTGATGCGTGCACAGCATAACCCGGGGACTAAAATGCAATGCTACAGGGAGATCATGAATCCATAACTGCGGTGCACAATACCTTAATGCTGATGTATCACTAAAAAGAGGCATGCTATAGCGAGACTTTATTATTGATATGATGAATTGAGAGAGTTTAATCATTGCCGTAATACATTTATGTTGGTTGATACTTTGGAGGAAGGGAGAGTAGAAGCGGTCCAATGGGGAACATCTATTGACTCCGGATTATAATATGTTTACATATGAATCGTATTGAGTGACCGTCTAATGGACCCTGATGGTCTAAATAGGCGTAATAAAATTCACTTCACTTCACTTCTCTCTCCTCCCTCCCTCCCTCCCTCCCTCCCTCCCTCCCTCCCTCCCTCTCTCTCTCTCTCTCTCTCTCTCTCTCTCTCTCTCTCTCTCTCTCTCTCTCTCTCTCTGGACAAAGGCTGACTAAAAGCGGCAGGAACTATGGCATGTGGTCCTGGGGGCAGCCCATCGCAGCCAAAGGCCGGCAACAGCGGCGTCTTCTGGGAAAGCTCAGATAAAAAATAAAGGGTCCGGCATCTCGGATATGGCGAGACCTGCAACCACAGAGATTGAAAAGGAAAAAAGGGCTTAGTCGCTGTCCAAAAGGTAGAAACAGTGGGAAATGGATCTGCTCCTGTAGAAACAGGGGCCGTAAATGGCTCTGCAGGCTCGGCCTTTAATGAAATGGGCAGCCTCAGCCCGGTTAGTTCTACTTCCAATGGATCTGTATCAGACACCTGCCCAAACAGATTGCCAAATACGTTAGAGGGATACACAGCCACGCCTCAAAAGGGCATCGGATCTGTCTCCCCATTCTCGGCTGGGGCAGCACCTGAATACAGGGTCTCTGCTCCATGGCTTGGAACTGCACCAAAGCCAGGGGATCTACAACAACTAATGGGACCAGAGTTTACCTCCCTCATCGGATCTGTCTCCCATTCTCGGCTGGGGCAGCACCTGAATCTGAGGCCCTGCTCCATGGCTTGGGCGCACCAAAGCGGGGGATCTACAACAACTAATGGGACGAGTTTACCTTCCAGTCCGCACCATTATCAAAGAATCATTCATGAAGCAATTCAAACCGCAATTTCAGAGATGAGAAGCCTTGTTGCAATGGAAGTGAAGAAGGAAGTAGAAATTGTCACAGCCTCTCTTAAAGCAGAATATGAAGAGTTTAAAACAGGGGTTCTCATTTCTCTGGAGCAAAATAGACAGGAACAAGCAAGCGATGGAGATACAACTAAACATGTAAGTGTTAATGAAGAATCAATTTCTGAAATTAAGCAATGACTTGCAAGTTTCATTGAGTTGCAAGACGAGGAGAAATAGAGCACTAAATCTTAGAATTGTTGACCGGAGGAAGAGGAAAAAAGAAAAATACAAAAGCAGGTGGTTTGTCAATTCATAAATGAGCATATGCAGATTGAAGACACCGGCATTCTCGATGCTTTTCGAGTAGGCAAAAGGGAGAATGGACACGCCATGTGGTCATAAAATTTCACACTCAAGAATACCGTCCTCTTTGTTTTAAAAGAAAAGAACCGCCTCGAGAGGGAAGAATGTGTGGATTAATGAGGACTTAACAAGGGATCAACTCCAAGAACACAAGGTACAAGTGCAAATCATGAAGGAGGCTAGGCAAGCGGGCAAGAAAACATTTTGGAAGAAAGGGGGAAGTAATAGTTCAAGCGAGGGGGTCAGAATAGGGCCTCGGGACCATCGGGGTAGGGGCTTGGAACATCAATACTTTGAAAATCAGTGATATAGAGACAATGGATGATGTTCTGTCAATGTTAGATATGGTCTTTTTCCTAGAAACAGGAGAACATGAGGGGCGTGGCTTACCAATAATCAAGGGGTTTTCTTTAGTCAGTTCAGTATGGAATCATAAAGGTTGGAGGCTCAAAGGATATGGCGGCATCGGGTGCTACATCCGGGCAGAATTTGCTCACCTGATCAAACTAGTAAACCACAAAATAACAAAAAATTACATCTGGATTGAGCTTCCTGGCAGGGATAAAAGAATTTTTATAGCGGGATGCTATTTTCCACCAAGGGAGTCACCAACCTACAACCTTGGAGATGTGGACCGGGATGATCCATTCTATTATCTGGAACAGGAAGCGATTGCGCTAATGCCATTAGGTGACATTATGCTGATAGGTGATTTCAACGGACGCATCGCTAATAGGCAGGCAGCCATTAGCAGTGACCATGGTGATGCAATGTGGCTAGAAATGTTGGATGATGTAGAAGTGATGGAATCAGGCTGGGCTAGATCCTCACAGGATACGGCTCAATGGGCTAACCCGCAAGGGCTCCATTTATTAAATATGTGTAGTGGGCTGGACCTGTTAATATATAATGCTACGAATAAATTTCCTGGCACGGGGCAGCGTACATGTCGAGATGCTAGCGTGGTAGACCTTGTTATTGCCAGTGCAGACTTTACCAAGGAGGTAAAGAACTTTTATGTGGGAGACTGCCGCACGGAATCAGACCATGTTCCTCTAGTCATAGAGATCCTTGTGAATGGAAATCCACAGCGTACTGAGCATATACATAGCCACCACATACGCATGCATGCAAATAAAAAAGAGAAGTTTCAACAGATATATGAAGAACATGTTAGCAAAATACAGTGGCCCATCCATGCAAATGAGATCAGCGATCTGCTTTCACCAGTGCTACTAAGTTGCGCTACGCAATGCTTCCAGTCTAAAAGGAGACAACTTGGTCTACCTTGCAACTCATGGTTTGATGCCGAATGCAAACAAAAGCGACAACAATACAAACAAGCTGAAGGCGATAATAAACAAATCTTGAAAAAAGAGTACATGAAATTGATCAAATGCAAGAAAAGGGAGCATTTGCTGAAGACACGAGAAGCCATGGTAAGAGAACTAATTACTGAGCCAAAAAGATTCTGGAACAGGTTGAGATCCAAAGGTAAACAAGAGTTGAAGTTGGATTTAGACTTATTGATGCAACAAATCTGAGATATTATACTACTCTCTCACGGGATGGAGGGGGGTGCGTAATGCTGAGATAAGCATAATGTCTTGCAATTTTCCGTGGAGGATATTCTTGGTGGTTTGCAAAAATTATCCAATGGGAAAGTCTCTGATATCCAAGGGTTGGTGTCAGAAATGATCAAATGGGCCGGCACACCAACAGCGGAGGTCCTCACTTTGATGTTCAATGCAGCTTTGCGTGAAGGGTTCCCACTATCTTGGCAAGTGAATAGAGTCATTCCATTGCACAAAGCAAGTGATGAGACAGACCCCAACAATTACCGCATGATTATGGTTAGTAGCCTTTTTTCCAAATTGTTTGCCACTATACTTGATGATAAGATAAGTAGTTGGGCAGAAGAACACAATGCTCGAGCTAGGGGGCAGGCAGGTTTTAGAAAAAAGAAATCCACTATTGATCACCTGTTGACACTCAGATGCCTGATTGATTCCGTAAAGGGCACAAAGAAACCCATGTTTGCTACGTTTATTGATTTCACAAAAGCATTTGACATGGTGCGGAGGGAATGTCTATGGCAAAGGCTAGAGGTACTCGGGGTTCCACCTGATCTTCAAGGAGCAGTGAAGACTCTGTATGAGAAGGTACTGGTACAACTCCCATTCCCCCTATCTCAGAAATGTCCAAATCTGGTTACAAGTAATATCGGGGTCAAACAAGGGTGCCCTCTGTCTCCCACATTGTTTGGGCTATTTATAGATGAGCTGGAGAGTTGGATAGATCAATCTGGAGGGGATGGCACCACCTTGGTTGGGTATGCTATTATGTTGCTCCTATATGCTGATGACATTGTACTACTATCACGAAGCGTACAAGGGATGCAGAAGCACTTAGATTCCCTTGCTTCTTTTTGTGACACAAAAGGTATGAAAGTAAACATGGCTAAGACAAAGGTGATAATATTTGGTGCCACCAAGGTGGACAAATATGCTTTCTTCTATAAAGGGGAAAAAGTCCATTAATCTTTGTGGATAATTATAAATATCCGGTCTGATAGTCGATAAAAGCCCTAGCTGGAACCAAGCTGTTGAACAAAGGGTTAATGGGGGGCTCAAGGCCTTATATGCCATGCAGAGACGATGCCACCAAGCAGAAATATGGGACTTTGGATTGAGGAAGATGTTATATATTTCTGCGGTACGCATAAAGTAATACTTTTATGGTTGTGAAATTTGGGGACCGGGGCTCGATGAATAGCTGGAAAAAATCGAAAAAAGTTCAAAAGAAATTCTTCCATGCAAGAGCTAGGGACAAAGATGCGCAGACACCATATGATATGATGCTAGTGGAATGCGAAATGCTACCCTTGGAGTTGGAAGCCTTATGCAGACTCCTTGTATATCTGTGCAAGATACAAGCAGACACACAACCAACCAGCTTGCCTCATATAGCTCTTATGAGCAGCCAAGAAAAGGGGTGGTATGCGATATAAATTGCTTTGGCTCGGAAAGTGGGGCATGGATATTGCTGACCTGGAAGCGGACAAGGAAAACATCAAAGGTTGGGTGAGACAACACGCCATGGCTAAAATGTGGAATATCCCTAAGTAAAAAGAGCACTCTGTAACCATCATGAACCCGAGCCACGAGGGAGCCTCATACGAATGCTGGTTTGTCGCTGAAGCTTCGGACATATGATCGCCAGGATGAATTTGAGTTCACATCATTTAGGGGTAGAGGTTGGACGATGGGCAAATATCCCTCATGAATTGAGATGTTGCAAGGTTTGTGGATCAGGTGAAGTTGAGGATGAGGAGCACGTTATCTGTTATGTCCAAAGATACCAATCTATTCGAGCAAAGTTTGGGATCCATGTAACAAATCTGGTAAATTTCTTTGAACTTTGGTCACAATTGGACGCTTTCTTGTGGAGGTTATGCGGGCCGGAGACACCAATATCGAGAAATTTAAATCATTGATAAGAACTAATGAGTTTGAATATGAGGAGGAGAGCACTAATATGTTCTTGCCTGAAGACATATTAGATGAGCTAATATACAATGTAGAATGTATACAATGAGCGTCTTCTAGACGATGAACGTCTCTCTCTCTCTCTCCCTCCCTCCCTCCCTCCCTCCCTCCCCAAGAGAACAAAAACGTCACCAAAATGCTCAAAAAATAGTTGTTGACGCAATTTATGTCACCTATTGTAACAGCTGTTGTGTCACACATAGAGTCATCCTTTATATCAGTTTATATATGTGATACTATAGGTGTTGAAAAAGATGCTACTATTTGTAACACCGATTGTAACAACCATTTGGTCAATAGTTATAGAAGTATCTAATGGTGATACAAATAGTGATATTAACTAACTCACATATAACGCCACCTTTTGTATCAGTATCTCTGTCAACATTTGTAGCACTCGTTATTTCACTTATTTTATCACCCGTAGTGCCACCCTCTGTGCCATGGCATTTATTACTGACACAACTAGTGTTTTTGTTATGCCAACTATAATGCCACCAGTTACATCACTACTTGCAACAACATTTATGTGCTATCTTCTTATGATAGTATAGGTGATGTTGTTAGCATCACATATTGTTTCATCTTTTGTGCCACTACTTGTGTATATATAATGGTGTTAATAGTGTTATTACTTATGTCATCTATAGGATCACACTTTATGCCATCATTTTGTGTCCTTATCAATCGATGATAGTATAGGTGTCGCTATTAAACATCACCTACAACATCATGGATAATGTTCAAGAACTATAGCATCACCTATTTCTTTGCATCCATTCCCACATTATTATTTAAATAATTGATTGTATCATTACACCATTGATGCAACTTTGATGACAAATGCTCTCTGCTCAACGTTGAATAAAAAAAATGAATCATTTCACATTTATATAGATTTATTGTAATAAGTTCACAACATCTAACCACTTAAAATACTGGAGAAGAATCTAAAATGGCAAGTCTGTAGATGTTATCTCCTCTCTTATATCTTGTTCAATATCATTCAACTCATCAATACTCAAATATAGGTGTAAGAGATGTTGAGGCACATTCTCGACTTCTGCAATGTCATTGACATCACCTTCTATAATATTATGATTTGGTGACTCAACTGATGGATGTAGCAACATCTCCTCCAACCAGTGATGATCATTGGAATCCTCATGTTCAAGTTGAACCTCTTGCATATCATGAACATCATTTTCTTGCATATCTGCACCCTCCTCAATTGCATCATCATGTATAGGAGCTACATGGTTTTGAGCATCACCACCACCACCATCTTGCAATGTAGAAGGGTCAATCATACGATGAGATGTAGGTGCTGCATGAACAACAATCCACCAATTAGGATCACTCGATTCTTATGAAAGAAAAACACATTCGACTTGACTAGGAAAACAAATGGCTCATTCATTTCTCTTAAGAATTGAGTTGCATTAACCTCATAAAAGCCGAAGGATCTTTGATTGATTGTGCGATTTTTCCCTCGATAAGATGATTTGAACCATTTTACTTTTAGCAAATTAACCTTGAAAGAACGAAAATCCACTTCAATGATCTCCAGTATTTGACCAACATAATTAAGGTCACCATCAATTGGGACGATTTAATCGTCGCTGGAAGCTTGACTTTTGCTCAAAACAAGCAAGCAATTCCACTATCATATGTAACTCGACCTTTATCAACATCCATAATCCTAAAATGTTGACCATATGCCCACATTGATGTGTGGAATCTTACCTGTATAAATAAAGTCCTATTAGATTAACACAAATTCAATGGCAAATTACAAACAATATGAATATGTATAGAAATAACGTGTATCTTCCTTGAACATCCAAGTGTTATATTGTAATCATCTTGTGGAATTTCCATACCTTGTTCTTGTGCATCCACCATCTCACTCAACAACCAATAACGTGGCATAACATTAGGTAATTTTTCCAAATATTTAAAGGCCTTTGCATGTTTTCCATATCGTGATCTCTTTTGCGGACCATGGATTTTTCTAGCAACATCTCTTTCCTTTCGGATGACCTCATATTTTTCTCTCCATGGGTCCAAACTTTCAGAATTCGCCATGATAAACTTATTGATCTCCAAGTACATTTCATCAATAAGTTTGCGCTCCACCCCAAGGCCCTCAAGAACTTCTCCCATATCCTCTACAGATTGTTCTCTTTTCCATATACTAGGAGCATCAGCATCTATTGATATAGTAGCATCACCCATGAAGAAAAGAATCTCCTGCACCAAGTGCCCTTCAGCCATACATGCTTCTGGACGGGCCATTTGACGGACAAAGCCTTTTAAAACTTTCATATATCTTTCTAAAAAGAACATCCAACGTCCAGGAGCTGGTCCAACCAATCGGATCTCTTCAGGAATGTGTATTAGAAGATGTAACTGCAGATCAAATAAGCTAGTAGGAAATTCTCGTTCAAACATGCACAATAGCTCTGCAATTTCAACCTCCATCTTTGAATATGTAGCATTATAACAGGGGGTTTTTCTTTTGCTTTTTTATCTTATTTTCTCTAAGGTTTTCATATGATTTGGTGGTCGTATTCATCCGGTGTACTAAATAGTATTTCTAGAGTGCACCCTTTTGTCAGCCGTTGATTTTAGAAAAGGGGGCAAATCCTGTGGTGGAGGCTGCTTTATTTTTTGTCCTCCCATTATTTTTAGGGTTTTTAGCAGGAACATGGGACCCAGGTAACATTTAGGGCTATGCCTTCTGGAGCCGAGGTTGCTCCTGGAGCCTGGGACCCAGGTAACATTTAGGGCTATGCCTTCTGGAGCCGAGGTTGCTTCTGGAGCCTGGGCTGTAACATTGCGGTGGCACAGAACGTATTATGAGCCAAGGATTGTAAGTAGAATTTTTACCTCCGGTCACGAACGGTCCAGAACGGCAAACCCTTGTGGGTTTTAACGCGGCTATGGAGGCGTGGCGGGCTTCACTTATCAAGCCCTGTTCATCACTTTTTGTTGGGAACCTCGCTCAAATTGGATTCTTTGTCTTAGGATTGAAGTAGTGGCAACCCCGGATCAACCCACAAAAATTGAGAGTTTGAATTTGATCGGAGGGATAATTGATTCAACCCACATCTTGGTTTCCTTGGGGGCACGTGGAACCCGATTAGGAAATTGGAAGTGGAGATTGGGATGGATTACTCGGCAAAATGCAGTTTTGGGAACCTGCTCAAATTGGATGAGAAAGCGAGTTTCCGATTCTTCTACGGTGGTGGCGGTGGGGAGCAAGGGCGAGGTGAGGCTCGCATGGCGGGACCCTATGCATTACGATGTCGGACGGAAAAGGCGAAGCCGGAATGTGCTCGAAAATCGGACCGGCTATCTTGAACCGGGCGGATTTTGGCTATCATGGCCCCTCACGGGGCTGGAAAATCCACCACGCTTTCGATGCCTTTGGGTTAAATTTTGCAACCAAAAAAATCCATTTTACCAAACAAATCAATCAAGAATGTTATTTTTCAATCCTCGGTCCTCAATACATTTTTAACTTATGAACTGCATTTTGAACCTGCATTTTGTGTGTCGATTATCCTGCAATTCAGCGCGCCAGGAACTATTTGGTTGAATGGGCACAAGCAAAAGCCTTCATTCAAAGATCATGTGGTGAGAAATTACGCAAAATCCAAATCAAAACCAGCCCTGTTATGCATTGGGTATGTTTTTGAGCGCACTGATATAGGCTTCACAATGTGTTGTAGCAGGACTTTGTTTAATAATATTCGTGTTCGAATTTTGTTTCTCCTTGCTTGACCGTATCAATAGTGACTCCCAAACCATGCTCATGAAATCGTGAGGTCGACATGAAAATCTTGGCCCAAATTTTGGGCGACAAATTTGGATTAGGTTGTTGGAGCGGAACAAGGGTGATCACTCGGCGTGAAGTTGCAACTTAAGCCGTGTACATGTAGCTTATTATCCATATGTAACCTGGTCTAGCAAGACTTAAAAAAGGCGATGTTTTGTAAAAGTAATAAGGCAGTAATGGCAAACAAACGGGATTTGGATACTTGGCATATCTATCTACTTGGATACTTGAAGACCGATATTAATGGTAGTAGACTTATCGACAATGACTTAGAGTAGATGTAAGCGTGAATAAATTTGGTACCCTAAGCGGGTGCGTGAGTTTCCATGTTGCGTCAATGTCAAATTGAAAGAGCCTCTACTATATCTTGCAAAAGATAATTAGACTATTTGAGAGATCAATCAAAGGCTTAGTCGCCCTTTTCTAATCACATGCTAGTATAAAGCTGGAGAATTAAGTTGGCATCTGCTCCAATTATAAACAAATGTAGATGAGATTGCGTATGTAGTGTTTGTCGCTTTCATTTAGCATTAATATTCAAAGATTTTTTAATCCAATACAATAAACTAATGCCTATTCAATAAGGTATGAAGGCTCATTTCGGGGTAAGATAGAATATCCATTCGAATGTGGTGGTCGCTCAGCTGCGGTGGTCGCTAGGCCTTCTGAAGCCGAGATTGCTTGGTGAGCAGACGCAGAATGAATGTTGCAATTACAAGGGCAAGAAGACAATGTTGCATCATTTGTGATACTGCACCAGTGTCTCGTCAGGGCTTCCTTAAGCGGCTTATTGACTATTTTGAGAAGAATGGGAATATCGAATGCCATGTATACATAAGAATGCATACATGCAATCATCAATTGAATCCATTTGCCATGGAAATAATTTGTTCGATCTTCAGATTATTGTACTTCTTAGTAATTAATATTTAGGCCGTAAAAAGTTTACCTATGTTTGCTTTAGTTAGGGCCCGGGCTCCAAAAATTTTTTAATATAACAATCAACACACAACTACCATTGACATTATTAACACAAACCATTGCATTTAACACATTTAAATTAAAATCCCCCTTAAACCCCCTTTGGTTTGGGTGCATATTCACACGGGGGGTTACGTAGGGCAGCGAGAGCCCCAAAAATATATTTTTACAATACATGTACAAAATTAACATCATTAAGTACATTCTCTCAAACCTTATAGTATTTTGCAAACTTTAATATACAGTATACAAAAACTTGTACATGCATACCCCACAAACGAGGATCGCTATGTACGGTCCAGATCTTGGAATAAAGGGCAAATATGCTAATCCAACAAATTTGTCGTTGCGGAGTAACCCCCGCGTGTGAATATGTAGCATTATAACGGGGGTTTCTTTTGTATTTTTTTGTACTATTTTTCCTAAGGTTTTTATATGATTTCATGAATGTATTTGACGAGACATACTAATTAGTATATCTAGAGTGCACATACGTTTGAATTATTTTTGATGCCCATATCCAATGGTTTAGACCTATATATCATATATTTCGTTATTATATTGTATTTTTATTATTGTATCAGATTCTGCTCGGCATGCAAGGCTCGAGATAACCCATTTTAGGGTTATATGTTAGGGAACTTATTCATCTCCTTCAGCATCACGCAGCTAGACAGGCCTCAGCATGAACATTCGAGCATCAATCCGGGCGAGGTATGGCAACCGGCGAATAATATTGGACAGCTTTAGATTATTCCTTTTCGTGGTGCACGGGAAAAATTGGGTTTCAGATCCGGTAGAAGGTGGGATGCGTAACCTCATAATGGAAAGCCGAATAATTTCTTTTCCACTGGCGGTAGCTCTTTGGGCGATTCACGAGGCGGTTATCTTGTAGCTGATTATATCTGTAAGCTAACAGCTTTCATTGGCGATGTATGCATGTTTAAGCTTAAATGTTTCAGCTTCATATTTAGGGCTTCCTCTGATTCCACCATTCCGGTCACGTAACCCAACTGGAGCATCTAATGTAAGCAAAAAAATGTACTCTGTGCCACATTTCAGTTTCATGCCCATCTAACAGTAAGGTAATAATTCAAATTTTAAGGTTCTATTCCAATCCAGATTACCCTGCACCCTTGCAAAGACATGTTAATAACTTCTTAAAAGTGAAGCAAATTTTTTTGATCGCCGAATGGCTCCTTTGTCAACCCTCGACTCATATCTAATGCTATATTCTTGATGGGAATTGGAGACAATGACATAATCAAAGAATTATTTTGACATGCCAAATGAGAAGCTCTACGGTTTAAAGTATCTGAGACTTACTCGCCTCTCTATGTATGGTTCAAGGGAAAACGATTCAAGTAAGCTATAATACCTTTTTTCGCAACATTTGAGCGAGGGGCTTTGCTAATTATATTGTTTTCATACATGTTGTAGAGAGGTTATACAAGGGAAAACCATCTTTGTAAGTATGCCATCATCTCTCTTCGACCTCTTGGGCGTGCTCCCTCATTCACTGTTTGGAGCATGTGGAAGTATTGTTGAGGCAAATTCTGCGCCATTGTTTTGGCCAATGTGGACCTTGGACAGGCTGAGGCTGCAGTTGAACTTTATTGCAGAATATCTAATGAAACAACCAGATAGTGAGAATGACCAGCATATTTATGAGCATTCTAAAGGCATGTGCTAGTGTTTACATGCTGGAAAGGGGCAGGTGCATTCACTCATGTATAACAGAAACTCAGTTTCATTTCCATTCCTATATTGGAAACGCTCTGGTAGATGTATGCTAAATGTGGGAGCTTGGAGGAGGCTTTGAAGACTTGCCAAATCGGAATGCACTATCATGGAATGCCATAATTGTAGGACTTGCCTAGGATATTTAGATCAGATGCTGCAAGAAGGGATGAGTCCAGATGAGATCAAGCATCTTAAAAGCACGTGCCATCATTAGGGCCATTGAAAGAGGTAGGTACATTCATGAGTTTGTGATGGGATCCATGTTTCAAGCTGCTGTTTTTGTGGGCAGCACTGGGGCCATGGATAGAGCAAGGCATATTCATGAGCAAATTATCAAAAAGGTTTCGGTTTGATCAAAGAAGTAGCAAATGCTCTTGTGGACATGTATGCAAAACGTGGTTGCTTGGAAGAGGCACATGAAGTCTTTCAGACATTGCCAATGCGGGATGTTGGATTATGGAATACAATCATTTCTGGGTATGTCCAGCATGGTGACATCTCCCATGCTTTAGAATGCTTTGGGAAAATGCAGAATGAAAGATTGAGGCCAGATGCAGTGTCCATGTTTTGAAACCATAAGAAACAAGTACTTCTTTAACTATTTGGCATATTTTAAAATACGCCCTATAACTTGAGTATGTGATTTGGCTTATTGACTGTTTTGAGTAAAATGGGTAACGCTTGAATGCCATGTATATAAGAATGCATACATGCAATCATCAATTGAATCCATTTGCCATGGAAATAATTTGTTCGTCTTCGTGTTATTGTGCTTTTTAGTAATTAATATTTAGGCCCATAAAGTTTACCTATGTTTGTTTTAGTTAGGGCCCGAAGGGCCCAAAATTTTTTTTAATATAACAACTAACACACAACTACCATTAACATTATTAACACAAACCATTGCATTTAACACATTTCAATTAAAATCCCCCTTAAACCCCCTTTGGTTTGGGTGCATATTCACACGGGGGGTTACGTAGGGCAGCGAGAGCCCCAAAAATATATTTTCAATACGTGTATAAAATTAACACCATTAAGTACATTCCCTCAAACCTTATAGTATTTTGCAAACCTTAATATACAGTATACAAAAACTTGTACATGCATACCCCACAAACGAGGATCGCTATGTACGGTCCAGATCTTGGAATAAAGGGCAAATATGCCCATCCAGCGACTCTCGTTGCCCAAGTAACCCCAGGTGTGAATATGCACCCAAACCAAAGGGGGTTTAAGGGGGATTTTAATTGAAATGTGTTAAATGCAATGGTTTGTGTTAATAATGTCAATGGTAGTTGTGTGTTGATTGTTATATTAAAAAAATTCAATCTATTTTAATGAAACCCATCTATCATGCAAAATATAATGGAGAAATTAAAGTGTGCTTTATATATCACTCGCTTGACCTAGTATATAGAAAGACAACGTACCTTGCAAATTTCCCTAGTCTATAAATGCAATCTCGAATCTTCGGCGTTAAGCAATTATCAATTGCGCATGGTAGAATATGCTGAAAAGAATGACACACATATGAAATTTAGCACCAAAAACTTTTTGCAAGAAAGGGCAAATAGACTTACTTGCAAAAATTTGTGCCAATCATGTGATTTCAATGCACTTAATTTACCATCTTTGGTGAATGCCTTACGTAGTGATGCGCCATAACCCGTTGGTGTTCTCATACTACATATTACTTTTTCACTTGTTCTCTTCTTTCTTACTTAAAACCCAAGGGACATGCTTCAACTTCCCTCCGTCATTTGATGGTGGGCATTATATTCAACTCCTTTAAATCATTTCTACATCCCAAAGTCTCCCAATCCCCAGTCAAGTGTCTCCAAATTGAGTGGGCAACATTTTTAAAGATATGCATGGGTTCAAGCAAATGTGCAATTTGAAGTTGTGACCAATATTCAAGACGATAGAAAATAGATAGGTGTTTCATACCAGGAGATGGAGTGATCAAGTTATCATCATTTACATTTTGGGACTCTCGAGCGCTTTCCCAAGTATCTAACCAATCCTTTGGAGTTCTCCTTTTCACCTTTCCAGTGTTTGCTTTCCCATGCATACGGTGCTTTGGCAGCAAAAATTTCTTATGCCCACGATATATTTGTTTGGAAAGATGTTTTGAGTAATAACATGGCAAGTTAGAGCCACAAGATGGGCAACCTGAATGGCCACTTGTTTGCAAGCCTAAACATTAAAGACAAATATATCATATACATTTATCATCTATACCATTCATTATGGCAAAAATATAATACGCACCTGATGCAACGCTTAGTCCTGGATAGTCATGGATTGTGAAACAACATATAGCATGTAAAGTAAATACATGTGGTGACCTCGCTATATCATACATTTGAATCTCTTTCCAAAGCACTTGCAACTCTTCTATGAGTGGCTCAAGATATATGTCCATATTCTTTACTTGGTATTTACCTACATGACATGAACAAAATAGTGGAACATATGAGAACAATTCTATGATACATGCATTAGATATAACATATACCTGGAACAATAAGCGTCAACATAAGATGTCCTGCTTTTGTTGCCATCCATGGAGGGATGTTATAGTTTATGACCACAATAGGCCATACGCTATGGCTAGAGGACATATGTCCAAAAGGGCAAACACCATCTAAACCAATGGCAAGGCGTAAGTTTCGTGGTTCTTCCTTAAATATTGGCCACCTATCTTCAATGTGCTTCATCGCTTCACCATCAATTGGTAAGCGTAAAATACCATCCGTACTACGATGCTTTGAATGAAATTCCATTAGTGCACTAAGTGAAGGGCAACGAAACATTCTTTGCAACCTTGGTATTAGTGGCATTTGACGCAAGATCTTTTTAGGAACTTTTGATGTCTTCATCTTCATACTCGTCGCATTTCGGGCACACCTCTAATTTCTCATACTCATTGCGATAGAGAATGCAATCATTAGGACATGCATGTATAGAATTATACTCCAATCCTAGTTGATTTAAGCAAGCACATGCTTCTCTCCTATTTTTTGGAAGGCAATGTCCATCTGGAAGAATATCCCCCAATAAGCTGCAAATAAACATTTATATTAGCTAGATGCTACAACAAGGTAAAAGGAAAAAAAAAAGGACTTTCTTTCACCTCAATAGTTGGGAAACACTATTGTTGCTCCATCCATACTTGTGTTGGAGATTATTAGCAGACATGTTGCCAAACGTGAAATTTTAGAATTTGGGTACAATGGTTGACATGCCTCTATATTCAAAGAGTTTATGTGGCTCGCATACGTGATATTGCTGCCTTCCTACGTGGTGATGGTGATGCCGATAATGACTTGGATTTTGAACACTTAAAGCACATTTTAGGGTTCCCAGCACCACCATCCTCACTAGCCCTCATGGCAACAGATATATGCTAAGGAGGAAATGGCATATCCAAGGTTTATATACAAGGATTAGGGGGTTAGGGTTTACAGATTAGGGATATCAAATGCTGGATTTGTGCATGCCCGATTAAGAAAGAAATGGCTAGTCGGTGTGAATTTGTGGATGCCGTTCAGATTCGTGTGCCATATATTTTGGCATCCCAACGTTTTTTTCCTTCCCCTTTCATATTTCATATTTGCCTTACTATTTGCCTTCCATCCAAATCGTTTTGGTTACGTGAGTGCCGCGTGGATCGCCATGGAAGGTGTGAGAAGAAAATCTGTAGGAGGGGCGCAAAGAAGAAGCAAGCAAAATCAAGTTCAAAATCAAGAAGAGCTTCAACATCCGGCAATGCTTGGATGCCGCGACGCTGGCCTAACCTAATCGAAGTTTTAGAGAGGATAGCTTCACTTTCTCAATTGTTGAGCCGAGAATCGAGAGAGAAGGCATCTAGCATCATGAAAACGAATGTGGAGGATTCGAGACGGTGCTACAAGCCTTCATAAAAGTGGCAAAGGAAAGGGGCGTGTGAGCAATTCATCCATCTCTCGTTGGAAAGAGTAGAAGTTCTCGATCCGCCAAAATAGTGAGATGTCTAAAGAAGAAGAAGAAGAAGCGGCTAAGGATCCTTGTGGAAGAAGCATAAAAAGCATCGGTTTGAAATTTACGTCCAAGACCAGGTAATTTGTTTGTTATATTCAATCAAGTTTTTCAATCAAGTTTACACTAGATTTAAGTTTTAAAACCAGCTTGAAAGCGTGCTCACTATGTAGTTAGAATTAGAAAAAAGCATCAAATTTTCACTGTTGTTACATGCTTTATTTGGCCTACCCAGAGACATGATTTGCTTTTGAAATTTTGTTGGATGGTAGTTGTAGTAGTATAGAACTAGCATGCCAAATTTCAACAAATTTAGATTAGACGTTTAAAAACTAGGGCAAAACGTGCTTTCGCTCGTAGGTAAAACTAGAAAACCAACAAAATTTCAAGTAGCAAGCATAAAGGCCCTATTTGACCTACTAAAAGACATTATTTTCTTTTGAATTTTTTCTGAATGGTACTTCTAGTAGTATAGAACGAGCATGCCAAATTTCAAGATATTTAGATTGGATTGAGATTTTTAAAAGTAGCTAGGAACATGCTGATGTAGTTACAACTAGAAAAAAACAAGCAAATTATGTCTTTATTCTGGGCACTATTTGACCTACTAAAAGACTTTTTTTTTTTTTTTTTTTTTGAAATTTTTGCTAAATAGTACTTCTAGTAATAGAGAACCAGCATGCCAAATTTCAAAATATTTAGATTGTATTTAGATTTTTAAAACTAGCTTGGAACATGCTGATGTAGTTAAAACTAGAAAAAAAAAAAGCACATTATGTCTGTTACAGGCCATATTTGACCTACCAAGAGACATGCTTTGCCTTTGAAACTATGCTGGATGGTAGTTCTAGTAGTAGAGAACCAGCATGCCAAATTTCAAGATGCTTAAATTAGATTTAATTTTTTAAAACTAGCTCAGAACTTGCTCACTATGTAGTAATAAATAGAAAAAAATAGCAAATATCTTCCCTGTTACAGACCCAATTAGACTTAACAAGATATATATTTGGCTTTTGTAACTTTACTATATGGTAGTTCTAGTAGTAGAGAGCAAGCATGCCAAATTTCAAGATGTTTAGATTGTATTCTATTCTATTCTATTCTTTAAAAAATTAGCTCGTTCTTTAGATAACAAATTCAGGTTCTTAACTATTTAATTTCAGGTTTGCACATATGATGGAGGTCAAATACATATGAACAAGGACGGCAAGAAATTTATGAAAACAGCAATGGAGATTTGTAAGATTCATTGTTTTGATATTCATAAAAGTGGCCAGAATTAAAGAAATAGCAGAAGAATAATATTATTAGATGAAGCAGCAGTATGGCAGCGGATTTTCTAGACGTCGGGTCTTGAAGAAACTGTCCAGAAAGTTGAACCATTATAGGTATGCATTGTGTTTTCAAATTTTAGTGAACCTTTTGAAGCCATATACTAAATGAAAGATGTCAAATAGGTATAACTTGAGACAAGATGTGCGGGAAGATCCTAGAATGGAAAAGCCAGCTGAAGTAACCGAAGAATCTTGGGAGTTGTTTAAAGAAGATAGCAAAAATGTTTATGAGAATAAAAAAAAGGCAGCTGCTGCAAGAACAAAAGCGCAATCAACTGGATCTGGTGGAGACGATGGCATCAAAGCTCAATTCGTAAGTCTTTATTTGTTAATGTGTAAATGGCTATAACTTGTCTTGATTGCTTACTTATTTGTACAAATAGTTCAATTATTATTGTGGATATCCCACTGATATGGAGTTGCTTGAGATAAAGAATGCTGGTGGATTTCGATTATGGTTGATGACACAAAAATGCTCTGATATAAGGGTATGAATTGCTTTCTATATTAAATTGATGTTTATTTTCTATTTAATTTTACATTACATTTCTCTTGTGTTCAGTATGATGCCAAGGACTATGCAGGAAAGGGCGCTACCAAATGTGTGTTCAAGCCAAAGAGCAACCTTGAAAAAGTGAGTTTTTGTTTTGTCCAATAAGTGTATATATCAAATAGATGTAAGCATTGAACTAATTTGGCATTGTTTTTATGAGATTGCTCCCTATTTTTAAGTGATTTATTTTAACTAGTCTTCTTAACCTCTATGCAGGATGATAAAGCGGACCACGATGTGCAAGATGAAGACAATGCACCAAGTATTGAATTAGAGGATGACCTGGACATCATTGGATTAGATGAAGAAGTGGCAATAAAGGTAAACCATTCAAATTTGTGTTTAGAAAGATGTGCAAAGTGGAAGCAATGGTGCTTCCTCATCATCTAGTGGTAGCAGTAGCTCATCCAGTGTTCGATCAGGAAGTGACTCAGATAGTAGTGATGAGTCTTCTGATGAAGATACAGGAACACATAGAACATCACCAGCACCATCTGGATGAGGATGGTCGCTCGTGACGATGGCGCTTAGGGCTGCCAGCGGTTTTCCTTGTAACTTGAGCATCCGGACTCCGTTTTTGATGATCTTTGGTTCGTTGGAAAGCTTGTCCCGAGAGCTCTCAATCAACATCAATTTTGTTAGGGTTTGTTGTCAGGTTAGGGGCCGGATTTGGGTCTGTTCCATTTCGGCCAAGTATAGTAGGGATGGGGAAGACAGATATTGCTCCAGCATCTAAGGCGGCAACAAAACGGCGTGAGTCTACCACCAGTTTGGTGATACGTGATGCCCCAGTTGCTGCACAAAAAGAGGTAAATAATTCAGTTGGAAGCTCTTTGGTGGCTACTCCAGTGGTTCTTGAAGAAAGGGATTTTCCTCCCTTGCAAGGCTGCCGAATAAGGGGAGCGGAAGTTAATGGGAATTTGCATCAAGCAGTGCTGATTCGGTCTAATGTAGATTCTCAGACCTCGGACAAATGATAGTGCTTGGAAGTCATCGATTACATTTACAAAAGTTTCATCTCAAAGATTTAGTGATTGGCTTTGTAAGGATATATCTAATGCATCTAGAAAGGCAAGGGTAGCATCGCTACGGTATTGTCTTAAGGGAGTAAGGAGGAGTTATGCGCAATTTTGGACACATTGAAAGCCAGCGGTTTCAGCTTCAACGGCGGTTGCCTCGGATGACATATTTTACCCGGTCGATTGTCGAGTGTGGTTCAAGCTTACGGTATTCGTGGTTGAGGTGGACCATCAAGCTCATATTAAGTGTGTTGAGAACTTATCTTCTGTGTAGTTCTTGGGTATTTTTCTTGGTAGTTATTTAGATTTTTTTTTCGGTTTAGGTGTTTGGTTATCTCGGCTTTTGAGGCGCCTTCAACTTCCCCTTTTTGATCCATCAAGTTGTTGGCAAAAACTTTGTTCTTATTATGTTTGAAAGCAAAGTTGATGCGGTGGACTCTTTGGTATCAAGAGGGATTGATCCACTTGGTGGAGAATATATGATGTACCAGTATTATTCTCCTGGCTTCACACCAGATATGGTTCGTGCATTAAAGATGCCTTGCTGGTTCTCAATACCTAATCTTACTCCTGATCTAATGGCTCATCAATTTCTGGGACTTGGGGTTCATATCTCACACTCCATCACGAATGGTCCAAGAATTTGTGTTTCTATGCCAGTGGACTCACCTTTACCAGACTAAATAGTTGTGAAGAGCGGACCTTGGTATAAAAAGCTGGATCTTAAGCTTCTGAATGGTCCAGAATTAGCCCGTTTGTTTCCTGATAAGGAGGCTTTTGTTAGCTTTTCGTCGAGGTACTCGTCGCGTCTCGTGCATGTGTTCAACATTCTTCCCAAGTTCAAGCTCCCCTTTGTTATTTCTTCATCTATACATGATCAACCTTTGCCGGTTGCTTTGCATTCCTCGACTATGGAAGATGCTTTAGATACAGTTCCGATGGTGTCATCCTTAGCACCATCGGTTGCAGCTATAGTCCCTACTACTCTCCACGTTAAAGCTTACGCCTCTCATGCTTACGAGGTTGTTATGGCTGATGGTCCTAATCGGCGCTAAAGAGCCATGGCAACAGTCAATTGGAAGAAGGCGCATGCGGAAGAAGTCTGTGATATCATCTCATGAGGCTATCCTGCCTCGCACTATTCAATGGCATGAGAATTTGATGTCTGTTGAAGATCATCTCGATGACGTAGAACATGATGACTGTGATGAGGCCATTAAACGCCTCAAGGTGGCACAAGGATTATGATTATACTCTGTGTATGGGTGGTTTTGCTTAGTGGACTACTTCGTCCTCTAGGTTTTGAGTCCCATGTCACAGATCTCTTGTATGTATCTTGATTCTCCTTGATAATAAATTGTCGTTTTTCAAAAAAAAAAAAAAAAAAATCACCAGCACCATCACCAAAAAAGACAAGTTGTCGTGATATTGCAAAATGAATTTATAAAAGACGAGGGCTAACTGAGCCACCGACACCTGAACATTTGCGCAAGTTATAAGCACCTAGATTGCAGTTTCTTTTTATTTTTTGTTTTGTGATTTTGCTCGATATTGAACTTGAAAAATCACTTCTTCTATGTTAATATATAATAAATGATCAGTACATCTTGATCTTCTCATGTTGTGATTAAGTAATGTCCTTTTTGTAAAAATTTTATGGTTGTATTTGATTATTGCAAAATGGTATCATGACCCTAATAGTGTACTTTTATGTGGCTCAACAAATGATGCAAAATCAAGATAAACAAAAATGGTGGTACTGGTGATTCTAGAATTATGTCCCTATTATGACCATATTTGTGGCCCTCAAATTATGACCTTAAATTTGATAATATTGTTGTTGTTATTCGTGATACTGCGGTTGACATATATAACGTCATTGTGATCATTGGTGTGCCACTATAGTTGATGTATTGTACAATGGTATAGGTGACATTAATTAGATCAAAATGTGTGACAATAGTGGCATAAGTACTAACCTTATTTGTGGCATTATTTCTGACCAACGTAATGACCCCATGTGTCTATCTATCTGATGCTATTAGTGACCAACGTAATGACCCTATGTATGACAATAGATATGGCATAAGTACTAACCTTATTTGTAGCATTATTTTTTATGTTATTAGTGACCAACGTAATGACCCCATTTCTATCATCCCCTATCTTTATTAGTGACTTCGTGGATGTCATTATAAATGACAACAATAATGGCCTTATCTTTATCAATACGTGTGACATTACGTGTGACATTATTTGTGACGTGGTAGATGGCATGTCTAGTGACTATATAGATGATGCTATGTCTATTAATACTTGTGATACAGTATATAACAGTAATAGTGATAATAGTACTGCTTGTATTCGTGTCATTAATTATGACGATAAAAGTGACACTATTGATGACGTAATTACGTCAACGCGTTAGGTCACTTATTATGTCACTTTTAAAATATTTTCAGAATGTGATTTTGAGGGAAAAAATGATACAAAAAGTGACCCTAAATACCCTTGTCTCTTGTAGTCTCTCTCTCTCCCTCCCTCCCTCCCTCCCTCCCTCCCTCCCTCCCTCTCTCTCTCTCTCGTCATTTTGCCTAGTGGCGTGACGTTAAAATACTATCTATCTATCTTTCTATCTATCTATCTCTCATATCCCTGTGAATATGCTGCGACTAGAACTATGATTCAATAATGAGTGATCTTGCAAAATATAAATGCTTTAAATGTTGCCAAAACCTGACAACATGATGCTCAAAAGAAAATAATTGGCTGGTCCCCTCAGCCAATGTTCTTACAAGTGTGATGTATGATTTGTCCAACATGTTAAGGGTATGATGGAAAAATAGGCCTGAAAAATGTATGCAAATGATAGAATGAATGAAGTGTGAGCAAATGGAGATGTAGATGGAAACATTGAACGTGTTAGAATAAATATCAGCTGCCATATTTGATGGGATGTTGAATGGCAGCAATGATGAAAGGAATGAGACATAAAGCTCTTATGAATAGGCAGGCTAACTGGTGAACTAATGAATATGAATGGCCAAACTGGTGAACCACAACATAGAGCAATGTTAGACAATATGTAGCACAATAACAGGGGGTTACTTTTAGATTTTTATACGCTTTTTCACATGGTTTTTCTATGATTTCGTTGTTGTATTCGTTGAGGTGTACTAAATAGTATTTCTAGAGTGCACCATTTATGGGCCGTTGATTTTCGTTGGTGGGAACAATCCGAGGGTTGTTGTCTTTCTCTGCATGTGTTTGTGCATGAACACTGCGCATGTGTATGCATGTGCATGTGCACATGTGTGTGCATGTGCATGTGTATTGTGCATGTGCATGTGCAAGTGCAAGTGCAAGTGCAAGTGCAAGTGCAAGTGCAAGTGCAAGTGCATGTGCATGTGCATGTGTGTGCATGTGTGCATATGCATGTGTACTTGCCCTCTTGGATTCTTATTGCCGGAGTGGATTTTACTACCACGAGATGGATTTTTTGCTCACACTTACAAAGGTATTTGTTTTTTAATGTTTCTTGATTAGCATAATGTTTTTTTCTTACAAGGTATTGGTTTTCCGATTCTACAATGTGGTCTTTGCAAAACCCCTTTTGTTTCCTTCCTAAGATTTGCTGCAGATTCAAGTTTAGGCCCTCTGTTTGCTTCCAACTCTTGGATATTCCTGGCTGCCGGATTGTTCATAGTAGCCAGCCTTTAGCTTCAATCAACAAATGGATTCTTATGCACACAACAGGCGGATTATTCCACGCCCTTTTCCATGTCACGTAGATCAGTCAAACAGTGGCCACAAGAATGCATTTATATTGTAGGTTTGGAACTTTAATCAAACCGTAAGGTGAATCATGCATTACCTTTAAGCTAGAGATGGAGCATCCAAAATCATATGGATTGATAAACAATGGTGTCATTGTGAAAGAGAAATAGTTGTAGCGGAAGTAACAATATGTAGCATAATAACAGGGGGTTTTCTTTGTGTTGCAAACTTTATGACTTTCAGAATAAGGGATCAATCTGCTCTATCTTTATGGTAAATTTTACTTATGTTCTATTTGTTTTATTGTGATCAAATTCAAAAGCTACAGGTGATGAAAGCCTCAAATGAATTCTAGTTTTTTCTGGTTTGAATTCTAAAGTTTTTGTCACCACAGGGGCGTCCCTAAGGCCCTGAAGGGGCCAAAAAGTTTTTTTTGCAACACAAACCATTAACATCCAACATATAAAAATTAAATCCCCAACACATAACAACCAACACATAACAACCATTGACATTAACAATCAACACATAACTACCATTGACATTAATTAACACAACCATTGGGTCCAACACATTTAAATTAAAATCCCCCTTAAACCCCCTTTGGTTTTGGGTGCATATTCACCACGAGGGGTGGCGTGGGGGTGAGCCTTCATAATTGTATTTTGCACGTCATTTGAAATCAACACCATATAGTATTCGCTTGAAATCTTATAGTATTTTGCGAATCTTGTTATCTGATTATAGCAAATTTTTGTACTTGCATACCCCCAAAGCGAGGAACTTTATATGCGGTATAGATTAAGGAATAAGGGGCAAATATGCCTATCCAAGCGACTCTCGTTGCGGAGTCACCCCCGTGTGTGAATATGCACCCAAACCAAAGGGGGTTTAAGGGGGATTTTAATTTAAATGTGTTGGACCCAATGGTTGTGTTAATTAATGTCAATGGTAGTTATGTGTTGATTGTTAATGTCAATGGTTGTTATGTGTTGGTTGTTATGTGTTGGGGGATTTAATTTTTATATGTTGGATGTTAATGGTTTGTGTTGTGCTGCTATATATGATCTAATGTTGAATTGTAGTAGAAGGGAGATGATTTGGAATGATAAGGAAGCAAGGGCTATACAATATAGGTCATTTGTGCAGATGAAGTAGATGTTAAACTTATGAACCTGCAAATAGAAACTTTTATGTCTGCTAAAGATGCTGACTGTCATGTAGATGGGGCATTGAATGACAGTTTAGCTTGATGGGGGTGAATGAATGTGAAAAATGGTGGGAAAATTTGGTCAAGTCTTGACAGAAGCTAGATGATCATGCTGGTGGACTTGTGGATGTAAGTTGAGTATATACCAGGGGCTTTTTACATTTTCTATCATGGTTTAAATGTCTAAACTAATTGCATATCCAAGTTTGCCCAAAAGAAAAATGTTCAAATATAATCGAACAACCTAAACTAAGTATTTTTTTTAAGCAAATAAGCTCAAGGATACATGTTGCTTCCAATATCTCTTCATATAGAGAATATTAGTTGGTTTTGGCAACTCCAGCCTTGTAGCAACTTCTTCAATCCAATAGGAATTACTCATGCTTCTCCAATAACAATAAATGGTCCTTCCCAACAAAAATAGAGACCTTATCTTCTCGTGTTTTATTCCATTCAAGCACTAACTCACCAGCAGTTTACCTTGTAATTTGTGAACTGTCTTGTAAAAATGATAATTGTCATGTAGATGGAATGTTGAACGGCAGTTTACTTTGATGCAGTGTTGTATTAATACCCATATTTTACATATAAAATACATTTTTCTCAATACAAACGTACTTTACATATGTGTGTTAAAACGCTTAGTCAAAATTCAGCCATTTCTTTTGTTTTTTATTTTCAAAATAATGTATTTTTCAACCATTTATTAGCTATAAATATGTTCATAAACTTGTTGTGCCAACACATAGTCATTTTCAAAGACGATTAAAAACAAAAATCATTAATTCTTAAAAACATTTGTATCGAGTATACAATATTTTTTATACGTACATATGTAATGTTTGGGACAATACTAATTAGATGAAGGTGAAAGAATGTGAAAAATGATGGGAAAGGATGGTCGCTAAATGCTCATGCTGGTGGACCTGTGGATGACAATGTACAAGTTTAGTACATTTTCAATCATGGTTTAAATGTCTAAAACTAAATGCAAAAAAAATGCATTGCCCAAAAGAAAAATGCTCAAATGTAATTTAACAATCTAAACTATGTATTGTTTTTTTAACAACTCTTCAAATAGAGAATATTGATTGGAATTGACAGCTCCAGACCTATAGCAACTTCCTTGAGCTAGTAAGAATTAGTACCTGCTTCTCCAATAATAGTAAATGGTCCTTCCCAAAGCTTTCAAACTTAGAGACCTTATCTTCTCATGCTTATTCCATTAAGTTTTAACTCACCAATATGCAGTTTACCTTGTACTTTGTGAGTTGCCTTGAATGTTGCAATGTCTTGGCCTTTTTCCTCAATAAAGCATTTAATGTACCAAACCCTTTTTCTTCTAAGTGTAATAAAATATCAATCTGTGTTGCAAATCTTTGTCAAGCTACAAATTTAGTCTCATGGTTATTTTCAAAGAAGGAATTTCAAGCTTAACTGGTAGGACAAATTCAATGCCATAAATTAAACCAAAGGGTGTGTGATTTGTGGCAATTTTGGTGGTTGTTCTGCAGACCCGAAGAGCATCATGAATGTTGATTGGTATGTATGGAAAATGTGGGGATTTAGAAATAATTAGAATAATTGGGACGGGGTTTTTTCAACTCTGCAATAGAGCGCAGAATCTTATCCGTTATTTATTTCGTTAGAAGTGCCAGTTTGCTCATGCAGTTGCTGTGCACCTTATAGTTGTAGGAAAAAATGACTTATGTATGTTTCATACAAGTGATGTCCTTTACCTTTATGTGCAGGCGAACATCTCATGTTACACGATCGTTGCTCAGATTAAAATTACATGTTTAGATGTTGCCCAGATTTTAGATCTAAAATTAGCTTTGCCATATTCTGCAGTTGGAGGAGACGTCTAGGGCATTAGCAGAGCAGTTATTTATATGGGTATCAAGCATGGGAACCAGATTTGGCAAAGAAATATCTAGTGCAAAAAAATTGAGTCTGTGGAATAAAATCCTACCTCTTTGTCTAGCAGAAACTGGGTATGTTGCATCAATTTGTCATGTACATTACTGGGGCTCATATAGACTGCCAGTCAGAGCACGAGAAGAATCACATGAAAAGAGCTGGTACAGAAACTTAAGAAAAGGGAAGCATATTTTAGAACTTGCAATTGTATTTCAATGGCTGAACCCCGATAGTTATTTTCTAATTTAATAGGATTTAGTTAGTGATGTGACATTTTCATGGGTATACTTCAGATAAACAATATGGCAGTATGCACAATTTCAAAGCGCATAAATGTTTGGGTTGGATCTACATAGATTAAGTTACATTATCTTCTTATTATGGTTAGTTTGACTTTGATTTTTGTGGACTACTGTAAAAGCTTCTTTTTCTATGAATACAGGAAGATCAGCTAGATATAAAAACCAATGCACATTCATCATATTCACTAACTCAATCTCTGTCACAAATGTTTTTATGTGAACGTGTCTTTGTAACAACATATTCTTAGATGCAAGTTATGCTATCAAAAAAACAATAATGTTGACCATTCACTCATATATTGTGATCCTTAAAGCATTTGGACAATTGTCACATGCATGTATGCGACTACTTTTGTAATGTGAACAGATGTGCCTTTTTCTTTAAAGCTCAAATAAGTAATGTTTTAAAACATGTAAATGAACCATTGATAAGACACGTTTATATTTGTTTGTACAAATATTTCTTAGAAATGTCTATCGCCTTTACAACTTGATTTTAATCAATTGGCTTCATTTAATGGCAAGCATGATGCAAGTTCGCAGTTGTATACAATATGACTGGGGTGTGCTCCATAGTGAATTTAAGATTTTGCTACATTAATTATCCCTAAGTTCCTCTGTAAAGCTTATTCAACTTATGCGTAACAAAGTTGGACATCTTCGTAGCATGTCCGCTTATAGACTTAAGCTTATCGTGCCTGTACCTTACCTTCTGTCCGCCCGATCGACAACTGAGATTGTCCCAATGTCCCTCCGCCCCAGTTGATGTCGTAGGTTTGTTCAGTTGTCCCTCCATTGCTATGGTCAATTATACGTTGCTCTATCTAGATGTACCTCAATGAACGGTGTCAAAATCTACATTCAAGACACATCCAAACAAGGCGCTCTACTAAACAATGAAAAGCTATTCACCCCCAATATTGTATATAAAGAAGCACTAATTGCTTAAGATACAACCAAAAAACAAATACTCTCAAATACTTAACTCAACCATCTACTTTTATACTTCACCAAGTAATATTGTGGCACAACATCAACACAACCTATATCAATCCACTTACAACTGTTCGGAATATTTGACACGCAGATGAAATCCACTTGACGAGCTTGACTATGAATGCTTCCCAACTCAGTAGCATGCGAGATTGGAAGAATTGGAAGTAAGACCGCTTACCTAATAGAGTTGCCAATCGCGTAGGCACAGGAGGAAGAATTGAAATTGGTAGACGAACGGATTTGGAGATGGCTTAAATAGGCAGATTTCAATCCGTTGAAGTGATGGCTGAGATTTAAAATCGTTCAATAGCCATCACGGTAAATGTCGGACGTGGGCATGTTATAGCCAGCCTTCCATGGCAAAAAATCTGCTGAGTCCACAAAAACCCCGTGTAATGTTTTTGGACGTGGCTATAACATGCCAAAGACACGGATATACCACGGATATGCCCTTGGCTATAGCATGACGGCGTTCGATATATACGACGCTCCGGGCGATAGGGGAAACTCGTGATTGCGATTTGTGTGGGATGATCCATGAGGACATGCCCTATAGATCCTCGCTAGCGGGGATCTATAACACACGAAAGGTGTCAGGTGGCGCGCCAGAGGGGACTACTGTCCACATTGGCTACCAGATGGGCACACAAAGGGGGCTCGTAGACCCCCCTAAGTTTGAGCACAAATCGTCAATCGATTTTGGGTCTTCTGGAGGGAGGGAAGGAATTTTGGCACGTTGGATTCTCAAACTCGAGAGGAATCCAATGGTCACCTATTTGATAAAATCCGACACTTATGGGCCATCATTTGACAATTGGCCCCTTAAGTGCACGAAACATAGAGACCGTCCCCTAGATCAAGACATAAAAAAAACTATAAGTCAATGTTTATCCTTAAACACACACACAACAGTGTATCATAGTATATTCTTCCATCCAAATATATAGTTTTGTATTTCATTTACGTGGGAAATAATTTATATAATGTGGTAGATGGCGGCAATGCAAGTTCTGAATAGATAAAGATGACGGATGGGGTTCGATCTAAGGGCCCATTTGCTATGGCCGCTTCTCCGTTTTATGCCATTGTTCATCACCGATCTCTAGTTCCGGAGTTTGGGAGTCTGAAACAATGTATTTGCCCATGTACAATTATCAAGTTCGGAAATTTCCCACGCCTCGTACATTTGGATTTGACAGGGATCATGCATTTCACAAGTGTCTTTTCTTCATGGATCATTCAAACCAGTACAGAGGATTGCAATGCCATGCACAATGGAGTTCCAAAATTTTGGATAATCTAAAGGCTACAGCTTCAATTCCGGAATCTGCATGGTGGGTTGGTGATGGTGATGTCTTAATCCAATCTTCTAATGCACAGGTAATTATTATATCTTATGGTTTCAGATTTTCTAACCCTTTACTTTAGGACATTATTTTTTACAATTTGTACACATTAACTAGCAGAAGGAAAATACAGATATTGAATTGCTTGTCAAGAGGTTTTGGAAAATTGTTTTGCCATACTGCAAGTCTGAACATAAGGTCCAGGCATTATTTCGCGTGTTGGCAATTTTACTCCTTACCGTCGCTACAACTTCCCTCAATATTCAATTGAGCTTTGTTCATCGGAATTTCGTGAATGCACTAGCAAGTAGGTAACTTGATTCTAAGCTTGTAGAACAATATGATTGCTGATGAAAGAAAATTTTCGTTCCTGTAGGCAAAAATAAGGACTTGTTCTTAAGACAGCTTATCAAGTACTTGGAATCTATTATTGTTATTGTTCCTGTGAGTAAGAAAACATGTAAAGCTGCATATCTCATGACCAACATATGCTCAAATGGATTCTACACCGTTGCTTGTAGGTTTATGTCTTACGTAATTATACTAGGAGGGAATTCGCTCTACAATGGAGGGCATGGATGACAAAATACTATTTACAGCTATATCTGGGGCATAGGGCATTTTATAGCATACAACAGCAGCCTCTCATTGACAACCCTGATCAACGAATTGTTGATGACCTTACATCATTTTCGACAACTGCTATGATGTTTGCAATGTTTGTTGTTGATGCAATAATGGATGTGATATCTTTTAGCGCAATATTATATTGCATATATCCACCTTTATGTGCAGTATTGCTAGCTTATTCACTTGGCGGAACTGCAATAATGATTGCATTGGGGAAGGTTAAATCATCAATATGTAGCACTTCTAGTCTATCTAAGCTGTATATTGAACCATTTATTTGTCTCGGGTGATTGCAGAATCTAGTCGATCTCAAACGTATGCACGAAAGATGGGAGGCAGACTGTCGTTATGGATTGATGAGGATACGGGAAAATGCTGAATCTATTGCATTCTATGGTGGGGAACATGTTGAGATGAATATTCTTTTGGGCTTTTTCAGCCAATCTTTCCAAAATTCTATGGTATGGATTTTTTCTTTTCTTACTCTGCCTTTTTAGACTGTATATTAGAAACACGTTCCCGCGTCACGAAAGAAAGTCCACTTGACTATATCAAGTGCATTCCTTGTCTGATTCATAATTTATGGTCTTTGGACGAGCCATTTATTAAACATTATCCACAAACTTGACTCTCACATGGTATAGGCATTGGAGAGGAAAGTGTTGAAGATAGGGGAGGTCTGGTTAAGAATTTTCAGACATTCTTTTTGAGAATGCGCCTATTCTTATTGAAAGTAATGTACAATAAAACGTAGGCCCTATTTATATTCCGTGGTCTCTGATTTATGGCATTTGCATCTATTCTAATAGTTCATCACATGACAGAAACAAATTATAGCTTCATTCAAATTGGAGATGTTTAAGTTCCCATTTGGTTCAATAATCAGCCTTCTACCAGCTGCCGTAGTTTCTCCTCTATACTTCATGGGGAAAATTGAGATGGGAGTTGTTACTCAAAGTGGACAGGCATTCGCCACGATATACCGTGCAGTCAACATCATTGTGACAAACTTTGAGTATCTATGCAGTTTCTCCGCTGTAATTCACAGATTGGGTAACTACTTCTATCGTGTACTTTCAATGTTGTATTGGAAGCAAAGGAGGATTGCTAAAATTATGTTTGAAAGAGATCGCCATGAAGCTGCATTTCCAGCATAGCTAACAATTGGCCATTTGAAAAACTTTTATGCCTAAAGGAGAAAAATGAGAGAAGCAGAAAGATAAGCCAATGATCCTCCTAACTTACTTTTACAATAACAGTCAATGATAGATCCTACTTGAACTTGAACAAGTAAAACCATAAGGCATTATTCACCTAATCGGGCTACAAATTGGCTCCTCAAATCAGTAATAAGTGCCCTCATATTTTTCAAACCTATTTGCAATTTTTTTCAGAGTAAAAGTTTGTAGGCTGCAGAAAGAGACAGGTTAATTCTTCTTCGCTGCTTCATAGGATAAGTTGTGCATGGTAGCCTTTTGTTGATTCTCTCAAGGTTTTGCAGGTGAATTTTGTGAGGCATTAGAAGTACATTCAAGAAAGCTGGCACCATCATTGGAGAGTGATATAACTGGCAAACAACCTCTCATCCTATATGAAAGTGATTATTCTCTTCTTTCAAATAATATAGCACCTCTTCTTCAGGTGGAAAATTTAACTGTACAGACCCCATGTGGTTCAACACTGGTGAGAGATTTATCTTTTGTATTACATAAAGGTGACAGTATGATGGTATGTTAATTAACTTTTAAGTTAAGGTCCTTATATCATAAATTGAGAGATTTTATTTTTCCATGTAACTTTGAAACATGTAGATAACTGGAGTAAGTGGTTGTGGCAAAACATCACTTCTCAGAACAATTGCTGGTCTTTGGCATTATGGAGCAGGAACTGTTCGGATATGCTTTGATTCTACAGAAGCCAAACAAATATTTTTCTGTCCACAAAAACCTTATATGGCCCTTGGGACATTAAGACAGCAGCTTTTGTACCCTGTATGGAGCGTTGACAACCTGTTTGTGACATCTGATGACCAATGTATGATGTGTTAAATTGACTAGACTTAAGTGATTTTTAGTATTACAAACTAACATGCACATGTTGTTCCAGGCAATGCAAATTTGACTGGTCCCGTATTTTCCCAGCCCACTGATACAGAGTTAATGGATATTTTGCACCAAGTGCATTTGGAAAGTGTGGCAGCTCGTTACAGTTTAGATTCAAGGGCTGATTGGTCCAGCATGCTGTCTTTGGGTGAACAACAACGAATTGCAATTGCACGAATTCTAATATGCCAACCAAAACTCATACTTTTAGATGAAGCCACCAGTGCAGTGGACGAAGAGAATGAGGTAATATCCTCTTGAATAACATAGTGAAAGACACAGTTGATCTCCAAATTGTCTATTGCAGTATTAACTCATTTTACATCACAGGCGTTTCTGTATACCCGAATGCAGAACATGGGGATTTCAATTGTTAGTGTGGGTCATAGAACAAGTCTCCAACGCTTGCACAAACGCTGCCTTAGACTTCATGGCGATGGAACAAACTGGGATATGATGCCATGATATAAGCTGTTTTATTTTCCAGATCTAAATGAAATGGTCGGTAATGTTCAGCCCTTTTATGTTTCTGTGTTCCACGAGTGAGGTGCCTTTATCAGCAACTCCCCCATTGGATTTCTCTTTTTTGAATGCACCTTATTTGGCGACTTGTATTTAACTTGACATCAAAGGTGTGAATTTGTGAACACAAATACCATGCTTAACATTGAAATGACTAATGTGGCAAATCGTGCTTTATCACCAAATCCCCATGATCGACCTAGAATATGTAGTGTAAATCTTTGGCCTTGAAGATGAAACCCCAAAAAATAAGAATATTTAGTACAAAATACATCAAATTTCAAAACTTTATAAGCAATAAAAATGACTCTTTTCTTTGGCACTAATTCCTCACCCCCGGTTTGGAAAAGAGCCTTGGCTTGGCTTGGACAATTTGTCAGCCTCGACTTGGACAATTTTCTCTCATGCAACCTCGATCTCTTCTCTATCCTCTCTCTTTTTGCTTTTTGTTTATTCTTGCCAAGTTTGAGGAGTTTACACATGTTAGTGAATACTTATATGTTCAAGGAACCTATCTATGTCACTCACATCCATGTGTCAACTCGTGGAGAGCTTACTCGCACCTACCATCAATTCTAAAGTATCACCCATGAGGAGTTTACTCACACTTACTACCAATATAAGTATCACCCATGAGGAGCTTACTCGCGCATATTCTTTGTTCTTGTCAAGTTTGAAGTGTTTACACATGTTAGTCGACACCTATATGTCCAAGAAAAATACCCATGTTACTCAACATCTATTGTTCAATCCATGAGGAGCTTACTCACACCTACTACTAACTAATTTCAAAGTATTGCCCACGAGAAGCGTATGCACACTTACTATTAATTCTACAGTATCACTTATGAGGAGCTTACTCGCACCTACTATTAATTTCAAAGTATCATCCATGAGAAGCTTACTCACACCTACTAGCAATGCCAAAGTATGAGGAGCTTGCTCACACCTACCACTATCACTTATGAGGAGCTTATCAATGTTACTCAACATGCATAATCAACTTATGAGGAGCTTACTCCCATCTACTACCAATTCTAAAGTATCACCCACTAGAAACTTACTCACACCTACTACCAATTCCATAGTATCATGCATGAGGAGTGTACTCATACCTACTACTAATTTCAAATGTCAAATCAGCACCTACTGGTCAATGTCCAAGGGATTGTAGAGTTATGGCTATTAGAGCTGAGAGCATTATAGAGCAGTAGTTAAGGAGCTCACCTATATTTTTCAACATTAAGTTTGAGGGGTTCACCCACGTTAGCATATTCTAGAGCATTTGGCAACATTTCTAAAAACTTTCTATTGTTGGATTGGTGTACCCATCTATGAGCATGCATAATGTTCAAGAGCACTTTACAATACTTTCTTTGCAATACTTTTGATAATATATATTCTATTTTTGGATTGAGGTGCTTATCTATAAGCATTTAAAATATTCTAGAACATGTACTACATTTTAGTTTGAGTGGTCCTCTTTGTAGTTTTTTTTGGAACCTTTTAAGACACTCCAGAACACTCCACACCATTTTACTTTGCTTGGAGCAGCCTTTGTAACAGTTTTATAATTTTTCTATTTTTGGACTGAGGTACTTACCCATTAGCATCTGGAACATTCTAGAACACTTCACAACATTCTATTTTGCTAGAAGCATCTCTTTACAGCATTTTTTTTGTGAACTTTCTATTTTGGACTAAGGTGCCCATGAGCATCTAGAACATTCTACAATTTTGCTCTACAACATTCTAGAAGATTTTAAAACACCTAAAAACATTTTATTTTGTATATATCTAAAATTTAATTAAACTGAGCTACTTATCCATGAGCATTTAGAAGATTCTAAAACATTCTCAAGCATTCTATTTTTACTCTTTGCAAATTTCAGAAAAAAACTTTTTTTTTTAAGATCGAGGTGCTTATCTATGAGCATCTAAAACGTTCTAGAACATTATGTTTTGGGTCTTTACAAAATTTTCAAAAAAACTTTCTATTTAGATTGAGGTGCTTACCTACCAAGATATTCTATTTTTATTGGAGCACCCTCTTTGCAAAGTTTTAAAATAACTTTTTTAGATTGAGATGCTGACCTCTGAGCATCTAAAACATTATAGAACTTTCCAAAATATTCCATTTGACTCCTTATAGAATTCTACAAACTTTCTATTTTTATATTGAGTTGCTTACCCATGAGCATCTAGCAAATCCTACATTCTAATTTGGCTCTGCAAATTTTCAAAAAAACTTTCTACTTTTAGACTGAGATGCTTACTCACGAGTATGGAGGACATTCTAGAACAATCTAGAGCTCCATTACTCTCTAATTAGCCTTCATCTTAACTACTTTAACTATCAATTTATTCAATGAATGAATGCTTGGTTTAACACTAGAGTTGTCCCTAAATAGATGAAAATTGGTTCATTTGCAATTTTCACTTTAAAATTCACATAAAATCAAAAACTCAATTTTCAACCAAACCCTTCCTACAAGTTAATATATGATAGTTATATTATATATAAAAAATACCTAAAAATCCATCACCACACATAATTAGAAGTTATACTTAGGTGAATCCAAGGGGGTCAAGTCAAAACTCATGTCTACATAAAGTAAAAATGTCTTGTCAAAAAGTTGTTTTTCTTTTTTTTTTTTTTTTTTTTTTTTTAATGCTTCTAGATGAGATGAAGAGTAAAATACAAAAACTTGCACCTCAATCCGAGATCAAAGAAGGGAGATAGGACCATTTGAACATGACAAGGTCAAAACTGTCTTTTGTCTTCTGTGGACTGATACTGGCTTCCAAAAAGTTGTTTCCAGTGATTTTTAATTTGAAATTTGGAATATAAGCTAAGCAAGTGGGTTCATTCAATTAAAATATATTCATTGGCCTTCATTTGTAAGTTTTGAATTTTTTTTATAATATTAAGCACTAGTGACTTTTAATTTAGTCTGTATTGAAGAAAAAATGTTCAAGGTTGCCCTCTACAGAATCATATAATTAAAGTTAACAATGATATGAGATCAGTATAGAAACAAGCACGAAAAAAGAACATAACATTCATTCTTAAGTAATGAATTCTATGTTCCCCCATCCACTAACTGGTCCCTTCAGCTCCCACTCCTAGTTGGAGACATATATGGACTTGAGCTTGGGATAAACTAGTCCATCCTAAGGTGACTGCATGGAATAAATTACTACTCCTATATTTTTAATATAGCCAAATAGGTTTAGCTAAACTTCCTTAGAATTGGAGCTAGAAGTTTCTAACACCTGGCTAACCTAAGTGGTTTTCCTCCATCATGGTTCCTTGCCTTTGGCTAAACTTTCACAAAATGTAGAGTCAAATATTAGCCATCACACTATCCGTAATTTAAAAGATCCAAGCCTTTACACAAAGACATTGAACTTATTGTTATTACAGTGTAATTCAACAGAGAAAAATAAATGATGCATAATGTAACATAAATGACACAATTATAATCATTGTTATAACTTTCTTAATATAAAAATAAAACAAAGACATAAATTAATAAACATATACGCACATGTCCAAAGCTCAAAGGAAAAGTGCAGTGTTCCTTTTAAATGTGGTCCTCCCTCTAATAATTCAACTTCATACTTGAAATAAGAAGTTACTACAACTTCGTACTTGAAACAAGAAGTTTTTTGGTGATTTCCTAAAGTTCCTGTATATCTTGGTGTCTGTCCACTCTTTCTTAGGTTTGGCTAATTGTTGTCCTGGTGGAGTTGTATGGAGGTGGAGGTTTGGCTATTCTATCTAGAAAATCACTTAGTCGGCAAAAAAATTGGGCTAAAATTTTCTTTTTCTAGGCAATTTTTTCCATTCACTTTAGCAATTTTTCTTGGCAAGGTTTAAAAACCCTAGGCGCTGCTGCTGGCGCCATGTAAGGACTGGTCTGTGCATTTTCTGTTGTTTCTCCCTGGTTCGGTGTCAGATTCAGGTGATTTTTGTTGCGTTGGAAAGCCTGTTCTGAGGGCTTTCTGAGGTGTATAGCATCAGCTCCTTTGCTGCTGTTTTCAGTTCCGGATTTATCCGTTTTTTATGTCGGCCATGATGGCTTCCTCGTCTAGAACACATGCACAAGCTCCTGCTTCAATCTCTGACCGAAGTCTGGTAATCCGTGATAATCCTTTGGCTCTCCAGTCCAGCCTTGATCAAGTTGCTGGTGCTCCAGATCTTTCTCCTTCTAATTTTCCTGAATTGCCATCTAATAAGAATGCTTCTAGACCTCCTGCTCCACCTGCTGCAAATCCTCGCCCGTCGGCATGGAAGCCTTCCACATCCGGTGATGGAATATCTCGAATGCGCTTTAGTGGAACAAGAAAGATCTCAGTAATCTTCTGGGGGAGCTTAAGGCAAGGGAGTCTCAATTGAACCTTCAGTTGCCTCCAGTGGATGTGTTCTATCAGGCAGATGTGTGTAAGAATACCGCAGGCATCGGGTTATGGTGTGGCGTAGATTGATCATGAATTGCATAAAAAGTGTATTGGCAATCTTGTCTCTTCGGCTGTGGTGGCACATTATACTGGTGCTTATCTGGATTCTAGGAAACTTGGCTACTGGTTGACAGGCCATCTTCGTAGAATTGGGCTACCTGCTTACCGCACATTGAAGATGTTGGATAAGAAGTTCTTTTTAATTGTTTTTGATGATGCGGATGCTGTGGATAAGCTTGTGGCTCGCGGTGTGGACCCGATGTGGAGCGACTATATCTTATATCAACCATACTCTCTTGGCTTTACTCCTGGTATGTTGACTGCTGTAAAAATGCCCTGCTGGTTTTCAGTTTCCAACTTGCCTCCTGATCTTCTCTTGTCTGAGTTTCTCATTAATATTGCTAATGCACTGGGCACACACCTGTCCTATTCTATAGTTGATGGTGCTAAGATATGTGTGTCTCTCCCATGTGGTCGTGCCTTACCTGACTGTGTTGTTGTTAAAAGTGGCCCTCTGTTTTTCAAATTTGGATTGCAGCTACTTAATAGTCCTCAACTTGCCTTGCTCTTTCCCCATCTTGCCATGTTTGATACTTTTCGAGTTCAAAGAGATCGGCCTGTGCCAAGCCCTGTCACACCTCCAGCTCCATCTGCTAATGTTCCTCCTTCGCCCCCTGCACATGTAGGTTCTTCCCCTCGGGCTGAAGGGAGGGAGAACATTGTTGGCCATGTGGCTGTGTCTCAACCTAGCCTTTGATGCGATGTTCTAAGTGATCTTGCCATGGCTTAAGTTGCAAAAATTCAAGAGGCCCAAGAGCGAGGGGAGCAAGATGGGTGGCAAAAGGTGAATCTGAAGAAGGCTGCTAGGAATAAATATTTGCAATCTATCTCTCAAGCTGCAAGTTCAGTGGATAATATAAATGGAAGGGTAGAGCAGAGCGGGGGCTCGCCCTTGCCAAGTGTGCCTCAATCTGCCAAACAATCTGCTATGTTGTCACCTTCCCCAGAAGTAACTAGACATAATGGGAGGGTGGAGCAGAGGAGGAGGCTCGCCCCGCCAATTAATGACGCACCACGATGGAAGGGTGGAGCAGTCTTGAAGGCTCCCCTTGCCAAGTTTGAAATTGCATTGGGCTGACCTACCTGTTGATACTTGTGACATGGAGGCTACAGAGATTGAGACAATGGGAATGGAAATTGAACGTCAACCTGTGAACACATGAACATACTCTCATGGAATGTCCGGGGCATAGCTTCTTCGCCCTGCAAGAGAAGCCGCCTAGCTTTGTATCTTGGGAAGTTGTCATTGATTTCTATTGCCTTCAAGAACATAAATGTTGTAGAGGTGATATACAAAAGTTGGTTGGTTTGTTTGGTTCTCAATATAATGTCCTCGTCTACATTCTTTGGCTCCTCTAAGGCCGGTGTTCTTATTAAACATGGAAGTCATCCATCAATGTCACTTGCACAAAAAGAGGATGCCTTTGGACGATGGATTATTGTCAAGTGGAAGGATCAAGGTCGAGAATGGGGTTTGGTTAACATTTATGCACACAATAGGCCAAGTCAAAGAGGGGCTTTATGGGCTGCATTGAGAAGCAAACTATGTAGACTTGGCCATGATGTAGCTTGGTTGTTAGTGGGTGATTTCAACATGGTTGAACTTGAGGGGACAGTAGAGCGGAAGGGGGGTAGTGAGTGCAAGGTTTTGAACGTGATCGGTGGGTGCGCCTCCTTCATGACGTGGGCTTTACGCAAAATTGAGGGCTTATTCATCTTTTACTTGGTGTAATGGCCGGATTGGTGTTGGTAGGGCATATGCCCGTCATGATAGAGGCTATTTCAATGCTCATGCGGCTCATGATCTCGAATTTCCGTGAGGCATAACCTTTTGGATGGTTCTATCTCGATCACCATCCCCAACTTTTCTCCCTGCAATGTGGCTAAGCGTAGGAGACCAAACGTAACTTATTTCAAGTTTAATGTCACGTTCTTAGAGAATGTGGACTTTCAAACTTCATTGTCGACGCTTTGGTCCCAAGCATTTTCCTCTAGAAGAGGCATGGCTGGTTTAGTTGCAGCTCTTTACGTTGTTAAGTCTCTCGCTAAGGAATGGGGCAGTCGCGAGCATTAGAGACAAGAGAGCAACTTTTTTGCATTGTATGGTGAACTTGCGACTTTGTCGTTCTCATGTTCCCCTCGATGGGGCGGAGAAAAGCTAGTTCTTTCAATTTAATTAAACTGGCTGGAAAATGAACAGGTTCGGCATGCTCGAAAGTGAAAGGCTGGTTTGCAATGGTTCAAAGATGGGGATAGGTGTACTCGCTTCTTCTTTGCAGCGTCCAAAAGGAGAAGGCAGCAACAACATGGCCCTCCCTCCAGCTTCCCCGATGGCTCTCTTATCTCGACCCAGTGCAACTCAAGCAATATCTTTTTGATCATTTCTCTTCCTTCTTTGCTCAAAGACCCCATGCCATTCGGGGAGGATATGCGAGGCTATTTGTGTTGTCTAAGGTACATCCAATTATTTCTGGCGAGAAAAAGAGATTGCTTGAATCGAATATCACAAGAGAGGACTTGAAGGAGGCTGTGTCTCATTTGAAGCATGATAAGTGTCCTGGTCTTGACGGCTTCCCTATTGAGTTCTTTCAAGCTTGCTGGCCTTGGCTCAACAATGATGTCTATCTATGCTTTTGTGACTTTCGGCGTTAGCAAAGCTTAGATAAGATCCTCAACTTTGGATGCATCTCTCTCATTCCAAAGTGCAAAGAGCCTAGATCCATTTCGATCAAGGCCCTATCACCTTGCTCTCATCTGTCTACAAAATATTTGCTAAAGCCTTGGCTGACAAGGTACGCAACATCTTAGCTGAGTCAATTTCTTCTACACAGTCTGGCTTTCTCCCTGGCCGATGCATCTTGAACAATGTTGCGGCTGCATATGAGGGCATGTATTGGGCTCGCTTGCAGGGTCATCAAGTGGTGTTCCTCAAACTAGACTTTGCTAAAGCCTATGGCCGGTGTGGATTGGGTATTTTTGGAGAAATGCCTTCTTGCTTTGGGTTTTGGAGAGGCATTCACCCATGATGTTATGAAGCTTCATGTGTCGGCACGGTCTACAAGTTGTTTTTCAAGGTGAGCCATCCCGGATCTTTTTTGTTGGTAGGGGGATCCGGACAGGGGTTGTCCTTTAAGCCCTTGCTCTTCACTATTGTTGCGTAAGTGTTGTCTCAACTCTTTGATGTTGCAGCTTCGAGAAGGTGTCATCCGGGGGTCTGCCCATGTTGGATGGTTCTCGGGAGGTGTGTAATCGGTATGTCGATGACACTTTCCTTTTTCTTATGGCCAATGATGAAAATCTCCATAATGCTAAGCCGCTGCTCCTAGATACTTTCTCCCCGGCCTGTGGAGTTCTTGTGGGTTGGAGAAAGTGCAGCTTTTCTATGGACTTTGGATAGTGTTGTTCCCTCTTGTATTCTTGACTTTCCTTGGACGGTGCTTCCTCATGGTCAACCCACAAAGCTTTTGGGCATTCCTGTGGGGGTGCATGTTTACGCCTCATGTGCTTGGGATGAGATCATTAAAGGTCTTGAGAAACATACATTACGGTGGAAGGTGGCTAAGTTATCTTTGCCCGGTAGGATCATAGGTTGCAAGGTCCGGTCCTCGGCCAACACCCATGTCTATATGGCATCCGTCTTCTTGGCTCCTCAATGTAAGATGAATGAGATCGTCTGTATTGTCGGGAATTTCATCGGGGTGGTACATCGAAGGTCTTTGTTGTTAAAATATCACTCGGCTAAGTGCATCAAGCCTAAAGGCTGGTGGGCTTGGAATGTTGGACTTCCGATGCGCAAAGCCAGTCATGATTTCAAAATTCATTTGGAGGCTCCTCCTTGATAAAGATGACTCTCTGGCTTAAGGTTGGTGCGGCAATCACTTGCAGTGTTTCCCCTTTCACAAGGCATCTATCAAGCCTAGTCTCCCATGGGCCTTGTTGTATCCTCTGCATCCATATCCAAATGCTTCCCCATTCCTTAAAGGTCTGCTTGCTTCTTGGGATGGGGTTAGATCTTTATTCCATGTTAATCCCCAAGTGTGTGCTTCATTGTCAATGTCATCTTTGGTGGCTTCCACGCAAGGTATGCATGATCAACGACCTTTATGTGCACTTGTACATCCAAAGACCCAACGGTGTTGGCGGCTAGCTGGGGTTTTAACGATTGCAGCTTGGTATGATTCTGGTCATCTTTTGTCATGGGAGGCTTTTCAGACGAGATTTCTGTTATACAGATGGGATCGGCAAATCTGGGCTGGGGTGGCTGATTTTTTGCCACCCAATGTGCAATGGAAACCACGAGGGCCGATGTGCCTATTTGGATATGTGATGCACGCCTTAAGCCGAGAAAAGTTTGTTTCTTCCACGTCTGGTGCTTTTAGATTGTGAGCCTCTTCCCCATCCCAAAGCGGCATCTTGGGTTCCTCAACCACAGTGGAGAAGTGTTTGGATGTGGACATGGGATAAATTGCTCCACCCCAAAGTGTCAGCGTTGCGATGGCAAATTCTCCATAGATGTGTTCGAGTGAATGTCTTGGTTCACAAGATGAATCCTAGAGTCTCAGATCGTTGCCCGTGTTGAAACTATTGAACAGTGCTTCTTCTTGTGCGATCATCTACGGCTTGCTTGGGAGTGGTTGTTCACTCTTTTCAGTGTGTCTCTCACTAGCCAGGAGATCCTACTTGCACTTTATCCCCCTGTTTGGCCTAGCTTGCGTAAGCGGGCATTTCATCTTGCTTCTAGTTGGATTTTGTGGTCTATCTGGCAGAGGCGACGTTTGTGGATTTTCCAAGGTGCACACATCTCTGACCAGCAGCTTCTCCATTGTGCTCAGCAGAAGATCACTAAAGCTTATCGGTGCTCATCTCTAGCTGATGATAAAAAAGAGATAATTTGGCAGACGTATTTACGGTGTTCTTCTTATGCATAGACGGGTGTTTTTGCCTAGTTGGGTCAGCCTACCCACTAGGGTTTTATTCCTGTCTGTGCATTGTGTATTGTGCCTTTGTTCTTGTCAATAAAAAAGAGCCTCACGTCCTTCAAAAAAAAAAAAAAATTCTTGGCAAAAATGCTATAAAATAGCCATTTTGCTAACCTTAGCCGTTATTTTATTCCATGGGTGACTGTGTTTTGGTGGCAGATTCTTCACAGATGCCCCCGTGCAAATGTGCTTGTCTACAGATTCGATCCTTGAGTGTCAGCATTTTGCCCATTATGCAAGCAAAGGCACGAGACTATTGAGCATTGTTTCTTTTTATGTGATCATCTCCAGCCTGTTTTGTCTTGGCTGCTTTCTCTTTTTCATGTGACATTGACAAATTAGCAAGTGCTCCTGGCTATTTATCCAGGTACTTGGAATAAGTTGCGGAGCCAAGCATTTCATTTAATATCAGGATGGTTGTTGTGGTCCATCTGGAAGTGCAGAAGATTGTGTGTCTTTCAGGGTTTGGATATTCCTCCTGTAGTTGTCCTCCAGGATGCACAAGCTAGAATTGCTAAGGCCTACCATTGCTCTTCGCTTGCTCCTGCCAAGCGACAGTTGATATTTGAGTTCCATTTGAGTGTGTTGTCTTATGCATAGGCTGATGGGTCTACTCAGTCCTCTGAGATTTTATTCCCTCCTGTGCATTTGTATCTAGCTTTTGGCTTGGAGTTTCAATAAAATTTGACATCCTTCAAACAATAAAAAAAATAAAATAAAAATCTTAATGAGGAAAGGCCATTACCTCCATGACCATTACTAATCCACAGTTTATTAAAAATGATGAAGTTCCTCATGTTAATCGATCTTAATTTCAATTTTGAGACATAAATAGCTCATCAACCACTCCAGTGACTAAAATATTTAATGCTCATGGCTTTGAGGTTTAGATTCAACTTTCAGTATAGGTAGCAAGTTATTTGGTAAATTATGTCTTCTATGGATACTTATATTCGAAAGTCATATTTTTAAAACGTCCCTTGTTATGAAACCAATGTAAAAAGAATGAAGAAGAATTATTAAAAGCTATAATTATAGAAAATAAGGATATATTGCTATATCCACTGACTATTACTGGTCCACATGACTTAGGTTCATTTAATCAAGAATATCCCTATGTTAATCCACTTTGTTCTCAAATCTAGAATATAAATAACATGTATAGTACTCTATTTGATAATATTAGTTAGTTATGTGAGATTGCATGTAAAGGGTAATGTTGAACCACAAACAAATGGAACCTATGTGGATTTAATGATGAGCCTAGCGTGGGAATAGGCAGTATGATGTAAGTATTTCAATATCTTTTAGTTCTTGAGCAAAAGCATTATGAGCAAGACCATTCAACTGGTCCTCGAGATGGATAATATATACGTAGTATGTATAGTATGTTAATAAAGGAGGTCTGTAAATGCAAAAATGTAGGGAAATTAGGGATTAATGAGCATAGTTTCTGAGGAGAAGCTTGATGTGGAGAAGATTGGAGCTTTGAGCAAGCAACTCTATCAACAAGGTGGGTGGTTCGTAGCTTACATCGAGGATGTTTGTAGTACTTTATGCTTATATACTTAATTATTCAGATGATATCGAAGGCGCTTCAAATGACTGCAAGGATTATGCGCTAGAAAAGAAAAGTATACTTAGATATGAAACTGAAATGTGGTCTAGGATTAGATATAAGTATGTAGGTGCAAATAGCTCGGTAAGAAAGGTTTTTCTTTGACCCAATGCCAACTGATGAGTAGCAGAGGATTTGACAGAACAGATTTAGATCTCACAGAAATGGCTAAAGGTTAGAACGAGAGTTATTTTATGGGCTGCCTTGGATAAAAATTGGGCAAGCCCTGGAAAGGATCTAGAACAACTTAGAATTGGATTGAATTGAATGTTTTTTATCGTCCACAGAGACCAATCAGGTTACATGGGACTCAATAAAAAGCACAGTAGGCATAGTACTACTTGGATTAAAAAACCCCTGCCTCGAAGGGTTTTCGAGGGAAAAACCATGGCAACAATAAGACTGCTGAGAAGCTATACAAATATACATGATGAAGTATATATTAGCCCTCATATTCATGACCTTCTAAATGTATAAATAATACCATCATTTGTCAAATTAGTAGTTATTTCAGGTTAACTATGTTAGCTGCATATAAAAAGATGAACTTTGAGACTTACAGACTTTGCTTCTCAATGGCAATCCATCTGGAATCTTGTTTGGTCTAAATATAATCCTCCAAAGGTAAATGTTCTACTTTGGCAGGTGATTCATCGCTCTTTGAGAGTTAATGAGATGGTTCATCGCTTTAAGTCGGGAGTAAGCCCACTTTGCCCAATGTGTGAGCGGTGCATTGAAACATTGGAGCCTTTGTTTATATTTGTGTGTGTGAGTGAGTAGTCTTAGGTCCCGGCCGCATTCTCTTTTGGAGTATCTTTGGATAGTCCGTGACTTTCTTTTTGGGTATTTATCCAAATCAGTGGACTGCTTCTAAAAGGATTGCATTTCATATGGCAAAGTCTTGGCTAATATGGAGTGTATGGAAGCGAAGGCGAAGAAAGGTCTTTTATGATAAGCGTATTTCTTCTCAGGTTGTGCTTCAAGAAATTCGTAAGAAATTGTATAATTGCTTTCGGATCTCCAATTGGCCCCGATCGTATTAAAATTCCAATATGGAGTGATCATCTAAAAGTGATTGATGCTTCAGGGACATTTCTTACTTCTGGGAGTACTTTGTAATATTTTGAGTGTATAATATGAAGTAAAACACGTTCTTCAAAAAAAAAAAGATGAACTTTATCCGCGTATTTAGGTTCCAACATTAAATTCAATGCGGCTTCAGAAACCTAAAAGGTGCTAATATCTTTTTCTGGATTGAATCAAAACTTTATAATTGTATCCAAAGTTAGGATTTGAATTATGGAATTGTAGAGCTTTCTTAACATATGCTTCGTAATTTTTTACCGCTGCTTCTATGTAGGTGTATGAATTTGCATATGTCATTGTTCTTGTACTATCTGGGTCTTCACAGCTTTGTTGAAGTATTCAACATCTTTGTTGAGAAAGTACAGTCCTTTGTTTTAACCACATTGTTACGTAGCAGATTTATGGGGCCGTCAAATTTGGATGAGCCGACAATTAAGGCCACCAAGATGTTAATCTCAATCAATCATTTCATTTGTTTAGGCTAGAAATGGGTATGTTGTCCCATATACTAGAATTTGGAAAGCATGCAGATATGGTTCAAAAACCATTGCTGCAATGGCATATCTATGCTTCATTGATGTTGCGTGGTTCATGCCCACGCAGCCCCCTGGCACTATATTCCAATTAGCTCTAGAAATCAACATCTAGAACCAATATATCAATTAGTGCCATTATCATTCCTTATGTATGAGTATAAATCCCTTGTGATAATGACATTAACGCTACTATAATGGGTTTTTGCATTGGGGATTTGATTCTAGCACCCAACTGAATCCCCTCCTCAAACAACCTACAATCTAATGTATCTCATGACATTATATTGGTATTGATACGTGGTTGGAGAGGCATCAATGGGTCTTCCAACGGGCAACCCATTGATGCGTTAGCATCTTGTTTAAGGCAGATAACATCCTAGAACTTGGGTGTTATGCCTTATTATAACAAACTCAAGACTCCAGTGCTCGTTTGTCATAGTAGGTCATAACACTCTCGTTCCATGGTGTTATCCTCTTATGCATTTGTTATTATGCATTATAAGTGTTGTGGATAAATAGAATAGAATAGAATAGAATAGAATAGTTTTTTTAACGTCCACGAAGACCAATAGGTTATGGGACCCATACAATGGGCTAGTACAATCATTACTACTAGGATTAAAAAACCCCTGCCTCGAAAGGTTTTCAAGGGAAAAACCTTTGCAGTAATGATGATACTAGACAAGCTTAGATAATGACTACTGAGGGCTCAGTAATTGCATACGTTTATCTAGAACCTCAAGTATGTATAATGCCAAGTCATGCACAGATGGGTACCGAGAAGTTGTGGAAGCGTGGAATGGAATGCTAAGGAAAAAATGATTCCGGACTATCTCAAAAGCGGGGCAACTCAAAAGTATGGCTTTCATCTTCAATAACACAGAATCGCAACGGGCACATAGTCTCGCTTCTCAGCGGCAATTGCGGCCGCTCCCATCTACTGCCTCAATCCGTAGGCACTGTGGGACCCGATGCGAATTGATGCAATAGCTACAAGCTTGTTCCTGGACAATGAAGCAAGCAAATAAGCTTGGGGCCCCGTACCAAAGTGGGATTTATGTGTGAATGATAATGACGGTTTTCACTTGGGCCAAAGTAATAGCTGCGGCCCCATATCTTTTGAGAAAACGACCATTAAGATATTGTTGCAAAAGCTCGGGATCGAACGGCAAGCATCGCAGGCGGTTTTCGGTTGCACCCCAACGGGCAAACCATGTAGTGCAATGCTCTTTCCAACATCATTTCAAACGATGAGGAGATTCAGCCATGGCAAGTGCAAGAACAGGATACCTAACATCATCCATGTGGTGCACCTTGCAGATATAGTGGAGATGGCGCTTCATGGCAGAATGTTGAAGAACCATCATCCAATTAAATTGGGATTATGTCAACTCCAAAATCACGCCAACCTAATATTGTCTTCTAGGGGGTTTTTGTTTTTTTTAATCTTTTTTTTTGGACTTCAAAAATAACATAAGGTTGCGATTCACCTGTGACTTTTCATATGCGAATTGAAATATGCAAAAATGAAGAGCAAGTTGCTAACATAGATGAGACCAGAATTGTTTGCTCGATAGATGATAATATTAGGTTTGATAATAACAGATTGCATTATTTAGCAGGCAATTCCAGACTTCGAAATTATCGATACATGGCACAAATATCATACAAAAATATCATATATTCCAATAAAACATTAAGGGATCAATCCATGTTTTTCCGTATTCAACAAGGTCCGGGTTCCATGTCACCGCGTTCTATCCAGCCTGGGTACGAATCTAACACTTCACCCACCGGTCATCCCCATAGCCAAATTATGCATAATAGACACAAACTTCACGAGAAAATCATCCGTCGCAAAGTTTTTGGATCGTAAGATGGTGGATGTGGGCCCGTGGTTTGATTGTAGAAGCATTTGAGAGCATCATCATCCACTATGATTATATCATCCTTATTCTCGATACCAAGTTCGGCCCATCATGTTACTCAAGTGTTTGATGAAGATAGGCTTGCCTGTTGGATCCTTGGGATTAGTGAACTTCACACATTTGTTCCGATCCCAAAAGGTCAACCAATGTCTACGCATTTCCCCATTTGCCTCCAAAGTATCCTTGATGTTCCTTAGTTCCATGGATGACCAAATACCAACTCGAAATAACTGAATGCCTCATCTAGCATCTCCTTCAAATGCGGCCGCGGATAGATCCACTTGGTGTTTGATTCTCTCGGGTGTCCGATGAAACCGATCTCTAGCCACTTTATTTTTCGGAAAAGTCTTGCAAAGGACTCCGCTTTAGGTCTAACACCACAACCTTCTTAGAAACGCAATGGAAGTGAAACATCAAACATGTATCCGGTCGCAAGAAGATACGATAACACAAACAATACAAGCGCCAAGCGTGATTTGAAATAGTCATAACCAAATCGGCCGGCGTGATTTGTTTGGCGATGGCAGGCGCGATTTCATGGGCAAGGCCATACCTATCATCTTCCAGTTTTGGCATTTGGCCGGGCGTCATTCTCCCTTCGCCACCCTTAATCTTCGTCTTCTTACGATTTGTTAGAATTGTTATTTTCTATTAGTTCATTTGCGTCCTTCAATCGACATTATTTTACTATTGATTGTGAATCACTAGAGCCGCCTTTGGTTGCCTTCATTTTTGGTTTCCTGTCAATTATTTCATTGTTAACCCGTGAATCTACTCTATTGTTGCTTGCATCACCCGCAATGTGGGCAAGGATATTCCCTAAGTTCGCCGCCATCACAAATTACTTTGAGCACCCGGTTTAGCAGCTATTTGTTCATTATTGCTTTCCTTATCGTTTCAGAGATTACTAGTTCCCTCACCGAAGCAACGCCCACTTTCGAATTGGACAAGTCTCTGAGACTTTTGATTCTTTGATGATTTCAGGTTGCCATAAGGGCCTTTAGGAGATTTGGCAAGCACATGCATGAGGAATGGTTCAAGAAAGTCTTTGGCACGCCCATCACTCCAAAGCGGTGACATCTTCTTGCACCCATAAGAGCCTCTCGGGCAATATAACCTCCAACATGAAGCTCCAAGCAGGTTGTATCAATTGGAGCAAATGCCTCGACAGGTAAGCAGCCATAGGCGGGAAATCCATTTTTATTTAAGGGGCCCTTCTCCTTGGTTTGTAGCTCGTGCTTGATTTCCCCATTTAGGAGGGGGTCCCGATCCTCATCCTCTTCGACTCATCCTGTTTACGACCGATCCCGTCCGTATGATGAAAGAATATAGTTCTTAAGTCCGGATCATCTAGAAGAAAACATTTCCATGCACCGCTATTGTCACCCTTGGTCTTAGCAATATCATACTCCTCGTCCTGACAAACATGGATATCATAATATAGATCACATGTGCCATCTTCCATTACATTGGGCAGCTCATTATCTTTAACATCATATATTAGGCATCCCTCCCTAATAACTTTGGCGCACTCCGGATCATGAGCGCCGGATAGTGCATCTGAATGTGACTCACACCAAGGACAAACGATAACAATAGTGAAGGACCTCTCGGTTGTCAATCCTATACCGGTAAAGAAGGCTTTGTAGTCCTTACAGTTCATGCCCATATCTCCTCTCCACCCTGGCTGTCCAACACAAAGAGTGATATATTTTTAAGGCAATCGGTTGATTCGGCAAGAGACCTTTGTACCCAATGGGCCCGAATCTTGGGAGCGTCGTCTTCTCCACTAATCTTCTTCACAAGGGCCACTTTTCTTCTCAACTCGGCCCGATTACCTTAGGGGTAGAGTCTCCTTATGTTTTGTATTTTTAGCCTTCCAATTCTTTAGGAAGTTCTTTGACCAGAATACAAACTTCTTGATGTCATCATTACTGACCTTGTATTTGTCCGAGCAATCCAATTTCGGATAATGCCACATCCCCGATAGCCTTTTGTAACTTCGGCTCCCTACGGTGACTTCATTATCGCGATACATCCTTCACATGGGCTGTGGCACTCAACGAAGGACATCCTATCCTTAGTGAAAGCACTCTTCTTGTATAAGACTTCCTTCTTTAAGCAGCGGTCTAAAACCCAAATGGTCTCCAGTCGTCTAGCCCCGAAGTCTTTCTCATCTCTGTCACATTCAAGTCAAAGATGCTTACATCAAATGGGAGGCACCCTACCCATAGTATCGGCAGCTTCCTTTGTGCATAAAGCGTCCCTCCAGAATTCATTCCACTTTTGCCATCTTGCATCCTTACAAAACACAATCTTATATGAGTGTTGGGCTGACCGCTAGATGAGCTTTTCGGAAGGATGCGCAATGTCATCACCACCTTTTTTCTTTGATTTTCTTGCGGTTTTCTTCTTCTCACAGTATAATTGTTGCGGCGAGTCAGCTCAAAGCAGACTTGAAAGCCTCGGACTTTGACCATACATGCGGTGGGTAATGGGCAGCCATATTCCACCAATTGTTGGCCGGGCGTGGCGCAGGTTGCTCCACGTATGGATCTGCCAAAAGTACGGGGCATTGAATCAAGATCGAGACAAAAACGCCGGGCGCGATTTCAATGGGCAAGGCCATACCTATCATCTTCGGGTTTATTGCCGTCAAGGCGTCATTCTCCCCTTTCGCCACCCTTAATCTTCGTCTTCTTCGACTATTAGAATTGTTATTTTCTATTAGTTCACAAGGTTCCTTCGTCCTTCTGGCTGACATTATTTTACTATTGATTGTGAATCACTAGAGCCGCCTTGGTTGCCTTCATTTTTAGGTTTCCCGTCAATTATTTCATTGTTAACTGCGTGAATCTACTCTATTGTTGCTTGCATCCCCAATAATGTGGGCAAGGATATTCCCTAAGTTCGCCGCCATCCGCGGTACTTTGAGCGACCGGTTTAGCGGCTATTTGTTCATTATTGCTTTCCTTATCGGGCATAGATTACTAGTTCCCTCACCGGAAGCAACGTCCACTTTCGAATTGGACAAGTCTCACGAAGACTTTTGATTGGCGATGATTTCAGGTTGCCATAAGGGCCTTTAGGAGATTTGGCAAGCACATGCATGAGGAATGGTTCAAGAAAGTCTTTGGCCGCCCATCACTCACAAAGCGGTGACATCTTCTTGCACCCATAAGAGCCTCTCGGGCAATATAACCTCAACATGAAGCTCCAAGCGGGGTTGTATCAATTGGAGCAAATGCCTCGACGAATAAGCAGCCATAGGCGGAAATCCATTTTTATTTAAGGGGCCCTTCTCCTTAGTTTGTAGCTCGTACTTGATTTCCCCATTTAGGGGGGTCCCATCCTCATCCTCTTCCCGACTCATCCTGTTTCGACCGATCCCTGATCCATTATGAAAGAATATAGTTCTTAAGTCCGGATCATCTAGAAGAAAACATTTCCATGCAACGCTATTGTCACCCTTGGTCTTAGCAATATCATACTCCTCGTCTGACAGCATGGATATCATAATATAGATCACATGTGCCATCTTCCATTCTGTTCGCAGCTCATTATCTTTAACATCATATATTAGGCATCCCTCCCTAATAACTTTGACGCACTCCAGATCATGAGCAGCGGATAGTGCATGCAGATGTGACTCACACAAGGACAAACGATAACAATAGTGAAGGACCTCTCGGTTGTCAATCCTATACGGTGGTAAAGAAGGCTGGCTGAGTCCTTCCGTTCATGCCCATATCTCCTCTCCCACCCCTGCTGTCCAACACAAAGAGTGATATATTTTTAAGGCAATCAGTTGATTCTGGCAAGAGACCTTTGTACCCAATGGAGACTGAATACTGGACAGCGTCGTCTTCTCCACTAATCTTCTTCACAAGGGCCACTTTTCTTCTCAACTTCGGCAGTACTTTAGGGGTAGAGTCTCCTTATGTTTTGTATTTTTAGCCTTCCAATTCTTTAGGAAGTTCTTTGACCAGAATACAAACTTCTTGATGTCATCATTCTTGACCTTGTATTTGTCCGGCAATCCAATTTTAGGATAATGCCACATCCCCCGAGATAGCCTTTGTAACTCGGCTCCTACACGGTGACTTCATTGTAACGCACATCCTTCACATGGTCGCAGCACTCAACGAAGGACATCCTTTCCTTAGTGAAAGCACTCTTCTTGTATAAGACTTCCTTCTTTAAGCACCGGGTCTAAAACCCAAATGGTCTCCGGTGGCTGCCTAACCCCCGAAGTCTTTCTCATCTCTGTCACATTCAAGTCAAAGATGCTTACATCAACAGGAGGCACCCTACCCATAGTATCGGCGACTTCCTTTGTGCATAAGCGTCCTGTAATTCATTCCACTTTTGCCATACCGCATCCTTACAAAACACAATCTTATATGAGTCTGTTGGGCTGACCTGCTAGATGAGCTTTTGAAGGATGCGCAATGTCATCACCACCTTTTTCTTTGATTTTCTTGCGGTTTTCTTCTTCTCGTATAATTGTGCGGCGAGTCCGCTCCAGCGAGCTTGAAAGCCTCGGACTTTGACCCGCAATGCGGTGGGTAATGGGCGACCATATTCCACCTTACTCGTTGTGGGCGTGGCGCAGCTTGCTCCACGTATGGACCGCCAAAAGTACGTGCATTGAATGATCGTAGACAAGAAACACGGACAGCGATTTCAATAGAAAAGATCAACCTCAAAGCACGCCGGGCGTGAAATGAATTAAATACCAATGCAATTCCGCCCGGGCGTGCTTCGAACTCGGTTGAATTCACGCCCAGGCGTGCTTTGAGTGGTTGAATTCACGCTGGCGTGATTTCAAATGAATTGAAACCATCGCCGGGCATGCTTTCAAATCAAATCAATTCCGCCCGCGTGAAATGTTAAAGCACGCCTTTGGCCTGAATTGGTTTGATTTGAAAGCACGCTTTGCGTGATTTGGTTTCATTACAGGAAATCACGCCAGGCGTCAATTGGTTTCATTTGAATAAACGCCTGGCGTGAATATTAAAGTGCTAACATCCTAATGCGAATCAATTACCTTCCCATTTCATTCAAAGTTGCACTAATCCAAATCTGCCGGTGAAGTATTGGCATCCAAGAGACGACATCTCCTATCGCGCATAGTGATTGTAGAACGCGTTTTTGGCTGTTTGTTCGCGGCCACCGATGAGGGCCTTTTGTGCCTCAACAGAATGCTGCCCGTCGATGATGACGAATTTAATGTTTTCATTTGACATTAACTCCTCGAAGTTCGTCCACACAGCAGGCTTGTTCAAGATCATATCCCAAGGTAACACATCCACCGGCATAGGCATTTGACTGGATTACTAATCATGCTCGAACAATCTCCATGGCATGTCTTTGGATCATATCTTACGCTAACATAAATGGAGCTTGGTGAGCGGATGAGGGACTTCACATGGATCGCAAAACTTTCCTTAAGACCCAATGGATAATGGTCGAGTATTTATTGACTTGTTCATGGCCTCCATTTTGCGCCACCCACATCTGTTCATTCTCAAAAAAGCGAAGCCTCCATGCCTTCGACGACAACTGCGGGTTGAACATTCTTCCAGAGATCTAGGACCCTCTTAGAAGCTTTCAAGTCATCTAATTCCCTAACTTGCTGCAAATAGTGACTTGGTGTCGGTTTAGTGAACATGCCTCTACGCATAAATTGTAACCCCTTGGCAAATAGATATTGGCGTAACTGCTACATTGGTTGGCCAACCATACTTAAAACATGTCTCACCGTTCACATCTGTCTTCATGAATGTATCCTTGTATGCAATAGCTCTACTGGTGAGTAAGTCCGCGGATCTTTCTTACATCGGCTTCGTGTAATCTCCAAGAGCAATTTTGCGGTTGGTGTCATCTTCTTCCTCACAAGAGATTAGGATCCCTTGTTTGGTCATCTTATGCGCTTCCTTTTTCCTCGAAGAGAGTTAAGTCGAGCTTGCCATTTGTCTTGGCAAGGTCAGCGTCTCCCACTCGGCACCCTCGTCCATTTCCTCTTGGGCGGCAGTGGTCGGTGGTTGCTATAAGAATCGGCCCTTCATCATCTAAGGTGAGATCATATGGTACCCGCATCCGATTGATCGCCCTTGGTTTCTTGGCGAGGATTAGAACCCAAATTATTAGGGGTTTTCTTCCTCTTGGTCTTTGCAGAAAAGAAGATGAGCACTTTTTAGAGTACTTTTCAGAACAAGAGATCACGCTTGGCGTGCATTTAAACCTAAATTAGTACAATTCACGCTTGGCGTGTTGGTAGCTCCTATTCTTGACCATGCTATGCGTGATTTTGAAACTAAATTAGTTTGCATCCACATTGCTATCTCCATACCCTTTATGAATCCATATTTCACACTATTTAACCTCATTGAACATTGCTATCTCCAACTGTCTAACACAGTTATATATTCTATATATAAAACAGAGCAAAATTATGTTCTACAAAACGGACAATCAGAGCATTAACTGATGGTAATACTTAAAATTCATGCAAAGCATAATAACTCAAACTCGTGCAAAGCATATTAATTGAAGGCAAGGAAATATCTCAAATTCATGCAAGCATAATACTCTCCACATAGTGTGTATTCTGTGGCAAATTAAATACCTTGAATAGGGTTACATTGTATTACGTGTATTACGATCAACGCCCTTCAAACTTGAGAAGAGCCGGGTTTAAAGATTCCTCTTCCCCACTTCCCTGCCTGCCCGTCCCTCGACCTCGATTCGTTTTAGAAGACATCTCCGGAGTCGCCGGATCCTTTTCGAAGCCGCTTCGAAGAAATAGCTTTTTACCAGACGAGAAATAGCGTTTTCTACCTGCACGAGAGAAATTTGAATTTCAAGAAAACACAAAATGCAGTTTCGAAATATTCTTGACACATACAAATAATAATGACGAAGACCCATCCGTAGGGCTTCTTTCATTAAGTTTTAAAAAACCAATCTACCCAAATTTATCCCGCCTAAGCGTGTAGTTAACCTAATCTTTTTTCTAATTCAATTTTTCCCGACCGCCAGAGTTTCCATAGCGCCTGTGATTTCGAGAACTCAAATCATGTTCTCAAGAATTCTGGTACTCATCTCATTCCTATAGCTTGAACATTAATTTCCAATAGTAGGTGTTCAGATAGCAATTTTCTCGTAGTTTCAAGATGAATGTTTCATGTTAACTACAAATCGAGAAAAAGGAAAGTAGGATTATGCAAGATCGACTCCATCGATCCGAACAGAAACATCATGGAATTCGCTTTCGAGGGGATAAGTATGCCCGAAGTTTGATGATTAATCTTCTGGCTGCGCTATGGATGAAGCTTTACCTCGCAGACACCCGGTGGGGATACGGTTGGAGAAAGTATTGGAACATTTGTTGCATGGCCAAGAAACCGCTTAAAAAGGTATGTAACATGTATTACATTGTAGAAATATAGAAGTAGACAAAATTTGTTGTATTCATTGGAAAAAGATTACAATTGTATATAATGCGGATAAACTGGATAAACCGGACAAAATCCCGGACTCTTGTTTCAAGCCCGGTCTTGAGTAGCCGGGCTATCGATCTCCCATTTCCATTCGCGGGGCATAGTGAATCCTTCGGTAAAACCCCAAAAAAACACGGGGCTCTAGCTCCACCACCCCCTCACCGCTCCACCTCTCGCTCCATTAATTGAACCTCCAATGCATCAGATAGCGCAAGTGGTAGTGGTTCCATTGGTTGAGCCATCTCCATTGCATCATTATACTCAGTGGTTCGTGTTGGGGCATCAGGGCATAGAGGCTAACCACTAAGAAACGCAGCTCCTCATTTTGAATCTCGAAATGGCGGATGCGAGATTCACTCGATCAATGCATGTACTTGCATTCGAAGTGATTAGATAAGAGGGGGCCTCCGATGCGATTGCAAGGGCCCCAGAGCCCGGATCTATCATTGCCATGCGCTCATCGCCATCATCATTGCTTGATCCAAGTACTCCGGGGTTGCAAGACGGTGCTCCCGGACGGTTGGTGCTCTCTACCGCGGTGACAACCGGTTGGAGATTGGAGCCAAATCGATCCGGCCGTGTGATTCTGGGGCCCAAATGTAATTCAATGCATCTTCGCCGTCACCAACCGTGATTAATGTAACTTGGCATCTATCAATAGGAAGTGGCTGAATATCGGTATTCACGCTGGCGTGTTATATTTATTTATTTATAAAATTAGAAACTAAGAGACACGCGTGTTTAGCGTAAAAGTTGAAAGTAGGGATAAAATTGTTTGCATTTCCGTGTAAACCGCTAAATCAGGAAAAACTATACGCCTCGGCGTGCATTATTGAAGAGGAGAAAAAAACACATGTAGGATAGCAATATTTAAATAGATAAATTGCGGGGCTTTTATTTATTTACTTATCTAATGCGTGCTTTTTTTTTTTTCCCTCTCTCTGAGTGCACGAAATGCGGTATTCATGTTGAAGGCTAAGGTTAGCATAAAACACTTTTAGCGTGTTTCAAATATTATCTTTCAGATTTTTCTAATGCTTTCTACTACACTTATTCATAATAGAAACTTGCATGCAATAGCATGATTAATTCAGGAAGAGAAAACTCAAGAATTTACTCGAAACAAAAGAAGCGGCATGAAGTTTATAAAAACTATTCTCGTTTTTTCATAAACATCATCGCCTTCCTGCCTCGAGCAAATGGAAAAGCTTGTCTTCTTGGATTAAACACCGCCATTGAGATGCAACTTTAAAACTAAATGAAAACTAACCTTGAGCTCCCGATTTGGAAGGATTCAAGAACGGAGGACTATGCTTGTGGTTTTAATTCCGGAGGTTTTCGATTCATGAGACCTTAGTCCTCTACTACGGATCTTTGCAGAACTAAAAAGGCATGGAGTCTTTAGTAAGTTAGGAATTGCCGAAACCAAACATCTAACATTTCTTTGAATATAAATCGCTCACCAAGATTTCGTGAGGGCGGATCCAAACATGACAAACTTAAACCAAATCGTATGAAGGAAGGAAGAAAAATGTAGGAACTTTGAGGCGTAAAATGGATTTATATAGGCATAATTAGAAATAAGTTAGCGTGAATAATTGATTGCTTGAATTAACACGCTGCGCGTCTGGTCTTTCCCGGACATGACATGTATATGGTATATATGGAGAATATTGCATTTCATGCAATAAATTCTCACGACATTTTATTCCATTTATTGCATTGAAAAAATAGAATTTAGAAATTTTATAAAGGCTAACTTAAAAAATGATTTTAAAGGCAAAGTTATCAAGGCTAAAAAATGACTTGTAAGGTTGGGGAATTGTTTTAGGTCGATAGGAAAATTTCCTATGGTTACTCGATGAATCGGAGAATTCTCATGTAGTTGATTTATAGTGTTCCTAGACTTTGTTGAGACAAAATTTCTTGAGAGAAAAAGTTTAGAGAAAGCAAGCCGAGCTAAAGGAGACAAAATAATTGGAGAAAACAGTTTGATTTAATTCAAATAATTTTATGTCTGTAAAAAACTGTTCAAGAACACTTGTTTGAAGAAAAATTTTATGAAAACTGTTTGATTTCATTCATAAAAGTGTTATGTATGCAGGTAAGCGAGAAGGCTTGTAGTTGTGTGCCCAAGGCTTTTCACAAAATTACATGAAAAATATGCTTCTGTCCAAAGCTTCTGTAGCAAACCAAAAAACAAAAGGGGGGCCGGGATCTGCATTATTGATCTTCCACGTCAAGAACAAAGAAGAAAGAAAGGTGTTAGAAAAGAAAGAAAGGTGAAAAAATAAAATAAAAGCGCATACATGCAAACCTGGCTCATCTCACCCATTCTAAAAATCGGTTTGAATTGTCGACCTTCCTCCTCATCTTCTTCCTCCTCCTCCTCCTCTTCCTCCTCCTCCTCTTGAGAGATTTCATTCTGTTGTTTGAGGTCAAACCAACCACAGGCAGAAGCGATCATGTGCTCTTGGGAGGACATCTCCTCCCTCTTCCTCCAACTCCTCCTCTTCCTTCTCTTCCTCCTCTTGAGAATCATCCTCTTCAAAAATCGAGGAGGAGCTCAACTCCTCCTCCTCCATGTCGAATCAGGAATCATCCTCCTGAATCGGAATCGGGAGGAGAATTCAAGAAAAAATCTAGGGGAAGAGAGGGGGTTCTTCAACCCACGTCTCTTTGACGAGACATCGGGTTCTTCATGAAGTTCGAAATTTGAGCGCTTCATGGCGGGGCGAAAAAAAAAATTGGTCTTGAGGCGTGAACGGATTTATATAGGGTTAATTAGAAATTAGCGTGAATAATTTATTGCCTCAAATAACATGCCAAGCGTACGAAATTCCCTTGACTATATTATCTAGGGTATATTATTATGGATAATAAATTCTCCGTCTATTAGTTATATGTCTTTTTAAATCATATATATCCAAATTTTCGATAATTAAAATTTGGATATATTTATATAAATGTCATTTCCTTGTTGTTGCCATGAAAATTTTTGTTTTTAAATGATTTCGTTTCGCCCATTGTTATTATTATATTAAACCTATTTCAAGGAATTTCTTGCTTTTTAAAAAATTTTGATTTACCTCTACATATTCCATAAATGTCGCATTACATTTTTTTTATCTTATGGTGTAATAATTTTTTCCTACTCATTGACTAAAAAGGGTGCAATTTGCCTAGGTCAATGGTGCCTCTCCAACTCAAGATGGTGTGCAACATATTGAAAAAGAGCAATATCAATGGAAAACCAACTCCTAGCAAGAATGTTGAAGAAAAACAATTAGTCCTCTATAGTAGGGTGCAATGGAGGAACAAGAAGGTGAGAATCATGCACAAGTGCAACAAGGAAATAGTAGGCCAAGGAGTCATTGTGCTAGCTGGAGATCCGGTAATGATGAAAGGCTAGGGAAGACAATATTGGTATTGCAATTTCGATGTTGGAAGACAACTGGAAAGGTAAAGGTTTGGGTGACAAGGAATGTTTTGGTTGTGTCAAGCAATTGGAGGTTCCTTGCATCATGGCATGGCCTATAAGTAGTGTTCAATTTGTGGAGGATTATATTTTTCCGAGCCCTGAGGTTGTTGGGGACAATGATTGTCTTGATATTGATCCATTGGCGGTTGGAACTCTAAACCTAGGCAAAAGGGGGAGAAGTATCGGTTGCCGGACATTATCCTAGCAAAAGAGCCAAGTTGATTAGTGACACCAAGCGTGAGACAATGGTGAAGGTTAGGGGCCCAGATTGTTGTTGGAGTGATTGTATGCAATTCTTCACAATAGAACAATTGGTGGAAGCTTAAAGAGCCACTTTTCAAGAGTACACTGCTTGTTGATGAGAGGAGGACCTACATGTACACAATCTCGAGCATGCACTTCAAGATGAAAGAAACCCAAACAGAAAAAGATACCCTTTGCTAGGCAAATGGATATGTGCAAAAGCATGGCAGAGTATCCATGCAATTCCAACTTCTTCATGGCATAATTGGCAAAAAAAAGAGGGGAAAAAGGATTGCTTTACATGGAAATAATGGTTTGTTGAGACCAACAGCTAGGACCTTGGCGCCGGGGAGGTATTTGAAAATATATTGATTTCATAACGAGTCTATGCCACACAAAAAGCGAAGGGATGAAAAGGGAAGAAGCGGTTGTTGAGAAAAGGTTGCCCATCATTGTACTCAAAAGAGTATTTTGGAAGAAGTGAATTCCCTACTTCGAGAATTGGGAATTCTTCCAATATCCCAACCTAGCTTTTAGTAGGTTATGGAAGAAGCATTTCAATCATGTCACCATAGCAACTTCAAACAACTTTTGCAAAGTGCAATTTATGTGCTAAGTTGAAGGAGACTCTTGATAAGCTGTGCAACCTAGTCAAAGGGCTAGGATAAGGGAGCATATGAAGGACCATATGGTGACCAACTATCATGTAGATCATGTTATTGGATGTGGAGGACTTTATCCGCATTGGAACCCAATAACTATTTATGTATTATACATGACAAGATGGACCAACAAAAGACTTGTCTTCCACAATTCAAGTACATACCAAAGTCATGTGGAAGATCATACCCTTTCGAGATCTCAATGATAGGGGCAATCTTGCATGGGCGAGAATCAAACCTACTATGGCCATTTTAGTTTGGAGTTGTGGAGTGATGGTCCGATTTTCATATTGGGAGTATCATGAGGTGTTTGAGAAACTATGAAAATGGATACAATGGTCACCTCGGGGACCTTCTGACTAGCCGGGCACTACATAGAGCATTGTTAGATGGAAACCCTAACAATATTGAAAAGTTCAGCAAGGCAAGGTTTAGGAAGCATGGGTCTAATGAACATGTTGGAGCTTCAACTTCACGTGCTAAACCTCAAGATCTACCCAAAAGGTTTCTCTTGCAACTTGATAATTGTCTCGGCCAAAATAAGAACAAGTGGATGTTTTCTTTCCTATCCTACTTTAATGTTGTGGGGATATTTGAAAGAGTTAATTTAGGGTTTCTTATGCCCCGCATACCCATGAGGATGTGGATGCATTATTTGGCAAATATAGTTGTATCTTTTGAAGCGACAAACGTTGACCAACTTTCCTAGGCTAATGGAAATCTTGCATGAATGCACTACTCAAACCCTATAGCTTCTCTCATAGAAGAAGTGGACCGATTGGAAGAGCTTTGTGGATGGTTATACATTGATCTTGAAGGTCATTCCGGGCCTCTGCCAGTTCACTTTTGGGTGAGAGATGGGATTCCAATCTTCCAATGGAAGATGAGACCTTCAGAGGATGAGTGGAGAGGTGGGGAGGAAATATGGCATAGAGATGAGAATGGCAAGCCTATGATACCTCCAGTCAACCAAAAGCTTTAAAACCCTCTTAAAAAAAAGTGAAGCATTTTGGGATTGACTAAGGAAGGAATCCAAGACTATATAAAGCATTGGCAAACCAATCCGGATGACACCAACCGCGGCCTTGGTGGCTTCTTGGAAGAAGGTGATTAACCTGTTGGGGGAGATAGACACATCCTCGGATGAATTGAAAGATTGTAAGTAGCATTTAAAGCAAGTATGCTCCTCCTCCTTTCCGCCGACAAACACTATGTTGGTCCTAAGAATAATAGGCCAAAGTTTCTAGGCATGGATGCTTATGAACCTTCCACGCGACTTGGGAATGCCACCAATTTGTGGTAGTAAAGCCATCGATTTAGATACATATCCGGTGTGGTTGAGGTTCACTATCTCGATATTTGCAAAGAAGAAGGTAATATTAACTTCAACCATAATGCGGGTGGAATGGTGGTGTCAAAGGCATCGGTTGACCAACGTGTCGGATAAAGAAAGGTACTCGATTGTTGGACAAAAGAGATGGAGGAGAAATGAAAGTGATCCCCGATCTTTGGCTAGACTATGAAAGTGTTTTTTGTACTCATGGACTCCAAACACTATTCCAGCTAGAAATGCGAATTACAATACCTCGGGATGTCGGAAGAAGGCTATGATATCATTGGGGGTGCTTGAAGAAAAGTTGAATAACTATGTAAATTTTTGTTATCACGTTTTTATGATATGGTGCTATATTGTGAAATATTGACTATTTTGTAAATAACATGATATTACGTTTTCATAATTTTGAGGTGAAATGTGTGAATTTGAATATGCTACTAAAAACATGCAATATGAAATTTGTCCCAAAATTAAGACATAAACCCAATTTAATTGAATGATGGTTGAAGATGGATAAAATAAAGTATACCCTCTAACGTTATAAGTGTTGTGGATAAGATAGATTATCCAGAAGTAAGTTATCTAATGTTGATTGTGTTCCTTTAACACTCCCATGATGATCGACCTTGAAAAAGGATGCATAAATCTACTTACTTAAAATATTTTTGGGGGTGGGTGTCCTCTTTTTTTGGCTGCCTATAGATATTCAAATCCGGCAAAAAAGCAAAATTTTGGGATCAGAAAATTGTGTAGCTTCAAATTTTTGCCAGAGAGATAATTGGACGTTAGGTTATATGGTTAATTAGGCGTTGCGTTAAATGCCCAAGTAATCTAGGCATTAGGTTTCTCCTCCAATTTCTTCTACTTCTCCTCCACTCTCTTCCACAGTTCCGAAACACATAATTAGGCAGCAACAACTTCAGGTGTAGAGAATGCCAGAAGAACCTGGATTTATATTAGAAGCTCAAGAATCCCATATTGAGGATAGATTGATCAGATAAGATCTGGATCGATGATGTGGATATCTCAATGGTCACGTCTCTTGGTAAAAGGCATGTCTGTACCTCTTGGTCACCTATTTGTAGCCACGGTTGGGGCTATTCCAACCAGTCCGTCTCTTCCAATAAACATCCTTTCAGTTTTGTGACATCCCACAGCTCTTTTTTAAGCAATGCATTTTGCAGCAGAGCTTACAATTCATGCAGATATAGTATCTTATGGCACGATTCATTCTGGCACGATTCAAGGTGCATTTTCTCCGTTTATGATATCTTCTATTTGTGCCATTTTGATTTTGTTCTCATGTCTGGCTTTTGAGTATTGCATTTGAACATACGGAGGTAACATCAGCTGGTACATTCTATAATAGAGGGACATAACCTAGATTATCATATCAGGCTGCAAAGAATAGTCATCATTTTGCTGTTAAATTGAGAGTTTGAGTTGAATCCATGTAGCTAATGCAACTAGCTTTATCAAAGTAGTAGAGAAAAATAGATCTGAAATGAAGTGCATACTTACAGGATACTTACTGGATAATTATGCCCATGCGTACTCCTACCTTATATCTGCTATTTTATAAAGCAGACATGATACCTCCATCCCTCCATCATGACCGTAAGCTTCTCTATACTCCTTTCTTCCAGCCTTCTTCATATTACTTGACTCTACTTACAAAGGTTAAATGTGTAGTGGTACAAATTCCAGTGTTGACATTTGCATCAAGGCTTCATCCATTTTACATTTAAATCCGACGAGAGATATGATATTTTACCTTGCCCATCCTACTGATCAACCATATGGAGAAAAATGGCTAGATAATTTGGTGGAAATAGTTGTCCGATTATGTCTCAAATATATGCATGGAGAAAGCTATTTGAGAAAAGTCAAATCTATATTGCAGGCTATTAACTGAATCGATCCTTCCTCATGAGCTAATGCATGCCTGACTATGTTTTAGTGGTACCATAAATTTTCGAGCAATCTAATCTAATACATTGTTCATGAAAAACTGTTATATATAGTCTGATTTTTAATTATTCATTTTGTTAGAAAAGAAATTCAGTGATATGCCGATTCATATGTAGGTTTTTCGCACAAGTTACCCTCATCCATTGGAGAAGCCATTTGTCAAGTAATGGCACATATGTGGCTCGAAACACAAAATGGTAAAAGTAGCAGAGGAAAGTCAAAGGCTGTAGGAATCAAGAATAATAGATTTCAAGAGTTTTTGCTACATCAAATAGCAATGAATACATCCTCAGTTCATGGTGATGGTTTTAGACTTGGGCGCTAATCTGTCGTGCAATATGGACTCAGCAGAACATTCGAGGAATAGGATCATTTCCCGTTTAACAAAGCTAGAACATCGAAAATAGTATCGATGCCTCGTTTGCAGATAACATATAAGTTTCAGCATAGAAGACATCACAAGCCAATAAAGCGTGCATGTTTCTCTTTTTGTAGATTACCAAGTACAGGTGCATCTATGTCTACAATTGGCCACATACCATAAGAGGAAAAATATGTAACTTATTGAAGTGTATACCAGGGTTTACAGCAAGGAGTATGTGTATCTACAACTGGCTAGATGTCATACCAATGGGTCATATATTCAACCATCAAATTGTCCATCTTCTAGAGCCTTTCAAAATGTTGCATTTTCTTGATAAGGATAGATCAAAACCCATCTTGAGCAACATCACCTCAATTGCATATGACTCTTATTCTAATTCTTATGATTTTCTTATCTATTCTATTCTATTTCAGATATGTAAAACTTTAACAGAAGAGCAAAAAATACTAAACAAAGCCATATAATTTGTTAGAACCACATAGATCAGAAGGAGGCTACATAGAGTCTATGACCAAAATTGCTATGGCAGATTCATGGAAGACCTTTGATACCAACTCCATAGGATCGGGGGTCTAATTAGAATGTCTATAATAACACACACCCTTACTTATGTAGGAAATGCCTGGCACACGTTTACTAGTTTCTTTCTAAGTAGAAACAAAATAGGAGACAATTAGTCTTAAGGTTGGAGGAATTGGAAGGAATTACCATTTTGTGTTTGAAGAATGTCCTTCCACAGAACTCTATGTCCTTACACAAAACTTATCAGATGAAAGTTATTAGAGACATTAACAAAGATGAAGATTAGAATCTTGATGATTTTGGGATAAATGATAAATGTCAATGATGTCATCAAGCCTTTGAGAAAAGAAAAGTATAACTATCAGAACTCCAATCTAATATGTAGGACAATAGTAGAGGGTTTCAGGGGGATTTGATGTGGATGTATAAATGACCATTCCTGAAACCATATACCACATCTAAAACAAATGAAACCATAGACCACATCTAAAACAATTGAAAGGAAAGTAAAAAAAAAAAAAAAAGAGCATATATCCAATAGAAAGAATAATGACGTTAACTTGTTGCTTGTATTGGTCAAAACAATTTTATTAGGATATCGATTAATTTTGGTAGAGGTTCGAGCCCACATATTTCCCCGGTAGAGCCACCTGTGTAGTAAGGGATATGCCACCTGCATTCATTGGGTTGTAGAATAACCCCTAATATACATCTGTTTTTAGCTAAATACCCCTCCCATACAATGTTTGCATTTCTTATATTTGCAGCCCCAATGATTTTGTATGCCCTATTATCATCTAAAAGCCCCTCCCATACAGTATTCGGATTTCATCATATTTGTTGCCCCTCGATTTTATATGGCATTTCATTATTCAAAGACCCTCATACACAATTGGATATGCCATTAAAAAGTTCCTCTTGTACAATTTGATGTAGCCTTTAATTTTGCATCCATGTTCAATCCTATTTCATGATTGACAATATAATATATTAATCAAGAAATTCAAACATATTCTCGCTTAATATATGATAGATAGATAGTGGCATACCTTCATGTTATTTCTTGAATGATTGAATTAACATACATGGTGCAAATTTTAATAGACCAATTAATAATTAATGTTTTTGCGATCCAACTGAAATCCAATAAAATAGCTTAAATAATAAATAACACCAACACCCAGCTACTATTTTAAATAACTCTATGTAATGTGCAGCTTATAAACTTGTCGTGGCTGGAAAAAGTTTATGTTCTGGTTGGATGACAATCATCGATCACAATAGCGAGATCTAAAATCATCTCCTAAAGTAAATGATTACCTTGAAATCCTGCAATTCGATGGAGCAATCAAATGCTCTGAATCCTGCCTGCCTATGTGTGGGATGGTCCCTATTCATATTATACGTTTTTCCTCCCACCAACCATAGACTCCCTTTCGTACTTATGCCCAAAATTCCAAAAAAAAAAAATCCTATTTTCATTGGTAGGTATATTGAAATTGAATCCCTTCCATTTTCGCACGTGGTTTTGGGGGGTATTCTAGGTGACACTCCCTTGCGTATTTTATATTTGAAACCTTAGGCGAGCCCGTATTATATAGTTCAAAATCATAGGCGCCCTCAATCATAAATGACCATAATGAAAATGAGAGGCGCTTCGAGGCTTCAACATATGGTCTGGGCCATAGGATCAATAGATCCGACAACTAAGGTTATATTCGCGCTTAATACATGATAGATAGATAGTACATAACTTCATGTTATCTCTCGAATGATTGAATTAATATACATGGTGAAAATTTTAATAGATTAATTAACAATTAATATGTTTATCCAACTGAAATCCAATAAAATAGCTTAAACAATAAATAACACCAATATTACGCCTACTATTTTAAATAACACTATATAGTGTGCAGCTTATAAACTTGTCGTGGCTGGGAAAAGTTTATGGTTTGGCTCGATGAGAATACCGAGATCTAAAATAATTTCCTAAACTAAATGATTACCTTGAAATCCTGAAACTCAATGGAGCAATCAGATGCTCTAAATCCTGCGTGCCTATGTGCGGGATGGTCCCTATTCATATCATACATTTTCCCCTCCCACCAACCATAGACTCCCTTTAGTACTTGTGCCCAAAATTCCAAAAAAAATAATAATTGTATTTCCATTGGTAGGTATACAACGAAAACATATTGAAATTGAATCCCTTCCATTTACGCACGTGGTTTTGGGGGGTCTTCTAGGTGACACCCCCTTGCGTATTTTATATTCTGAAACCTTAGGCGAGCCCGTATTATATATTTCAAAATCATAGGCGCCCTCAATAATAAATGACCATAATCGAAACAAGCGGTGCCCAGAGGATTCAATATATGGTCTGGGCCATAGGATCAATAGATCCGACAATTGAGGTTATCCACAGCACACCACTTTTAGAATATGTAGCATAATAATAGGGGATTTTCTTTGTAGTTTTGTACACCTTTTAATATGATTTCCATATGATTTAATAGGTGTATTGCCCAAGGCCTATTAATCATTACATCTAGACTGCACACTGTACTATCATATTATAATAGCATAATATCTATAATTTTTTGATGATTTTGATCTCGTTATATGGCATACCCTACCTTATGGGGACATACTCCACAAACAAGGATCGCTATCTACAATGCAAAATGAGGCACAACTTGTGCATATGCCCATCCAATAGCTCTCGATGCCCGTAATCACCCCTCATGTGAATATGCACCCAAACAAAAGGGGATTTTAGGGAAATTTTGAGATTTATGCATTAAAAATTATAGTTCTTCATCATTGGGAAGGCCTTGGAGAGGAAGAAAGGATAGATAGATAGATAGATAGATAGATAGATAGATAGATAGATAGATAGATAGATAGATGGATAGATGGATAGATGGATAGGTAGGTAGGTAAATACAATTTTTAATATCCTCGAGAAGCCGTAACTTATGGGACACACACCCAGATGGGACTTGTCCTCACCACTGTACATGACTGAAGTGAATCCTTCTCCCTAACTTTACAATGATCATGGCCACTTTCACAAAGAGACATTGAAAAAAGATATTGCTAAAAAGATGTAGAGGGGCTATAAAATGAAGGGATTTTCCATTTGGACCGATTTTATTTTGTAACTTTTCTTTCCAATTCATTGAACAGATAACCTTGTCTTGAATCTCTCTCCAAACCATAACCTGATATCCTATTGTTGATTAGTTTCAAAAGAGTTCCATATAACATACTAGTGATGTGGCCTGGTGGCTAGAGAAGATAAATCTAAATGCTTGTGCTCAGTTGATGTATCATTCTAGCCCTAGTTGAATGTTGATTATTTTTAGATGAGTTCCATGTCACATTAGCAGACACTAGTAGTAGCTGAAGAAGATATATCATAATGCTTGTGATCAAGTTGTTGTATCAGTGATAGTGCACATTTGTTGGCCTAGTGGTGTGGCGAATGAGCACCTAGTTGTTGTTTTATCTTAACATTTAAAACTGGATTTGAAAGAAATGTGTTGCTTTTGCTACACATTCTAAATGTGATGTCGTCGGATTCATCGATCCTACGACCCAGATCGTATGTTGGGGCCTGTGGGCACCTCTCGTTTCGCTTATAGTCATTTATGATTAGAGACGCCTATGATTTTGAAATATGAAATACGATTTCGCCTAAGGTTTTGAGGGAATATCGAACCTTTATAATGTGATTAATTTTTATCTTGAATCTATACTTTTTTTTTATAACAACCCATCCAATTGTTTTAGGGATATATAGTCTATGGTTTCAGGAATTGTTAATTTTTACATCCATATCAAATCCCCCCTGGAACCCCCGGTTATTTTGCTACATATTATCTCATATGGAAAATACGTGCCGCTCCAATAAAAATTCTCTGTCGCCGAAATGTCATTGGTTTGGAGCACTGAATCAATATTCTCGAGGAGGATGAGTAACATATACATCATCTCTCATTCTTTCTTCTCATTCAGCGTTCTTCGCGACTTTGACATCTTCATTCCATCAATTGAAAGATGTCCAGCATGAAGAAAATAATTAACCCACTGGCCAATACAAAACATAAGCCTTAATAGGTAATCATCAGCTTTGCCTCAAAGTCGACAAAACATAGTTTGCATCCTAAGCTATCAAAAGATCAAAAACAATCAGAGAATGCAGAGAAAATATTCCGCACTTGGGAGCACCCATGATAAGCTTCCGCTTGGGCTAGCTCATTATCATGATGAGGAAACTTGAGATCTCTGAAAACGAAACCCAAGTTGGCCATAAATAACATGACACTTGATTATGCAGTTGTGATTACTATAATGACATACATTCCTGTCTTGGCACAATAATAAACTGTGAAACCAGAAACCTCAAATTATATTCAGACGTTTTGATAATGGTACTTACGATCCTCCGGTGTGAATGTCAACTGTTTTGCCAATCACATCACTTGCCATTGCAGAGCATTCTATGTGCCAACCAGGCCGACCTCGCCCCCAGGGTGACTCCCAAAATGGCTCTCCTGATTTGCTGGCCTGCATTTCACATTTATGGTTTCCTTTAACTGGCAACATGAATTTGCAAATGTCATTTTGCGACTTAAAATAATAATTCAAACTAAGGCAATCTGCCCAATGCCATCATATTGATCATAACCATATATATAAATGCTGGATTTCTCTTACAATTGTCTTTGTTCATATACAGGATGTTTTGACCCAATTTTATTACCTTTCTTCCACATGTGTATTGCCATGTGATTGATAAATCCAGGATTCATGTTGATTAGGAGAAGTGGTAAATGGATGAACGAATAGATGCGTATCCTTTGTGTGATATTTTTAACATTCGTTTCCAGAAATCTTTTGGTTTTCTGCAATTGTATCAAGAAAATCCAGTGGAATTTAGGGATAGATTTGTATCCTTTTAGTAATCGCAGCCTTTGTTCTCAGTAAATTCGGCTCAAAGCACAATTATTTGCTTCCACAAGTCTATTAGTTTTCTGAGATTGCATCAGAGCTTTCAAGAGAATCTATTTTTTTCTCTTCTGCCCTTAGCTTTAGCTACCAACCAAAGATAACTCTACAACTATAACTTTTTAAACCTATCAGAATGCCAAGGCAGTTGCATGTTCACCTTTCAGAAAACTTGGGGATTATTTTAATAGGGTAGTTCAGGGTCTGTTTACATCGGTTAAGGCACGTTTGAACACTTTTCTTCCTTTGCCCAGTATGATAGGAAATAAGGAAAAAGTCAAATTTTTTTTCCAGAACCCAACCACATTGGCAGCTAAAAAATAAGGAGAAAATCCATTTTTTTCCAGAACCCAACCACATAGGCAGTTAATGAGCTTCCAGAATGAGTAACAGTTTGAATTCGTTAGGAACTCAACCACTTAAAAAGTGCATTATCAAGCAAAAAGCAACAGTGCTAACCTCTTCCTTTGGACCTGATACAGCATCCATCGAGATCAATAATGCTAACCTCCAGGTCAATATTTTGGTTCAAGAAATATAGGCATTTGGGCTCTAGACCCTAGAGAATGTTCCATGCTGAAAGTATCAATAACACTATGTATTTGATATTTCCTTCTTTTTTCCTGATCATCCATAGGATTGAAAAAAGAATGCAAAAGAAGCCGCTACACAAAATACAAACAGTACTAGCATGGCCATTGGAACACACACTACATTCAACCATTGTGTATTGCTTTGCTTTGCCATGATCTCTATACCTTGCAAACATTAAGTAGTAATATCACTCACCTTCCATAATGCAAAATCACACCGATTTATTTTCTCTGATGTGATGAAATTACTCTCGCTTTCAGAAGATAGGCCCAGGCTGCCAACTGCTGAAGGCTTCAACTTCCCATACTTGTGGCCTGCCTTCCTGCATTATAAAGGAAACAAATATCACAGAAGCTAAGACATTTCCATGGTATAGTGTCATAGTCTCACTTACACAAATGCCTCTGTATTGAAATAGACACTTCCATTTGCAACATATGCAAATCCATATTTGATAATCGTTTGAACATAGTCTATAATCTTTTCAATGTATCTGAAATGGTCCAAACGTAAATAGTAGATGCTAAAATGAACAAATGGAAAGTAGCAGACTGGTCTCCCTTACTCTGTAACTCTTGTTATCTTATCAGGGTCCTGAATGCCAAGACTTCTCATGTCGTCAAAAAAGTCTTCTTCGTATCTGAAATCCACAAGCCACTTTGTGATAATGCTTGTGTATTCATCATTGGGACTCTAAACACAACACTGTAACTACAAATGTTGCAATTCGTCAATTACAAAAGATATTATGCTGAGATATCGATAGCTTATATGTGAAGATATAGAAAGGCCTACGAAACTTTTCAGTGTGTGTTATACCTACAGAAACGAGTAGCTTTTGGATATTCTCTATCAACATCCAACATTAGACAACTAGTACTGTGGTGTATGGGAAGATAAATGAGTCCACAAAGATGCAAGAAGTAGAAAAGCATTAATAAGTACTTCTTTGCTCTGTATATTGCATGGTGGATCCAACATTTGGGCAAGGCATCTAAGCGTGATGCAAGCACATCCAAAGCGCCAACGCCTACCAGTCGTTCCACCCCCTCTACACCCCCAAAAAGAAGAGCATCATTTTCTTTATCTTTTAGTGCCGATCTCCCACGAGGCGAGCTTGAGCCGCAACAAGAGAAAGAGCGGCTTCAAGAAGCGTCGAGTTCTTTCTGGGTGACCTCCGGTTTGAGGAAATAGGAGGTTTGGGCGATCACCCGGCATATCCTAGGGATATTCTAGGATATACCTAGGATATGCCAAAGCCATATATATAAACAAGGGTTTGCCCCTAGGGGCAACCAAAAACTGGAGATGCCCAAAACGTAAAAATAAGGTCGTATCTTAAAGTGGAAAGGGAAGAGGTTAGTCATTCTTGCTAGCCCCTTGACCTGCAAAATTCCGGGGCGCTTCGCCCCATCCCATTCCACATCACATATACTCAAGCGCCCGCGTGGAGAATAAGGTAATGTCGTAGTTAGGGCTGAATTGCACCTAACCCTCCTTCACGTTTAGTAAAAATTTGGAGATGCCCAAAACACGTAGAATAAGGTGTCGTATCTCCCACGATAAATAAGGTAATAGTATCTCGATCGGTGCTTGATCGGCTCCAAATGACTTCGAGCTGCCAGCGGGTTAAGCCCAGCCCGAACCCAGTCGCCAGCGGGCAGCCCGGATTCGCCGATTCGCCCGAACTTCGCAAATGGCGTGGCGGGGCGTCGGCGGGGCGTCATGCTGCGTGGCAATTGCTAACGGGTTCGCTGAGGCGGAAGCGAACTTCGGTTGAAATGCGGTTGGTGGCGAGGCCCGAACATGGCGGCATCATTTATTCGCGCAGGGGTTCAGAGGTTGTTGGCGAACCAGGCGGGGACCTCCATGGTAGGGCGATAAATTGCCAGGCCCGGTACCGCGGGTGTAAACATAGCGATACGTTTTTGCGGATCTCTAATTGACTATGGAGGATGCATCGTTGAGATTTTCCTATCTACCAACATCTCCCGCTGCATCGATTAACCTTTGGGCCATGCATTTACGGAAGGTTTTAGCAAACCCCAACAATTCGACCTCCAAAGCTCACGGATATGGCGGATCAGGCACACAAAACCAAAGTGTAAAGCATGGAAATTGATTACGCAATTCATCCCCTTTGGCTCGGTGCCACAAATCCCATTTTGGCGACACACGCAAACCCATCTCCTCCTCAAATTCCAACATTTTTCAAGCCCATTGCTAAGCTTTCTCAGCTGTCGGCGAAGATTCTTCGAATCGACTGGCTTCGGCCTTGGAATTTGCCCAACCGGCCCCTCAATTCTTCAAAATTAATCTAAAACTTGACCAATCTTCCGCATATCGCTTTCCATTTAAATTCTTCATTTGGATCGGGATACATTTGCATCAAGCGAGGGATTAAACAAGGCTATCGGTGTGGTGTAAGGGCGAGATCAACCCGACTTTTGAGGCAATTCATGAATGTGGGATGTGGGTTTGGTGTAATTATTCGTTATTTGATTAGATCTAAAGCGCCCACATCTTGGCTGATCAAGATTATGCAACGCTCTTCTTTGCGAGGATTTTGCTCGAGAACCAAGCGTATCCCAAGATTTTTTGAAGCACGTGTATAGTTGAGCACAAATCTAACAACATCCTTGAGTTCGTCGCGGCCTGCCATGCTCGGCCCGGCCGATTGGGTTAAATGCAGGCCGAGCGGCGAGCCATGATAAATGCACGCCATGCTCTCGCCATGCCATCGGCCACCGCCTAATCGTACTAACCGGTTTTGGGGTTAGCTGGGGCGGTGCAGAGCATCGCCACGCATGCATGACGCCCCTCTGACGCCCGCCACATCATTTGCGGGGTTCGCCGGGCGAATCCGGCGGGTTCAGCTTGCGGACAAGGGTTCCCGCCAGGCGGCACCTTTGGGCTGACGAGTCAATTTCGGAGCCAATAAAGGGTATCCGGGTCCGTGTCGTGGAAAGGGAAGGGGTCAGTCATTCTTGCCGGCCCTACCGGAAGGCCTCCCCCCTTCCCATTCCACATCACATATATTCAAACGCCACGTGGAGAAACAACTTTTAAAAGGATTCGTATTAAAATTAACGGTAGAATCTCTGTCAGAACACAAGCTTTCCATGCCATGTGCTCTTGGTGTGTTTTGAGATTAAACATCCCCATTTTTCTGCAACTGGAGCTATCAGACTCCAGTCATGCATTTGTTTTTTGTATAAGGTGATTGCCTTATAAGCTGAAGGCGTTGGTCCCAATATTACGGTGGCCATTTCTCTTCATATCACATTTGAGCTGGAGAATTTGAAAAGATGGATCCGGTTTCTTGCATTCCTGAAGCATGGAATTTATCTAAGACTGGTAGCAATCTATTGCATAAGCTCGTTCTGGAAAATGAGAAGAAATGTTTGACAGCTTTGGTAATGCGAAATCCCTGGACGTTCTGCAAAACCATTTCTATCAAATTACCCGTTATAAGGCCCTCTCAAAGCCATGTACGGTGCAGTTTCAAACCCCTGGAGGATTTAAAGGCCTCTTGGGAAACTCAATGGTGGACTGATAGCATTCATGGATCTGTGCAGGCTTCATCACAGGTAATTCAGTTCCCTGAATCAGATATGGAGATAAGTAGTACATTACTTTTATTTTGGAGATTTCGCTTAATTACTGATCTGATACCTGTTGTCAATGTAAAGAAGAAGGAAAATATGAAACTTCTAGTCCAAAGGTTCTGGATAGTTGTTCTTCCCTACTGGAAGTCTGAAGATAATGTGCAGGCATCCTTGCGCGTTTTTGGAATTCTTATTGTCACCTTTGCTTCAGCTGCCCTCAATGTCCATACAAGCTTTTTGGGAAGAAATTTCATCAATGCACTCGCAAGTAAGTACCATCATTTAAGACTGCTTGATTAATGAGAAATCACCTCTTCAATGGATTACGTTTGTGACTGTAGGCAAAAATAAGGAACTGTTTATAAAGCAACTAGTCAATTACCTGGCAGCCATTGTTGTGATTGTTCCAGTGAGTCAAAGCATATTCAAGGGATCGGTTCAACTAGCATTGCATTACTTTTGTTTTCCTTACTTCAATTGTAGGATCTACTGGATTTCCTCTCATGCAAGCTATTGGCTGTAGGTTTTTGTTCTGAAGAATTATACTAGGCGGGAGTTCGCACTACAGTGGAGAGCATGGATGTCAAAGTATTACTTGCAGCTATATTTGAAAAATAGAGCGTTTTATAGCATCAAACTTCAGCCTTTCATTGACAATCCTGACCAAAGAATTGTTGACGATCTTGAATCATTTGCAGCAACCACTATTACTTTTGCATTGTCTGTGGTTGATGCATTAATGGATGTCATATCTTTCAGTGCTATACTATATAGCATATATCCACCTTTATTTGCAGTACTGATAGTGTATTCAGTTGGTGGTACTGCAATAAGTATAAAATTAGGAAAGGTGAGGAAGGATTCTTATATTTTGCACATTGTATCTGTGCATGGACTATGATTAAATTGGAGCTTGCTTTTGACAGAGACTAGTCCAACTCAATCAGATGCAAGAGAAATGGGAGGCAGATTGCCGGTATGGATTGATGCGAATACGAGAAAACGCAGAATCCATTGCATTCTATGCGGGGGAATTTATCGAGATGAATGTCCTTTTGGGTTTTTTCAGCCAAGCTTTCCAAAACTCCATGGTATGATACCTTCCATCTCTGAATGCTTGCAGAAGTATGCAAGATTGCTTGTGTGTGTTCCTACTACTAGTCTTTGAATCATCGATGGAACTTTATCCATTGGTCACGACACTTATTTTCAATCCATATACTGTTAAGTATTGTCAGTTTCATATTTATTCTGAGGTTACTATTCTCCTTCCCTATGTTGTGTTTTGACCTGTTAGTTCAATTCACTGTCTTTCTTCCCTGATCAAAGCTCTGGAATATTGGACCCGGCTCTTAATAAAACTTTAAAATTTGCGTAAGTTTGAAAGCACAGATGACAGGCCTGGAGTACTTCTGGTCAAGGTTGCAATTTTGCAGATAGACTAGAAGTCAGAGTAAACAATTTGAGTTGATCGAAATAGAAAAAAAGGAAAAAAAACCTTAATAAGATAAACATTGAATCAGTACCTCTTTGGTACATACAAAACTGTCTGTCTTTTCTTCGTCCTGTAGACCTTGATTACCCAACTGAAGAAAATAATAATAGAAACAACTTCTTGGTGCAAGTTGGGGTGGTTGTAATTGATTCTTGTATATTTGTTACTTGTTTTTCGGCTATTTTCTCATTTGCTTACTATATTGAAGGTTCTAACAAGTACTGATTTGGTTCGGCTTCCTGCCAGAAAAGAATTATGGCTGAAACTAAGTTGAAGATATTTAAAGTGCCATTTGGTGCAATAATTTCTCTTGTGCCATCAGCTGTGGTTGCTCCTTTATATTTTGCTGGCAAGATTGAGATGGGTGTCATTACTCAAAGTGAGCTTGCTTTTCAAAGTGTCTATAGAGCATTCAACATCGTTGTCAGAGACTTCGAATACTTGTGCAGCTTCTCGGCGGTAATTCATAGATTGGGTAATGTATTTTCTTATGAATCATTCTTTAAATTTGAAGTGGCCATGCAGAAAATTCTTGCTTTTTTTGTCCAAGATTACATACCAAGAGCAAACAACTCTGCCATATCTACATGGTTAATGCATCTATGTCAGTACCTCTACTACCCCGCTTTAAAACAACAGTACACAAGATATATATACCTAGTCTTTTGCAGGTTGGACAGACTCCACTATCTTCATAGTCAGTGGAATCGATCAGGATAACAATCTCAATAAGTTAATATGGCAGTTGTGGGTTGTCCTAATTTTTCAGCAAGTGTACTGGTTATCATATATTTTACATGCACATACTGCATCCCTGCCTGTAAGGGGGGATAACCGTTATGCCATATCTATGATCTTTCTCTGTTTAATAACACTTGTTAGGTGGGATGTCATACAGATTGCAAAATATAAAAGCATAAATTAGGTTGAATTTACTAATTCTTCTTTTTAAATTTACAGGTGAATTTTTTGAAGCACTCCAGGAACACTCTACAGCTATTCCACTATCATTGAAGAGTGGCATAACTGATGATGAACAGACTCATATTTTATATGACACAGAACATTCATTTCATTTAGATGGTAATGTGCCTCTTCTGCAGGTGAAGAATTTAAGTGTGGAGACTCCATGTCGGGGTCTACCATTGATCAGAAACTTATCTTTTGTGGTACACAAAGGTGATCATATGCTGGTGGGTTCTTTTTTTGGCGTGAGCTTGAAATGAGTATTCTGTTATCATTTCTTATCATTTGGCATATGCGGATAAGCTGGAATAAGTGGATGTGGTAAAACATCACTTCTTAGAGCAATAGCTGGTCTTTGGCACTATGGAAAAGGCACCATTCAAAGATATTTTGATTATCTGGATGCCAAACAGATATTCTTTTGCCCTCAAAAACCTTACATGGTTCTTGGGACACTAAAGGCAGCAGCTTTTGTATCCTGTATGGAATGTGGACAGTGTGCTAATCAAATCTCATAAGCAAGGTATGTGTTCCTCTCATGAGAAATGTTATTGATTTGAGAATATTAGTGAGATACCTTACCTATCTATGCAATGGTAAAGATATGTGCTGCCAGCCAACAGATATGGAATTGATCGATATTCTCCACAAACTTAATCTACAAAGTGTAGCGGCTCGATTCTGATCTAGAATCTACAGGCTGACTGGTCTAGTGTACTGTCACTTGGTGAACAACAACGGATTGCATTTGCAAGGATACTGTTGTGCCAACCAATACTCGTTCTTCTAGATGAAGCTACAAGTGCAATAGATGAAGAGAATGAGGTAATAAATAAATGAAATACGTTTTGTTAGACTCTGCAGTATAACCTAATCATATTTGTTAACTGTTGGAACTCACAGGCGTTTCTATATAGGCAACTCCAGAGTGCAGGAATTTCCATTATTAGTGTGGGTCATAGGACAAGCCTCCGAGGTTTGCACACCAGCCAATTGAGACTCCATGGGGATGGCACTAACTGGGATATAATACTTCTTTAAACAGGACAATTCCAATTAATAGTGTGATCCACAAGTACATGATCAAAATATTTAAAAACCGAACGAAGAGTGTAGAAATGATTTATATACAAAATGGCTTTATAAGCTTGGATTTAATCCAGCTCTTCTTATATTGACAATGTTATTATGGGCGGGATTGGGGAATTGACATCCTCTTTTACACAACTTACCACTTTCTTTTATCCTACTATACGTGGACAATTAATTAGCAGCCCTAATCCATGCAGCTCAGTTTATACTTTGTGTTTCTCAAGGATAAGCTTATGCTGGGTTCACATGGACGAAGTGCGAAGGGCTGGCTTAAAAGCTGCTGAACTTGGGCCGAGGCAAAAAATTTCAGCCCCGTTTTGGAAAATCAGCCCTTGCAAGATCCAAGTTGCATAGCTGATGCAGCGCTGAATTTTTTATCAGTGCTGACTCCGCTAGAACTCAATGCAGGCCTTCTTTTCTCCATGTGAACCACCCATTAGATTTATTAAATATCTAGTGTGGCGAACTTATGTTGTTTCAGTTCCAGTTTAATACCATATAGTTGTGACAACGGGCTGGCAATATATCCGCTAACCCATCGGGTCATGTGCCACGTATGGTCTATGGTTGGGGTACAATTCAAGGTCCATAACAGCACTCAAAATTGTCCACGTATTAGTTCCCCTCTATACTTTGTTGGGGACAGCTTGATTGTCAAAGAAGTGATCTGACTTGAGCGGCAACCCTGGGTGAACAATATGTCAAAAATTAACTTCTGAAATTTGGGCTCCAAGTTATCAAAGTTAACTACAAATGAGAAACAACAAAATTTTAACCGTCAGAAGAGCGGATTTGAAGACTTACCTAGTTATCCAGTTGGAAAACTGATCTGCTTGCAAATGCTACTAAACACCAAGGCAGTACAGCGCTACATCAGCTACATTTTTCAAGAATACAGAATATGAAAATGAAGGCTGCCTACTCACGTACAGTGTACACAAGTTACAAGGTGTTACCCAAAAACCTTCAATACTCAATATGCTGCAACCAGGGTTGTTTCATATGAATAAAGGTTGGTATCAATGTCATTCCTCCAACCAGTACCAGCTATTATGCTATGTCTATTGCATGCTGCTCAATTTATGTTCTATAAACTTGCATTTCTGATCTTCCTGCATCCCAGCATCAGCAAAGATGTTTGACATGAGTATATATCCAGCAGCGCAACAAAAGTCCAGACTGACTACTTGGTCAAAACAATGCCTACCTATCTCTATGTTCCCATGCATTCTGCAAGCATTAAGCAGAGATGTCCAGCCGACAATATTGGGTTGCAAAGAATCCCTAAGTAAAATGTTGGCCTCATTTAGACACCCCGAACGACCCAAAAGGTCAGCCATGGAGGTGAAATGAGGAATGCCTGGTGTAATCTCATGAGCTTCTTGCATTGATATGAAATAATGGCGGCCTTCATCCACTAGACCTCCATGACTGCACGCAATGAGTATATTAGTAAATATAATCTCATCAGGACATAAACCCTTCTGTTGCATCATCTCAAAGCACTTTGACACAAGTACAACTTCACCATGCTGAGCATATCCTGCAGTAATTGCACCCCATAAGACCAAAGTTTCAGAGTGCAACTCATTGAAGATCCTGCATGCCTCATCTAGGCTCCCACATTTTGCATACATATCTATCAGTGAACTTCTCAAAGTTGCATCTAGTTGAAGTCCACTTTCAGCAATTTGTTCATGGATGTGCCTTCCCTTCACTATGGATCCTATGCTTGCACACGCTTTTAGAGCTGTAGAAAGAGAACCTGCATCTGGATTTATTCCATTCTCTCTCATCTTGTCAAAATATTTCAGGGCAACATCACCTCTATGCTGTAAATATCCTGTAATTACTGCATTCCACGAGCCCACATAAGTGTTTGGCAACGTATCGAAGACTCTACATGCATCTTCCATCCTGCCACATTTAACATACATGTCAACAAGAGAGCATCCCACAACAGGATCCAATTGCAATCCGCTGTTCATAACCTGGTCATGGATCAACCTCCCTTCCTCTAAGGCCTTTAAACCTGCACATGCCTTCAAGACTCCTGAAAATACAACATTGCTTGGCTTTATATCCTCCTCTTGCATTTTTTCAAAAACCCTGAGAGCAAGGCTGCATTCAGAGTGATCTGCATATCCTCCAATCATTATGCCGAACGAGACCACATCCTGGTTTGGCAGCTTATCAAATAGTTTACACGCCTCCTCCAGATTGCCGCATTTAATATACATATCAACTATGGTATTTTGGACAACAACATTAGATCCAAGCCCACAATCAATAATGTGGCAATGGAGAATCCTGCCCTCTTGTATGGCTCTTAGAGTGGCATATAATTTCAAGGCACTTAAAAATGTGATCCTGTCTGGTTTGAGACCACTCTCTTGCATTTTCTCATAGCATGCTAAAGCAATTTGACCTTCACCATTATGAACAAGTCCCTCAATTAGCACTCCCCAAGTTACCACATCTAGGGCTGAAATTTTATCAAATACCTTGAAAGCTTCCTCTAGGCTTCCACATTTAGCATATGCATCAATGAGAGTGCTTCCCATGACAATATCTGATTTGAGCCCATCTTCAATGACCTGCACATGAACAACCCTGCACCGGCTTATTGCTCTCATACTCATACATGCTTTCAAGAGACCTAAAAACATAGCCCTTGTTGGACTTACATCCTCTTCCTGCAGTTTCTCATAATACTGCAATGCAACGAGCCCTTCCCCATGTTGAGCACATCCTGCAATGATGGCCCCCCATGAAACCACATCTGGACTAGAGAGATTATCAAAAACTTTACATGCTTCTTCAAGGCTCCCACATTTTGCATACATATCAATAAGGGTGGTTCTAACAACATCTGATAGAATCCTGCTTTCGATAATTTGGCTGTGGATGAGCCTCCCATGCAGAAGGCCACATGTTGCTGCACATCCCTTAATTGCAGCGACATAAACATGGTTATCATTCCTCACACCTGACCATTGCATTCTGTGGTGCAATTCATTTGCGTTCTTACCTTGACCAAGATTGGCATTTGCAGATATAATAGCAGTCCAACTATGCGCACCTGGTTTCGTTATTTTCGTGAAGACCCAGTTTGATTCAAGTAGCCTTTCATGGTGAGAAAATAGGCGGATCAAATGGTCCCCCAAAGCAGCAATTGAATCCAACCCACTGTGCGTTAGACGAATTTGCAGTTTCCTGAAACATTGCAGGTCTTTTATTTTCTCACATCCCTGCAGAATGTCGTAGGCATCATCCCTTGATAAGGGAATTCCATCCATGTCCATGAGCTCGGCCGTTTTGAGTGCCTCATCGATCTGTCCAGCATGGCGAAATCTTCGGAGATGTGTAGAGTTTCTACTAATCATCCAGTAAGAGTTTCAAATAGGAAATTGAAGGGATGACGACCAAGACATTCCAGAGTTACTCCAATCTCTGCATTCCAGCCATAAATTTTACGTTATCATCTTGTATCTTCCAGTTCGTAGTGAAATCTTCAAGACTCTAGCATATTGTTCTATTCCTGCTTCTAACGATGGCTACAAGGCAGTTATCTCTTTCCATAACAACCTGGTGCCCGCAAGTTTTATAGTTGAGATCAGAGCTCAGCATTGGTTGCAGTGGTGTTACCCACCAGTAATACATTTTGTTTGTTCTTACGCCAAATGCCATAAACACCTAGCGTGTTATAAAAACACAACACAAAACCACCATAAAGCTCTTGGCCTTAGTTTTTGGGTTGCCCCTCAATAGAGTGCCATGATTTAAGAATATTGTGATATATTCTTTGTCTACGGCTATGTACTTTTGGGATTTGAGGGACACCTGAGGACATATAGACGGTGTGAATTTTATGGAGTCTGGGTGGAAGGTGGGGGTGCGATCTCAGCTTCTTGTATCGAAGCAGAGGGGAACTTTGTCCTCCTGCAGCGACTAAGGGCAGGGGCATGGGCATGACAAAAGGGGCAATCAGAAGATGGACGGCCTCCTCCTGTGCACAATTTGCAGATAGGTTGAATCACACTATGACATGGTTGTAGCCTTCCGGAGACATAATCTCATGGAATCACCCTATGAGGCTACTCCAGATTACATCTTCCTGGTCCGATGAGGCAAGAAAGGGGGAAATCCTTTCCAGGGCACGGTGTTTCCATGGGTGGCTAGAGGATCGTGGTTCCGTCAAGCAATCACGCATCAGGAGATCTCAGATCCATACCCGGCCTATAAGCAGTGACGGACTATAGACATAGCCACAGTAGGGAGCATTGTAGACACGCTAGGCAAGGTTCCACCCCCTCTGGTGCTCAGCCACAATGCCCCATTATAGTCCAAACATACCTGGGGACATGTCATAATATTTATACGTATAGCATATAAATACGTGGAATGTCACATTCTACCCCCTTGGAATAATGCTATCCTCGGCATTGAACATTATAAGGTAATATATACATTAGGAAAAGGCAACATACGTACTTTATCATATAATAGAGAAGATTACAATTAGATCATAAGTGATCAAAAGTTTTGGACCGAAGTCCTTCCATAATATAAACATAGAATAACAAGTTAAGATGCACAATGACAAGGTCCTCAGTGGACCATAAGGAACACACCTAAGAAAGCACTACATGGCCCCAAAAGTGAGCCGTCAAAGAACTGCAGATGCCGCCATATGCACTACTCACCTGCAGGATTACAGTACACTAGTACTTAATACAATTATGTAAAGTTGTGGTTGAAGGGACCACCCCCTTAGAAAGAAAAGAAATAAAAATGAAATTGAAAATGGGGAAAGCCTATGATACCTAAGGCTTGCAATTCGTCTCGGCATAAGGAATGGCATAGTTCCCATTATAGTCGTAGATGGTTGCATCCTAATATGCCTATATGAAAATCCCCCATCCTAGGATGCATCTACCGCAACCCCTCTGCATGATCCCTGTCGGGTCGAATACTCAACTACATACCGTTGGAGTCGATAGCATCGTGGATAGTCCAGCCCTGGCATTGCCGCATAAAGTCGGGGTAAGCCTTATCAAGGTTCTGTTTACGGACCTAAGTGGCATCCTCTGTTGGCAAGTGTTTCCACTTAACCAAGTACTGCAATATCTGGGTTCTTCTCGTTTGCTTATATGATCTGTCGAGAAGAGCTTCTGGGACAATTGACAATTGCTCGTCTGTCATTTCCAAAAGTGTTGGCGTATCAAGAATCTCATGTTTGTCTGCTGTACTCTTTTATCGACTTCGTGCTGCCAACAAATAACCGCGGACTTCTTCTACCAAGGCTTGCATATTGGTAAGCAACTGCTGTGAGACTGCCACCTTAGAAACTGGGTTATGCCATGTGTCTGGAGTAAGGCATTGGTAGCCATAGGTAATCATAAAGGGAGACATCTTTGAAGATTCCACTGTCTGAGGGTGATACGCTGTACTCATGGCGAGCTTGGTTTGTATAGTGTTAAAGAAGTCCTTTCAAAAAGCACTAACAAACTTAGGATCATGATCCGAAGTAATGGTTCGTGGTATCCTATGGAGTCAAAAAATCTCTTTGGAAAGTAAGAGTACCATATCCAAAGCAGTGTCGGTGGTGCGGCATGGCAAGAAATGCACCATTTTAAAAAGCTTGTCGTCTAGACCCATCAAGGCATCAAATCCTCTAAGTGTCCATGGAAGACCCACAATGAAATCCATGGTAATGACTTCCCATTTTGCATTGGGAACGTCCAGAGGTTCAAGTTGGCCTGGAGTCCTTAACTGCTCTGCTTTTGTCTGCTGGCAAAGTTGGCACTGCTTAATGTAACGGGCAATATGCTTCTTCATACCAGGCCAGAAGTAACTGGATCTTATCTTGAAATACGTCTTCATGAATCCAGTGTGACCAGCTATTGGACTGTTACGTTGTCACGGAGAATGAGTCTTCTAACTCCTGATGATTCGGGCACACGTAACTTATCTTGATAATATAAAAGATTACCGTCCTTCTTATAATGCTTGTATGTTTCCCGCTTCCTGTCTGTCCTAGCCTCCTTAGAAAGGCTGCTCCACACTTCACAAATCTCGAGATCAGTTGGAAGAGATTGCTCAATATTCTTTCCAAACTCACTTGCAAGAGTGGAAATAGCATTACAATGCGTACATGTTATCAACAGGTGCCGAGATAGGGCATCTGCAACAACATTATCCTTACCGGGTTTATACAAAACCTCAAAGTCATATTCTTCCAAAAATTCTATACGGCTAAAACGATAGCTAGAAGTAAGATACGGCGTCGTAAGATTTTCGCGTACGCGAAACCTTCTAATTCGCGTAAACAAGAAACCGGTTAAAAAAACGTAAGAGAAAAAAAATAAAAAATAAAAAATAAAAAATAAAAAATAAAAAATAAAAAATAAAAAATAAAAAATAAAAAATAAAAAATAAAAAAATCGAGCATACAAAAGCGGAAGGTTTCTTAGACTTGCGAATCAACATAAAAAATTGGCGTCTAATTTGAAATTTAATTCGGCGTACGCGCGAAATCCTATAAAAGCGTATGTGAAACTTTTTTCACAAGCATAAAGCGTAAAGATAAATGGTAGCAATTTTTTTTTTTTTTTTTTTTTGAAATTTGAAAACCAAGATAACGCCGGGAAAAAAAATCGCGTCACGCGGTTTTTCTTGTTCAAAAAAAAAAAAAAAAAAAACTTTCGCGTACGAAAATTTTCTTTTCCGACCGGCGACTAAAAAATATATAAAATATGTTTTTTCCAAAAAAATACGTATTTTTTAACTTTATACGTCAGGAATTTGAATTTCGTACGTACGGAACCTATCCCTGAAGAGCACACAATTTTTATATATAAACAATTATTATAAAACTTTCAAGCTAATGCCAAATCCTTGGGCATAATGGCGATTCTCTTGGCGTGAATAGTGCAAAGGTTTGTGTCACCCAGAAGAGCAACCAAATAATCCTCTGCAGCTTCCTATAGAGCAAGGATAGCATGTGTCTAGAAGCGCAGATCAGTCTTGAATTCTTGGACGATCTCCCGCACCAAGCGCTGGAAGGGCAATTTGCGTATCAAGAGCTCCATGGATTTCTGGTATTTCCGGATCTCCCTCAATGCAACAGTACCAGCCTTGAAACGGTAAGTCTTCTTTTGGCGCTTAGGCAGCAGGGGCAAAGGAAGTGTCTTGCTGCCAGTGGTTGGGTGATTAGCCCTTCGGACTAGGGCATCATGGCGCTCCACACTCTTGGTTTTTCCGCCCCCTCCTGCTGCTTGTGACTGCTTCTTGTACTGTCCTCCCAACTGTTGAGGGGTCTTCTTGTGCTTTCTCTGGATAGCACAGCCTTCGGACTGGTCCTGAACTTGTGTTTGGGCCTCTACTTCCCTTATACACTCGGCTACCCTCTGGGCGTGCTACTCCAGTCGCAAACGGACTTTGGTGCATCTATGTATCTCTTCAAGATAGCGTCCCGACATAGCTGCCATCTCTAGTTCGACACGCTGCTGAAGTAGGAGGATGAAGTACTCAGGGAGGTCATCCCAGATAAAGGTCTGTGTCCTCTCTTCATAATAATAAGATGGCAGGATAGGGGGTTGCCATTATCAATAAACTCGCCATTTCCAAGATAAACGAACTCCTTTCCCCTAGTTTGTGTGTCTCCTCTTGCTATTTCTCGGGCAGCAGCTTCTAAAGCCATATCCATTACTCTTCGTGACTCGACCCAGGCAGCTTCGATATCATCCCGCATTGAAGATTTTGGCAGGGGAAGAACTTGGTGATGATCAAAATCTTGGGCTGCTCTACCAATGTGTACATCTCCCCTAAAGCATTAAGCTTCAGAAGGAAGCGCTCGATTAAGTGAAATATTGGAAAGGGGATCCTCCCTCCCGACTTAAAGTGCAAAACTAACTAGTCCAAAAGGAGTTCTATCTTCTTAGGATCTGTGGCGAGAAGCTCCCCAAGAATGGCGAAGATTTGGATGATGCTGAGAGTTTCATAGGTTTGTTCCATACGTATGCGAGCCATCTCACCAGAAGACATAGGGTTTAGGATAGAAGCACGATGAGGATTAGCGGCGCTAGGTAGGGTGGGTAGCAAGGTAAGTGAGCAAGGTTAGCTATGGCAGTCGAGCTCAGTCCGGTGGCTATGGCATTCAAGGGCGGTGGAGACATAAAAGGAGAATGCAAAAATAAGAAACTTCCAGAAAGATTTGAATTCAATTTTTTTTTTTTAAATACTTATGTGGGGAAAAAATTATATGTATAACAATACGACGGACGCGTATTTCAATGCCGAGGACGTTTCGGACATCCCAAATTCAATTTCAAACACTCAAAATGTCATCGGCACCGATTTTGGTTTTTAGCCAAACTGTTGATGTTACCATCCAGTTCGAGAGTTTCTCTAGGCTAATTAAAGTGTTCCCATTGCAATGGAACAAAAATTAGCTCAATCCGTGTCTCCTAGAGAAAGTTATGATCCTGGGAAGTAATGGACCTTATTCAGACAAAAACTCAACATATCCTTACCCTAATACCTCATAAAAATTTGCCCTAACTACCCCGTTCTCACCCAATTAGCCATACCCATCCTCCCTACCAGTGTCTAAGTACCCTATGTTAAAAAAGAAAAACTCTCCCTTACTAGTAAACGGTCTAACGAGTTAGAATATGGCTAGTGCAATGATCTAGTCCACCAGCTCCAGGGAATCAACCGACGGTCAAGGCCTCCAGATAACAACGGACGGAATCATGACAATGGCGTTGGTTGGCATAGAACAATGGCTAGGGTAGTCCATTCCATCCGCCCCTCATGTGCACACTTTGCAGATTGGTTGAATTACGCTATGACATAGCTGTAACCTTCTGGTGACGTAATCTCATGGAATCACCCTATGAGACTACTCCAAGTTACATCTCCCAGTCCGATGGGGCAGAAAAGGGGGAAATCCTTTCCAGAGGACGGTGATTCCATGGATAGCTAGAGGATCGTGGTTCCGTCAAGCAACCACGCATCCGTACCTGACTTTAACCCTCTAAAATCCATAGGCAACCGCGGCATGCCTATCGAGCCTAGGACGTCCCTATAGGCACGTATCCTGCGATCTAGGAGGTGCCAGATCCATACCCGGCCATACACAATGATCGAATATAGACCTAGCCACAGTAGGGAGCCTTGTAGCCACGTTAGGCAATGTCCCACCCCCACTTCACCACCATGATCCTTGTCAGGTGCTCAACCACACCATATCGTCGACAGCCAGGAGGGCTCTTGTGCACAGGCCACATTTAATGGGTTTTAAAGGGTTCTAGCTAGGAGCATCTTTATTCCTAGGTAGCTTTTAGGTCTCTACTCCCCTTTAACCCCATACCCGATTCGACGGTTAGTCTGTAGCTTAGCTGTGTTATCTGTAGGATAGCGCCCCTGTTGGGCATTTGTTGTGTGCATTTCTTCTGTTTCTCTGTGTTCTCTCTGTGCTTTAATTGTAGGAACTAACCCTTGATTGCAAAGGTGAGTTCTCTTTATCTCTGATTCGATACTTGCTCTTAAATGATGGATTGATAGTTCTTTGCATAGTATTACTCTTGAAATGGGGGAATTACGGGGGGTAGAGACCTCTGAGCCCATGTATTATAGTATGCTCCTAGATAGAGAGCCTCAGTATTATCCCATTAGATGCGGCACGGGTACTGAGAGACCAGGGTCATAGATGCTATGGATTGGCTTAGCACCAAACAAGGGACGATGGTGAAGCGGGGGTGGGGTCTTGCCACGAACATAAAAGGCTCCCGAGACTCCTAGGTGGACTAGGCCTAATAGCCGGCCCGGTGAGCTAAGGCGCGATCCGGTAGGGTATGGGTCCGACACTCCCCGGGTACAGAGGTGTGACCCGCATGGGGCATCCTGTACTTTGAGTAGATTTAGAGGCGGCAGTAAATTAGAATGCCGGATGGGGGTAAGCTGATGCGCGCGTATTCTCTAGTTCACCCATGGAACCACCGCGTGATCCTGGAAGGGGACACTTCCCGACCGCCTCATCGACCGGGCGTCATGAACCTGGAGTAGGCTGGGCGGGGTGATACCTCGAGCCTGCGTCTCCCGGAAGGCTATAAGCGAAGCCATAGCGTGAATCGACCCATCCGCAAAGTGTGCACGGGGAGGGGCGGATGGAGTGGACAACCCTAGCCGATGTTCTATTCCAGATAACGCGGGTTATACCTCTGTCTGATCTCTTGAGGCCGGAGCCGTCGGTCTATCCTCACGGAGTCGGGAACGGGGTAGAACACGGGGTTTGGGTGTTTTCCTTAGGGTTAGATGCATATTCTTTGCGTTGGTATTTGGATGGATGTTCCACCCTTCGTGGTGGTTATTTATATGTATTTGTCTTTGTGTGCTAACATGTATTCACGCTTCCGCTGACGTAGGAGTCCCATCACTGGGCGTGGGCGAATGACACCTCCGTGTCCTTCACACCGCCATCTCTATAGATGGCCCGAGATAGGCGGAGGGTTCGCCCGCGGGCGTATATGGTCGCCATGGGGAAAGTCCCCGCATGTATCTGTACGGGGTCGTATATATTCGAGGGAGCGTCCACGGTGGTATCGAGCCATGATTTTGGTGGACGGATCATAGCGCCATGTCAAACTTCGTTAGATCGTTAGCTAGTGAGTGAGGATTTTGGAGTAGTATGAGATTTGGGTGGTGTAGTAGATGTCGTCATGATTGACTTAATGTGGTTTAAGTGGGATTAAGAGGAAGGTGTGCCGGTGCAAAACCCTAACCCTAAGTGGCGGGGGGGGTACCCGGGTGTTCTTGGCGACGGTGGCGACATCGAGGTAGGGGTGCCCGCCACCCTAATTAATTAAAAAAAAAAAAAAAACCCTAACCCTAAGTGGCGGGGCGGGGTACCCGGACGCTCTGGCCGTAGAGTAGCAACGAGGGTAGGGGTGCCCGCCACCTTTAAAAAAAAAAAAAAAAAAAAAAAAAAAATTAAAATTCTTTCCCGCCCCCCATTTCAACCCGTGGACACGCCACTTATAACCCAATAGTCTCTCAATTTTGCCAACTCTATTGATGTAATATGTATATATTCTATCCCTTTGTTACACACACCTAATAATCTGTTTTGCCTAGTTAAACATCCTTTTTAGCAAAAGGTACATCCTGGGATTGAACCCCTGACCTTCTGCACACAAGCCAACACCTTTACCAATGAGCCAACTTTCTTTTTATGTAAAGTTTATGTTTTATAAACATTCTTATACACATCTAATGTTTTATTTCTAGACCACAACTTTTTTTTAAAAGAAAGGGGCATATTGTGGGATTGAACCCTTGACCTCCTACAACAAAGTCAACACCTTTACCAATGGGCTAAGTTCCTCTATTGAGGAATATAATAGTTCTCGTTTTATTTATAGTGGTTTTGTTTTCTATTTTAATTAGAAAACTACCTTCTATAGATCCACGTTGTGGAGGCAACAACTCCGCCAGAGTAAGCAGTCTTGCCATAGCCACGGGAGTCGGCCGGATAACTGTTAACCATACTTAAAGCTAGTATCCCCTAGGAATAAACCAACCAAATGAAACGACGTAATCTAGCAAGTCCGGCCAACTTGTTATGATAACATCAACTCACTTGGTGGGACTAATTCCGGAATTTAATTAACGACGACGGGGCAATTCTCTAGAATAGCAGCATGTGTTATATCCTTGGATATTCTTTAAGCGACGATAATAATGTCCAGTTATCGGCGTTCCTCGACCTATATTTTTCCTGTGGTAGATGCCTTGATAACACAATTTCATACTACATTCAATCCATACTACATTCATATGCTTTATATTAGACCTTATTTGACGTTATACAAGTAATGTTTTATAAACATAATTCTAATTAATGTTGCCTCTCTCTAGTGTCTTTGTCGTCCAACTGACTAGGGACTGCCATGCACCACCCCTCTAGACCATCGGTTTGGATTCCTTTGATCCTACCACCCTTCAATATTCCTTCTCATTGGTCCTCTTCCTTTTATGGATCACTTTCCCTAAATCATGACACATACTCTGTAATACGTAGTGAGTCCTTGTGTGGGTACAAACCTTGGTATCATTTTGTACCAAACTTCACCGCCTATATGGCTATGAGTAGTTATCTGCGCCACACGCCTGTCAAATTGACAGCAGTCTACCCTCTTTTGGACTTGTCCTTCTGTACATTCCAATGGCCTCCAACCATTGTTGACTAATCACCCCCTTCTACGCTATCTAGATCGCGTTGGGCCGAAGTCTTTCCAACTATTATTTTAGTGCCTAAACGTCATTAAGTTCCGCAAATGAACTTACATATTCCAAGGGATTACGTCAAGATCCAAGGGGACCGTACCACCCAAAGACCTTTCACGATAGGCCTCCTCTGTCCAGAGATTTTGTGTTCAAGTCTCTAGGGGTCCGTCATATGTCCTCATGGACGATGCCAATATGGCATGACGTACAAATGTTGTCTACCTATCTATCTGTTTATTAAAAATGTCCTTGGTGAATTCAATTCACCATGTTATCCTAGGACATGCAAGTCTTCTTCCCTGAGCCATACACCAGATCTTTAAAGAGTTTTTCAGCTCTTGCTGCCTTTCAAGCCGCAGGTATACCTTTGCATGTTAGCAAAGACTACCCATCATCTTAGGAAATAACCTTCCTCTCCAGATTACTAAATATCATTCATAAGGATCCTTTATTCCTTCTCTTCTTCAATATGTTTTCTATGTCTATGATCGATTTTGATTATCACGGGCCCTTACATACGCCCACATTACACATTTCAAGCTTGGTTTGTGACCTTTATTGATGGGAGTCACCAATCCATTTTACTCCTTCACGTTATTCATTAATCGTCTTGTGGCTTTTAAGCCGCTATTATATGTTCCATATATTGTTGACCCACCTATCATTGGGGGTTATGAGTTAGCATTGTCCTACATCCTGGAAATGTTAATTATTACATTTCTCTGTCATGATGCTATCACATTGTTGTAGCATTCCCAATGACTTGGCATACTCGTTCAAGCCATAGTCATGCCCTAAGAGTGGGGTGAGCCATTATTAATCGTAAATTACACGGGTCATCAAGGTGCACGCCTAGTATTTTGTGAGCCTTTCTACAATTACCTATGTTTGAGATAACCCGGACTTGTATCCATGTTTGGGTCCTATATATCCTAACTTACACCTCCATGTAACCCATGCTCTTCACCTCTGCCTGATCCGGCTATGAATCATGTGGAAAAGCTAGTTTTGGGTGTCTATTCAACACACATTTTAACTTTTAGCATGTAACTCCTATTTGATACCTATCCTGGAATGGTATTGTTGTACTATTCAACCCCTTTAGCCTACAACGGAGTGAATGTTGTTTGCTCATCCCGAATATACTCTAAACCTTCACCAGTAACTTTGGGATACACTCGTCTTTCTCTCCTTGTGTCGCCACTTAGATTACCTCTCCAGCATGTTTATCGTATGTGTACATGCTATGTACATAACAAACATATATCCTTATCCCACAATGCTAGAGCTCTGCTCTAACTTAGCTGAAATGTAACCTTCGTAGTTCTTATGATGTGGATGTACCACCTACTTCCCAAATGGGCAGGGGCCAACTCTATGTTGGACTTGTACATGCTGATGTATTCACATGTGCAGGCCACTAAGCAATACGTCACCTGCCCATGTATAGAGGGTTGCTGATGGCCCGACTTTTCCAGTTTTATCTTACCTACATGTGTTAAAATCTCTTCTTCTTCTTATTGTTACGGTGATGTTTGATATCGGACTTCGGTCCTTAAACCTTCTTATGATAAGTATGTCAAATGCACCTTGGTGCTTAAACTCTTCTATGTTTTAAGCTTTCATGCTATTACCTTTGGAAATAAGGAATTACCTTCCTTTTATGTATACTTCCTTCTATTGCGGTTTTCGATTAACCGGTCATTTGTTTAACTAACCCCAATCTTTGAGGACAGCATTATTTCTAAGAGGGGAGAATGTGGCGTTCCATGTATTTATATGGTATACATTATAAATAAAGTGCTGAATCACCCAATAAAGGTATGCCACCATGGAGTATCTTAACCTAAGGGGTTGACCTAAAAGGGATGAATTTAAACTTATGGTACTTTAACCCGTTACATAAACTATAATTTTCCCATGGGATTATGCCATAGTTCCAAAGGTTTCTACCACAGTCCAAGGCCTTTTCTAAAGGTTCCTTCAGTTAATTTGCGTTTCGCCATGTTTTGTCACACCTAACCTATTTTTCTTAAGTTAGTATGTCAACCTCAACTTTTGATCCTTTTGAATGTTGTCGTCTTTGGCTCCCTCATAATGAAGCGAAGGCACTAAAACCTCCTGGTCTTCTAATAGGAAAACCCAATGTTTCAATCTTCGTTAGTAACCGCCATATGATTATCCAATTCCTTACCCTCTTAAGGGTTTCAAAGTCATAATCTCTAACGGGTCTATGCCATAAGGCAACGGATCCCTCCGACCTCTACTTCCGGTTACCTACAATTGTTCCCCCCCGAGTAGGGTAACTCTTAGGATATATGGACTACTAGTCTATATAATCTCACCCCTTCTGATCTATACCTCTCGTCTTGATTTTTATTGGGACATGGAATTTCTATCTATTGCCCTCTTCTCGGTTATCCCTAAAGATGTAATCACCAAAGTCGTCGTACTCCTTCTTCTCTTCTGTCAAGGGGACGCGATTTGATACATCTTTTTATTCCCAAAACCAAATAAATGCTCTCAGCTTATAACGTTCAAGTAATTCATTCATATCTGGAACCTTTGAGTAGTCAACCTCTCATTATCGATTATTCCAATACCGTTCCAACCATCCTCGGGATGTTCTTCAATGTGACATCACCTTATATGCTAGACTTACTCTAGCTATTCTCATTGATTTAAACTCTTCTCATCTCCCTTAGTAATAGCTTGAGTGCATATCTCTGGTGGACCATACCTTAACCCAATATCTTCGTATATAAGCATATCATTATGCTTCTTCTGTAAACAATTGTCACGTAACATGCCACCAGCCTTGTACGAATATTCTACCATCTTCCAATATGACATACATCTGGATGTCACAATCGACATCCTTGATATCCTCGCTAGTGTAGTATTTGATACTACTAAGTCCTTCCAACATCCAAGACCGCTACGTTGTTATTATATGATATAGTAACATGTGTGCACCAACCTTAAGTCTATACTCATATGTAACTCGTTGACATAGGTATCTAGCTATATTCATACTTGCGGCCAACTTATTTCCTCAACTTGGTTATCTAGTACCATACACATGTTGTGGTTTCGACACCACTAGCCTTAGTTTGCCTTCCTCCTCAAGCTCTAGTCATTACTTCCGTATTCATATGGAATATGAACTAAAAGTTCTAGTATATATCCTATCTTCTTTCAGTTATGTTTTACTATTAAATGGTCCTAGCACATATATACCAATGCGGAATTACTCCTCGGGATACACACACGATACCAACTCCAGAGCACATCCTCCTTAGTGAGATGTTCATTGGGCGCCTACCTTGTTCATCATTCCAAACTCTCTATATTTGAAATGTTGTTTACAACAACTTTCAAGCACCTCTTGTCTCCCACTTGTCGTGTGGGTATATTACTTTCGTCGGTTGCACCTGCTCCTACCAATTGTCGTCTTCTCTTCACCTTGTGTGCAACTACGTTCCACACTATTGTCCAGTCTTTTATTCGGCATCTTGATGCTCCCAACCGACATAAGATGTGGCCATTTCCTTAATTTATATATCATGCATAATGCTCCTGTATTTAACTAACATCATTAAGCGTATCCACATCATTACGTGGTCTTCTTTCTCGTCTATAATCTTGCGTCTTTATTGCACACCTCAGAAACAACAATATCCTTGGGAAACGCAATATATGCATAAATCCTTAATCCGTACTTTATGGATCCGCATCCTCATACCACATTATTCTCTACCTTTCCGCGCATTATACCTCCATTCAAGTAGCAATAGCTATAAAATGTCGAACCCTACACTTCTGAAGTGGTCTTCCTTTCAAGAGCTGGGTACTTATAATTCAGATCCACCTTAGTATAGTACCTCTCTAACGGGGTCGATGGTAGATAATCATAAACCACTTCTCCATCAGATATATGGTGCTATATCCAGTCTCCTTCTACGTTGAATGGCAATATCCATCATTATATAATAGCCTCAAGCGGGACCAGGCATGTCTTCGATACTTCCGCCGTGGACACCATAGTCACAACTGTCATTCTGTGATACAGGAGGATTGCATGGCCATAGCACTGCCAGATAGCGACCCGGGCGGTACCAGTTACGTCGAATGTATCTGTGAGATAGACTAGAATAGAGTGAGCGTATAGAAAACATTAAAGATAATTAAAAGGACCTAATTAAACACATGATCAAACATAATAAAAGGAGATAATTATGTATGTCTTACACAAACTTCTGAGAGAATAACGAGACTTAGATTATCTTAGAGGGTTATGAATAGTAGTTGATGAAGAACGTGTGCCTGTAGTTCATATTAGAGTATAGGGGTAAAAGTGTCAGATACAGTACGACATAATTGTATTAAAGGGTAAGTCTAAATGTGAGGGGCATGTCAAATACTGAGGATAGGACTTTATGAGTTGTCAAAACTATAACAAAATTCGGATACAAAATTAAATTAGCGCTGACAATAAAATGGATTGCAAAGCGACGGGAGAATATAATACATATACACAGAAGTTAATATCATTAGAATCACTTTCTACTAAACAGTGCGAGCTTAATAACTCCGTATTATATAATATAAGAACAAATAGAAGTTGCTTGTGTCTATACCTGTCCATAATATATAATCAATTACACGTGTGTATAGAAAGAATGAATTCAAAATTAGCTATACTCTGAAAACAGTGAGACTTCCACACATCTTGACTGTTCACTTTCGACGGTCCTAAAAGATGGTCATGTCTGACCTATACCTCTACCTTTTATATCCCAGAGTTATAAATTGCACATTACAAGTCATTTCAAACTTAATCACTTTGAACATGACAAAGTCTGTGTGACCTATAATCTCACGCTATCTCTTTAAGGAGGGGAGACTTCCTTCCAATGTACGATGTATTGGGGAGAATGTGACGTTCCACATATTTATACGTCTTTTTAAGTATAAATACGTGACACGTCACTATGAATAATTAATGGTACATTAATTATTCATAAGCTAAGGTTAGCTATGTTAATAATTAAATTATAAAGGTGGAAACCTAACCTTAAACCCTAATTCGAATTTAAGGCTTACAGGGTTTCCATTTTGGACACCCAAATTAGGGCTTTTGTGCCCCAATTCGAATTAGGAGCAATTGGAGATGGGGGAGGAGGAGCAGTGACCCGGGCACCCTTGAAAGAATCGAGATGGAGCCATCCCAAGCCCGATTCGATTGGTTAGTCTGTAGCTTAGCCGTGTTATCTCAGGATAGCCCATGTTGGGCATTTGTTGTGTGTATTTCTTGTTTCTCTGTGTTCTCTCTGTGCTTTAATTGTAGGAACTAACCCTTGATTGCAAATGTGAGTTCTCTTTATCTCTGATTCGATACTTGCTCTTAAATGATGGATTGATAGTTCTTTCATAGTATTACTCTTGAAATGGGGGAATTACGGGGGTAGAGACCTCCGAGCCCATGTATTAGTATGCTCCTAGATAGAGCCCAGATTATCCCATTAGATGCGGCTGTGCACAAGAGACCACCGGGTCATAGATGCGATGGATTGGCTTAGCACCAAACAAGGGACACAAGTGGTGAAGCGGGGGTGGGGTCTTGCACGAACATAAAAGGCTCCCCGAGACTCCCTACGGTGGACTAGGCCTAATAGCCGCCGCGGTGAGCTAGGCGCGATCCAGCCGGGTATGGGTCGACACTTCACGGGTACGAGGTGTGACCCCATGGGGCATCACATGTACTGAGTAGATTTAGGGCGCAGTAAGTCGGGCACGGATGCGGGTCACGATGCGGCTTGCGTATTCTCTAGTTCACCCATGGAACCACTTTGTGATCCGGAAGGGGGCTTCTCGACGACTGCCTCATCGGACCGGGGGCGCCATGAACCCCGGAGTAGGCTCGCGGGGTGATACCTCGAGCCACGGGCGTCTCAGGAAGGCTATAGCGGCCATGGCGTGAATCGACCCATCCGCAAAGTGTGCAGGGAGGGGCGGATGGAGTGGACAACCCTAGCCGATGTTCTATGCCAGCCAACGCCGGGTTATACCTCGTCTCACTGATCTCTTGAGGCCGAAGTCCGGTCTATCCTCACAGAGTTCGGGCGGGTAGAACCACGGGGTTTGGGTGTTTTCCTTAGGGTTAGATGCATATTCTTTGCCGTTGGTATTTGGATGGATGTTCCACCCTTCGTGGTGGTTATTTATATGTATTTGTGCTGTGTGCTAACATGTATTCACGCTTCCGCGACGTAGGAGTCCCACTGAAGGCGTGGGCCGAATGACACCTCCGTGTCCTTCACGCGGGCATCTCTCTATAGATGGCCCGAGATAGACGGAGGGCCCGGCTCGTGGCGATATGGTCGCCATGGGAGGGGAAAGTCCCCGTATGTATACGGCCGGGGGTCGTATATATTCAGGGAGCGTCACAAAAACTGTAGGCGAGTTTCTCTTTTTGCTAGAGAGAGTGGATAAGCATGTAACTTGTTCCAACCATTGCTGCAGACTGCTGCGGATTCTGTTTGCACGGGAGGCTCATGCAGAAATTTATAGGCTAAATACAGATATTCTAGCTGTCTTTGGCGTTCATCTTGATTGGAAGAGGCGGGAATAATCGTTTGGTTTGCTATGTAGCTGGCATTGCTAATAGCTTGGTTTATTGCTGATCAGGTATATCGAAGCAATTGGTAGACATATCCAAGGGATTGGTTTGAGGATTGAGAGGCTCTGATACCAAAATTGATATAAATACAAATCTCATGGCAAAATATTAATCTCTGAGTAAGAGCAAACAAACAAAAGATAATTCAAATAACAAAATTAGGCTAAGCTCACCATTCAACCGGGCTATCCTGAGCAAGAGAAATCTAGAGAAGGCTGAGTTTTCGAAAGGATTGGCTTAAGGAAAGAATTCAATTGAACACTAGAACGCCTGCTCTAGCAAGAACACAAATGTAATTGAACTAATTAAAAGAATGGCTTGAATAGGATTTGGATAAATCACCAAAAGAATAGAAAGATTTCGCTTTTCAATTCCATACAGAAGCATTCAGCAAAAGATTATCTCAGAAGGTATTTCTTGTAGAGTACGGAATGGAATATGAGAGATCCAAGAACTTGATGATGGCCTTCAGGTATCAGATTTGGTTCGTCTGGAGTCGCCAGCCATCAGAAGTGGTTGCTAAGGCCGAGTCGCTGATTTGCCTGTCCCAGAACTACTGTAGTAGCCAGCCATGTCGTCAAGTTGTCCGCTACTCCTTTTATGGTCTGCAATAAGCCTTTTAGAAAAAGGCTTCGATGCCTTCTATTAATTTAAAGGCTTTGCCTTTTATTAAACGTTTATTTTAACCCTCTTAAGAACCTAACCTTAAACATTAACAATAGGAATAGGTTATTTAACCTAAATACTTGATTACAGGGCTTGGCTTAAATGTTTTCGACTTTCTTTCTCTTTCCCTTGCTCATCATAACCACTCTCGCGAGCACCACCATATCAAGTTGAATATCTCTATTTCTGTGGTAGGCTTAGCATTCCATAGCAAAGGGTAAATTTCAGAGAATGCAGTTTTATTGACATATTAGGTTGAACAAGCAAAATTCTTGGTTTATGTTTGTTGCATTGGATATGCATTAATATATAGTGCATAGTTACAGTAGTATTGGGGGTCCATTCGGAATGCCCACTCTCTTTAATGCTGTTGACCTCTATATTTATCGTTAGAAGGTTGGCTTGTTGAGCATGAGGGTGGGGGAGCTCAGCTCATGCACCAAATCATTACGTAGCTCATATATGCCGATAATGTGGACCTCTTAGCTTACACCCAGATGATATGCAGTAGCATCCGGATGCCCCAGACACTTTCTGCTGGATCACTTGGAATTAATTTGGCCAAGGCTAAGGTACTGCTCGTCTCATCCTCACGTCAGACAAGGCCTCCCCTCTTCACTTATCAGGGGCAAAATGTGAAAGTGGCCTACAAGTATTTGGAAGTGGAGTTTTCCTTATCGCGAATTGGGATACTTCTATCCGACTCACCCTATCCGACTACGAGTGAAGGCAAGCTAGTTGGCACTATATGAAATGCAGAAAAACGGTTATAAACCAGAGCTGTAAGATTGTGTCCATCAGCTGCACTTGTTCAGGGCCTTGGTAGATATTTGCACATAATTCCAATAGAGGAAATCCCCACTGCTGTTTGCATAAGTTTGATGATTTTGGACAAGGTTTAGGAAGTCTTTTTACCACTATGTCTTGAACAATGTTTCTAGTCCAGAAGCTGCTTTTCCCCAGGCCCAACCAAACTCTATGAATGGACAAAATTAAAGTTTACAAGGATAACTTCAAGCAACGCTAATGCACTAGCATTGGATAGGAGGTTGAAACAATAATCCAAATCATAAACACAAGAATGCTCGGCTTTTGGCCTGGAATAGCAAAGCTTGGGACAATTGAACATATATATATGCAATGGAATCATATAAGGGGGCCAACTTAGTTACCAAATTATGCATGTTATCTTGCAACAGATATAATGAAAATCAAACCCTCCTGTAAGTTGAACATAAGCAGATATTTGCACATAACTCCAATCTAGACAACTCCCCCTGCTGCACGCATGAGCCCCATCAAACTACCTGTGCTTTCCATTTCATACAACTTTCATCTGGTCGTTCCCTCATATTTGATTGCAGCCCTCAAATGAACTTCCTCCAGGAATCTCCTCCGTCCATTTCATATATCCGTGACACATTCTGATTTCACCCCCTTCAACCCTAGGGTTCGGGCAACCAAAAAACCCAATAAAACATTTTACAATGTCCAATTTGCCCTAAATCCAAAACACCAAAGGGTAGAGTACTACTTTAATGGGACTAGGTCACCAGTTTAGGCCTTTTTTTTTTTTTTTTTTTTTTCTTTTAAATCATTTCGAGCGTTTACGTCCTTTCTTCAATATAGATTTTGATAGTAGTTGTGATAGCTTGCATTTTTGGGGTGAAAATGTTCAAGGCTCGTTTTCATCTTGCAATCTACACGTAAGTAACAGGGTTTGAATTAATTTACATCTCATAAATGCTTGCATCTTTTATCGTTTGAATACAGATTTTGATGTTTATTGTAGCCCATGCGGGATGAACTACAACCACAGACTCTACAACAAAGGCTCATGATTGGAGCTTCGAGATATGTAGCTCCCAAATTTGCCTTGCATGCTTATCACTCCTGTTGCTTTAGTATGGTCTTTGTTCTTGACAAATCAGTATTCTCTTATTCTTGCTAAATGAATATTGTTTGTTTTAAAATGATAAACTATCATTTTAATCTCTTATGTATAGATCACTTGTTCCCCATTTCTTTGGTTTGGTGCAGGCATGATGAAGGTGGTGGTTGCAGAGATTGATAGACATCTACTAAATTCTTACATATTCAGAATGTCCTCAAACTCTCACTCTTTTGCTAAAAAAGGAACTAGGCTCATTTTGTTCATATAGATCACTGGTTCCCCATTTCTTTGATTTGGTGCAGGCATGATGAAGGTAGTGGTTGCAGACAGATTGATAGACATCTACTAAATTCTTACGTATTCAGAATGTCCAGCTCAAGCTCTCACTCTTTTGCTAAAAACAAGGAACTAGGCTCATTTGTGTCCATTATGTGATGTGCTTGAATGACAGCTTCAGTCTTATAGTTATAGGGAATTTCTTTTTTCCTTTTTTTAGCCAAAACAACTATAAATTCAATTGTCCCTTTTCTCTAGAAAAAGCAAGAGCAGATGCAATGGTCCTTTGATCCTCTCTACAAATACAAGAGCAGATCCAATGTTAAAAAGGAATGCACTTGATTTTGTTTAGTGAATCTGCAAGAATATAGAAAAGATGTATACTGAGTTCAACATAAGCCTATTATCTGGCAAACAAGATATATAGATATGGATGGGGCGGACATCATCCATTTATCCAAATCGAGAGGGACATGTGTTTCAGATACTCATGTGCGAGATGTGATGAATTTGATTCCTTAGTGCATTGTCTGCTAGCAAGGGTTTGATATTGAAGAGCATGATGATGCATCACTCATGTGTTTAGATGCAAGCTTATGGATTATTCATTTATGCTAAACACTCTACATCTGTTTTGTCCTCTTTTACATCATGCATTATTGTCAACTGCTATTTTTATCCTAACATCTACTAATATTTTTTCCATGTTCCCAAAGGGGCAAAAAGAAGATTCCAAAACAAAACAATTACCACCGACACCGCAGTTTAAATTCTTCCTAAAGCCCCTTCATGTTTGGGTGCATATTCATACGAGGGGTGTCTTCAGGCATTGAGACTTGTCGAATTGGCATATTTAAAAGTTGTACCTCACTGAGACTTGTCGAATTGGCATATTTAAAAGTTGTACCTCACTTAGAGTCATAGATTATTTTTGGGAAGATGGGGTATATTGCATAGTGAGGTATGCTTCCACAAGATGGGATATATTATTATTATTATTATTGTTATTGTTGTTGTTATTATTATTATTATTATTATTATTATTATTATTATTACAAGAAATTTAAGATTTATTTGGGTGCCACAACATTTCTCTTTCCCAACCCCTTGTGTGTACGAAAGTGAGTAAAAAGAAAAAACTTGATGGTAGCCAACCCCTACAGTAGGTGGATTTTTGGGCAGTTGTAATGTTGTAGAGTGTAGCTATGAAATAATTTAGTGAGCACGGTGGATAATAGCAACGTTCTTAAAAAATCAAAATTAGAAGGCGAGCACCCCTAAATCAGAATTGGGAATGCAAGACATTTTGGACCCGATAATGGCAAATCAAAATCAAGATGAGGAAAACAAATAAACGAACTGTGCATGTATACATTCACTGTTGCAAATTTGAAAGATTTTGACAACCTAAAAAGAATAATAAAAGCAAAATATAAAGGTTAAGAGAAAGCCATAGATCCATTACCATTGCCCATAGACATGTTTCTAAGTCAATCTCTGAATAAGAAAAGCTCTGAAGATCTCTTTTGCAAAAGTCATATTTTACACCACAAATAGAAATATTTAGACGGGATGATTATTGTAAAGTAAAAATTGACGAGATACATATTTTTTGTGAGGCAATCTCTTGCAACCGAGATTGCTTTAATGGGTAACCTTGAGAGGTGCAATTTGTTTCCACTAGAAATCAACGAGCTTCCTTGGTTCCAACACAAAAAGTTGGAGACTCATACAATAAGTAACACAATTGATTTTCAACTGTTGATTTTTAGTTGTTTCCTCTAGCAGGGAGAGAAACAACATTTGTACTATAGCAGTTTAGAATGAACGATTGAGATTAAAACCTAGGGCAAAAGGACGACTATGATGTTTAGATAATAAGAACACTGACAACATATAGAATTAAATGCAATTATACGCCACTCTTAGAAGTGGGATGTTGCCGTATTGATGAGTATATATTTTTGGATATATGGGACCATAGACACCCATCCATAGTGCAAAGGTGCCACGTTTCTTTGAAGCATATCCTATATGTGGCAAGTTCATAGTAATCTAGCAGTACGAAACGTGAGGCTAAACTGATGGTGTGAGGCTAAATTGATGGCCACACTTGTTGTAGTCTCAGTACATGTTTCACTTTTAACCATTCTTTACACTCTATTTGAAACAATCTATCTATGAAAATCACTTTGATGGTGACTAGACAAATGTTAAATAAAGTATCATATCATATATACCGATATAAAATTATGGCATAAAAGATGCAACAATGTGCAAGCATGAAGAGTAGTATATTAGACATGAAAAGGATAAACAAAAGCTTTGCAACCAGGAGGAGAATTTATCTAAGTTTGGGGCAGGTATTTTGTTGAAGCTGATCGGGCCACAAGAAGGCACCGATGGCGTATAGGCGCTTGTCTTCAAGGGAACCCATGAGCTGAGCAGGCAAGCCATACTGGGTAAGGAGGAGATCGATCTGCCATTCAGGCATGCGTTCATAATCCGCTTTGGAGAAGTGAGCATAGTGAAGGGCATCTTGAAATCGTATGAAACAGTCCTTGGAGGGGCAGCAGGGGGCGCTGCTTCCCTTTTTCATTTCCTCTGCGTTCTTGCTTTACTACTTGAAATCTTTAGGATCCAATTTCCTGTCCTCTACAATGTAGAAAAGAAATCTTTAGGATCCAATTTCCTGTCCTCTACAATGGATCTTTCTTTTCTTGTGCCGGATTTAGAAAATTAGACATCACCGGATTTGTAGAAGTTTCCGCTCTGCCATATCACCAGTCCAGAGATAATCTTACCGTTTTTCCGCTCTGCCATATCACCAGTCCAGAGATAATCTTACCGTTCTTGTCCGTGTTAAAGCTCCCCCTGCTCCTCCTCCGCCGGATTTGGCTTCAGATCTAAATGAAAATGATTCAGACACTTCGGAAAGGGCTCCAATTGATGTGGTCACAGTTTTAGACACCAGTGGAAGCATGGCCGGATCTAAGCTTGCCCTGCTAAAAGCTGCCATGAATTTCGTGATTAATCAAATGGGTCCATAAAGGCAGGACTCTCCATTGTCGTTTTTCTTACGCTTCAAAGGCGTTACGCCTCTCTCGGATGTATGAATCAAGCTAAACAAACGGCAATTGGGGTTATTAATCTCATTGGATTCCCGTGGTACGAATATTGCAGATGGGCGAGAAAGGGATCAGTTCTTGAAGAAAGAAGGCACCGGATTACATTCTTTGTTATCGGATGGGCGGGACACCCATGGGCGGCAAAATGGAACCGATTCTAGACATTACGCAAATTCTTTCCGGCATGGTTTTGCGGATTTATGGGGCGGATAAGAGGCGGACACCCCTATGCACACTTTTGGAATTGGGGCAGATCACGATCCCGCTATTATGCACTCCATAGCTGAGCATAGCTGAGCAATCCGGCGGAACTTTTTCGTTTATTGAACAGGATGCTTTTGCTAGATGCATCGGAGCCAAAATGTCAGGCTGGATTTTTCTTGTGGAACGGGGATTGAGGCCGGAAGTTAGAGACATGGATTGGGCGGTCAGGGAAGGTAGACGAGGCAGCGCGGGGCATGTCCCAGCTCCTCGACCTCCGGATTTAAGAACATTTTCGTCATTTTTTTTTAAATCTCTATTTTTTCCTTCCGGAAATACGTGTCGAATCTAGGAAGAGGTATCAACACCGAATATGGCTAAAGAATCTTTCCCATAATAATTATACATGTATTGATTATTATTACAAGAAATTTATCGCGGCGGCCTTACGGCCGCCGCGAACATTTCTCTTCTCCAATCCACTGCAAAAGAAGTTTTGTGCTCAGTCGAATAGATCTCAATTCGAAAGAACATGCAGGATTTGAACTTACAATACTCCAAGATTAGCAACTGTAATATCTTTAATACGTCCTAAACAAATGAATTTCACAAAGGGGCAAAACACGAAGTGTTCAATTACAATACACTATCCATATCCTTTCATTGAAGACACTACATCTCCTAATCTTGCAAGTTTGAAGGGGTTTTATCACCCCTAGACAGAGCAGGGGTTGTTGAAAGTTGGTGTGGAGGGCCGAAAGCAACCACCATGCCATTGGTGTGATTTGTCCTTTGCCATTTTGAAATATTACACATAATGCACAATTGGACTGACGTATATGGCCAAGAGCAACAATGTGATCCAAAGGAGCATGTTAGATATGGAAAGATGAGCTAGGCCAGTAATGAAACTGGACAAAAAAAAAGGTCTCACTAGAGAGGCTAAGACTTTTAACCTTAGAATTAAAGTGAGATCGATTAATTTCAATGGAAGGATATGGTAGGTGCTTAAGTTAATAAAGGAATCAGGTAGAAAACGAAGTCGTTTGAGAACAACTGAGGGGTTAGGCGCACTACGTCTCTGAGTTTGACACAAAGAGTAAACAAATGGGATGTGGAGAGCATTTCAGAAGGGATTACAGGGGTAGAACATGTACCGACATAGCACATGGGAAAGGTTATTGCATGGGAAATGGCTTAGTATAATGGGATGTAAGTTTGTTGGAAACCCTAGTTTTTGCCGAGAGATACATAAATCAGTGGAATCTAGATTAACCAACTACAGTGTTTAAATAACCTACCTTTCGTACTGTAATTGAGCACGGAATAAAAGAGTCCAAGCAGCAATGGTCTAACAAAGCAGAAACATTTTGGCTTGGGCATAGTTGTGTTATCCTTTAACGTGTCTATTAACCAACTTTGTTAGAGTCACATAACAAATAAAATGAAGCAATGTAAATGAACAATGCGCTTTCTTTTTTGTCTTTTTTCTTTTTTGAACACTATTACGACGACATGGATCAAGCACATCCATCTAAGTATACTCATTCGTTGCCAAGGTTGTGCAAATGGGGGCAGGTGCGAGTTCGGTGTTTTCATCATGGGTTTGACATAATTGTTATTTTTTAATGTATCGATCGACCAATTTTGATGTTTTCAAATGACTTGTAGTGTAGATAGCGTCATTCATGCGAAACAAATGTAATAACGCACTTGCTAGATCCTGAGAAATAAATGTAACAACACACTTGTTAAATCCTGAGTTGCAAATGCTGGGGTCTACATTGCTGTATATCCAAGTGAGAAATACAACGGCATTGCATGTTGCGATTTGCTAACATGGCATTTATCTTTTGTTTATTTATTGTGGCATTATGAGAATTAGTAGCGTCATTTTTTTCCATATAATATGGCATCATGATCATTAGTACCAATGGTTTACTTACCAAACAAATACTCATTCTAGCACGTAAAGTTGTTGCACCATGATATTGATTAAGAATATTTTCTAGCATTAAAAAGGATCAACTAACCCTGAGTGAGCACTCGCTTGGTGAACACTATGAGTGAGCACTAGCTTGAACACTAGTTGTGTATATTTGTGGAGTTATAAGAGAAAATATGGTCACTGGGTTGTTGAAATAGGAATTAATTATTGCAAAAAAACACGATAGTTCAGGTTGTAAACTAGAAATTAAATTAACACCAATGAAAATCAAGACAAACATAAGGCATGTTGCATTTGCGTTTTGCATAATTTATGATCATGATCCAAGCAAATGCAAAATCTGAATCAACAACTCCTCTAACCTATAGATATGTTTCCACATAGATCTAGGTGGACCTCATTGAAGGTAAATGTGTTAAAAAAAGGTCTACTTTTAATTCTCAGTAGCACCACATGTTATATCGTCATTTCTTACCTCCGATTGACGTCTTGCCATCTAAAGCGTACATTAAATAATAGAATATAATTAAGATGCACAGCTAGCTAAATAAAGGTCAGATACAAAATATAACTAGATGAAAATTGGGATTCGTTTAATTCTGGCTCAGACACCTCTGAAATAAATGAAAGATTCTTAAAATTACATGAGCAAGTTTGGAGGCTGAAGCACATGAAGACCATCGTCTAGAGAACGATGCACCTACATATCCAGCCATGCAATAAGATCCAGCTATCCATTCTCAATTTGGAGAGAATGTGTGAATATACATACCTAGTTTCTTTCCCATGTTTTCAACATCTTCATATGTCGGTCGTATCTTCAATGCCTGCATTGCCAAAGCATATAATAGACTATGTATATTTGGCTCATTGAACATGAGCTTCTCCTGCTATTATTTAAGTAGGAATGTTCTTAAGAAGACTTCTAAGAGACACAATAATCATGCCAATTTATGTGTTCTGTGCTTTAAGTAGCTCAATGCCACGAACTGACTGAATACAAAGCCAATACAAATATGCTAGAGTATGCAGCACTTACATAGAATTCGCTTCCACAATCTCGACAATTCCACATGAAGGCATTTGTAATGCAAGAATAAGAAGCCAATATTTATGGCACTGCAACGAAATATTGCTATCACCTTGGTGCTTCTAACTAAGACAAATTGATGAGGACACCAAGGCCTTCTTGTAAAATCAAACTGGGCAAAGCCTTCAATGTTCTCAGATTTAGCCCTTGCTTTTACAGGTGAAGCCAGATGCAAGGTGCCTTATTCTCTATTTCGTGGGGCATTAGGCAGGCGATTCATTTGCATTTCAATTAATACTTTGTCTAGCTGTATGACAATGGGGACATTGTAAAATAAATAAACAATTACGATGCACCTACATATCCAGCCATGCAATAAGATCCAGCTATCCATTCTCAATTTGGAGAGAATGTGTGAATATACATACCTAGTTTCTTTCCCATGTTTTCAACATCTTCATATGTCGGTCATTATCTTCAATGCCCTGCATTGCCAAAGCATATAATAGACTATGTATATTTGGCTCATTGAACATGAGCTTCTCCTGCTATTATTTAAGTAGGAATGTTCTTAAGAAGACTTCTAAGAGACACAATAATCATGTCAATTTATGTGTTCTGTGCTTTAAGTAGCTCAATGCCACGAACTGACTGAATACAAAGCCAACACAAATATGCTAGAGTATGCAGCACTTACATAGAATTCGCTTCCACAATCTCGACAATTCCACATGAAGGCATTTGTAATGCAAGAATAAGAAGTCAATATTTATGGCACTGCAACGAAATATTGCTATCACCTTGGTGCTTCTAACTAAGACAAATTGACGAGGACACCAAGGTTTGTTGCCAGATGAGACAACACTTGCTGAAGGGATCTTCCGGAACACCTGCAGAATCTCATAGCCAGAAATAATGGCAAGTAAAGAAGAGAATATTTGAACTTTTCCAGTGCAGTAAACCAAGATCTCCAAGAAATGTACATGATTGAAGCAATATCCAACTTTCATGTATCTACATTATTACCTGGATGCATGCAGACAGCCGTTTGTGCAACAGATTAGTTCGAGAAGTAGATTTTGTGGACATAACGAATTTAGCAGAAAAATACAACTAGCTTTGCCGTCCCTAAAACATTCAAGAATGTAGACTGGAAATTCCAAACGTTCGCTGATAAAGGCACATTATTTTTCTCTGATCAATCTATTAAAAGCATGCCAGAGAATTTACCATCCTTTGTACTTTCCAGTCAACCTGTGAGCCAGTGTTCGGCTTTTCCTACAATCCCGAATTCCAAAATGCAGAATTGCAGCTAATTGTTACCATCACATAAGTTCTGAACTGGTAATATGTGATGTATTTTTAAGTTCAGAATCATCAGTGTTCAAGAAACTTGGTTGCTTTAAGAAATTCGCTGGCCTTGCTAAGCCAGCTTCTACTACGAAATTTTAAGCTCGGGGCCGCTGCATCTCCAAAACCCCAACATGCCCGGGTTTTCATAGCTTTGCAGAAATCGTCATAGCTCTCTGCATCAAGCATCAAGGTATTTTGATCAAAGCGACTCACCGACCTCTTATCTCCGAAGTCTTCTTGGAAGTTGTTGTCACGTAGCCGCCATAGCCAATGCCGAGCAGGTGTATGAGCAAGGGGCATTCCATTTTTTTCATTTTTCATCTTTTTTATTAAAGCCCTATTTTTTCCTTCCGGAAATACGTGGCAGTTTTAGAACGAGGCATCAACGCCGAATATTCCAAACGAATCTTTCCCATAATAATTATACATGTATTGATTATTATTATTATTATTATTATCAACCCTTTTAATTTGGGATTTTCAGATATGATAAAAAAACTTTCTAGAATTGTTTTTAAGTTATTTTCCTAAGGTTTTGAAGAGTCTGGACGCCAGAAAAAATTCCCAATTTGCCAAAAATCGAAGAAACTTTTTGTTCTACGATTTTGGGGCTCCTATCTTTGCGATCTGCTGGGGGATGCAGCTGGCGAGGGGAATCCATGACACGGTTTTAAGTCATGCAGAATCAGTTCATCAAATGCGGCTGGAGGTGTGAAAGCATTTAGGGTTTACATTTTCTTTTGAAGTTTTCCATATTATTCTGGGTTTGAATGCTTCCTCTAGCTCTCCATCGGATTGCAAGCTGTCGAGAAGGTTGCATGCTATGATTGCCATATTTGTCCAGAGGTTGCCTTCTAAAGTATTCAGATGTTCCAAGAGGATGTGTTAGACCGGTGCTTTCTATTGTATTCCAATGGCTGTCAGAGCCTCTTTATCTTTTGCAAATAGTACGCTCTAAGCTTCAGTGGATCGAGACGAAGAACCAATATTCGATTTGCCTCTTTTAAAAATTTTGATTTGAGGCATATTTTTTATAGTGGCCTAGCTAAGTACCTTCATGGAGCATTTTGGTGCAGTACCTGACTGATAATTGGTAAAGGAGATTTGTTACTTTCCAAGATCGCTCAAAAGACAATTTCGTTATAAGGGACTTCGATCTTTTTTCATTAGGTAAAGGAGAGTTATCGCTTTCAAATTTTTTGTAACCGACAATTTCATCATAAAGGACTGAGGTATTTAGGCAATATCTCCCTTTTCATGAATCTTAGGTTCTCCAAGCTGATAGAAGTTATTTATTTGCTATTATCTGTTGATGCATGTATTCTCCTCGGTAGAATGATTCGTATTGCTACAACTCCCTTAATATTCTATGTGTTCTGTACAGGAAGCTACACCAGTGTTTGAAACCGTGAAGACCTCATATGATGCAGCTTATACTCTGACAACCTGGCCAGAAGGGATATTCAATAACTACTATCAGAGCATCTACAGATCATCACACCCAGAGATGGAGATGGAGTGTAAGAATAGAGAAGACAACATAAATATGGTTAAGGAGTCTTCAATCCTTCTTTAGCATACGAGGGCCCATCAAAGATACATTTCCATAAGGGTAGTTTTGCCCATTTTCCTGCTAACAGAGACAGTCCATCGACATAGCTTGATGATAAGTGGTGCACATGCAGAGCCTAGAGTCTGGATTGCAGGTAATTACAGTTTCTTCAGTTCTAGAAGTAGCATGAAGCCAGACAAATCATTTTGCATATGCAGGTCTATTTCATCTGATTGTCATGGAAGTCTGGGTTAACTTTCAGAACCCAATCTAACGGATTCCTCCTCCACTGATGCTCAGAATTACCCAAGCCCATCATACATGCATCTTCTTCAACCAAAAATGGCAGTAGTCCAGACTTTACATGCGATGTCTTTTAGGAAACCATTTCTTTTTTGATGAAAGAGGAGATGTGGTACTTGGACATGGATTTTCCAAATGAATTATTATGTAAATTGATCTGCTATGAACATCCTCTTGAAGTTGCTTCTTCTTAAAGATGGAAAGCAATTGTTACGCCTTTGCAGTAGTTCATGTGTAAGCTCCTCTTGGATTCTTGATGCATGTAAGCCTTCAGCTTTTTATTACTTTCTTCCATTCTAACCCTCTGCATGTTGCATCATTGGCATTTTTACACTTTTTTACTTTGTAAATATAATTTTTGATTCATATACATTGCTTTTAGAAATGATTTATCAATAAAAATTGATGATGGAATGCATATTTTATCTACAATCAAGGACAGCCTTCTGCAAGTGCTAACATAAGCCAACAACTAACTAATGCGGCACTATTCACTTCATTAGATGTTGATTCAGAGGTAAGAACATCGTTGTTCCTTCCTGGATAGCAGTTTTTGTCAGATAATTTTGAGTGCCTATTGCAATTTGTGTGCCAGAGGTATATCATCACAGCTCATTAATTTTTAGATTCTTGAAGCGACAATATGGCTTAAGATTGCATTGCAGATTCATTTTATGCGATGGGGTATACATGCTTTCATGTTATAGAGCATCTTTGGAGCCTTCTTGACATTTTGGAACTGTATTTGGATTCCTCTGCCAATTCATTAACATGCATATAGAGCCATGTGGGTTGTTTATTTGGGGTTGTCCATATTTAACATAGGTAAAGTAAAAAGGGTATGCTGGAGCATGTTGAACCAATGGAGGTATTGGATCTGTTGAGATTGGAGCTAGGCCTAATCTCTGGAATATCAGGGCAGATTTGCAACCTATGCAATTGTTAGAAATGCACATCTTCACATGCAGGCTGCAGTTGGAGATCAGGCCCAAGCTCTAGAAGCAGCGAACCGCCTATGGCTGTTCTTTTTGCAGGGATGATTTTTCATCTTGGATATCCAGCCAAGTCTTCAAGGCTTGGGTTTAGAAACAGCAAGCAAGTCATCTGGTACCCCCTCCCCCAGGTCTTTTTGAGGTTGCTATGGCCAGATCCAAAATATGGAGCATTTGCCTCACGCTTTGGAAAGGTAAATTTCCAGAAGCACTGTTAGAGAGGACTTTTAAGGACATTATCATAAGTCTGTACATGTGTAAGAGCATATCTATATAGTACATTCAGAATGATTTGTTTTTTCTTCTGGAGTATGAGCACAGGTTTTGTGGAATACTAGCAGTTGCTTTTGTGGAAAAAGTTTGCAACCAATTTATTGCCATAATGATGGAATCTCAAATACAGCTTAAAGTGGAAAAAGTTTGCAACCAATTCATTGCCATAATGATGGAATCTCAAATACAGCTTAAAAATTTTTTTAGTAAGTCGTTTCAAATTAAACTTTGCTATTAAAAGACCGTTTATGGGATACCTTCTATTGAATTTGCAGTCTCCTTTATAAAATTATTCCATTCATTTGTATACGATGTTCATGATGTGATCGGCTAGGATGTATATCTGACCATACTAAATGTTTAACTCCATTGCATTTGGTGGAGTTGTACCCCATTATAGGGAAGGAAGGCGTGCATCTTGATCAAAGATTACCCTAATATTTGCTATCCAAATTCGTGTGCTTTTAAAATGTTTTGCTAGATCCGTCAACATTATAAGATGCCCTGCATTTGAAAACTTTAAGTATGACAGGAGGCAGCCAATTTTTGAAAAATACACTAAGATCAACCAATGTGAAGGATGTAGAGATTGGTGGTTGAATTATTTGTCATTGTGTGGTTACTAGCTTCGTATTCAAAGTACACCGAAAGCTATTTAAAAAGATAAGCCAATGTATAGGATGTAGAATTGGTGGTTAAATTATTTGTCATTGTGTGGTTACTAGCTTCTGTACATCCTTCAACTATACACAATAAACAATTGAACTAAGCCACCATGTATTAAGTTCAAGAATAGAGAGAGTTATTGGTTCTTATGTGACCACTAGATGTGTACAAGTAACATTTACCTATTTCTTCATATAGTTTTTCAGGACATTTATAATTCTTTTAACTCAAAACTTGATTCGTTAATGAAATTATCTCGCCCCCCGGAATAATGTATAGAACAGAAGCTAAGGAGTTGTTTTAGGTTTATTGTTGCATATAAAAATATTATACATAATATAGCTGTTTTGCCAATTGCATATGTGAGGATATATAGATCTGCATCTAACCTCATCACAACTTTGCAGACTTACAATGGAAAAATCTAGACTATCCATCAAGATATTGATAGTGATGTACGTGGAATGACACCATGACTTTTTGAGTATTTATTTTCAAGCGCAAAATAGGTGAGCAACCAATTGTTACTTGACATTATTCCAATCTATTGTTTTCCTTTTAAATCAGTCTATTGAGTATGAGGGAGACACGGCTCACCTTTTGTCCGTGATGCTGGAATTGAAGAACGAAGTATTAGCTTTGAGGTCAGAAGTTAAGGGCATCAAAGAAACGCTTGACCTAATGGCCCAAAATTCCGAGAAACTGAAATCGGAATTATCTTCTAATAAACAGACCACTGACTTCATTGCTTTGGAAAACAAGCTTGCTTCTCTAGTAGTTGAGTCTACTAAATAACAGATGAAAATTCATCATGCTGAGGTCAAAAAACAGATGAAAATTCATCATGCAGAGGTTTCTTCGGAGCAACTAGACCAAGAAGCACGAGCAAGGAACCTGAAAATCTCTGGCCTCCACGAGATTGATGGAGAAGACATCAATGATACGGTTAGGAATTTCTTTGCAACCACTATGAAGTTGCATGATCCTCTATATTCATCAGCGCGCAGATTAGGGAAACTGGGACAATATACCCGGCCAATTTTGGTCAAGTTTCAAAGCAAGGAAGCCAGGGATAGAGTCATGCATAATGAGCTGCCTCAAAGGCTTAAAAGGTTTGTTAGATCTAGACCTTACCCCCAGACAACAGAAATAAGGAAAGTTGAATGGGCAAAGGCAAAAACTGCGAGGGAAGAAGGATTGGTAGCGTATCTTGATAAGGGAGGTAAAGCCATAATCATAAGTAAGAAGCATAAATAGGAAATAGGGGTCTTGAGGATCAGTCTGTGGAACACACATGGACTGTCTCAAGCTAAGATGAATGCCACTTTTGCTACATGGGAACATCAAGATCTAATATGCTTTTATCAAATCGGGCATCACAAAACCCGCCTCTTCCGCACATAGTTGGTTTTGAGCTGTTAGGACATGTTGAGAATGATAAAAAACCAAAAGCGGGGTGGCCATGGAGGTATTGCTTTGTATAAAATAGCTAACTCGCATTTGATGTGGAAATCTTGAAGAAGGACCCCAAAAACAATGCATATGGGTTAAACTCGTGGAGAGTGGACAAAGAAGTATTCTTTGCTATATGCTACTTTGCCCCCTAATCCCTCTGCATTTACAAGCAAAACTGACAGACAAGGATAATCCGCTTGAGAGCTTATGCATGGATATTCTTGATTACTCATCTCAAGGTAAAATATTTGTCATGGGGACTTCAACGGGTTGCACAAGCAACCAACAAGCATGTGTTTTTGAAGATCTCACAAATTTACATTTGGATGAACTCAAGATCCATTATACAACGTAATTTCAGCCGATCAAATTTCATATGATATGGGACAAAAGCTCTTAGAGCTATGCACCACCGGCCCCGACTCCACAATCAATGGAGTTCACCTTTCAACTTGTCGTGCAAGTTCACCTACCGTAACCATGGGTGCAAGTTCTATTGATTACCTTTAGCCAAAACAAAGACCAAATCGGGATTTCTTTATAGGGGATCTTATGCCAAAATCTGACCATGCACCTTTGCACATGATATTTGAAGCACATGCTAAAACGCTGAAACAGGCTCAGAAATTTCGTCCAAGGATCAAGATGGATTATAGAGTATAGAAAGCATGGAGGAGTCGCACCGATGCAGATGGTCGTGAAATAGAGAAGGATGCAAAGCTTTTTCAAGAGCACATATTGATGCCGAAACTTAACTTTTGGACTCACGAAAATGCACAGGAGAGGCATTCCTTGCAACTCCTGGTGGGATGTTGAATGCCAAGATGCTCGAAACAAACTGCATCAGAACTGTGTATACAAGCCTTCATGGTATAAACGCCTTATAAGGCATAAAAAGTGCACTTACTTTGCTGCAAGACAAAAGACACTATCTGATCAGCGACAAATTTTCTAAAGAACCTAAACGGTTTTGGAACATGCTTAAAGATAGCCATGTACATAATATCCTTTGATAATGATGCTCGCTAAAATTAGTCAAGGATATATATGAAAGGGAAGGCGCTACCAAAGATGCCTATTATAGCTCCATCCAGAAATCTTTGTACTATTGCGCATGTAGAACCGCGGTTCATCCAAATTAGCAAATAATAAGGCTCGTGATGTCGACAGCTTGTGCATGGAGTTTCTAAAGGCATGGGAGAAGACTCGCGAAATCCTAACAGATATGCTAAATCTATACCTCACTGTGGACTACCACATAGTTGGAAGCTCAACCGAAGTTCACCCAATCCATAAAGGAGGAAATCACAAGGTGGCAAAAATTTTAGAACAATTTTATTGGCAGATTTTCTCAAAAGTTCTTAGTAGTCTCTTTGAAAGTAAACTTAGTACCGGGCAGGGCAAACAAAGGCTTGTTCACAATACTGTGTGATTCAGATGTGATCATAACACTCTTGATCATGTCCTCACACCGAAATCGTGGATTGAGAAAGTTAAAGCGCCAAATTCTTCCCCGTATCTAGCATTCATTGATTTTTCTATATGCTTTGATACTGGCCTCCGTGAAAGACCTTGGTGATAGATTGATTCAACTCGAGTCCCCAAAGAACTTAGAGAGGCTATATCTCAACTATATGTCAAGTTCGATAACAATTTCCCGAGATTGCAATTCAGCTTTGAAGAGCACATAGGGGGTAAGACAGGGTGCCCTTTATCCCCCACTCTATTCTAAGCATTTATACCGATTTAACCAGATGATTGGTTACGACAGAGATCACTAATAGGGACAAAACTTCAGCTATATTCTTCAGCTCCTCCTCTATGCCGATGATGTAGTTCTAATTGCTAGCAAGAAAAAAACACTGCAAGAACATCTCAACCACTTGGAAGACTTTTGTGCAGCAAAGAAGATGACACTTAATTTATCTAAGTCTAAAATTATGGTCTTTGGCTCACGAGAAAGACCGGATTTCACCTACAAGGGAGAGCTACTAGAAATAGTTGAATCGTATAAATATTTGGGGATTGACCTGGCATCCAATTACAGTTGGAAAATCTGCATAAATAGGAGGGTCTCAGGTGGAAAAGCTGCATTATGTAACATGCTAGCTAAATGCAATAAGGCATCACTCACGGACTGGAATTTGAAGAAGCTTCTCTTCAAAACTCTAGTACAGATGGTGGTGCTATACGGTGCTCCAATCTGGGGTCCAGAGATCTCGACCAACTTATGGAAACATATTGAAACGATTCAAAAGTCTTTCATAAAAGAGGAACTCGGCATTAGATCTCAAATCCCCTACTCGATTATGCTTGCAGAAGTAGGGCTGATACCACTGGAATTAGAAGGTTTATACCAGTCAATAAACTTCTTTAATAGAGTGAATGCTCAAGCTACAACCCGGTTATCTCACCATGCTTTGGAGAACTCAGAATGGAAAAACAAGCTAATAGCTTGGGCTGCTAGATAGGGGATAACCGCTTGGCCACCCGAGAAAGAGGAAACTCGAACCATGCTGGAGAAGCAAGCAATAAGCCATATGTGGGCAAACCCAGGAAAGAGAATGATACAACCAAAAAATGTCAATCCAATGATAACATGTGAGAGTCAAATCTATCTGATAGCAAACATACCTAAGTCTCAAAGATGCCCGCGCTTGCCGATATGTGATGTGATCTCATAGGTCGGGCAATTGAGACCGGGAGATGGGCTAAGATCCAGGTAGAAGAGCGCTTATGTAAAGTATGTGAAACGAGACAGATTGAAGACGAAGATCATGTATTTACATGTTGCCCGGAATACGCTCACATTAGAAATAGTTTTGGCATTCAAGCTACCAATTTTCTCTCTTTATTACAAATGCCGCCAATGACTTTAGGACCTTATATTAGAGCTGTTGATACTCACCGCTCCTTTCTGTTAAAGTTGTAAATAGTCTGTTCATGTGCTTCATGGTCTCTCGAGGCCCAAGAGAGCATCAGACAAATAATAATAATAATAATAATAATAATAATAATAATAATAATAATAATAATAATAATAATAATAATAATAATAATAATAATAATAATAATAATAATAATAATAATAATAATAATAATAATAATAATAATATTGCATACAATATTGTTCATGGAATATGTAAAATGCAAATTGCACAGGTTGCAGAAAATAACAAAAACAACAATGCTGGAATAGATAGGAAAGAAACTGGAAATGTCCCTTCACAAGGCTAAACTAAAGGTAATTATGCTTAATGTTTAATCTCTTTTAGTTAACACCTCTTCCATTGATAGGTGATTAAATAGGTTAAGGAAAGATTAGAGGACAATTTTGATACCATTGGGGCAATGGTTGCAATTCTTGAACTTATAAGCGTCGTCCACAAGTACTTGGATGCACTGGTATTTATGATATTCTATTAGTGCATTCTTGGAAACAAGAAATAAACAAAAATGCTGGTTGATGGTAGCACATGCAGGTGAACAGCCAAAAGTTGCTTTATTGAATGATATTGCAGAATACGTGACACACATCTTACGAATTTTTGGTCAGTGTTTCATTAGCATTGGCTTTGTATGGCACTGCCATTATATCTATGTTTGGTCATTTTTCCAGGCTTATCAAGTGCTGGAGAAGGGGAGTTGGGTTTTGGTTCAGATATCTCAAATGGACTGGTGCCATTCATCCACTCCACTTGACTTTATTGTTTTTGCATATTCTCTTATCGTTTCGGCTTATTCTCTTGTATAATATTCACTTTTGTTCTGGTGGTGGTTTTCAGATACCGCTTTTGTTTCTTTTAGAGACCAAATCAGAGAAACAACTCGAGCTGAGGGATCAAAGGTGACATGATTTTTCTGTTAGTTCTGGGAATCTGAAAAAATTGTGATTATATGACCTATATTCTGGTTTCCTTAAACATTGAGAATTCGTGGACTTCAAAACAGTATATTTTTTGCATAATTTAGAAGTGTATATTAGTAATTATGATACTCACAGTATTTATTTTGATAGTGGTGCCAAAAGCTCAGATATATTTGATGGTGTACAGGAAAAGATTTTAGAGATTCTAAATGATTTCAGGCACAAGACTTTGGTATCTATAGGAGTTCAGATACAGCAAGGTCAAAATGGTTGGAAGGTGATAGATTGCAAGATTTCAGAAGATGAGCTGGTATAGATGACTTAGAGAAGGCAGATCAGTTGCACTTGAGAACTAAATGTGTTATGATATATCTTGCAGCGCCCTTTTCTAGATGCAACGCTTTCCTTGGGAGACCAGATCAAGGTTGCAATTGCAGGAGAAGCACCAAAGGTTTTATTCTTAACATTCATTATAGGTTTTGATGGTTCCGCATGTCAACTATTAATGATTTAAAGGGCTACTTGCAGAAGAAAATACTTGACCTTCTTGACGAGTTTCGAAACACTGAAATGGTGGATCTAGGAATTCGATTGGAGGACACACCTAGTGGATCGATTTGGGAGTTTGATGTGAAAGTTTTTCAAAATGAGCGTGATGAGAAGCTGAGAAAGGTGGCAGAAATTGAATTAAGGAAGCTCGAGGCACGAAAAAACAGGAAGGTATCACTTTTTAGTACTTGTGTCTCTGTATTTAATAAATGATTATATGTTATTTGGGGCAGCTCAAGGACCTAGAGAAACTGGAACTAGCGGCAGTTCCACCAGTAGAATATTTTCGTCGGCAGGTGGAAAAATATAGTGACCTTGATGAGAGAGGATTGCCAACACATTCAGCAGATGGCAAACCACTTTCAACCAAAGCTAAAAAGGTTAACCTCAGAGTGCTTTTCACCGAACCATTATTGTTTACTTTCAGAAGCATTTGTGTGCATGTTGATTGTGCCAAAACATGATGACTTATTTGTGCACTAAAGATGTAGAGAAGGTTTACAAGAAAGCTACGGAGGACCACAGTAAATACATTGAAAAGGTTCAGTACAAACCTGATATAATTGAGGAGTTGAAGAAAGAAATAGGGGATCTAGAGAGAAATATTATGGACATGAAGTTAAGAACATAGCACAAAGTCCATATGTCCAACTGCATCCTAGTCCAACAAGACCTCAACACCTAAGGAGAACTTAGTAATGCAAATGCGTACCATCACCTTCACAAAATGTCAATATTTTCAAATAGCAATTTCGATTCAAATACTCTATTATCTACAACTATAACTTAAGCCACTTCACTCTCCGGCCATGGAGGGCAACCCTCCGTGCGCAGCACCTTGTTTATTTTTAGGAGGCACTAACGTGAAGGGGTGTTAGGTGCAATTCAGCCCTAACTGCGAATCAAAAATTGCCACGTTTCAACTTTTCTTTACCTGAATTGACATTTACTTAACATTCTAGTTTTATTGACATTTACTTAACGTTCTAGTTTTACTTACATTCTACTTTTTTGTTAACAATTCGGAACATGATAGCCTAACGCTGACACGTAGCACTAAATTGCACCTAACTCTCCTCCACATAACGAGAATGCCCTTTTGGGCAACATTCTGAGTCTGTCCCGTGGCTGACAGGCCCATAATGTTGCCCAAAAGGGTGTTCTCTTATGCAACATAGAACTACATAACTCTTCTTTTCTCATAATGGGCTTTTTTAGGTATTACCTAGAAATTATAGTCCAACCACCACAAATTATATAAGGTTGCATTTTGTTCTGGTATTGCAAGCAATTTGGTAGAGCCACGTGCACTGCACCAATAATTCAGAATCATGTTTGGGTTCTCTGATTCTTGATGACTTCCTTTCAATATTTTGACTGATCTCATATTCTCCAAGACCAGAGAGGTATTTGTTTGCATGATAAAAGAAAGCTTAGATTAGAAAGCAATTATGATAAGCCTAAGAAAAAGGCCACCATTGAGAAGGATATTCTTGATGATTTAGATCATCAAATTACACACCCTATATGGTGTATTAAAAGGAACATGTGTTACATGTTAACGCATTTTTGTATAGGGGATGATAAAGAGTTACACAATGTTAAGGATTGTGAAATACAGGGTTGGGCAATTAGTGAAGTATGGAGAAAGGTTAAGTAAAATCTATAATCCTACTATTACTAGTACGATGATCGCTCATCAATTGGTATGGACTGTCGTGGCCTTTGCTGCGGCCTCTACTTTCTAAAGTCGGAAGCTCAGCTCTTGCTGGAATTGCTGTTGCCTGACTGTCAAGGAAAATGAGAAAGAGTCGCGCCTTTTCTTCTTGTATCCTGTTCCTCGTTACAAAAATAATGTAAGTATTTTACTTTTTTCTGTTTTATGAATTTTCAGTAATTTAGTTCCTGTTATTTAGTTTCTGTTATTTAACTTTTATTATCTTTTTTGTTATTTAATTTAGGCATAGTATATTATCATGCCTGTTGGGAAAAATTCCATTTCTAAATGGTTGAACACAATGGCTGCAATAGTACATCCAGAGACTTGAATCTACTATTTAAATTTGGATTTTCTGGTTTGGAGGGAAATATTTTGGAGCTTTCTTTAGCCAGATTTATTAAGATTTTGGGGACTTTATTGGGGTTTTAGATGTTTGGGAAAATCTCGATTTCCAAAAATCGGGAATGTGTTTATTGATAGGATTTTCAAACTTTGCCTTATCCATTGCGAGGATTCGGCGGATGCCTTATCCCTTCCTGTTGCAGCTGTTGAAGCATGCATGTTGGCCATATGGACCAGTTTTCTAATTTCTCATTTGATTTTCTTCTTCAAATGGGCAGATCCGAGTTTTGTGTCGCCATGTTTCGGAGTTCATCAAACGTCAGATGTCCTGAGGCAATTGCATGGAATTGACCAACGTCAGATGGCTGCATTTCTTCTTTTATCTTACAAACCTCTCTTTTCTTATGTAGTTGACACTGGCAAAACTACGTGTAGGAGGAGTAAGTATTTGCAGTTTTAGGCTTTTGATTTTCTGTTTGGTCTTAACTCCATTGAAACCTTTTGCATCAGGCAATAATTCTCTTTCGCTGCTTCATCTGGATTTAGATCGGGGTTTCACCTTGATCTCACTGCACCAATTGCCAGGGGTCAAATCGATTTGTAATAAGAAGCTTTGCATTACTAGATGTTTTGTTTTTCCTTAATTTTAGGTGAGGAGTTACTCTTGGTAACCTGCATTAACAAATGTGTTTTTAAAGCCACACTATTATGATTAAAAGCCAAGGTCGTACTAAATATTCTGATTGTTATGTGGCCGGTTTCAGCTACTATTTATTCACAAACATATGACAGAACCCTTTGTGCTCTATTTATCTAATTGTAATGCTCTTCGAATCTATACGATGCTCCCACCATGTAAATACAGGAAATTCCCCTCCCATGGCAACTCGATCACCAAGGAAAGGCCCTCCGTCTGACTGGGAGTACTTACGATGGCCAAGTATCTGAGTGAAGGGCACGGAGGTGTTATTCGTCCCATGCCTTCTCTAAGTATCCTATATGGCGGAAACAGCACTATCAACAATACACATAAATAATATGCCACCTCAAAGAGTGGCCCATCCATCATCAAGACAGCATCATATAATACAAACATAACATGTATAATACATCATAAATGAGGGTTCTACTCCGGGCTCTGACTCAGGGGGGTCGAGTGACGGTTATGATCTCCGGAGAACAGTAGATGGAATCATGACAATGGCATTGGCTGGTATAGGAGCATGGCTAGGGTAGTCCACTCCATTCACCTCTCCTTTGCGCACTTTGCAGATAGGCTGATGGCATGATTGTAACCTTTCAGAGATGTAATCTTATGGAGTCATCCTGTGAGGCTAATTCAGGTTGTATCTCCTTGGTCCGATGGTTCCAAGGGTGGCTAGAGGATCGTGGCACCACTGACGTCACGATCCATACCCGACTTAGGATACATTCTCACCCATGGTTAAGTTAAGTTAAATTATGGTTTTTAACGGAATTTATATTTCCACTACTAGTTAAGTTAGCAAAAATACTAATTAAACTTGTCTTCGCACGTTGTTCGATCAAATTAACAAAATTAACTAAAAGTTAACTAAATTAGAAATTAGCATGAAAAGTTAAATCACCCCTTAGTTTAAACGTGCTTAAAATTTTTTATGCCTTTGGCTAACTTAACAAGACGTGTTCAAAAGCATTTAGTTAGATAGGTAAGTTTTTTTTAACCATTTTTTTTTATCAAACGAGTGCGAAATGGTTTTTCGTTAAGTTAGCCTAACTAAATTTTTTAACTAGCTTTGGTGTGAAAGTGAACGTCCAATTTAGTTAACGTAATTTAACGGTAAAAGATAACTTAACTAAACTTAACCATGGGTGTGAATAGACCCTAAAAGACTCCCAAAATCCATAGGTCAGGCAAACCTACACCTATTGAGTCCCCAGTCCATGGTGTTTTTTAGTGGCCCCGGCAGGCCAATTGGCCACATATTTACATTTTCCAATAAATAGTCGGCCACGCCGGAGTAGGATGCATTCTCACCATGGCCAATGGGTAGTGGCCAGTTCAAAACACCAACTTATTATTTTCACTCCATAAGTGGCCAATTTGATATATGCTAAACCTTCAGACCTATAAGGTGTGGCCATTTCAAAATGTCACAGGCACTAGCAACTTGTTGGGGTAGCCATTTAGAACATACAATTATTTTAAGCTTTTAAGATGTAGCCAGGTTCTATATTAGCCAAGATTAGGGACTTAAGATTTCCACTTGTAGGGGGATCTACAATTTGTTTCGAGTCTAGCCCTAAAATTCTAACGATGTTTCTAACAATATAGAATTTTTCCTTCTAATGACTCGGTTCAACTTTTTATTATACAATTTGCAATTTGCATCCCAAATCTGTTCTTTATCATCTTGCCCAAACCTGCTCTTTGCCCTCCCAACTCAGATCAAGGTTAGTTTCTATGCAGTTTTTGGTGAATCCATCCTACTGAAACCATTTGTGCTTCTGTCTATAGACAACATGTTAATACAGTTAAGTGATCTTACAGTAAATGCCATCGATCCGAGCCATCAAATTGGTATTCTCGAATAGGGCGAGCATTCATCTCTCCCATGCATGTATTGCATGCATTTTTGGGGGCCCTAGCACGTTTAGGGATCGCTATTTCTTGCAGGTTCTTCATTGATTTCTCATCGGCGTTTTCTCCTCTCTCAGCACTTCCCTTGACTCACTTTTTTTGATACCAGGCAGGGGAGGGGCTTCTCCCTTCTTGGTAGTTAGAGAAGCACAACATGCATTTGTTTAGCATCATAGACAAACACACTGACTTTACATGTTAGATGTATGGATGTGGTCAATTTGATTTTCTTTGGGAAAGTTTAGGTCCATAATTTCACCATTTAAGTCACAACCTCTGGAAATAATGATTTGAAAATAGTCAAGCTACACTACGCTTAGCAAATTATCCAAGATAAGTAGTACTCAATATTTTACGCCCCTTCAAATATATAGGGAGATTAAAAAACCCCCGGCCCAGGACGTCCATTCAGGATGACACTTGCGACTCAAAGAGTGTCAGACCCATACACGCATTGACCGACCGACCATAAGCCTAGCACACTATAGGAGCACCAGTAGCCACGCTCAGCAAGGCTCCACCTCCACTTCACCATTATGTCCATTATATAGTGCCCAATCTTGGCATAGCATCTACAATCAGGTGGATTCTTGTGCACATGCCGCATTTATTGGGATTTATGGGATTTTAGCTAGAAACATCTCTACTTCTACTAGCCTTTAGGTCTCTACACCCCCATCCCACAAGCACAAGGTGCAGCAACAAAACTACCACAATACATAAATCCATACATAACCTCAACTTAAGCAACAATAGAAGATTAACCATACATCTACTCATACAAAAAAAAAAAAATCAGACATAACTAGTTTGGACAACAATCCTACTAGCACATCAAACTATTTTGGTCAATCCCTCCATAGTTTTATCATTCCATCCAATGACCAAGCCAGTCAAAGTCTAGTGCATCACTCCATGGTTCACAAGTACAATAACTTTAATACTTATATTCTTTTGATCATACAATCTAGCTTATCCATTTCTACTTTATTTTTTCTAAAGCCAACCACCTATCTTTAAGGTCTTTATGCCAGCATATAATTGTGACAATAACAAATGATCTCCAATGACATTTCCATATGGAATTGCATGAATAGACTATTTAAACAGATCAAAGTATTTTCCACCACAGGAATCATATAACCATATGAATCCGGGAGTACCAAAATTTTCATATATTCGAATACATGATCTTATGAGCCAGTTCTTTCCTCAAACAAAACATATATACTATATCCTTATTATGCATAACAACAAATGCACTTACCCTAGTAATAAGTTTTGCCTATAGCAAATTCAAAATTCATATTTTTTTCAAATCCCTATTCATTTCAGTTTTATATCCAACATATCTATAAGCATTTGTATCCAAAACCATACATCTGTTTCAAGCAATCAATCACCATAAGAGCAAAGCAAATGCATTGGAAGAAGAATTACCACGTACCTAACAGCCAACCATGCATACGTTAGCGATAGACTCGGTAATGACACAAGGGATTCTTGGCTCTTTGCCCTTCATCCAATGTACCCTTTGCTCTTCATAAATGAGAGCCTACTAAAAATGTACAGTTCAGATAACATAGCAGTTCAAATGAATTAGATATCACTGTTAAACATCACAATAGTTTTTTCTGAGGATATTTAGCGAGAAAAGTACAACTAGCATATCATATTGGCCTGTAGATATCAGATGATAACATATCTTTTTGGCCTATTATTTTGTCTCACAAACGAAACATTTAGAGATCTATTTAAATATATACAGACCTGGGTTGTAGACCTGGATTGTAGCCCTTTGCTTCACAAATCTTTTGCTTCGCAGATTTGAATGGGCCATATAGTAGGTTCCCTTTTATGCCAAGTAGCAAACATAGACATATTACCATAAGTACTCTATGAAACAAAATTCGAAATTGGAGAAGAGGTCCATATCTAGCACAAGAAATCATTTTGATTTATTTGTGCTTGCAGATACAAACTAGAGCTGGCAAATAGTTTCGAAATTGAGTAAGAGACCCTTTTCTTGCAGAAACAAATCAAGTTTGATGCATTCGTGCTTGCAGGCAGCAAGTCTTATATGCCACATGTAAAAAATCAGAACAGACCGCTAGTAGTACTGCATAGCAGCAGCACAAATGCTGCATGTTAGGGTTTTCAGAAACCCTTAAACCTATATATTTAGCCAATGGAAATTTAGAGCTTACCTAGACGTTTCTGCCATCTCGTATAAATATTGGAGGCCCAATTTTGCCTTGAGAAATATCTCCTACGGTGGGAATTATACAACAGAAGATCCAGGTCCATATAATATCCAAAGATATTTCATCCTCCATAGATTGTAATAATTAAAAGCATGATTTGGCAAAGCCACTATGTGAAACAGCGTCATTTTGAATAAATACTGGAGGTGAGATTTTGCCTCCAAGTGCCTCCTTGAGCATGAGGCTTTACAACAAATATGAAACATGGTTTTAGCACAAATAAACTTGACAAGTCAATAATTAACCAGCTTGAAGCCAAAGATATCTCATGGGTGTACTATAGTTACAGTCATATTTTTACTTAACTTACCATACAACATACTTACCATATCTGCTTTTCTCCCATTATTTGGGAGGTGCCAATACTTATCATAAAAAAACAAAGAAAAAACAACCATGAGTATGTGAATAAGTGAGTCTTCCAAGTCCAATCGACGGCTACGAGGCCGCCAAGTGTTGGCTTCGAGTTCTAGAATTCTAGAATGTTCTAGATCTAGAATGTCTGAGAAAGTTCTAGAATGTTATAGGATATCCTAGAAAGTTGCAAAAATTCAAGAAATACTACGGCTAGACATGGATTCTTGTCGTGTCTTGACATGTCTATCCGTAGTATTTCTAAAAATGGCATTTACCTTCGTTTCACAGAATAGAAGGTAAATGAAGTTCTAGAACTACGGAGGTTGGTTGGTTAGTTAGTTAGTTTGTCTTTTCCCTTATCCTCCCCTATTTATCTTCTTTCACGGTCCTTCGTTCTTCATCAGCTCCTCATTTTAGCATCTCCTTCTTAGGGTTTGGTCCCAGCACTTCTGGTTGCCGATTGTGGTCTGCTCCCGCTGTTGGACATGTCGTCCGCAATTCCATTTTGGCAGGGTATCTTTTTCCTGTTTGTCAAAATGCCAGTGCCATCTACTTCTGTTTTTTAGCCGATTCTCCCATCTAGTCTGGTGCATAATTTTCAGTTCAGACGATTACTCCAGTGTTTCTACTTTCCGGCGTTACTTACTTTTCTTTTGCCCACCCCATTGTCTATCTTCTTGTTGCCCTAGTTTCTTCTTGTGGTTCGTGATGTCGTGATTTACAACACCTATTTTGTTGTTGTTTCGCATATATGCTTCATTTCCAGAAGCCTGTGTAGTTTTCTAGGGTTAAAAGTCTTTGCAAAGGACCGTTTCTTTCAATCCAGTACTTGCTTGCCGCATGCTCTATACCTGTATTGAGGGTTACAGGCGTCACAAAATCATGCTTTCAGAAAGCTCATTCTGGCTTACGAGAAGAAATCAGGAAGCTTTCTAGATTATGTGGAAAAACTAGGAAGCCTCCTATGGAGATTTGACGAGCTTACTGTCAGTCTGGACTGGTTCTATTTGTGCTTGGAAAACTTGTGCAAGTGCAGTATTGAAGTTCTCAAGGAAGACACGTTTTTAAGATATCAATATTTGTTGGAGTGCAGTGTTCAAGATCTCAGGGAAGACACGTTTTTAAGATATCGGTTCGGACCAGGACTGTTATGGTTGATTTGCAGAACGAAATTGAGATGCATGTTGACGGAATTTGTGCTCATGCTTCCCGTGAATTAGACACGTGCTGCGCAAGCTATCTTTTGCAGGTATGTATGTGGATTTTCGTAATTTACGAATGATAAAGGGAATTACCATGTAATTTAGGATGTGAAAATCCATTGAAACTAAGGATATACTTGTTAGCATGATGATAGTCATAAGTTGGTTTCAATTTTCACATCTATGTTCTAAATGCTAATTGTCCATGATCTAGATTGCTGAATCATTCGCTCTTAGTCCCTTTCAATTTAGCCTATCCTAGTAGCTAGTGACATCATAAACAGGCCTCTGAAGAGTTTGAAATTTCCTGCGCAGTTCAATTGGCACTGGTCTGCAATTGCAGATCCAGCAGTAATTGTATCACTCATAATACTTTTCTTGTTTCTTCTGCACAGTCTCTGCTAGGTTAATACTGGCAGTATTCATTTACCCAATCTGCCAAGTTATTACTTGCAATATTCCATTTGTGTACCAAGCGGAGCAGAAGCTTGTTAATAGTAGTGTCACGTGCTTGTTGAACACACGCTTGTAATGATGAAATGGATAAGCAATCTGTATAACATAAGATCACATTCTTCCTTGCTAGTAGTGACTGGTTATTGTAGATCGTAAAGGCATAATGCCATAAGATTTCTGTGTAAGATTTTTGTGCACTGGCTCTTGTACTCAAAGTTGATTGGCATCATTCCTCTAATTTACCTGTGGTTTATGAAGAGTTCCTTATTCAAGTATGGAGTTTGTTTAATCTTGCTGTTGTTTGAACATTATTTAGCATGGCTGGTCTTGTGGGGACATGGATTGCTAACTTAATAAATAGATCTTATGGTTGGACACGTATGTGGTCTGCATATGTTCATGTTTGAGCTTTTATTTTTTACTAAGATTAAGTTGTGACTTGTTAGTCCCTCGCATAAATGTTTTGGTTAATTTTGACACCAAGATTGATGTAACCACTTGGGGTCGCTCTTACACGTCAAAGAAGCTTTTGTCCATTTTCTTATTGCTCCTAGTCTTGCCGACTTTTTGCCTAGCCTGGTCGTTCTTGCCTTTGTCACTCTTGCACTTTGCCATGGCTTCTAAAAGTGTTATTTACGTAGTCATCACGGTTCAAATGATAATTAAGGAATTGGGCTATTTTGTGCTAATGTGTTGTTTGTGGCTCGAATGTTGGGTTCACATGGACAGTAAGGTTGCGGTGATAGCAACATAATGATCATTTCCACCTTGACCTTGGTGCCTCATAAGCCTTTAGTCATATATACCTTGTATTCATACCATTGTTCTTCCCACCATAGTGGTTGTGTGTGTTTTCCAATGGAAGTCTTTTACCCCTCAACTTCTATGCATGTTCCAGTATATCTTTACTCTTGGCCCTTGCTTAACCAAATTGACATTATTTTTTACTCTGCCTCTTTTTCAGCATTCTTGTCGTGTCTTGACATGTCTATCCGTAGTATTTCTAGAAATGGCATTTACCTTCGTTTCACAGAATAGAAGGTAAATGAAGTTCTAGAACCATGAGGTAGTTAATTAGTTAGTTAGTTAGTTTGTCTTTTCCCTTATCCTTCCCTATTTATCTTCTTTCACGGTCCTTCGTTCTTCATCAGCTCCTCATTTTAGCATCTCCTTCTTAGGGTTTGGTCCCACCCACCCACCCACCCACCCTCTTTATTTTGTTTGTAAACTAACACTTTGTTGGAGGCTTGGTGCCTAGTTGGAGGCCTAGTGCCTAGTTGGAGGCCTTTGTGCCTGGTTGAGGCTTTTGTGCCTGGTTGAGGCCCTTGTGCCTGGATGGAGGCCCTAGTGCCTGGTTGAGGCCCTAGTGCCTAGATGGCCTTGGTGGCCTTTGGTTTTGTCTTTCTTGTGAATGCGGGGAAATAGTTCTCGTGTGCCTTCCATTAGCGTGGTTTTGGAAGAGAGCTTTGGATTGAAGCACAAGATGAAGATCAATGGAAGACAATTCAAACATGTTTTCGTCTTTGGCAACTTCATTCGTAATGTATTTTCACCCAATAAGGCTAGTCGACATGAGGGTACAAGATCTATTATGTTTTGGACCTAGCATTGGTTAGTGATCCCATTATTGTCGGGGTTTAGAGTTAGGCGAGTTTTTTAATCCGGCCATAATGGTTTCACTAGCTTGCTATCGATATGTACTTGTTTGGTACTTGTTTTGGTTATCAAGGAGATGCCCATGAGCGTGAATGACAAGAATGCTAATGGGCATTTCCTTGATAACAAAAACAAGTACATATCGGTAGCAAGTTAGTGAAACCATTATGGCCGGATTAAAACCTCGGCACTTCGGTTTTCGAGGAAAACCCCCGACAATAATGGGATCACTAACCAATGCTAGGTCCAAAACATAAAACCTTGCACCCTCATGCCGACTAGCCTTATTGGGTGAAAATACATTACAAAGAATGAAATTGCCAAAGACTAAACATGTTGAATTGTCTTCTCCATTGATCTTCATCTTGTGCTCCAATCCAAAGCCCTCCTCCAAACGACCACATTAAACCCCGTGATACACAAAAGACAAACCAAAGGCCACCAAGGCCATCCAGCCACCAAGGCTTCCAACTAGGCACCAAGCCTTCCACTAGGCACACCGACCTCAACCAGGCACAAAGGCCCCAAAGCCTCAACCAGGCACAAAAGCCTCAACCAGGCACACAGGCCTCAACCAGGCACTAAGGCCCCAACCAGGCACTAGGCCACCAACCAGGCGCTAGGCCTCCAACTAGGCACCAAGCCTCCAACAAAGAGTTAGTTTTCAAACAAGTCATAAAGTAGGAGAAGGGTGGGGGGGTGGGCCAAACCGAAGGGAGAAGGAAGAGGAGGATAGGAAATGCACCAAAAGAGCTGATGAGAGAGAAACGTACGAGAAAGCATATAAATAAGCAAAGAGGGAAGGAACTAACTAACTGCTAACTGCCTCCGTATTTCTAGAACCTCGTTTTCCTTCTATTCGGTGAAACGAAGGAAAACGTCATTTCTAGAAATACTACGGCTGTGGACAAGAATGCTGAAACAGAGGCAGGAATAATATAAATCAATAGTTGCGCTATAAGAAAGGGCCTACAAATCTATATTATAGCACAGACTTTGGTCAAGCGACCCCAAAGCTAAGGTGGCGAGCAACTATTGCTTCATCTAGCAACTTTAAGAAAACCTCTATGAGTCCAAGGAGGGCTTATCATGGTAACTTTAGGGTTAAGAAATAACAAAACCATAGTTATAAAAGCATCGAATAGAATAATAAATATAATAGCAACACCTTAGTTATGGGCTAGAACCTTAGCGACGAATGGTTGTTTCCACGATGAACCCATGCACTATAACTTCATCATTGCTATCTCATCACAAGGAGCCAGAAGTTCTCACTTGAAAATGATATAGATGTAATGCTTCAAAAGATTCATTTTGTTAGCAAAGCAATTTAGATGGTAATTCATGAAAGTCTTAAGTTACATTTTCTTTACTGAAAAATCTCATATTCTGCCTTACCCTCTGTAAGCCCAGCCTCATACCACAGATCTATTTCTTCTCAAGTTATTCTTAAGGGTTCTTATTAGTGACCAATCGAAGTTAACCAAGACCACAACATGCAACAAAAGTGTCAACAATTATAAACCACAACTAAAAATATGTTAAAATACAAAATAACTCCCCTTGAATAGTTAAGGGCTATCATCAGGTTAACCTTGACCAATCATGGCAGTTTCCGATAAGGGTCAAGAACAGGCTAAAATAATCTCCAACAAAAAGGATAGCTGCGTTTACAGATGGGCGGCAGAGCATCTGAGTGATAGAACATCATGCTGTAAGATCAACATTGATGCCATGAACTGCTTTACCCACATTGAAAACTATTAGGAAACCTAGGCTCCACTTGAAAGGTCCATGCATGTAAAAGCAGTGTAAACAGAGTGTGTAGCATCTTATGTAAATGGAAAATGAGTGGTAACTTAGCAAAACGTCATAACTGAAAAAATGAATATGCAAACCATACCAACTTGTCTTACGCAGAACTTAACTTGCTAACGGCTCTCACAATGATCAAGAAGAGTTCAAGTATGTGGTGCCCATAACCAAGGCCATCAACCAATATCTAGTTACGAATGTCAAATACTATCCATACACAAGCACATGCATCTAGTAGCAAGACCTTTAACAAAAAAGATTTTACATGGGTTCCTTGGCTCAATACAAAATACGTTAAAGAAATAAAAGAGCAAACTAGGCCATCTCCGATGTTAGGTTAAATTAAAAGCAAATAAATCCAAGCCTCACAGGCTGCCGTTCTTGCAAATGGCCTTAAGATATATGCACAGACCACTGCTCAAGGGCTTGGCAAAAGGATATCGACCAGTCTGGCGATAGGATTGCCACTAGCATGACGATTTAATTGAAGAACTGCAGTTAAGCTGCTGTTCTTACTTGAAGATCAAGTCTGTTAAAGTAGCTTTTACAAACAGAAAAGGAAACACAGTTAAAGAAAATGGACAGGAAAAATACAAAACTTTTGGATGCTCGATTTGCTGCACTATTTCTGTGCGGTTTCTTGCAAAACCCGAAGTGCTAAATGGGAATTCTAGAGTCTTCTGTGTAAAATCTGTTAGATTCTGAGCAGGTGGCGTTCACTATATTTTGGCATCTATTGCAAAGCACAAAACTCTGTTCACTGCCGACCAGATAAAGGGCATCCAACATCAGGGAACAAGCAAATGCCACACATAATATTTATTAATGCTGTGAGGCTACAAAAAACAGGACTTTATACCTCAAACTAGCAGAACAATAAGGATATCGTCCTTTAGGCTAAACTGAGGCCCATACCTCTTAACAAATCTCTGTTTGCCAGAGCTATTCCATAGAGCATGCCACAACCATTTCTTATTACCAGATTCCAGGCATGCCAATTAGAAAGGGATTAAATCTTCCATTTCATAGAACTCTGCAACTTTTGACCCTTCCCTGTCTCTAATCAAAATTAGATTCTTTCTCTTAGAAATCAACAAATTACCTTGATCGATGATAGCCTTGCATGCTGGCTCTAAAGATGATTGCAACTGCAAATTATTCTCCATATCTGCAAATACATCCTCTAGCTCGTTCAAGAATTCCCATCCTTTAATACTTCTTTGTACTTCAAAATGGGTGATCTTGCTTTCTTGGTTTTCCTCTGTAATTCTTCTTGAAGGAAACAGATCTTGGACTCCAACCCAGAGGTATCTTCCAATTTAGGGCCATTTATCTTTGCAATTTCAGACTCTAGCCGGTTCTCCAACGCTTGTAGCCATGCTAGAGCCTTTGCACTTGCTGCTGCCTTTACAACTCCAGAAGACTCCAGATTTTTTGAAGCCAGTGAAAATGCACTTCTTTCCAGGCTTGACGGCAGTCGGTTTTGGGGCCATAGAACGCAACCAAGGCATTTGTGGTGAAATGAGGAACACAATGCAATTAGACAGAAGCAAAAGGACACGAAACCAGGCTTCCACAAACCGGAAAGGAAAATAAGATACCGGGCTTCCACAAACTGGAAAGGAAAAGGAAGACAAGATAGTCAAGCGCCCAACACCAAGGAATGAGGGCATGCTCATGATAGCTTCAGCCAGGTCACTAGCAGAGGCCAAAAAGTCCCAAAAGGGAAACGTGAATGCAAACCGTAGCACGACTTGGCAGAAAGGAATCCATGCACCACAAAACTGCCGTAGACAGCCGGGCAAGCAACAAAAAGACGCATTAAACGCTTGGAGCAGCCAGAACCGGTAGACCAAAACAATTGCTGGGCCAAACCGAAGGGAGAAGGAAGAGGAGGATAGGAAATGCACCAAAAGAGCTGATGAGAGAGAAACGTACGAGAAAGCATATAAATAAGCAAAGAGGGAAGGAACTAACTAACTGCTAACTGCCTCCGTATTTCTAGAACCTCGTTTTCCTTCTATTCGGTGAAACGAAGGAAAACGTCATAAATTCAAGATTACTCTAGATAGTTTTAGAATATTCTAGACGGTGCTCATTAGGTAAGCACCGCAGTATAAAAATTGAAAGTTTTTTAAAATTTTGTAAAGAGTCAAAATAAAATATTCAGAATGTCCTAGATGCACATGGATAAACACCTTCGTCTAAAAATAGAAAGTTCTTTTGAAATTTTGCAGCCAAAATAGAACATGCTAGAATGTTCCAGATGTGCACCTTAGTCTAAAAATAGAAAGTTTGAAGGCTAGGCTTGTCAAGTCTAGCTAGCTTTAGGCTCTTGTGACCTCGACAATGCAACACTCCACTATGCACCTCAGCCACAACATTTTGAGAATCAGGTTTTAACTATTGGTGTCTATCTTATACCTTTTTTGTTTTGCTGCTACTCAATTGAGTAAGTTTCAGTTCATGGAGGATGAAGATGTTGAGGATACTCCTGTGGTAGCCCTTTGTGAAGTTTAAAACATTGCACCCTATACTTTTTATAAAAAATATAAAAAATTTCTTTTCTTCAAAAAAAAAGGGGGAAGAAAGTGTAGTAAGTTTTTTTAAACTTTGCAAACGGTCAAAATAGAATGTTAGAATGTTCCAAGTTCTCACAGTAAGCACCTCAGTTTAAGAATAAAAAGTTTTTTCAAACTTTGCAAATAGTTAAAATAAAATATTCTGGAATGTTCCACATGCTCAGTGTGAGCACCTGAGTATAAAAAAGAATGTTTTTTGAAATTTTGCAAACAGTCACAATAGAATATTTTGGAATGTTCTAGACTGTTTCAGATGCTCATGGGTAAGCACCTCAATCCAAAAGTAGGAAGTTTTTTTCTTAATTTCTAGATAATCAAAATAGAAAATTTTGGAATATTCTAGAATGTTCCAGATGCTCATCAGTAAAAACCTCAGTCCATGAATAGAAAGTTAGAAGTGCTCCTCATGGATGATACTTTGAAGTTGATGGTAGGTGCAAGTAAGCTTGTGGTATGTAATGCTTTGGAATGGGCAGTAGGTGTTAGTAGTATATGTGAGTAAGCTCCTTATGGGTGATGCTTTAGAATTGGTAACAAATACGAGTAAGCTTCTGAAGGATGGGTCCCTTGAACATATAAGTGTTGCCTAACATGGGTAGATGCACGTATAGTCGTAAAAATAAGTAGGCTCTTCATGGGTGATATATTGGAGTTGGTAGTAAGTGTGAGTAACCTCCTCACTTAAGTAATGTTAGTAGATGGCACCCTCATAGATTGGCCAATGGAAGTTTAATAACATGGATATGAACATATTATTGTTGATTAACATGAGTAAAGCCCAAAAAATTGACAAGAATAAGGCATGTGTGCGTGTATGCATGAGTAAAGCCCAAGAAATTGGCAAGAATAAGACGTGTGCGTGTATGGACGTGCATGGTAGTAGGTATGAGTAGGCTCCTTATAGGTGATACTTTAGAATTGGAAGTAGGTGTGAGTGAGCATGCATGCATGTGAATAATGTATGTGTGCATTCATGGACATGCATTTATCCAAGCCAAAGTCAAGGAATTAGTGCCGAAGAAAGAGCCCGCAATGGATGTTGTGTAACATAGATATGAACATGTAGTTATTGATTACCATAGGTAAAGCCCAAAAAATTGGTAAGAATAATATATGTGTGCATGTGTGGGCATGTATGGTAGTAGATATGAGTAGGCTCTTCGAAGATGATACTTTGGAAGTAGGTGTAAGCATGCATGGAAGCATGCATGCATGCATGCATGTGAATTGTCCAAGCCGACTTCGGCGAGGAGTCAATGCCAAGGAGATATAACTGTTGGGATATATATACGTGTAGTACATTCCTCACTCCAAATCTATATCTTGCCAAAAATAAGGCTGATCTATATTGACAAGCTATAAATTTGGAGTCTTGTATTTTTGTGCGCTCCTTAGTTGCCAATTCCATCTTTCAAATTAAAGCATGGCTGGTTCAACCAAAGCATTGAAGGAGGAGCTTTACTATGACATCTTGTAAACCAGTCTGAAAGCACGTTTTTGCTAGCATGGTCGGCCAGTGAAACCTTTTGTAAACCTTTGCACCTTATGAAGATGGGATCTCAAAATTACAGCTCGCAGCACTCTTCTGCACAAAAAGCTCCAATGCTAATCAGTAGCTGAAGGTCTTATGAAGATGAGGATATTTGCACAACATTCATGCACTCCTCAGCCAGGGCCCTTTATAAATCTAGGGCCCTCTATAAATCTACTGTGCCCCAATACAATTGAGCCGATAACTCTTTTCTTTTTTCTTTTTTCTTTTTCTTTTTTAAGAAGTGGTTAACACCTGGTGGCAGCATACATTAGCAAAGGCACTGAATATCCATTCACCTGAGTAACTATAGATCAATTAGACACAATTTCGTGCCTTAATGATACGTACTTTAGGATATGACGCAAGAGTTTCCAGCCAGTGATCAGCATATATTCCAAGAGTTTCCAGCCAGTGACCAGCATATTCAAAATTGATGATGGCGCAGAGCTTTCAGCATAAGGATCAGCATATTCAACTTGATGATGATGATGGTGAGAGCAACGGCTTACCTTGATGAGATGCGAGAATTTGAGATGTAAGCAATGATTTGCAAATCGCTAGAGAAGGGCATCCATGTAACATCAAAAGGCATAGTTTTCATGATGTCTTCAGCCACACCAATGTTTCCTGCTCTATGAATAACATCAATGAAACAGGTATAATGTTGTACAATAGGTGTCAAGCCATATTCAGTAATTAATAGCAACAAGTATGAACCTTCATCCACCAAACATGCGTGGCTGCATGCAAACAGAAGAGAAGTGAAAGCAACTTCATCTAGTCTTATTCCTTCCATTTGCATTCCATAAGACAGTGATATTGCCTCTTTGGCCCGACCATGTTGGGCATATGTCATGATAACTGCATTCCACAACACCGCATCATGTGCAGCCAATATATTAAACACATTACACGCAGTATCCAGCATTCCACACTTGGCATACATATCAACAGTTGCACTGGCCACAAACATGTCGGTGTCATATCCTGTTCTGAGGACTTCTGCATGAACGCGTTTTCCCAATTCTGACGTTGTCATAGAAGCGCATACTCTCAAAATGGAAACATATGTAATACTGTCAGGTTGCACAAACTCTAATTGCATTTTCTCGAAAGCCTGCAGAGCTTTTGTATTGTTGCCAAACTCTACAAGTGCAGCAATCACTTGGCTCCAAGAAATAACATCTCGCACAGGTAGGCTGTCAAAGACTTGACAGGCATCGCACAAAGCTAGCAATTTTGCATAAATGTTAACAAGAGTGTTCCCGACTGAACAATCCTTTGCATATCCACTTTTTAAAATACCAGCATGAATATGTTTTACCTGATATAAGTTCATGTTCTCATTCAGAATATTTACAAAGGTAACTTTATCAGGTCTTGTACCTGTATCATCCATACTTTTGTAAAGGCGGAAAGCTTCTCTGCCACACCAGTGGCGCTTATATCCTACAATAAGTGCATTCCAAGAAGCAGCATTTACTGCGGGCAAAGTGCTAAATACTTGGTGAGCAACCCCTAGAAAACTACATTTGACGTACATGTCAATAAGAGTGTTTCCTGCAATAACATTCACTTCATCCCTTAAATGGATTATGTAAGCATGCACCCATTTGCCCAATGCAAGGGATGCTGCAGCACTACAGGCACCTAACAGACTAATGAAAGTTATATTGTCTGCCCTTGTATTCTCTTTCTTCATTTGCCCAAACAGTCGAAAGATTTCCTTCAAATGTCCACATATAGCATATCCTCCAATGAGTGCGTTCCATGATGCCGTGTCCCTCAGCGGCAACCTATCAAAAAGTTGATAGGCACAAATTAAACTGCCACACTTGAAGTAGAAATCTATGAGATTAATTCCAAGAGAAATGTTGGATTCAGACCCATATCTCAAAATCAAGGCATGAATATATTTTCCCTGCTCCAGGAACACAATACTAGCACATGCATTCAAAAGATTAACATAAGTTACCTCATTTGCTTGAACTGCTTCATCTTGCATTTTGCTGAAGAGTTTCAGAGCTCCTTTGCCATCCCCATGCTGAGCATATCCTGCAACCATTGTTGTCCACGTCAAAACCTTTCGAATGGGCAGCCTGTCAAATAATACAGAGGCACAATCCAGACCCTTATGTTTGGCATACATTCCAAGAATACTGTTTCCAACAGTTATATCCAACTCACATTCAGTTTTCAAAGTACTAGCATGCATGTACTTCCCCACTTCCAATGACGACGCAGAGCTTAAGATATTCAAATACGTAATCTTGTCTGGATCCACACCCTCAAGCTGCATTTTCCCAAATAACTGAAGAACATCAGTTCCATGTTTTCTAACCCCCACAAGCATTGTATTCCATGACACAACATCCCTCACAACCATGGTCTCGAACACTTGCTGTGCATCTTTAAGGGATGCACATTTCAAATACATGTCTATGAGAGAATTACCTACATAGATGTCTATTTTACACTTACATTTCAGAATGCTAGCATGGACATGTTTCCCCATCCCTAATATTGTTAAAGAGGCACATCCATTCAGAACAGCAGTAAATGACACCTTATCTGGTTCTTCACCTTCTTGTCGCATTTTTCCATAGAATTGAATTGCTTCATTCTCGCTGTTATTCTCTATATATCCTACAATCATTGCGTTCCACGAAACCACACCTAGTGAAGCTAATGTATCAAATGCCCTTCGAGCATCCACAATGCATCCACATTTTGCATACATATCAATAATGGCACTCGCTGCAAACTTATTAAGATTGCATTGGCTTTTTACCATGGTAGCATGAATTTTTTTGCCATGAGCAAGAGCTGAAATGCCAGTGCATGCATTCAGAATACCAACGAAAGTCACAAAGTTAGGCTCCACATTTTGAAGCAGCATCTGGTGGAAGAATCGAAGGGCTTCCCACCCATTTCCATGTTGAGCACAGGCAACAATGATCATGGTCCATGTGAACACATTCTTCTCGTGCATACTATCAAACACTAAGCGTGCATCCTCCATGCTCCCACATTTAGCATACATATTGATAACTGTATTGAACATAAATGTATTTGGTACCAACGGCCCTTTCGTAAGTCTGGCATGCCCTTTCCGTCCTTCGTCTAAAGCTTTCGTTCTGGTACACCCCCGTAGAAAACATACACAGCTCTCTAAGTATGCTGGCTGAGCTTGTTCCATGTGATCCAAGATCTGCAATGCTTCCTTCAATCGACCATGCTGACAGAGTGATTGCACATGTCTCATAACACGTAAATGTAAACGAAGAGCTTTTTCAAACTTGCTTAATGTTTATCAGACCATCTACTAAAGCTAACGATTTTTTTTTAGCAGGGTTGCCTAACCCGAGGTGCACGATTTCGTGCAATTCTAGCCTATACACGTGTATGCTTATCCAACGTGTACGCCATGTAACCTTGTTAATCTCCCTCTTCATGGCTGCATCCTGCATATGCAAAGCAGAGTGGAGTGGTGCATCTGAACTGTTGCAAAATGAGGCAACTGGATCTTCACCATCCAGATAATACCATATGTTTATTTAGTGTGAAGAACGGATGTTGTGAAGAACGGGCCCTAAGAAAGACGTATAGTCGCTGCAACTGGAGGAAGGGTCAAAAAGCAAACATGATAACGATGTTATCACTTAAGCTAGCTTTGCAGTAGAAAACTTGGTGGAACACCTCAAAGACCATCCAGATCATTTTCTATAGGCCAACTAGTGAAAAGGGTGTTTGAGCAGGTCAGACGTGCGTGATTGGCTTCCTGAGCTATGGATTACAAAGAAGGATCTTCTATGAATGCTTATTAATATCTTTGCTGCCTGTATGCTTTATTTATTGTAATCATTAACAACTTACATGAAACTTTACTTCATTTTACTTTTACTAATGAGTTTTGACTTGCCTTTAGTGTGCAGATATGATCCTTAATGCAAATGCTTTGCTGAAAAGGCTTACTTGCATGTGTAACTTTGTGAAGTTTTCTTTTCCTGAAGATGCAGTTGCATGTTGGTAATAGCAGCAATCTAGTGAGTTAGTTACTTTTGAGTGAGTTAGTTACTTTTGAGTAATTTAGAGGTCATTTTCGACACTAATAGAATATAATATCATTTGTCACGCTTTTGTAACAGAAAATACATTAATGAGTATTTTTTTTTTTAATTTTCAACACAAAAGGTGATTTGTCACGCGTTATGAACGAAAAACCACTTGTAACGTGTTACAAAATATTATTTTGTAACACGTTACTTTGGGCAAAAGCTTCATTAAGAGCAGCTATGCATATTTGGCAGCTTCCACGCCTCAGTCACCTTCTTTCCACTGGCAGCTTAGGTGGAACGTGATCAGCACATGATCTATTTGATGTAAGAATATCCCTCCAAAGCAGTCAACACTTTTCTTGGCAAATTGCACATCGTGCTCTTAGCTCGAATACTGGAGTAGTTCACTCTTTTAAGCGGCAATAAGCCCATTATGTCAGGCTTGTAAATGTGCTCTGGAAATCATTGAGCACTGGTTTCACCTTCGTGCTGTTTCCATCTTGGTGCTGACATCCAGTGTATATGGGCATGGATTCGGACCTATTTTTGCCATCGCCTTATGTTGAGTCTTTTCTTCCAATTGGGCCTCGTCTTAAGAAGCTTGCCTTCAATATTTGTAGAGCTATTATTTGTTGGGTAGTCTGGACAACTAGGAACTAGTTCATCTTTTAGGGGAAGTTCTCTACCGCTTAGTTTTTGTTCGAAGAGGTCAAGTGTAGGCTATATAGTCAATTTCAAGTTTCTAGGTTACCAAATCAGGAGAAGGGCAGGATTTGAAGGAGTTATTTCCACCTCATCTAGTCCTTCTTTATGTATAAATTTTTGACGTCCTTCAAAAAAATAAAAAATTATCATATGATTTGTAATGCATTACAAATTTCAATGTTTGGCACACGTTACAGACTGCATTTGTAACGCATTACAAATTCTAATGTTTGTTACACATTACAAATGGGGTCATACAAAATTTGGTAACGTGTTATTGTTACACGTGCTCCCAAGGTTATAGCCAGAATCGGACCCTTGACGGACGTCCATGAACACGGGGGTACTGTTAGTCACAATTGCCGGGCAGTTGGAATTAATGGGCCATGTTGACTGTAATCAGTCTATGGTGACGAGAAGCGAAATAAGTGGTAATAATTGCTAGCAACGGATAATGGTGCGATAGGGGGCACGAATATTGTCAAGTATTAGTGCGCAGAGAGCTTGCAAGGGTTGTAGACACGGAAGACCTTTATTAATGTATGGCTAACTAAGTTGTTAGTAGAACTAGTATTGGTACTAGGGGTAAAAACATTAATAAAGGGAAATGAAAGTTAGCTATGTTAAATATTGAAGTTTAAATGGACATGTGGCATTAAGAGATTGGATGGGTTGAAAACCCTGTTATAAAAGAGGAGATGGATTTAATTTGTATCGCATCAAGAAGACCCTACGTGACCGATCGATAGTGGTGGCATAGAGCTCTGATTCGGATCGAATCAAAGCATGGGCAGGTCAGTTTTGACTCTAGAGAATTGCTAGTAAACTTTAGAGGTTGGATTATAAAGCCTGGAGAAGGAATTCGATGGGGCAGTCGGAATTGGGTCTTGAAAGGTGACTTTGATTCTACAAGCGGGTTCTCTCAAATTGATTGAACTGTCTTTGCTTTTGTTAGTGGCCGTTGTTTAACCGAGAGAAGCCTCGGTGCAAATGCTTGATATCCGCCGGGTAACTTACCAAAGGGATTCAACGACTGCGTGGTGTTGAGAACACCGGTTGGGTCACCCCATATTGATCAACGAGGGGAAAGGATCCGTGGTGTGGGCGGCGTTGATCGTGGTATCCCAAAGCCGCTTAAAGTTGTTCCGCGGAATTATGCCATAATAGTGGTATCGAGCAAATGATGACTAAACCTGCGCTGATATATGCCGCCAGACTGCTGATTACACGAATTGCCCGGCTTTGAAGAGGGCATAATACCCACCCTCGAGGACATTCATCAGGACGATGAACGCCCGAAGCTCGAAAGCCGATGGGGAGCACCCTTGAAGTTTGATCCCGGCGCCTATTCCCGTGAGGTGTTGAAGATGAACTGGAGCAAGTGCAAGGTGCTGAAGCAAGTGCAGGGTGTTGAAGCAAGTGCAGCTAATATTGGTAATGAAGATGCCGGGAACACTCCGGTAGGTGGAAACTCACCCGACGAGAATGTAGGTCATGTCAACCGCCTGACTTGGGAACTGAACGAGATAAAGGCTGAACAAGCTAAGTTCCGAAACACCCTAGGGTTGATACAGGAAAACCTGCAGAAGTGGGCTACTGAAGGGAAGCCCCGGGAACTTCGTTTAAGTAATGTAGTAGAAAAGTTTCTACAGGTGGCTGGGATAGTTCCCACTGCTCCAGGGGTAAACCATGGTGTTCCTCACGAGGTTGCACGACCGCGACCTAGTGCACCATCAGGAGTAAACACAGGGTTGACCGAAGAACCAGTAGCTCAGGGTATCATGGAAGGTGTCGCTCAGCCAGAAGAATACCTAGGGGAGCTTTCTGGTGAAGAGATTATGAAAATGCCCGACTGATGTATGCCACCCTAAAGTTGAAGGGACCGGCAGTTGCATGGTGGGACATCCACACCGAGAATGGTCAGAAGCTGCGTACTTGGGGGGGTTTTTGTCGCTTGTTCCGACAGGAGTATGCACCTCATGCGACATGCGCTCATACAGCTGAAGGAGCTCACTCAGATAGGGTCTCTATGGGATTATGTGACGGAGCTGAGGGCACTCTTTTCACGATTACTCGAGATTACTGCCAAGATGCGCGTGGATCATTTTATATATGTTCTATGGAATGCTAGCATTCATACACATTTGCTGCAATGAAGTAGTTAGGGTTCAAGGTTTACCACATGTAGAGCCTAGTAAGCTCATGTCAGCCACTCAGGCTAAAAAAGTTTTCAAAGTTAATACAAATGTTTTTTCTTTGATGTACTTGAGAAAAGATGATTTGATTATCAAATCATGTAACTCGTTGGTGGTTAACACCGGAGTAAACTCTGAAGTAGACCAAAGACTAAAAGATCTTTTGCATACCTTCATGGATGTTTTTCCGGAAGAGTTACCTGAGGGACCACCACCCTTGCGGGGTATCGAGCACGAAATTGAGCTTGAACCTAGGGTCAAGCCCATGGTACGTGCTCCCTACCAATTAAGTCCTCTAGAACTTGAAGAGATTAAAAAGCAAGTGAAAGAATTGTTAAGCAAAGGTTTCGTACGGCCAAGTAAATCACCTTTTGCGAGTCCCGTGTTGCTCGTTAAGAAAAAAGACGGTACTATGCGGATGTGCATCGATTACCGGGCACTTAACAAAGAAACTGTAAAGGATCGATATCCTTTACCCGGGTCCATGATATTTTGGATCATCTTGGGGGCGCCAACTGGTTTACCAAGATAGACCTCCGAAGTGGATATCATCAAATTAAGATTCGGGAAGGCGACGAACCTAAAACTGCATTCAGAACTCATCAAGGATATTATGAGTTTCTGGTTATGCCGTTTGGGCTTACGAATGCTCCTGCAACATTTATGCGATTAATGAATCAGGTATTCTCTGAGCATTTGGACAAGTTTGTAGAGGTTTTTTTAGATGATATTCTCATCTACTCCCAAACTATTGAGGAACATTTTGCTCACTTAGAGCAAGTTCTTTGAATTTTACAAGAGCACAAACTCTATACGAAGATCTCCAAATGCGATTTCTTTAGACAACAGGTGGCCTATTTGGGGCACATCCTTTCTGGCGAAGGGGTGTCACCCGATCCCGCCAAGGTACAAGTGGTACAGCAATGGCTTCCACCAGAGACCGTTTCGGAGTTACGAAGTTTTCTGGGGTTAGCAACGTACTACTACAAATTCATACCCAAATTTTCTAAAATTGTTGCTCCTCTCACTGATCAAAAGAGATCACGATTTTGTGTGGGGGAGAGAGCAGCATGAGGCGTTTTGGCGCATAAAGGACTTGCTAGTGAGCAGTCAAACTTCCATGGCGAGTAAAGACACGAATGAGATGATCGTGACTGCAGTTGAGTCGAGCCCACTATGGACCACGAGAAACTGCACTATTCGGCCATAATCAAGGTTTTGTTTCCCTTCGCATTCTTGTAACAAACAATATGCTTTATTTCTGGATAAAGGAATTGCTCGCTGCTTCAAAAGTTCAAGACTAATATCTGCATCACTATGGCTAAAATGACCTATTTGGACAGCCACGAGTTTCAAACAATGGGATATATGAATTTCCGGGCAACAAATTGAACGAAAATTGGTCTGTATCACGTAATTATGGGCTCTTACTCTTGGCATTCTATGAGTCACACATCACTTTAGAAACGGGAAGCAACATAGGGTGCAGCCGTAGAAACCCATATAGCTTAGAAATCAATAAACAAATAAGGTTTAGGGTAATGGCAACATACAATAGTAATATTAAGCTCAAACAAGAGGTGCCATGGGGTTGCCCTGGAACTTAGATCTATTAGCTAGGGTTTTGGAGTCTGGGCTAATGAGGCTAAATGAGATGCTAATAAACACAAGTAATATCTGCACCAAAATTATGTAACTTAATGTGAAACTATGGTCGTCTTCCTTAAGCTATTATTAATATGAAGCTTGGGAACGAAGACGAAATATTAATGCAATAGAAGGGAAATGTATCTATAGGTAACAACATTAATAATATAACGTAAAAGTCATGATCTTTCTTTACGGGAATAAAGCTGTTAGAAATGCAATATAATTTGCTGGGGTATGGCATAGAGCTGGCAGTGGAACTGGGAACATTTTGTAGTTGCAAACTAGGCGTAAATCTAGGGAAATCCATGACCAAGGTTCGTTAATATGGAACCAAGGGCAAAATTGGGGATGTTCTGTGGTCATGGTTGTTATGCATGTTATATGTTACTACCCATATAAATGTTGGATATGTTAATGTGACATGATTATGGCCTTTTGTGATGCATATGTGAGATAATGCACGGGATTTGCATTTGGGCTATTTTAGCTTGATATTACCATCATGCATGACAATGTCTAGGAATGTGGTTATGGTGGCATCTAAAGCATGTGGAAATATTGCATAAGTGCATAATCTCTGGGGCCAGAGTCCACGTGCGATGTCTTGGACTTGCGGTGTGTTTGTGCGTGACGTCGTGCATTGTTATCCTAGCTGGATTCTTTGTCGCGTTACATGGCAGAAGTGGTCCTCCAGTGCTGGACGCAGCGTGGATGGGTGTGTACACATGAGGCAAACCACGCCTGTATTGGCTGCAGGGCCTGATCAGCCCGGGTTGCATGTTAGAACCGGAGTAGGCACTGTATGCGGATGAGATTGTTAATGCATGGAATATGAGGTGTTATTTGGTATATGTATGCATACTAATCTGGTTGGATGGATGCAGTGGGACTATAGGTGGTAAGCTTGCATAGGTGCTATGTTATAAGCTGTTATGCATGAATAGTTCCTAGAATGCTCCAAACCCCCACTTAGTCTTTAGGACTAACCCCCAGGGAAATCCATGACCAAGGTTCGTTAATAAGGAACCAAGGACAAAATTGGGGATGTTATGTGGTCATGGTTGTTATGCATGTTATATGTTAGTACCCATATGAATGTTGGATATGTTAATGTGGCATGATTATGGCCTTTTGTGATGCATATGTGAAAGATAATGCACGGGATTTGCATTTGGGCTATTTTAGCTTGATATTACCATCATGCATGACAATGTCTAATGTGGTTATGATGGCATCTAAAGCATGTGGAAATATTGCATAAGTGCATAATCTCCAGGGCCGGAGTCCAATGTGCGATGGCTTGGACTTGCGGTTGTGTTTGTGCGTGACATCGGGCATTGTTATCCTGGCTGGATTCTTTGTCGCGCTACATGGCAGAAGTGGTCCTCCAGTGCTGGATGCAGCGTAGATGGGTGTGTACACATGAGACAAACCACGCCCGTACTGGCTGCAGGGCCTGATCATCCCAGGTGGCATGTTAGAACTGGAGTAGGCACTATATGCGGATGAGATTGCTATGGAATATGAGGTGTTATTTGGTATGTGTATGCATACTAATCTGGTTGGATGGATGCAGTGGGACTATTGGTGGTAAGCTTGCATAGGTGCTATATTATAAGCTGTTATGCATGAATAGTTCTTAGAATGCTCCAAACCCCCGCTTAGTCTTTAGGACTAACCCCCAGGTTGGTGTAAGCAGTAGCTGATGGAGCCGAGTGCAGTAAGGCCACAGAGACCCGAGGTTAGAGGCCTCGATAGGATCAAGGATTTGGAGGCCAGATTTCCCCCAGGAGTGGAGTTCCGGCGTGAGGAGGTGCTCAATTTTCTTCGTGAGCTGGAGGACGAGAGGCTAGTGTACAGGCGCCAGACATTATCCAGAGCTCAGAAGAAGGCCATCCTTCCAGGGAAGAGACTAGTGTGGGATCTACCCCGGCTTTGTGGAACCTTCTTTAGAAGGCAATGAAGTCCACCTATATGCAGATGAGGGGGATGACCTCCCATTGGATTCAGGAGATTAGGCAGCTATAGATACCTTAATGAGTGAACCCTCTGATGATAAGAGCTCTTGTATTGAAGACTTTTCTCATACTTAAGAGTTAAATTGATTGTGGGTTTGACATTGTTAAGTTTTTGGATGTATATACATGTACTATGTGATTTGTGTTCTACACTTGTTGGATATCTAATGTGAATATAAAGATTGGATTCTTTACCGTGTCATATGGACTACAAGTTGCATCAAATATTTAGTTATCCCAACCTCCCTCGTTAAGTGCTAGTAGTAATGCAATGAAACCAACAGGATCCCAAGCTGCCTCGGAGAGGCCAGCTTGACAAGCCCGTTACAGTTGGTATCAGAGCATAGTTGATCTTGAATGCCTTGAGATTAGATTGAGCATCTTGAGGGGGTTGGCTAATGATATTTTTGTATTATGCAGAGAGTAGAGGGAACCATGGAAGCTGGTGATGCTAGTGGTGCAGGTGGAGTTGGATCTGGGGAAGCTCCCGATGTTACAAGTATTCTGCAAGCAATTCAGCAGGCTTTGCAGCAGACTGCATCCCATCAAAAGAGTGAAGCAGAAAAAGCTATAGAGAAGGTATTAAAGGATACCAAGAGGGAAGTGTTCATTGGGGAGAACACAACCGGGGATGATGCAGATGCATGGCTCCGTGGAGTGGAGTTTTATTTTGATCTGATTAAGGCAGAGGAATCAGTAAAAGCACTCCTTGCACAGGCAATGCTAGGAGGATTTGCACGTGTTTGGTGGGAGACGTGCCTGATAGATTTGGGGAAGACTCCTGTGCAAGCTGCCTGGGCAGAGTTTAAGAGTGCATTTGAAGGTCATTTTACACCGCCAAGGTATAAGGTGGAGAAGATGAATGAGTTCTTTGATTGCAAGCAGGTTAGCATAGTAGTTGAGTACAATGAGAAGTTCAGGAGATTGCAGCCTCATTGTCCTACAATGGACAAGGTTAAGTTGTGCTCTAGGTTTGTGCAAGGGCTTCAAGTGGAAATTAAGAGCACGATGTCTGGAGTATCTTATACAGATCTAGAGGAGGGTTGTAAGAATTGTGAAGCATCGGGAATCAGATTTGACAGAAAAAGCAACATTAGATGCTCGATGGAAGCGGTAGGCTCAATCTTCATGGCAAGCTAGGAATTCCTCGAGGAGAGGAAGGTATAACAACAGAGGTGGAGCTGCTGCCCGCTCTATGGATGTGCAGGCCAGCAATAGCCAAGGGCCACAAAATAGATCATCCCGGATGTCTGCAGAGGAAAGGGATATGTCATATGTGCATCAATGAGAGGCGGTGCTTTAGGTGCCGAGAGCCTGGACATTGGGCACGAGATTGTCCTAATACCAAGACATATGGTGGGTATTTTGCCTCCACAAGGTCTAAGAATCAACGAGGAGGAAGGCAGAATTAGCGATCAAGGCAATCGGAAGACAATGCACCTAGACGGGGTCAAGGAAGGGGTGGCCCATGGCGTGGGGTCCAAGGTGGCCGTGGTAGAGGCTACGGAAGGGAAGATAGCAGGTCAGGGGCAGCAAGAGATCAAGGAAGAGGAGAAGCAAGGGTTGCCACCATCCGAGATCTGCCTACTGAGACTATGCACATGTACGCTGCGGTGGAGCAGGGCAATGTGGATGGTCAAGCTGTCGTTATTCGCGTCCCAGGTATTATTGATGGATGCTCAGTTGTTTTTCTTATTGATTGTGGCAGTACCCATAGTTTTATTTCCCCAAGATTGGTTGCTAAGTTAAATTTGCATGCGATTGAACGGCCTGCAAGGTATGTAGAGCTAGCCGATGGCAAGGTTAAGCCATCGTATGCTATGGTCGAGTGCCTTGAATTTAAGGCGGGGAATATGGTGTCTCATGCTGATTTTGAGGTTATTGGCCTTGGAAAGTATGACGCCATACTGGGAATATCATGGTTGAGACAGTGGGGTGCTCGCATTGACTGCGCTAGGCAACTAGTCCGTTGTTCTAGTCCAGCGTGGAAGAGCATGTGTTGGAAGGGCTAGTTTCATTGTGTGCCATCATTCCATTGACTTGGAAGGGGCTTAAGAAGCAACTTAGGAGAGGTTGCTCCCAAATGGGGTGTGCAGTATTACGGGATAGCTTGCTAGACTTGACAGAGTTGCAAGAGGAGACCATTGCCCCTGAAGTGCAACAAGTGTTGGATGAGTTTAAAGATGTATTTCCAAAGGAATTGACGCAGTTGCCTCTTCATAGATTGGTAGATCATGAGATTGAGCTCATTCCAGGAGCAGAGCCGACATCAAGACCACCTTATAGGTTTCATGCTTAGAAATGGCGGAGTTGAAAAAGCAATGGCTGGATTGTTGGATCAAGGCTTTATAAGGCCTAGTACATCTCCATTTGGCACTCCTGTTTTATTTGTGAAGAAAAAAGATGGAACATTGAGACTTTGTATTGATTACAGGATGCTTAATCAAATCACAGTTAAAAACAGATATGCATTGCCCAGGATAGACGAGTTGTTTGATCAATTGGGTCAAGCTAAGTATTTTACTAAGATAGATCTTCGGGCCAGATACCATCAGATAAGGATTAGGGAATCAGATATTTATAAGAGCCTTTCGGACATGTTACGGACATTATGAGTTTGTCGTGATGCCATTTGGTTTAACCAATGCGCCTACTACTCTTTATGTGGTTGATGAATGATGTTTTTAGACCTTTCCTAGACAATTTCATATTAGTGTTCTTCGATGATATTCTAGTTTATTCGAGAACCCTGCAAGAACATGTGGAAGATGTGAGGCAGACCTGGAGTATTCTAAGAGAAGAGAAGTTGTATGGGAAAATGGCTAAATGCTCTTTTGCACAGTGTAAATTAGTGTATTTGGGCCATATAATTTCTGAAGAGGGCGTTGCGCCAGATCCCGCCAAGATAGAAGCTGTGAAAGATTGGCCGGTGCCACAGACTGTGAAGGAGGTAAGAGCGTTTTTTGGGATTTGCAGGTTATTATCGCAAATTTGTCCCTAAATTTTCCAAGATTGTTGCTCCTCTCACATCATTGTTGAAGAAGGGGATTAGTTTGGGCTGGAACAGAATTATCCAGTGCATGATTTGGAGATGTTGGCAATTATACATGCTTTGCGTGCATGGAGGCACTACCTATTAGGTCATCATTTCTCATTGAAGACCGACCATCAAAATCTGAATTTTTTTGTGAAGCAGCCACATTTGAATAATAGGCAGCAGAGATGGATGCAATTGTGGGAAGAATACAATTTTGAGATTGAATATCAACCGAGCAAGGAGAATGTGATAGCAGATGCCTTGTATCGTAGGTCCTTTTTGACCTCTATTAGTATGCTCCAGGGTCAATGGGATGCTTATCTCATGGATAAGGTGGCAAGAGACCCGTATTTTGGGCCGTGGTTGCCAGTATCAAACAAGGATCTACCGAGTTTCCACAATACTCGTTATCCAATGAAGTCTTGTATTATAAAGGTCGAATATGCATTCCAGATGATTTGGAGTTAAGGATGAGGCTTTTATATGAAGCGCATGATAGTCCATTAGTGGGACATTTTGAGGTGCACAAGACTCAAAGGAAGGTCAGACACAATTTCTTTTGGCCAGGGCAGAAGAAAATGGTTATGTGGCAAAATGTTTAGCATGTCAGAAGGTCAAAGCTTCGCGATCTAAGGTCCCAGGGGAGTTGCAACCATTGGAAGTTCCTTCATCCAAATGGGAATGTATTGGCATGGACTTTATTGTAGATCTACCTCGAACGAGGGCAGGATATAATCCCATTTATGTGGTGGTAGACATATTGACTAAGCAAGCACATTTTTTGCCGACAAAGACGACAACTACAGCTATAGATATCTCCAAGTTATTCGTTAAGAAAATTTTCAGATTGCATGGTATGCCACGTACCATTACCTCAGATCGAGACTCCAGGTTTATAAGTCATTTCTGGCAAGGATTGTTCCGGAATGTGGGAACTAAGCTAAATACTAGCACTGCATACCATCCCCAGACCGATAGGCAAGTAGAGCGAGTAAATCAGAGTTTGCATACAACAATATGTACCAAGAATCTATCAGGATGAGTCCCTTTGAGGCAATGTATGGCAAAGAGTCCGCTGAATTGGAGGGACTCTACTTGCAATGTGGAGATGGCCAATGAGGTGGCCCAAGATTTGGATGCACAATTGCGAAGACTTTATCAGAATCTCGCAGTAGCTCAGAATAGGCAGAAGCAGTATGCGAACAAAGGGCGTAAACCTTTGGAATTCGCAGAAGGCCAGTATGTATTCTTAAGGATTGCAGAGCTCATTGGCATTTAAGAGTGCGGGAAAGTGGGCTCCAAGATATGCAGGACCTTTTAAGGTGTTGGAACGCATTGGTAAGATAGCTTACAGGTTGGAATTACCTTCACATATTAGGGTACATAATGTGTTCCATGTGAGCAACTTAAGGAATTACGTCTTTGATCCGTCGCATATGCTTGCCTACGATGATTTGGTAAGTAGGGATGAATTTTTGTATCCCCGACCAGAGCATGTCTTGCAAACGGAGACACATAAGCTTCGAAGACGGACAATCACAAGATTTTTGGTCCAATGGCCAGGTTGTCCAATTGAAGACGCAACGTGGGAGGATTCAAAGTGAATTCTTCGCCAATTTTCTGAGCTCGCCCATTACATGGGTTAAAGATTTGAAGGGAAGAATGTAATGAGCCTGGCGGGTTAGCAGACGATTGATGAAATCTATAAATACTAAATTGTAGAGGAATTGGGTTTTTGCTCTGAGGCAAATCTTCTGAGGAGGAGTTTTTGTGAAGGATATTTGGAATCTGAGCAGGCCAATTGCAAAGACAACATAATCAGGTGGGTGGTTGATAGTTTACACCGCGGATGATAGTATGCTTAAGTGATTCAGGCTAAAAATTAGTTGTAAGATAACATGATGTAATTATAAGTAATCTCTTAAAGGGTAAATTGTATTCTTGTATTCCTGAAGCTGAAGGACTTAGTGGTTAAACGAATAGGAGGAGGATACAGGAGAGCCATCAGAGGCAGATTGAATAATAGTAGAAAAAAAGGATGTTAAGGGTTTAAGATTTCCTTAAGGGAAAGAATCGAAAGGAAGGAAGAGACTGTAACTAACCGTGAACCGAGGCATGAAGCCTAGACCCCCATGATCAGAACAAGGCCTGAAGCAGGCCGGATTGGCCTGGGAGATGGCCGAAATTGGTATATAAGGAGGAATTTTAATGCAAAAGGCTCAAACAAACCCTGGATTGCAGCCGAGCTGCCATAGCCGGATCTGTAGAACGGTGTTGCCACAACCTAAAATCGACCTAAGAAGGTTGGAACTGAGGCCAGGAGGGCCGATTTGCAGACATTAGGCCTCTGGGAGGCTGGATTTCGGAGAAATCGAAGGCCCTAGTGCCTTCGTTTGAGTTGCTGGGCCGCGACCTGTTAGGGTCAAAGAGAAAGCTGGAGAATACAGAGAACAGTAAAAATGAAAATAATAAGCTAAGGTTAGAAATCAATAAACAAATAAGGTTTAGGGTAATGGCAACATACAATAGTAATATTTAGCTCAAACAAGAGGTGCCATGGGGTTGCCCTGGAACTTAGATCTGTTAGCTAGGGTTTTGGAGTTTGGGTTAGTGAGGCTAAAGGAGATGCTAGTAAACACAAGTAATATCCGCACCAAAATTACGTAACTTAATGTGAAACCATGGGTGTCTTCCTTAAGCTATTATTAACATGAAGCTTGGGAACAGAGACGAAACATTAATGCAATAGAAGGGAAATGTATCTTATAGGTAACAACATTACAATATAACGTAAAAGTCATGATCTTTCTTTACGGGGATAAAGCGGTTAGAAATGCAATATAATTTGTTGGGGTATGGCATAGAGCTGCAAACTAGGCGTAAATCTAGGGAATTCCATGACCAAGGTTCGTTAATAAGGAACCAAGGGCAATTTTGGGGATGTTATGTGGTCATGGTTGTTATGCATGTTATATGTTACTACCCATATGAATGTTGGATCTGTTAATGTGGCATGATTATGGCCTTTTGTGATGCATTTAGCTTGATAATTACCATCATGCATGACAATGTCTAGGAATGTGGTCATGATGGCATCTAAAGCATGTGGAAATATTGCATAAGTGCATAATCTTCGGGGCCGGAGTCCTTGTGCGATGGCTTGGACTTGCAGTTGTGTTTGTGCGTGACATCGGGCATTGTTATCCTGGCTGGATTCTCTGTCGCGCTACATGGCAGAAGTGGTCCTCCAGTGCTGGACGCAGCGTGGATGGGTGTATACACATGAGGCAAACCCCGCCCGTATTGGCTGCAGGGCCTGATCAGTCCGAGTGGCATGTTAGAACCGGAGTAGGCATTGTATGCGGATGAGATTGCTAATGCATGAAATATGAGGTGTTATTTGGTATATGTATGCATACTAATCTGGTTGGATGGATGCAGTGGGACTATTGGTTGTAATAAGCTGTTATGCATGAATAGTTCCTAGAATGCTCCAAACCCCCACTAACAAGATTGCGTAATAAATGGGAGCGAATCATCGAAACGAGAGCAAAAGGAATATTCCTTAAAGATTCCCTTATTTTTTTCAAAAAGGAGGGTAAAATGAGGTTATTTAAAAAAAAGGGTGCATGAAATTGTATTTTGACCCCCCCCAATGACTAATTTTTTTATGGAATGATAGAAATGACGTTTTTAAAGTGACACTTTTCCTTGCAAATAGAATTTTCTTCAAGTATGTTTTCAAAGAAAACCACCAATTTAAGAGGGTATAATATTGAACAAGAAATTGAAGTAAAGCTTGTAACTGAAATTGTAGTATTCTCAAAATGTGAAGATAAAATCTTCATATTCACATGCAAAATTTACAGTCTTCTTTTAAAACTCAGTTATGTACAAAAGTAGGAGTGATGAGAGAGAGATCCAGCACATCATCATGTTTATTTATGCCATCCTCATCACCTTCACTTTTTTCACTGTCACTCGAGGAAGTGCTTGAGTTGTCTTCCTCATCACTATCAACAGATGGTGAAGCATTGCCACTACCACTCCCTTCTTCATCTTCTTCCTCATAATTACAAGCTTTTTTAAGCAAATTGATAGTAGACGATTGTCAGATTTCAATTTAAAATCATAGCACAATATAGTCACGTTATTAAGGTTCGGTTCATCCCTACAACCCACTTTCTTGGACTTTCTCCCTTTTCCTTGGCTTCTCATTTCTAACTCATATCTACCTTCAAAAGCATTTTCTGAGCATGTTGCAAGCCAATGAATCTTGAGTTTAGTGACTAAGCCTTCCTCCTTGACTGTATCATGTACTTTTGCTATCCAGAAAGGTCAACCTTTGTCATCCTCCTTAGTTGGAAGAGCAATCAGCATACCTTTGGCAATTTTTGTGATATTACCTTGAGGCTCATTCCTGCGTCTTGGTCCGAGGTACATGACTCGATCCTCGTCTTCTTCTACTGCAGGTGCTAATGTAGCATTGCTTGGATGTGCTTGGTGCTGGGGTTGATGGAAGGTGTTAGGCCATTGAAATGGTTCTTGCAACTGTCTTAGAGCTATGTTTTGTACAACAATTTTCTGTTCGAGAAAGAAATTTCTCCACCACATCCGATCTTCTTCTAAGAATACTTAAAACCTGAGGAAATTCCATTTTCAATGGTTTTTAAGGATGACACTGGGGTACTTTTCTTCTGCTTGGACTCCTTAGGATTTTTGAGAGGAAGTTGCTCAGCACGTTCTATGAAGCAAGTGTCTGGAATATATTTAAGGAAGCGCAATCCCTCTGTTGGACTCCAATCCTTAGTTGTGGTGTACTTCTTCCCCTGTAAGAAGCTTTGTCCATCCTTCAAGTAGAACTTGATGTGATGTTGAGAGGTGAGATCATTCAACTTGTTCACAGCTTGTTCTCTGTCTGAACGTTAACAAACTCTCTGAAATAAGCAATCTCTTTAAGAAGCTCAATCACTGGAATGGGAGTGTAAGAATCTTCAATAATTCAAACTAAAGTAGGAAGAGAAAAAGCCTTCTTCCTTCTAAGGCGCACAAAAAATCTACGAACATTTGATCAATCTGATCATGAGTGTGGCCTACAAGTAAGAATCCGAGCTTCACTTTTCTAAAGATCCCTAGCTCCACTAACATGGCACAGTAAGCAAAGAGTGTTTGATTCTTGTTCTCCCTTGTAGTATTGTCAAGTTGCAGGTAGAGCACTGGTGGTAATTGCTCTTACTCGCACAGGACCTTGTTAAGAATTGTAATTATGAGGTTCGGGTTACCATGCAAGTTTGGATACGTCAAAAATACTTTGCACTTTAGACTTCCTTTGAAGACCATAGCTCCTACAAGGTGGACCTTAACAAAACATTCCTTTGGCACATCTTTAGAATGTTCAAGAAATGGGGTAGAGTAGTTTTTTTTTTTAATCCATTCCATCAATTACAACAGACATATATTGCAGTGGACATTCGAGAACTTTTTTTCTGTGCTTGGCAAGCTTTCTTCTCTCTGCTACTTGTTGTTCACGATATCTGACAAGGTTCTGTTGCGCATTATCTGTTGAAGAATTCAAGTCAAAACATTTATTTAAACAAGTGAGAGAGAAGAGAACTTGAGCTTACTTCTTTCGACCTCTGTCTTTGCAGTTTCTCGTTGACTCTTTAATTCTGCGCACCTTGAGCAAACAGGCATTCTGTGTCTCCTGGGAATTTTCACAAGACCGAATTCACTTTTCCACAGTCTGGTGAAGTGTGAGTAAGAGATATACTGAAACTGAGTGCAAGTCTCTTTGTATTCGTTAAAAACATCTTTTTTGGTGATGTTATCTGTCAAATGGTACATGTTGCTGTTAGGCAACTTCTCACATGTTTCTCTAAAATATTTCTCCATCCAGGCATGCATGGTTACAACTCTTCTTGGTCCACAATGATCATCAATTTGCTGGGTTTTTGTCCAGTCTTTTGTGTACTCTAGACATTCTGGACCCTAAACGGTGGACAACCATAAAGCATTTCTGGCAAACTTCTTCACAGATAATGTAGTGCAAGAAGGTGTTGCGGTCTGGTCTTACATGATAAGCCAAGTAGGCATTCTGGTCTGCCAATGTCATTGAACTGTAGTTGTCTCTAATTGCTCGTAATTTAGACATGTCACATTTGTTGATGCAACCCAATGAGCAGCATTTAGTTCTTAAAAGTCTCCTCATTTTGTGCTCGTCCATAAGGTTTCTTCTTCTTACAGAGGAGCATGCTCTCGAACTAAAATCCACCTTGAATTTCTTGGAGACTGGCTGGAGAATGTGTAATCTCGTTGCTCCTCGTTGGTGTCTTCATCTTCTGATGAGAGTTCTACTCTAGGGGTGACCTCCTCTACCCTTAGTGGTGTGCTTATAGAGAAAAACAAACCATGTGAAGCTGTACCCGAATAAGGCGGAGGTACAATGTTGAATGAAGGAGATGGGCCACAAGATGACGTGCCAGCAAATGTTGTTGCAGCTTCTTCACAAGGAGTTCGTTCAAACATGTCTCTTAGAGCCGACTGAAATTCTGCAAACCCATGTGTCACCACGGTTGTGTGAAAAGGAGCAGATGTTGCCAGGTCATCTTATAGTGAAGTCGTGGTGGGAGAAGCGGTGGAGAATCTCGCAGTCTTTTGAACGTGTTGTATTCCTTGTTTGTGTAAGTGAAGAAGGAGAAACTACAAATGGCTGAGGTAGTCTGTTCCAAAAAATTTGCTGAAGTCGAGCCTCTGTAGTGTCGGGGGATGGTACAAAAGATGGTGAAAAATTGCTACGTGCAACAGGTGAGGCAATGAAAGGAGGTGGCAGCCGGTTTCCTATTGGACTTGGAGAGGGTTGAAAAGGTGGTGGCAGTCTACTAGTTACTAGACTCGGAGTGTCTTCAAGAAGCAACAAAGACCTAGTCGAGGTAGGAGTTGAAGAAGTATCTGCGTCACGTGTTCCATCTGAAGTAGAGGTACTAGAGGAAACAAATGGTGGTGGGAGTTTGTTCACGAAGCGGTTAACCATCTTAAACAACTGCAAAATATTGGGGACATGTAAGTAACTCACTAGGCGGTTGGGCTAATGCTATTCGAGAATACAAAAAGCTATTCCGGAATACTGTTTGGTGTGATGCATTTTCTGTGTGAGTGCATGAATCCTATTCCAGAATACACTAGTCCAGACTGTCTGGACAAGATGTATTCCACTATACATAGAAATAAATAACAATAGTTTACCTTTAAAAACGAAAATTGAACGCCTCAGTTGCGTATTCCGCTTTCAGAGATTCAGTCGCCAGAGCGAGCGCCTTTGATTCAGTTCACTGTTGCTGTATTCTGATTTACATAGCAAAAATTATGGACAGGTAAGCATGTAAAGTACATAGTATGTCTTTTGGCTCTGTTTTAGTTTACTTTTGTGGGCAACAGTGTATTCCGGAATACTGCCTTTCGTTAGAAGGGCAAAGTGTATACACTTTGGCCTTCTTGTGTGAACAAAGTGTATTCCGGAATACACTTTATTATTCAGACGAAGGGCAAAGTGTATTTCGGAATACACTTTGCCCTTCTTGTATAAGAAAAGTGTATTCTAGAATACACTTTGCCCTCTAGACGAAGGCAAAGTGTATTCCGGAATATGTATTTCGGATTTTTGGAAAATATTGTCATTTTTTTGTTGTTTTTAGCTTATACAAATCACTTTTTAGTTGAATTAAAACACGAGAAAGCATGCTTGTGCAACTTTTTTCTGGCTATTTTTTCTTCTTTTTGCTTGCATTTAATGCACAAATTAGCAATTCTTATTCTGGAATACAGTTTTCTTTTCTTTTCTACTCGTGAGAGTGTTGTTTTAAACATTACTTTGGCAGGCAAGAAGGAAGCAAGAAGGCACCAAAGAAAGTGCTTAAGCTTGTCCACAGGCCACATCCAATGAAGCAGACTAAGGACATAGATGAGCCTGGGGTTTACGAAAATTCTCAAACACAGTGGTTCATAACCAGAGGTGCAGGGGCAAGTATAGTGCACACTGACTTTTCTTCACGTTTGCAAAAGCCCTGGGAATAAACGCTATGCCGACTCTGAGATTGTCAACCTTGGGACAATAAAAGATGTTTCTGAGGTTGCCGAGCAATGAGGTCAAGTGGGGAGGCTATCTTTCAAGACCTCCCAGGGCTATATTGTGGTCGACATTGCAAGCTTCAGAATCATCAGTGTGCAACCTCAGGCACTGTACAAGTACATCTCCCACTATCGGAACGAACAAAGCCTAGCTTCCATTATTAGGCAGGTTTGTTCCAGTCAAAGCGAGGATTTTCCTGTTAATGAGTCCGAGCATGAGGAAGGAGCTGAAGAATCTCCTACTGATAGTACTTCTAGGCAGGACAAGGACAGAAGTTCTGAGGAAGAAGTAGAGGAGCAGTCCAAAGAGTAGCCCAAAAAACTTAGCAGGCCAAGAGACACCATAGCTGCTAAGGAACCAAAAAAGAGGAAAGTACAGCAGCTTGAAATAGTAGAGCTCCCCGAGGAAAGCATAAAGAAAAGAAAGGGAAAAGGAAAAGCACCCGGGGGTTGCAATAAAGGAGAAGAAACTTGATAAGACCTCCGAAAGAATGGAGGTAATAAACAGAGAAAAATTTGTACAAGGGGTGATTTATCTTCCAGTCACATGCATGAGGCTGCCCCCTAAGAATGAAGCTGGTGAACGGCCACTTCAGGTTCGAAAAATCTACGCAGATCACTTGAGGAACCTGAAGGATAAAATAAGGAGCAATCCAAATGCTCATGTGGCCCCAATTGTTGTGCACAACCCCCCAAGACTATGACAGAAACCTACACACGCTATGTCTTGGGAGGTAATCACAGCTTCAAGGCAAGAAGACAACTCTATAAAGAGAAGAAGAACCCAAGGTACCTCTCCATCCTGTGTGTTGTTTGCTGTGGTCTTACCGATGATGAAGAAAAAATCGTTGCCAACACCCACAATACTGATAACGAGTACAAATTGAAGATGAGCTTTGTCGATAAGATCAGGTTTATCCACAGGGAATACGTTATTTTCAAGGAAAAATACGGTGAAGACCTGAAGAAGCTAGCGTACTCCTTGGAGCTTAAGGAGGCGTGCGCCATTGAATGCTGCCTAAAATATGACGAAGCCAACAAAAGGCAATCATTCATTGGCCACGACAACTAGTTCTAATTGGCTTTCAGAGATGGCAAGATACGCACATAACGTATTCCAGAATAACAAGTCCTGCGAATGTTTTGCTTAGATTTGTTTGTGTCTAGTTTTACTTGTCCATTAGGTGACGTAACATTTTCTTGAACAGATATGGGAACTCCAGGATGAAATATTTACTATGTTAGAACGCGGGGAGTTGAAGAGCAAGGGCAAGGAGACAGCCAAGAAGAAAACCTCAGACGTGCCTAAAAAAGAAATGACTATTACCGTCTGGAGGGAAATGCAGGGCTTCTCCGACACAGAACTACTAGAGCGGCTGCTCCAAAAAGCTGTTGACAAGGAGTTTGAACAGCCTCAAAGAAATATCAAAGGAATTGCACAAGTAAGTTCTCTGATACAAGCTTTGCTCTTTGGCTGTTGTTGTATTAGTAGCATTGGTGTAGACTGTGTATTCCGGAATACACGTGCCTTCTTGTAGACGAGCAATGTGTACTCCGGCACTTTGGTGTGTTCGAGCAGAAAAAGTTTTTAAAACGTAGAATTTGTGTCTTAAAACAGACACTCATTCACTCACAAATAAAAACAGTATTCTGGAATACAAAATGATTTTCTAAAAGCAGTATATTTCTTTTCAAGATAACAACTCTATGGATCGGTTTTGTATTCCAGAATACAAATTGCTTTACTTCGAATTGTTTTCCTTGTGTCTTGTTTTGTTTCACTTACTTCCTGACACAGTGTTTCCAAGGGGGGTTCACAGTTTTGGGCGTATAACCCATCTGCATGCACGGGAAGGGGGTTTTTTGGACCCATTTTCGACATACATATCTCTACCATGGGGGTCTTTTTTCCGGTATTTTTGCACTATCCTAGGTAATTTTATTCGAAAGGGGTCAAAATTTGCTTTTAAAGATCCCAGATCTGAGGGGTTTTTGCCACCCCATGCATGCAGATGGCATATCCCCCTTATACATGAGTGAATCCCCCTTGAGTGTTTCCTTAATGTCTTGCAGCCAGAAGAACGTCATAACATGTCAAACATGTTTGATGGAGCAGATAAACGTTGAAACTTGGGACAGATGCAAGGAGGTCTACCCAGTAGCCACCTCCGACGAGCGCATTGTACAATACGCACCAAATTTTGAGGGCTGGGTAAGTACTCTCGATTCCTTTCCTCTTCACCTGCGATGTGTTAACAGTTGTAGTTTTGTTTTCTCTTACAGAGCAAGAAAAAGAACAAATACCTTCCCGAGGGCTTCATGCACTTGGTTAGAACTGCACGGGAAGAGAGGTCGTTAGGTGAAAGGACTGTTGATGCAGAACCATCCGACTATGAAAGATTTTGTATATTTGATCAAAACAACCTATTTTCGATCATTCATGGCGATTCCACAAACCTACTCGGAAGGTTAAGCCGCAGGACTTTACTTTGGTTCTTGCAGACCTTCCCTATGAGTTTAAGCTTAAAGATAGCCGATACAACGACCAGCCCTTCAAATTTTCTGAGTTCAATGCATTCATTGATAGCATCAAGCAGATCACAACGGCCAAGCATTGGCGTCTAGTTGTGTTCCATTCCAGCATGCAGGCCGGCTTGGTAGAATCAGCTTTTAAAAACCACTTCGGTTCTCCAGTTCAGACAGGATATGAAACCCTGGTCTGGTAAGTCTTATTCTAGAATACAGTTACTAACCTCTTCAATTATGTCTCGTATTCTGGAATAGGATTACTTTGGTTCTAGTTTTCGAACTGTTTTCTTGTTTTTGCTAACTTCACTTCTAATATTTCACTAGGTACAAAACGAACATCAATTATCATGGTGGAGGACAAGGTTACTCAGCAAGGTGGAGTACCTTCATGTTGCCTACCAGGGATAGGTTCTGTACGTACGAAATTATTTTCCTGGACATATAAAGTCCAAAAATATGTATTTTTAGGTAAAATACATATTTTTCGTATTTTTCCCTCGCCAGCCGGGAAAAAAAAATTTGCGTAAGCGAAACCTCTAGTTTCACTTACGCGAAAATTAAAAAAAAAAAAAGAAAAAAAAAGAAAAAAATTAAATATTTTCGGCAGTAGTTTAAACGGAAAAGCGAAGGTTTTCACACATTTAAAAGTTCAAAATATATATATACAAGAAAAATTAATGTCGTCCTACTGGTGCATGTTCCAATTTTAGCATGTTCTTACGATTTTTGCAAATTTTGGCGTGCTCTAGGTAACCAAAGATTCTACTGAGATTCTCTTGTGATTCCTCTATATTCTTCAACATTCTATGTACTATATTTAGCATTCATGAAGATTCCCCTAGATTCTCTTAGAATTTTCTATTTTGATTGAGGTGCTTACCCATGAGCATTTAGAACCTTCCAAAATAATCTATTTTGGATGCGTGCAACATTTCTAAAACACTTTCTATTTTAGGCTGGAGGCGCTTTGTCCCGAGCATCTAGAACATTTTTTTTTTTTCAAGATTTATATTGTACACCTTTATTATGAAACATTTTAGAACACTCTATTGTGGCTCTTTGCAAAACCTTAAAAAAACTCTAAGATTTCATCAAGATTTTCTTAGATTCCCTTAGATATTATGAAAGATCCTTTAGATTCAACTAGATTTTAAGCGATTAGTCGGACTTGTAAATATTTTCCTACATTCTCTTACAATTTTTATGAGATTTTCTTATATTCCCTTTAATTCTCCCGATTCCTTACATTCTAGAAATTTCTAGAACATTCTAGAACTTTCTCGAACATTCTCAAAACTTTCAAAACATCCTAGAACTTTCTCGAAGTATTTCCCTATTCCCTTACATTTCCGAAGGATTCCCCTACATTCTAGAACTTATTAGAACTATCTAGGATGTTATATTCTATTTTATCTTAATTAGAACATTACCCTTAAGTATATTTGAAACATAAATTATTTATAGAACTAATGCTTGGTCTAGTAGTTAGATTGGGCGGTTTGGGGGGTTAAAGTCCAGGGTTCGAATCCCCCTAATAACATAAAAAAATTTAAAAGCCTTTCCTTAAGGGACGAGCATTCAACATGAGCCTTAGGATCTTAGACTCGATCAACGATCAAGATCTCACCATATAAAAGCAATATGAGCCGTAGGATTTATTACATATAATTCCCAAAGCCATCTGGACCGTAGAATATGTGACCTGGACCGTAGGATCGCTTACATATAGTCTATACACAAACTCTCAAGCCATCTGGGCCGCATGATACGTCCCAAAGCCACGTGAGCCGTAGGATCTCGGATCAACAGTCGGATTCAAGAGGACAAACAAAAGAACATATATATGTTATGATATCAGACATATATTGAGCGCGACAAACATATATGCACCGTACCAAACCTCCCAAAGCCATGTGAGCCGTAGGATCTCGGATCAACGGTCGGATTGAGTGTTACAAACATAAGAACATATATATGTTATGATATATTTTTTTTTGGATTGTTTTTTTGGCATAACTGTTTTGCGTAAACACAAAACGTTTTTCGCGTAAGCGATGAAGGTTTTGCTTACGCGAAAATAAAAAATAAATAAAAAATAAAAAATATATCATATCATAACATATATGTTCTTATGTTTGTCGCGCTCAATCCGACCGTTGATCCGAGATCCTACGGGCCACGGGTTTTGGGACATATCCTACTACCTAGATGGTCGGAGTTTGTTTGTAATATATGTTCTTATGTTTGTCGCGCTCAATCCGACTATTGATCTGAGATTCTACGGCTCACGTGGCTTTGGGACGTATCATCCTACGGCCCAGATGGCTTGGGAGTTTGTTTGTAGATTATATGTAAGCGATCCTACGGTCCAGGTTGATTTGATCCTGATCGTCGGTCCGAGATCCTACGGCTTACATTGCTTTGGGACACATCCTACGGTGCACATGGCTTTGGTTATTATATGTAATCGATCCTACGGTCTAGGTTGATTCGATCCTGATCGTCGGTCCGAGATCTTACGGCTCATGTGGCTTGGCACATATCCTACGGTGTACATGACTTTGGGAATTATATGTAATAGATTCTATGGCTCATGTTGCTTTAATTATTGTCACGGGGTGAGATCTCGACCATTGATCGGGTCCAAGATCCTACGACCCACATTGCTTTGGGACACATCCTTTGGTTATTATATGTATGGCTCATGTTGCTTTAATTATTATTTTACTGGAATGCTCATCCCTTGGGAAAAGACTTTTAGAATTTTTATGTTGTTGGGGGATTCGAACCCTGGCCATTGACCCCCCAGCCCCCCATTCTAACCACTAGACCAAGTATTAATTCCACGAATAATTTATGCAAGGATAATATTCCGATTAAGATAAAATAGACTATAACATTAGTTCAAGAAAGTTCTAGAATGTTATGGAAGGCTCAAGGAAGTTCTAGAATCTTCTAGAAAGTTCTAGAACATAAGATCTAGGGGGGTCTAAGAAAGTTCTTCCAGAAAGTTCCAAATTGTTCTAATAAGTTTTAGAATGTTCTAGAATATAGGGGAATCTACGGGAATGTAAGGAAATCTAGGGAAATACTTCCAGAAAGTTCTAGAATATATTGAAAGTCTTAGAATGTTCCAGAAAGTCTTAGAATATTCTAAAAAGTTCTAGAATGTAAAGGAATCCAGAAGAATCTAATAGAATGTAAGAAAATCTTATAAAATGTAAGAGAATCTAGGAAAATATTTACAAGCCTAAGGGATGGGGGATTCGAACCCTAGTCACTGACCCCCCAACCCCCCATTCTAACCACTAGACTAAGCATTAATTCCAAAATAATTTATGTCTCAAATATACTTAAGGGTAACATTTTTGCTCATCCCTTAAGAAAAGGCTTTTAAAATTTTTATGTTGTACGGGGGATTTGAACCATGATTATTAACCCCCCAACCGAATATTCTAACCACTATATCAAGCATTAATTCTATGAATATGTTTATATAGTTAAGTTTAACATTCTAATTAAAGATAAAATAGAGTATACCATTTTAGCTAGTTCAAAAGAGTTCTAGAATGTTCTGGAAGGCTCTAGAAAATTCTAGAAGAAGTTCCAAAATATTTTAGAAAATTCTAGAACATAAGAGAATCTGGAGGGAATCTAAGAAAATTCTTCCAGAAAGTTCCAAATTGTTCTAGTAAGTTCTAGAATGTAGGGGAATCTATGGGAATGTAAGAGAATCTAGGGAGATACTTCCAGAAAGTTCTAGGATATTTTGAAAGTCTCAGAATGTTTCAGAAAGTCTTAAAATGTTCTAAAAAGTTCTAGAATGTAAAGAAATCCAGGAGAATCTAACGGAATCTAAAAAAATCTCATAAAATGTAAGAGATTCTAGGAAAATATTTACAAGCTTAAGGGAATCTCTTAAAATCTAGGGGATCTAAGGGAATTTTAATAAAATCTAAGGGAATGTAAGAAAATGTTAATGAAATCTTAGAGTAACTAGGGGAATCTTTATAGAATCTCTTTGAATGTCATATAATGTAAGGGAACCTAGGGCAGTCTCGTAAAATCTAAAGGAATCTAAGGGGATCTTCATAGAATCTTGGAGAATCTATAGAAGTCTGATGGAATCTAGAGGGAATATTATAAAATTTAGAGGAATCTCCACGAAACCTCCAAGAGAACCTTGGTAAATCTTAGAGAATCTATGAATTTAAAGTATTCCTAAGAGATTCTTTTACAAGACGTAGGAACATGCTAAAACTCGAACATGCACCGTAGGACGCATTAAATTTCTTGTATATATCTATCTATCTAACATATATATGTTCTTATGTTTGTCCCACTCAATCCGACCGTTGATCCGAGATCCTACGGTCTCACGTGGCTTTGGGACGTATCGTATGGCCCAGATGGCTTGGGAGTTTGTATATAGATTATTTGTAAGCGATCCTACGGTCCAGGTTGATTTGATCCTGATAGTCGGTCCGAGATCCTACGGCTCATGTTGCTTTGGGACACATCCTATGGTGCACATAGCTTTGGGACTTATATGTAATAGATCATGCGGTCCAGATTGTTCTTGATCCTAATCGTCGATCCAGGATCTTACGGCTCACGTGGCTTGGCACATATCCTACGGTGCATATCACTTCGGGAATTATATGTAATAGATCCTATGGCTCATGTTACTTTAATTATTGTCACGTAATGAGATCTCGACCCTTGATCGGGTCCAAGATCCTACGGCCCACGTTAAATGCTCGTCCCTTAAGAAAAGGCTTTTAAAATTTTTATGTTGTGTGAGGGATTTGAAACTTGATCATTGATTTTCCAACCCTCCATTCTAACCACTAAACCGAGCATTAATTCTATAAATAATATGTTTTTGTTTCAAGTATACTGAAGATTAAGATTTTAATTAACATAAAATAGAGTATAACATTTTAGCTAGTTCAAAAGAGTTCTAGAATGTTCTGGAAGTTTCTAGAATCTTCTAGAAAGTTCCAAAATATTCTAGAACTAGAACATAAGAGAATCTGGGGGAATCTAAGAAAACTTTTTCAGAAAGTTCCAGAATGTTCTAGAATGTAGGGGAATCTATGGGAATGTAAGAGAATCTAGGGAAATACTTCCAGAAAGTTCTAGGATATTTTGAAAGTCTCAGAATGTTCCAGAAACTCTTAGAATGTTCTAAAAAGTTCTAAAATGTAAAGGAATCCAGGAGAATCTAACGGAATCTAAGAAAATCTCATAAAATATAATAGACTCTAGGAAAATATTTACAAGCCTAAGGTAATCTCTTAAAATCTGGGGATCTAAGGGAATCTTCATAAAATCTAAGGGAGTCTAAGAAAATGTTGATGAAATCTTAGAGTATCTAGGGGAATCTTTACAGAATCTCTTTGAATCTAAGGGGATCTTCATAGAATCTTGGAGAATCTACAGAAATCTAATGGAATCTAGAGGGAATCTTATAAAATTTAGAGGAATCTCCACGAAACCTCTAAGAGAACCTTGGTAGAATCTTAGAGAATCTATGAATTTAGAGTATTCTCAAGAGATTCTTTTAGAATGTAGGGCACGATAGGAACTTTCACCATAGGAACATGCTAAAACTCGAACATGCACCGTAGGACGCATTAAATTTCTTGTATATATATATTTTTTAGTTTCGTGTAAGCAAAACCTCTGTTTCGCTTACGCGAAAAAAGTTTCGCGTAAGCGACGCGAAAAATTTCCGACGCCGGTATTTTTTTTGCCGTATTTTTGACGTATTATACTTCAAATTTGTGCCGTATCATTCGAATAATACGTATTGAGTATAAAACATATCTGATATTGAATACGTCCCTGCTACTTCTTGGAGTTTGACTCCGAAGAGAACCATGGAGCACTTCAACTTTAAAGCACGCCAAAATTTTTCAAACGTCCTAGAGTTTCCAGCCATCTTACGAAATTACGGGACCCAAGTGCACAAGCGATTATAAATCACTATCGAAACCACAAAAAGCTCATCAACCATCTCTGGACATATTCGGCGTCCGGGGAAATACCCGTGCTTGATGCTTTTCCCGGGTTCTGGTACTACCATTGTATGTGCACTTAAGAAGGGCCGCAACTATGTAGCCATGGATATTGATAAGGAGGCTGTGAATTTTGTGAGGATGAGACTGGCTGCCTTACCTACTTTACCGGATGAAAATCAAGAGTTAGAGGCCAAGTCTTCATCTGATTATGCTAAGCTGACGTCCTCAGAGATACAGCCTCCTTTCTCAAACTATATACATCCAAAACCTTAACAATGTCAAATCCACAATCAATTTAACTCTTAAGTATGAGAAAAGTCTTCAATACAAGAGCTCTTATCATCAGAGGGTTCACTCATTAAGGCATCTATAGCCACCTGATCTCCTAAATCCAATGGGAGGTCATCCCCCTCATCTGCATATAGGTGGACTTCATTGCCTTCTAAAGAAGGTTCCACAAAGCCAGGGGTAGATCCCACACTGGTCTATTCCCTGGAAGGATGGCCTTCTTCTGAGCTCTGGACAATCTCTAACGCCTGTACACTAGCCTCGTCCTCCAGCTCATGAAGAAATTCGAGCACCTCCTCACGCGGAACTCCGCTCCTGGGGGAAATCTGGCCTCCAACTCTCTGATCCTATCGGGGCCTCTCACCCCGGGTCTCTGCAGCCTTACTGCACTCGGCTCCATCAGCTACTGCTTACACCAACCTGGGGGTTAGTGCTAAAGACTAAGTGAACACTGTTGCAAATTAAACGGGAGTGTTGCAGCACTCCCGTTTCATAGATTCCCTTTTAAAAAATATCACGTTTCTAAAATTAGCCTTTTTTTGAAGTTATTGAGAATTTGTAGAGGTTCGGTATTTTTTTCCTATCATTTAGGGCCATCATTAGGTGACAACTTTGTATTTATGGAAAGGGAATTATAAAAAAGACGAAATTTAGGCATCAACTTGAAAAGACTGAAATTAAGACAAAAAAAAAAAGCACCAGAATAGGAAGAAAAAAATAATTTTTTTTATTTAATAAAATTCTGTACATCAATATTGGCAATCCATTGTAGTAAATAATAATGAATTTAGCATATAGTTAAAGATCTACATCATAGTCCTCATCATTTTTTTTGCTGGTCTCAGCATTATCTTTCTCTGTCGTCTGCTCCTTTGCTGGAGACTTACCTTTTGTCTCTGCCTTGTTAAAGCTACTTCTTTAAGCTCGAGAAAGGTGGCCTCGTCAACGAAGCCATATACACATGAGTGCTGCTTAAAACTGACTTAGCCACAACAATTGCCCTGCCATGGAAAGCTTATTTGTGGACCACCAAAAAGGTGCTTTTTCAAGCCCTTAATCCTTTGCCTCCCACGCATCTCTCGATGAGATATGAACACCCTCTGGGGATCTAGAAGTTTGGTTGCTTTACCATGGGGAAGGATCTTCCATGGAAAGGTAGCTACACATGGTGGCCCGGAGAGTCCAAAGCCCATAGTGCTGTACACTACTGCCAACCCACAAAAATACCGGATGCTAGGAAAAGGAATCCAACAAGGAAATGGCATTCTCAAATTTTGCTCATCACCTCTCGAGAAAAAGGGAAGGTGTCATCCGCATATTGATTCTGAGATCTCCTGCGACCCATTGTTCATAGGAAGTCCATGCAAGATTCCCTCCTATGCGGCAAGAGAGAAGACTGCGGTAAGAACCTCAGCCACAATCAGAATAACAATGGAGCTAAAGGGCATACGGCGGATGCCACTAAAAGATTCTTCGAGGGTTCCCCTTGGAAGAGAATAGAAGAGTGAGCGTAATAATGAAGCCTCATGACATCAGTGAATTGTGCACCAAACCAAAGCGTAGAGACATTTATCTAAGAAGGCCCAGTCAACACTGTCATATGCTTTTTCAAAGTCCAGCTTCAAAATATACTATTTCATGGCCCCAAGTCGAGCCCAATAAATACCTTCGTAGGCGTTGCGGCTACATTGTTTAATATGCATCGTCGGGCAGAAATCGACCGTGTAGAGGATATGGAATCGAAGCAAAGAATATCCGAAAAGCTTTTGTGCATAAGCTTTGGCAAAAATCTTATTACCTGAGAAAAGATAGTAAGGTGATAGGGGGCCAAATCAAATTGTTGAAGGTTCCTTACACTTAGGAATAAGAGAAATGCAGCCCGAGTTGAGAATTTTGTCTAGGCGCCTTTGCCTCTTGAAATCTGAACGATCGTACACATCATAGCCAACACAATCCCATAACTCTGAAGAACTCCACGGGAATACCACCAATTCTGGGACACTTTCCTTTCTTCAAAAGGAAGGTAGCATCTGCTAGATCATTCACGTAATCTACTGCTTCTAGAGTAGCTCTTTGTTCCTCGGATATAATAGGATGTATCTTTGCGGTAATGCCTCACGAAAATCGATTGGAAGGGAAAGGCGGCGAAAGCAAAAAGGGAAGAAAAGTGACCATGCAGAAAGAACTTAAGTTGCTGAGGATCAGAGATGAGAGGCCCATCTTGAACTTGGAGAGACACCATCGCAGAAGCGTGTCATATGAACTACAAGTTGCATCAGATATTTAGTTAGTCCAACCTCCCTTGTTAAGTGCTAGTAGTAATGCAATGAAACCAACAGGATCCCAAGCTGCCTCGGAGAGGCCAGCTTGACAAGCCCGTTACAGAATGGCTGATTCAATATTATTTTCATTTTTATTGTTCTCTAGCTTTCTCTTCGACCCTAATAGTTCTTGGCCCAGTAGCTCAAACGAAGGGCTTTCGGTTTCTCCAAAATCCAGCCTCCCAGAGGCCTAATGTCTGCAAATCAGCCCTCCTGGCCTCAGTTCTGACCTTCTTAGGTCGATTTTAGGCTGTGGCAACAGCATTCTACAGATCCGGCTATGGCAGTCGGCTACAATCTAGGGTTTGTTTGAGCCTTTTGCATTAAAATTCCTCCTCCTATGCCAATTTCGGTCATCTCCCAGGCCAATCCGGCCTGCTTCACGCCTTGTTCTGATCATGGGGGTCTAGGCTTCATGCCTCGGTTCACGGTTAGTTACAACCTCTTCCTTCCTTTCGATTCTTTCCCTTAAGGAAATCTTAAACCCTTAACATTTGTTCAATCTGCCTCGGATGGCTCTCCTGTATCCTCCTCCTATTCGTTTAACCACCAAATCCTTCAGCTTCAGGAATACAAGAATACAATTTACCCATTAAGAGATTACTTATAATTACATCGTGTTATCTTACAACTAATTTTTAGCCTTAATCACTTAAGCATAATATCATCCCTGGTGTAAGCTATCAACCACCCACCTGATTACGCTGTCTTTGGAATTGGCCTGCTCACACTCCAAATCTCCTTCACAAAAACTCCTCCTCAGAAGATTTGCCTCAGAGCAAAAACCCCAATTCCCCTACAATTTAGTATTATAGATTTCATCAATCGTCTGCTAACCCGCCAGGCTCGTTACACATTCGAGGTCTATACTGACACTTGCGGGCAAGCGTTAGGGGCAGTATTGATGCAGCAGGGACACGTAGTGGCTTATGAAAGTCGAAAACTAAGTCCTGCGGAAAGGAACTACGCAACCTATGAGCAAGAATTGTTGGCCATTGTGCATGCATTAAAGACTTGGAGGCACTACTTGCGTAGTGGGACGAGCCAAGAGCCGCGCAAGTTTATCGTCTATACCGACGATAAACCATTGAGGTTCTTGCAAAGTCAAGCCGAGATTAGCCCGAGACAGGCCAGGTGGCTAGACACCTCCTCCATGAGTTCCATTTCTCCATTGAACATACACCTGGCAAAACTAATCTAGTTGCCGATGCACTATCAAGGGTTAAGCATATAAATACCTTAACGACTTTGGCAAGTGATCTTATACAAAGGATCAAGGATGCATATCCGGAGGATCAGCAGCTATGGACTGAGCAAGAGGTTTTGCATTTCTATAAAGGAAGGATTTATGTTCCTTCAAGTGGGGACCCTAGGGAGTCAATTCTACGTGAGCACCATGACACTCCGCAAGCTGGGAATGGAGGTGAATGGAAGACGTATGAGTTGGTTAGAAGGTTCTACTGCTGGTCAGAGTTGCAAGATCAAGTCAAGGACTTGGTAAGCCACTGCTTGGTGTGTCAAACGATGAAGGCGGATCATGGGAAAACTCCAGGATTGTTACAACCCCTCCCTATACCAAATGAACGCTGGGAAAGCATGAGTATGGACTTTATAGTCGCATTACCTAGAACTGCTAGGCAACATACTCAAATTTTGGTAGTAGTGGATCGGCTAACCAAGTATGCTAAGTTTATAGTATTAAAAGGGGAGGCTATGGGACATGACGTAGCAGTTGCCTATATGCAACACATATTCCCAACCTTCGAACTTCCCTTGTCCATTGTAAGTGATCGGGACACTAAGTTCATGGGTCACTTCCGGAGAGATCTCATGAAAGGATTGAGGATCCGATTATACATGAGCAGTGGAAATCATCCACAGACGGACGGGCAAACCGAGTGCATAAACATGATCCTAGAGGATATGTTGCGAAGTTTTGTCCACGAAAAGCAATCTGTGGGAAGATTATTTACCCTATCTAGAGTTCGCCTATAATAATAGCCATCATACGGGAATTCGAATGACTCCCTTTGTGGCTATGATGGGTCGAAACCCAAGGGCTTATTCAGGTATACATAAGTATCTCCGAACTGAAGTTGCAGTGCACATGCTCCATGATATGGATGCAATCATGTGGCTATGCAAGCAAGCTTTGCGAAAAGCTCAAGATAGGGCACGAATGTCCATTAAACAACATAGACGTGATATCTTTTATGCAGAAGGTGATTATGTTTTCCTACAAGTCGTTTATCCTTCGGTATTAGGAATGAATACTTTACGGCCTTTGACTAAGGGCTGGGTGCCCAAACTTACTCTGCGGTATGCTGGACCTTTTAGGATTACTAAAAGGATCGGGGAAACAGCGTACGAGTTGAACTTACCACAGGAAGTAGGGATCCATCCTGTGTTTCATGTAAGTCAGCTAAAAAGGGTTATGCTGGGTACCGCTAATGTGGTTAGTTCGCAAAGTATATCGATCGTCTTAAACTCCTCTGTAACGCAGATCGTCTTTTGGATAAAAGAGTTTGGCAGCTGCGCAATAGAGATGTGGTAGAACATCCGGGATGCGCGGGACCGGTCTCTAAGGATGCCACACAGGAGGCCGGAGGAATTTTGTGCGCCAGCAGTTCCCTCATCTAAAAGATCAACCTTGAGGACAAGGTCCAAATGGAGGGGGAGGAATATTACAGGTGCCCCCAAGGGTATAGCCGGAATTGGACCTTTGACGGACGTCCATGAGCATGGGGGTACTATTAGTCACAATTGCCGGGCAGTTGGAATTAATGGGCCATGTTGACTGTAATCAGTCTATGGTGACGAGAAGCGGAATAAGTGGTAATAATTGCTAGCGACGGATAATGGTGCACTAGGGGGCACTAATATTGTCAAGTATTAGTGCGCAGAGAGCTTGCAAGGGTTGTAGACACGGAAGACCTTATTAATGTATGGCTAACTAAGTTGTTAGTAGAACTCGTTATTGGTACTAGGGGTAAAAACGTTAATAACGGGAAATGAAAGTTAGCTATGTTAAATTTTGAAGTTTAAATGGACATGTGGCATTAATAGATTGGATGGGTTGAAAACCCTATTATAAAAGAGGAGATGGACGAATTTGTATCAGACCAAGAAGACCCGGCTGCCAGATCTGATAGTGGTGGCATAGAGCTCTGATTCAGATCGAATCAACGCATGGGCAGGTCGGTTTTAACTCTAGAGGACTGTAGTAAACTCCAGAGGTTGGATTATAAAGCCTGGGGAAGGAATTCGATGGGGCAACCGGAATTGGGTCTTGAAAGGAGACTTTGATTCTACAAGCTAGAGTGATCCATTGGAGCTGAAACTTGGAAGGCATCTTTGATTTGGCAGGCCGAACCTGCTATGGTGATCACAGAGAGAACTGGGTTCTCTCAGTGATTGAACTGTGCTGCTGTGTTAGTGGCCCGTTGTTTAACCAGAGAAGCCTCTTCGAATTAGCATATTCAATCCATCCACATTTTCTTGAACGGTGCCGTTCGAGTTTACATTGCAGAGTTTTGTCTTCGATCTAGCATATTTAATCTATCCACATTTTCATGAACGGTGCCGTTCGAGTTTTCATTGCAGAGTTTTGTGATCCATTTAGCATATTCAATCTGTCCATATTTTCTTGAACGGTGCCGTTCAATATTTTTTTGGTTTAGGTTCTGGTTGTCAGTAAGTACTTTTCTGCTTTCCTGAGATACATTTTTATTTCCTGATGATTTTAATGTTGCTGTAGTTCAAGGTTATGTACTTCACCCGAAAGAATCTTGATTAAAAAGGTCCAAAACTCCACCAAGAAAGCCTCAAAAATAAAAGACAACAACAAACTCAGGAGACAGTTCTCAATCGCTGATTATCGCCCACTGAGAATCTATCATTACTGACATAAAGATGAATTCAGACTCACATAGTACTAGCTATGATGCATTAGATGCTAATGAACCTCATCCTGAATTGGTTACTACCCATAATTGTGGAAATCAAGAAGATGATAATGTAGTGAACTCGGATGAAGGTAAAGGAGAAACCATAGATGTCATGCAACAACAAGGAGGAGATAGTGTTGGGGCCACACAACAATGTGATGAAGATAATGACGAGCTACCAGCTTCATTCATTGTGAATCAAGTATCACAGACACTAAAGGAGCTAGAGATAAACAAGGAATCTCCACCACCCCTCATTCCCTTATGCAGAATACAGATAGACGAGGCTGTGAGAATGGTCACACCAAACTGCCAACAGTTGCATGATACTTTAAGAAGAGACGGTTATATTCTGCAAAAAGGACAATTCATTTTGTCCATAAAGGGACCCAAGGGTAAAGAGACTCCATTACCGAGGAATTGATCAATTCTTGGGATGACAATTGGCAGGTGGAAAATGAAAACTTTGAGCAGGAACTGTCCACTAATCCACATTGGTCAGATCTATCAGGTAAGATGTTTTTGTGCTGGGACGGGAACCATCGTACAAATGCATGGATGGAGGAAATTTCTGAAAGATACACATATGCCCCGAACATGCACATCAGAGTTCAAGCAATCTTCGTCGAGGTTGATAGAAAAAGAGAAGCTGAACTAATAACTGCAATAAGAAGAATTAATGAGTAAGATCAGAATTTGAGCCTGTCATAAATCTTTTGCTAGTATTTCTACTAATTCAATGCTTTTACCTTGTAGACTGAACGAGAAAGGGGTTGTAAGAGAGACACTCAAGGACATTTTGTATGATGTGGACAAAGTGGCAACCAGAGACTTGAGAATGTTTACCAAAGAAGTGACAGAAGAAGAAATAGCAAAAGCTAGATCTAAAGAAGTGAAAGTGCTTGGAGAGGAACCTTGGTACCCTCTGACTAGATTCATGCTAGCTCAGATCTTATACAAGGTACGTCAAACGTGGAACGAAAATACTAGTTTAATTGTTCTGTATGAACTGACAACGAGTATGTGCAGGCCAATATTGAAAATGACATTGAATTGTTGCTGAAGGTCCACACACAAAAATTGCCAAAGCTGAAGCACGAGAGAAATCCGAGAAAGAAGTTAGAAGAAGATGGACAAATAAGCTACATAAATACTTAGCAATTGTTTGCCCTAGCTTAGGACCAACATGGCTTAAGGCAGTGACCTCCAAAGACGTGAGCACAAAAGATTTTAAATTGACACTAGAAAAGTTGTGTGATATGGCCAAGGCAACAGTGGATAATGATGTTAGAAACAATTGGATATTGCTTATCACTACTGAGTCAAACCTCTTGAATAGCTACAGAATGCCAGGTCATGACAGGGATTTTCATGAATGGATCAAAAAAAAAACTTGGTTAGAGCATGTACTAAAAAAAAAGCAAGGAGCTTCTTAATGCCATACAAGAGGATGAGCCTGAATTTGTTCATTTGGAGAACACCACAGAAACAGTACATACTTGGTTTCGTTACATGAAAATGGAGTACAGGAAGAAGATATTTGTCAACAATGAGAAATACATGTCCCACACAATTTCTTACGATAAAGCACATGATCTTCTCAATTGTGCTCGCGGTTTCCAAAGCCCCAGATATCACGGTCGGGGCGATACTGATATCTTTGTCGCCAACGCGATACACTCCTGGCCCTCGGCGTGCAGTAAAGACGTTAGCGGCAGTAGCCCCTAGGGGGCAACTTGCAAGGAGTGTGCATTTATTAATGTGCACATTTACCCATGTGCACATTTATCTAGGTGCGCATTTTCCCATGTGGACACTTTATGCCAAGTGGGCCATACCCAAGTGTGCAATTAATGTGCACATTTACCAATATGCACATTAATGTGGGCACACCTTTCCATGTGGGCACATTTTGCCACCTAGCCATTAAAGGCAAGTGGGCCCATTCCCAATTATCCCACATGCCAAAAGGGGATAATTGGAAACCCTAGCTTCCCCCCTTGTCTATTTAGGAAGGGAAACCCTAACTTGCCCATTTTTTCGTTTCTAGGGTTTTAGAGCTCGCATTTTGGCTGCCTCAAGGGCCAAAACCGCCTCCCGTGACTGTATGAGAGAATTGCACCATTAGTTTTTCCTCGATTCGAGCGGTTCAGTGAGGATGGTCGAACTCAGTCGAGGAGGAGGAACTCAGGATCGGTATTTGGCCAATTAAATAGTCTAAACCCTATTTTAGTCATAAAATCAGTAGGGTTAGCCTATTAAATTGCCCATAGCAACCTTCTAGATCTCTAGATACAGGACTCTAACTAAAAGAACCTAACTCTATGATATAGATTAGATCTTGTTCTTTAGTTCTTCTGCGATGTATGTGGATGATGTATCTCTATGAACTCCTTGTATTGGGAAGGGGGTAGAGACCCAAAGCTTGGTAGTAGATGCTCCTAGATTAGCCTCTCTAGCACACTATAGATTCTACTGTGGTACAAGAACCACACCTAGTTGTGGGTGAAGGGGCGAGGCCGGGCTAAGAAGGAGGTTCGTGTCCCGACTCTTGAACGATCCTCCGGTGTGTAAGGCCTCAGGGATCATTGTGAATTGGTCTAATGGCTTGCCACCGAGTCGCGGGCAAGGCATGGGCTCGTCACCGTGAAGTGGTGTACACTTTCCATTGGGTTAAGTCGAATAAGGCGTGGCCCTCTAGTCACCTTGAGTCGGCATGTAGATCTCCGGAGGGAGTGATCCTACACGCCCCATCCCGGGTGGGGAGATGCAACCCAGAAATAGCCCCTTTGGCTATGCACCCGTGAGAATTTCTGATCAGTCCCAACACTTTTCAACCTACTCGCAAAGTGTGCACTGGGAGGGGCGGATGGAGGGACAACCCTAAGCCAGTGTTCTTATGCCGATTAAATCCCTTGCCATGAATTCCATGTCAATGAACTCACGGAGACCCAAGCCGGTGATCATCCCTCGAGTTCCGAGCCTTGGGTAGGATCCCTATGTATGATCTTTGATCATTGTCTATATGCAGATGTTGATGCACCACCCTTCGAGGTGGATATGTGATTATGTTGTATCTCGACATGTATGTTTACGCCCGCAGACTAGGTAGGCCACGAGGGAGGCGGGGTAAAATGACCCCTTCACTCTTCCCACTTGGAACCCTGGCCATGGTTGCGGTGTCATGTGGAGGGCCAATATCGGCATGGAGTCGGTATGGGGGATGAACTCTGTTTGTATACGGGTGAGTGCAGGTGATCACAGTAGGGGCGTCCACAGTGGTATCGAGCAATGTTCTTGGTGACCAAGAGCAAAGCACTGACCATGCTCCCAGTAGTACTAACTTGATAGGATCCTTAAACCTCGAAAAATGGGAAAAAAAAAATTTCTCATTTTTGTAGTCTGTGCTAAGCTAGTAACAGTTAAAAAATGAATGAAAATATAAAAAGACAAAAATTGGTGAACCAACCTTCAAAAAGTAGGGTGGTCTCACACGTCACGTCAGAGCAGATAATGAGAATCTCATTTTCAATTTTGTTAATAGCGTGTGAGACATTCATCTTGAAACATTAAGAAATGTCATGAATTACAGTAAAATAACTTGATAATTCTAATTTTGAGTTAAGAATTAGTAGAACTAATATATCATATTCCCAGAAGCATGCTTAGAAAGTATAACATTTAGCAGTGGGTCCCACCATGTCTCACGTCGGCGCCGGACGTAACCCCGAGCTTTTCATTTTCGGGCTCAAGCAGCGTGAGACCATGCTTAGATTTAGGTATTTTAGATGTTCTAGATGACCCAAAAAGGTAGTTTGAAGTTTGACCTAAAATCGACCCCTATAAATAGATCTAGACCGCCCCATTTCCACGTCCCTTCCTTAGAACATCCGCTCTCAAATACGCTAAAAGCGATTTTCGGTCGATATCGGATTGATGAACCGTTGAATATGGCAAGGACCAAGCAGGCGGAAGGAAGCCCGGGCGGGCGGATGGCCTTGCGCAAATGCATGACCATAGTGATTCAAAAGGATACTCTAAGAATGCCTTTTCCTAAGAAGGCTTAATCTCTTCATCCGATGAGGAGGCGACTTCGACCAAAAGCAAATAACGGTGGTCCTAGATGACGCCGTGATATCATGCAACTGGATCCTCGAAGAAATCGCCGAGGGAGGAAAGGAGGAGCAAGGAGGAACGGAGCGAGAGGGGACAACCGACCAGAGGAAATTTCGAAGCTTGGGGCCCGTTCGCAAGAAGCCGAGGAGAGGGAGGAGCAGCGGCATTTTGCTTAGTCTTCTTCAAGAAGAAGATCTCATGGCGCTCATCGCCAGTATGAAGCCAAGGAGGCCGCCAAGAGAGGAGGACAAAGAGACTCCGGCAGATTTGTGCCAACCACAAACGTGACGAACCTAAGTGGGAAGAAGGCCAAAGGCATTAAGGGCGGGCAATAGAAGAGTTGTGAAGGTTGGTGTTTAGGCTGTGGTCCCGCCATCAACGAGCCATCAGCGCATGCATCTCACCGACCGATGACTCCGGATGAGGATTACGCCCCCAACACCGAGGGGCAAGCTCTTCAAAACCCCGGTCATGGAGAAGGAAGTACCCGGCCAGGTGGCTTTGGAGGGGAGCAGCCCGGCCGGCGCCGAAGCCCCCACCGTTCCCGACGTGGGATAGAGTCAAAGCCCCATGGCCACAACAGGAGGCGTACGTGATAGACCCCGTCAAGGTCTATCAAAAGAAGATCAGGGAGCACAACGCCTACATGGAGAAGTGGGAGGCATACAACGCTTACTACCAGGAGCACAGGGTGAGAACCGTCGAAGGTGGAGTACCCCCGAAACAGACTCTGAAGCTGCCACCGCCGAAGCCAAGCCTCCCAGAGCACCATGGAAGAAGCAGACCAAGAGCAAGCAGAAGGAGCAGAGAGCCCTCAAGGAAATCCGGCACTTCCAGCGAAGTTACGGACTCTTGATCCCCCGGGCACCGTTTCAATGCTTGGTCCGAGAAGTTATACAAGAGTATAACACAGACATGCGGGTGATGGACGTAATGTTGTTGTGCCTACAGGAGGCAGCAGAGGCAAAACTGGTGCAGCACTTTGAAGATTCAACGACCTGCACAGTTCACGCGAAGAGGGTCACGCTCATGAGGCAGGATATGCACTTGGCTAGACACATCAAGGGAGAACGCCCTTGAACTTTTTGTAAATAATGGAAATTCCTGTTAATATAAAGAAATTTTGAGTAAATAATATGTTCAGTCTTGCTTATCTAGATTAAGGTATCAATTTCTGGCTTTTGTTTTGATCAATTTGGACATTTTGAGCAAAATTGAGACGATGTCTCACACGTCGCGCCAGGACAGAAAATGAACTTTTCATTTTCGGGCTGGGCGCAACATGTGAGACCATGCCCAAATAAGCCCAAAACTGCTCCAAATTGACCAAATAAGGGGTCAATTCTACCTAACTCGACAAGTCCAGTAGAATTACACCCTCAGATCACCCAAATTGATCAAGTTTAGCCCATTTAGAGCCCATGTCTCACACGTCGCGCCAGGGCAGAAAATGAACTTTTCATTATCGGTCTGGGTGCAACGTGTGAGACCTCGCACCATTTTCTTCGCCATGCCATACCTAAATGATCTCCAGTTTGTTGCAATAGATTCATTAGTGTTCTTAGCATGCCTAAACCCTAAAGGTAGCCTTCAAACTCTCAATTGCACCTCTTAATAGGTCAGAATCACCCAATCCCCGTAAATTCCAGGTCATCCAAAAATTAGGGTTTTTCCCTTTTCTATAAATAGGTCCCCATTTCTCATTTAGCACCCGCAAGCTTGCTCTCGGCCGCTTAGGCGATCTTCCAGCTCCACTCGAGGCATACGCATCGTTTGATACTCTCTTCTTCGCTAGATCAATGGCCCTTCCTGACTTCGGGCGATGGTACAACGCCTATACCAATCGGGATTCGGCGGGATGTCAATGACATCTTCAAGTCTTTGGGAAAGAAATAGATGTCAAGCCCTTATTTGAATGCAACAAAGATATAGACAAGTCTTAGCGAGTTCCAAGCTAGGGTAGGACCCTCCCTTGTCGACTCCCCTTTGCATAGGGTATTTTGTTCCCGCCCATCCTTCAAAGCGACCTTGGGTGATGTCCCCAACATCGCCAAGTATTTAACTAACAAGGCGACACGGTGCCAGACTACATGGTCCCGACAAAGCGGGGACCAAGTATTTCTCCTACGCCGCCCTAGCCATTTTTCCTATCCCAGTGCGAAAACCCAATGGGGGCAACCTCTATCCCTCCAGATGGAGGTAGACCCCATAGCAGTCAATAAGAAAGCGAGATGCTTTTGCAGTACCGCAAAGAGTAAGAAGGAAGAGAAGAAGCAAAGAGGAGCTTGGACGACTAAGAGTACACCGAGCTAGACTCGGAGGAGGCGGCGTTGGCGGAAGAGGGGCTGGTCAATAGTCGGAAAAGCGCGTGAGCTGGAACATCGAGTTGCTCCCCACTTGGGCTAGGCATCACAAGCCCAGCCCCTATCATCATCAACGGAGGAGTATCTACTTCTCGGCGACATCGAGAACCTCGAATCTTGGGGAGAGGGAGCTCAGGTGGATGGCTGCTCGCCCAACTTCACGGCAGTCCGACTTGGGCGACTTCATCGTTCGGGAGTCTGGGACTTTCCGCTTCAAGTCGGGGAGCCGGCACCTATCTGTGGAGTCGACCAGTATCGTGCCTACGGCAACAGGGGCAAATGATGGAAGCGAGCTACCAGCGGAGGGAGAGTTCCTGCGCCCTCGAGGAGCAGAGATGGGGATCCGGTGGCAAGACCACGAGCATCTTAATGCCGGGCCGCCGACACCACCTCCAACAAGAGGAGCAGAATCGACCTCGGTAGTCGACTCCACATTGAAGACTACCAAGGGACCTCACCGAGATAGAGATTCGGCCCGAATGCAGCGAGAGCTGACGCATAGAGTCGGAGGCCAAACAAGAGAGAATCTTCAACACGCGACAATGGCCAGTCAATCGAAGTTACTACACGCCGCTAGGCTGAGGGGAGAATAGCGATAATCGCATAAATTCAGCCCCGGGGGTGAAGAAGGAGTGTTCATGCTTATTGCACTCTGGGCTTGGCGGGCATGCTCGAATAGCGGCAAATGTCGACTATGCTGTCCTAGTCAAGAGAGCAATGGCACTTGACCTCTTCGACTTTGCCGTACCCCATCGACGGCAGGCGAGATTGGCGGTGACCGCGGCGTACACATCCGACCGCAGGCTGGAAGAGTTGGCGAGAGCCTTGCAGGGCGGCTCGTCAGCAAACGTCCTCAGAAACTTGGGACATTCGGTAGGAACGGCCCAAGTTAAGAAGTTCCTTGAGGACAACTCGTCTTACCGACGATTTCAAGACTAGTTAGACTCTTGATCCCGGAGACTTTTGTACTAAAATATTATATAATATATGAATATAATTTCTTTTGCACTTTAAATGTTTTGTTGATGTATTTTGCCCCACAACTATACCAACAAACCACACATAATGCAAAAGAACAAGTAAAACTAACCATTTAGCTATGAATTACTTGTGTATGCAGCTAGAGGACTAGGCTCAGGGGAACGACAACGCCAAGACCTTAGGGAAGAACAGAGTCCACCCAGGCCACCTCCGGCAAGGAACCTGTTTAAGGAATTTGGACCCCATGACCCCTTAAGAGGAAATATCACGAGATAAGGACGGACCTTAGCCGGGGAGGCGGGTTCGGTGGGCAACGCTCATTGCCGCAAGCATCATTTCGGAGAAAGCAGGGGAAGGGACAAGAAGAGGAGCAAGAGGGAGGTCCCCGGCTCGGACTCCTCGGCTCAAGCTCAGATTAGGACTCGGGCTCAGGAAGAAGAAGCGGGCCCGGGACCCAAGCGGATGGAAGGCAAAGGAACATTGCGGAGGGAAGGCGAGGGATACCACGGATGGGCGACAAAGGACACGAGCCTCGGACTACGAGAAGAAGGTAGACGCAGACTTTGGGAAATGTTTGGAAGGCGGGAAGTTCGAGCAATTCTCAAAGTAGAACAGGTCGCATGGAGGCAGAGGTTTGGCTCGATGAGATGATTTAATATGGCAACGCTTTATGGTATGAAAGACAAGGATAAAGGCAGAGTGGCAACAACCAACCTCGAAGGAGGAGCAAAGACGATTTGGTGGAAGGGGTATGCCAAGGCCCATGGTTTAAGCGAGGATGCTTTGCGGTGTTCAAGAAGTTCGCTAAAGCTTTCAAGCGCCACTATGTCACAAGAGAGCACAAGTCCAGCATGATGCAAAAAGTTCTACAGGTTGCGGAAGGCAACAAATCATCAGAGATCTGAGGAATTCATGAGGTTAAGGCTGTATGTGCCAAAGTTGGGTGAAAAGCATGCGCGGGAGAGCTATATTGAGGGTCGAATGAGGAGATCCGCAAACTTGTGAGGGCAATAAACCCCTAAGACAAGATCGGGAAAGCGGAGTCCAAGGCAATAAGCTTGCAAGGGGCACGGGACCTCGAGAAATAGCTGAGGCGGCAGCGGTACTTCGGGGATAAAGGCAAGGCAACATGGGGTTATAGCCTAGGGCAGCCAGTCGAGGCCGACTAGAGCCCCATATGGTGGCAACGGGCGACACGAGAAGAAGCGGTGTCCTTCAAGGACAGGGAGGAGGTCAAACTACTCCAAAGGTCGCGATCCTTTGCAGGCTATGCCCAAGGAGAAGAGGCGAGGTGTATAAGCGACTTTTGCTTGGGTGCTTCGGCCGAGGCCGCCGACGACCAAGCTGCCCCTACGTCATGGAGAGTGCGGCACTAGCGGAGTTGGGAGATTGGGACATTACGGCTGATACGGCGGCAGGCGGCGGAGGCAGCCAGCGACTACATCGGGTGAGTGTCATATCTTTGCGCCAATAGATACGAGAACAAGCGAGAGAGCGATTATAAGGTAATTTCTGATGTAGGGAAGGCCAAGGCCAAGTCTTTCCATAGTCTGATAGACTCGAAGTAGCCATAATTTTGCATCCCCAAGGATGGTAGAAATGTTGAAGTTGAAACCATCAAGTCGGGCCGGAGGCCTGTTTTTTTAGCAAGTGGGGCAAAGAAGGCGCTTCGGGGCAAGAGGATCAACTTCGGCATGACTTGCGAGGGGATTAATATTAGGATGGGGGGTAAGTAATGGGCATTGGCAAGTATGACTTGATCATAGGAATGGAGTACACCGGGATCAGCGAGGGGCCATCATTGATTGTGGAAAGCGGAAGGTGACCTTCCCAACTGCCAAGGCAAGATCATTGAGATCATGTAAAGAAGTTGTTCCCATCATGCAAATGTATGTCTTCTAAACTACTGTTCAAGTGCATCAAGAGTGAGCGGTAGCATACATCTTCAAGCTTGAGATTGAGAGGCAGGAAGAAAGCAAAGAAGGGTAAAAGCATGCTAGGGTGTACCATCTAAAGTTCTTTTTAGGGAGTGCAAAACTACCCAGAAAAGTACCTAGCACTGGGTACTTGGAACTTGCATAAATGTCTCAATAAACAATAAGTTTCGAAGTTGATTCATTTATTTTAGTCTCTAATAGTATTGTTATCCTTTAATACAATAGATTGACATGTTATTGACCTTCAATTCAAAAATTTTGGATTGATTTTAATGGAAAGAAAAAACAGAAAGTACCAGTTTTAAAAGTACCCAGTGTAGGTACTTTTGAGGGTTCCAAAAGTGGTACACCGTAGCATGCTTTCACCCAGAAGACAAGGTGCTCAGCAAGTTGCCAAAGCAAATAGCTCAGTTGATCACGGAATTCCACGATCTCTTTCCTGACGAGATCGAGCACCTCCCTCCTTACAGGGGAGTCGAGTGTGAGATAGCACTCGAACTGGGAACGAAGCCGACAAGTAAGGCATACAGAATGACGACGCAGGAGTTGATGGAGCTAAAGAAGCAATTGCAGGAGTTGCTCGACCTAGGCTTCATTAGACCTAGCGTCTCGCCATTTGGAGCGCCCATCCTTTTTGTCAAGAAGAAGGATGGCAGTTTGAGGATGTGCATAGACTATAGGCAGTTGAACAAGCACACCATCAAGAACAAGTACGCGCTTCCCAGATCGGATGACTTGATGGATCAGCTTCAAGGAGCAAAGGTCTTCTCCAAAATCGACTTAAGGTCAGGCTATCATCAGATCCGGATAAAGGAAGAAGATATTCATAAAACCGCTTTCAGAATGCAATTCACGGTAATGCCTTTCGGCTTATCGAATGCCCCAACAACATTCATGAGGCTCATGAACGACATCTTCAGGGAGTTCTTAGACACCTTTGTGATCGTATTCTTTGATGACATTTTGGTGTATAGCAGATCCCTTGAGGAACACGTACAACACTTGAGGAGAGTGCTGGAGAAGTTGAAGAGGCACCAGTTGTACGCCAAGTTGTCGAAGTGTCACTTTGCAACGGAGAAGGTAGAATACCTGGGCCATGTGATCTCAGCAGAAGGCATTTCGGCGGATCCGCCAAGATTGAAGCAAGATAATCGGGTGCAAGACAAGAAGAATGTGCATGAGGTCGAAGTTTTCTCGGCCTAGCGTGGTACTCTGGGAAGTTCGTGAAGAACTTTGCTAAGATAGCGGCCCGCCAACGTGTGAGACTTGACGAGGGCAGAGAAAGTGAAAGATTGGGCAAATCATTGGCACAAGAAAGCCCAAAAGGGGTTGAATTGTTGAAGGAAGCTTTAACGACCGCCTCTTAACCCTCGCGAGATCCGGAGAAAGATAAGCTTGTCGCTGACCAGTCGCAGTAAGATAGCTACAAAGTGCGCGGTGCTCATGCAAGAAGAGCGTGTAGTAGCGTATGATTCCGGAAGATGAACGACGCCTAAACGCCGCTACCCCACGCATGATCGGGAATTATCGGGGCATTGAGAATTTGGAGGCATTACCTTTGGGAAGGAAGTTCCAATTGGATAAATGCACTATCGAAGCCTCCAAGATGTATTCACGCAACCACACCTCAACCCGAAAGGCGCAGAGAAGGTGGATGGAGTTCCTTGAAGAATATGACTTTGATATAGTCTACAAGCGGGGAAGCTTAATGTAGTAGCGGATGCACTTTCAAGGCATCCCACGACAACTAGAGTGCATTGCAATGCAATTTCGGACGCTTTCGGTGACTTCGGAAGAAGATTGAAGAGTCCTTGCCAGCGGATGTGAGGCTTCAAGGAAGTATGGGCAAGCTTATGCAGGGGAAGCAAGAACGAGATAAGGAGCGGGAAGCCTTCAAGAATTATAAGAAGGAAGGCAACCTGTTATACCATAAGAACAAGTTGTGCGTGTCCGAATCATCGGGTGTAAGAAAATTGATCCTCCATGACACGACAACATCCAATAGCTCGCCATGCGGGATTCATGAAAACATATTTCAAAGTGCTTGGCAACTATTATTGGCCGAGGAATGAAGAAGCGTAGCTTCGCTACATCAAGGAATATCGGCTATGCGGTGACCAGAAGGCGGGAGCGCAACGAATTCGAGGGGCATTAGAACCATTAGCATGTGCCAAACGCTAAGTGGGAAGTGATCAGCATGGATTTTATAACAGGGCTTCCAAGGACAGTAAGAGGGAAGGATGCCTTGATGGTAGTGGTCGACAAGTTGTCGAAGATGGCACATTTCGTGCCTTGCAGGACCACAGACACCGCTATGGATACAACAAAGCTCTTCACCAAAGAGATCTTTAGGCTTCATGGCATGCCAAGGGAGATCATCTCCGACAGGGATCCGAAGTTCATGAGTGCCTTTTGGCAAGACCTCTTTGCGACAATTCAGAGAAGCTATCCATGAGCACGGCGTATCATCCTCAGACAGATGGCCAAATGGAACGGACCAACAGGATTTTGGAGGACATGCTACGAAACTATGTCTGGAATAAGCAAGGTATGTGGGAAGAATTTATTCACTTGGTGGAGTTTGCATACAATAGCACCAAGCAGGAATCATCCCAAATGTCGCCGTTTATGATCAATTACGGCTATCAATGCCTAACCCCAGACACTCGGCACAACCCCGTGTCAAAAGTAGAAGTTTCGCAGCAGATGTTGTCCGACATGCAGCAGCTCGTGGAAGATGTTCGAGGGTATCTCCTAGCAGCAAGGAGTCAACAGAAGAGCATCGCCGACAAGCATCGGACAATCGGGGAGTTCGAAGTTGGCGACAATGTGTGGCTCAAGATCAAGGTGAAAGCGCGAAGCTCGCGATCGAAATTGTAAGAAGCTTGCTCCAAGGTGGGCTGGACCCTTCAGAATAGTCAAGAGAGTAGGTAATCAATCCCTCTGATTGGATCCGCCAAAGACACCTAAAGATTCATAAGGTCTTTCACGTGAGTTTGTTGAAGAAGCACACTCCAAATCCGGATGAAGTCTTGGAAACTCCAACGCGTTGTTGGAAATGGCGAGAAGCAACTGGAAATAGTTCCGCATTGATTCTTGATAAAGCCTTCAAGAAACAAGGAGATCGAGTTTCTCAATACTTGGTCAAGTGGAAACACTTGCCGTTGGAAGACGCGACATGGGTACTTAAGAAAGATCTAGTAAAGCAAAGCACCCACGCTTTTATGGAGCAATGGGACGGCAAGGTCATCTCAGAAGAAATCGGCTCGCATGTCGATTTGTGTAGATTAATTCTATGTGTAGTTAAGATTAATCTCCACGATGCAACCTATGCTAGGTATGGGTCGGCATGTTGTTGTTTGCGAATGATGAGACCACTGCGGTGATCTCTAGGGCGTGGTGTAATGTCAATGTAGGCATGACCGCCAAGCGCTTGGATGAGTGGAAGGTAGATTAGAAAGTCTACTGTTTCCCACTTAAAGTAGACCTCCCGAGAGAAAGGAGGTCATTGAGGAATGCATTGATAGGAAAAGCACCTCTAGCCCCATATATGCTTTGATAGGAGGAATCAGGCCTTCACGCCCCATATATGGGAAGGACCTATCCTCCACGCTGGGCAACTAGGGTGTAGGCATGAGGGGCATATAGGCATATAGGCGCTGTCTCCACGGCCATAATGGAAGAATCACCCTCTTCCTATGCCGGGAGATTAGCCATGCATCCATGTAGATAGGTGGGGTGGTCACCATATAACCAAAATTTTATTAATAATTAAAATGGTACTAACGGCCAATAGAGCGCTCCGGAGGGCAAGGAGGTCGAGCTACGAAGATTTGCAACACAAATTTTGTTGGAATGTGTTGCAAGGAATGAAGAGTACCTCGAACATTAATTTAAATTTTTGATAAACTAAATTGTCGTGATAAGTGAATTATTGAATAACATGTTTTAATGATGTTATGAATTGATAAGTTATTCCATAATATAATGGCGTAATAATGTTCTAAAAATATTACCTTAGGGTAATCTTAATAAATGTGTAAGTATTATAATAGTATATCGTATGTATCAGGTTGATTGCAGGTTAGGAAGATCCCAAGGTGGGGAGACCCACGATGCTGCAGACAGCATCATTTCAAGGTGGGGGAGAATGTGGCGTTCGGCCAAGATAATCACGGTCCCGGGGCGTGATATCATGCTGCCCCAAATGCCACGCATACACGCCACCCCGACTGACGTGTACGCCGACGTTAGCCAGGCAGGTAGCCCCTAGGGGGCAACTTGCAAGGAGTGTGCATTTATTAATGTGCACATTTACCCATGTGCACATTTATCTAGGTGCGCATTTTCCCATGTGGACACTTTATGCCAAGTGGGCCATACCCAAGTGTGCAATTAATGTGCACATTTACCAATATGCACATTAATGTGGGCACACCTTTCCATGTGGGCACATTTTGCCACCTAGCCATTAAAGGCAAGTGGGCCCATTCCCAATTATCCCACATGCCAAAAGGGGATAATTGGAAACCCTAGCTTCCCCCCTTGTCTATTTAGGAAGGGAAACCCTAACTTGCCCATTTTTCGTTTCTAGGGTTTTAGAGCTCTGTTTTGGCTGCCTCAAGGGCCAAAACCGCCTCCCAGACTCTGTCTGAGAGAATTGCACCATTAGTTTTCCTCGATTCGAGCAGTTCAGCAGGATGGTCGAACTCAGGTCAGGAGGAGGAACTCAAGGATCAGGTATTTGGCCAATTAAATAGTCTAAACCCTATTTTAGTCATAAAATCAGTAGGGTTAGCCTATTAAATTGCCCATAGCAGCCTTCTAGATCTCTAGATACCAGACTCTAACTAAAGAACCTAACTCTATAATATAGATTAGATCTTGTTCTTTAGTTCTTCTACGATGTATGTGGATGATGTATCTCTATGAACTCCTTGTATTGGGAAGGGGGGTAGAGACCTAAAGCTTGGTAGTAGATGCTCCTAGATTAGCCTCTCTAGCACACTATAGATTCGGCCTGTGTACAAGAACCACACCTAGTTGTGGGTGAAGGGGCCAGACTGGCTAAGAAGGAGGTTCGTGTCCTGACTCTTGAACGATCCCTCTGGTGTGTAAGGCCTACCGGGGATCATTGTGAATTGGTCTAATGGCTTGCCACTGAGTGCGGGCAAGGCATGGGCTCGTCACCCGTGAAGTGGTGTACACTTTCCATTGGGTTAAGTCGAATAAGGGCAGTGGCCCTCTAGTCACCTTGAGTCAGCATGTAGATCTCTGGAGGGAGTGATCCCTACCTGCCCCATCGGGACTGGGGAGATGCAACCCAGAAATAGCCCCTTTGGCTATGCACCCGGCGGGCTACAGTCAGGTCCCAACACTTTTCAACCTACTCTGCAAAGTGTGCACAGGAGGGGCGGATGGAGTGGACAACCCTAAGCCGTGTTCTTATGCCAGCCAAATCCCTTGCCATGAATTCTGTCTGCAATGAACTCTGGAGACCCAAGCCGTCAGTCATCCCCTCGAGTCTGAGCCTTGGGTAGGATCCCTATGTATGATGCTGATCATTGTCTATGCAGATGTTGATGCACCACCCTTCGAGGTGGATATGTGATTATGTTATATACTGACATGTATGTTTACGCTTCCGCAGCTAGGTAGGCCCTGAGGGAGACGGGGTAAAATGACCCCTTCACTCTTCCCACTGGAACCCGTCATGGTTGCAGTGTCATGTGGAGGGCCCTGTATCGGCATGGAGCTGGTATGGGGGATGAACTCCTGTTTGTATACGGTGAGTGCACCGTATACGAGTAGGGGACGTCACAGTGCCAAAAGAACAGTCTTCAGGTAGTCCAAAATAGAATCTTATTGATCTGAACTTTTCACTTTTTGCTTCACTAATAATTATTCTTTCTTGCCATTTCCAGGTACATCAAGCATACTATTCATAAGAAGTACTTGGACAAATTACCAAGTGTTGTGCTGCCATGGAAGCAAACAGATGATCAAGGATGGATGTACTCAGACAATTTGAATAAGAGATTCAATTCAAGGTTAGTAGAATTTAAAATTGAAGAGTGTCCTTGGTGGTTAGACTTTTCAGAGAGTGAGTATCCAAAAGAGGAGAAGGATACATGGGCGGCATGTTCCCAAACAGATATAGACTCAATTCATCCATCGAATTCGCAGGATGTGTCAAGTCCTGAGATGGAAAATTCCAAAAGAAAACAGAAGGAAAAGTTTAAAAAAAAAAAACAAAAAAAGTAGACGTGATATTGTCATACCAGATGAAGAGAATGATGAAAACTTGGCACACCTTCATGACAGCCAAGAAGTCATTCTCAATAGATTTAGTAAGGAATCTCAAATATCAGGACATGATGATCATGCTGAAAATGATTTAAAGAATATGGTAGTTGCTCTATAGGTTATGTATGGGCAAACGCATCTGCTCTGACTGCAAGTTTTACCTCAGAATCAGAGACATCCATTTTTAAAGTACTTCGAGAATTTGGAAAACAAATAAGCTAGCTGATCATGCTACATCGTTGCCACATCGTTTTCTGTGATCTTCCTACAAATCAATACCCAACATGTGGTCATTCTACAAATCCACAATGGAATTCATGCGACTCCATCTTCATTGAAGACATCACTGCCATTGCAAATTTATGTATGGATGACAATGGCTTCTTTATAGTCATATGCACAGATGAGCAGCTACCTCAAATCGAATTCAATGCAAGGAAAAGAAACTTGCAGAAAAGGAGATTGTACCATATATACAGTTCCACACCCTTCGGCATCACTATAGATGAGCTTGGTACAATTAACAATAATCACCTCTGCTTATCAGTGTATTCTAGAGCAGGGATGAAAACTCCAAGGATCTCCAAGCATGCTTTCAGCAGTGCAGACCTAAATCAGCATGCATCGACACTTGTGCATTTCTTGCCAGATGAACCAACATAACTACTATGAACATTAATTAACACAAACCATTACATTAGACATGTTTAAAATTAAATTCCCCCTTAAACCCCCTTTTGTTTGGGTGCATATTCACTGAGGGGGTGACTCTAGAGACAACGAGCTGTTGGATAGGCATATTCCCCTTATTCCTTAATTTACACCGTACACAAAGTTCCTCGTTTGTGGGGTATGGATGTATAGAATTTGTTATCTTGTATAACAAGATTTGCAAAATCTTGTAAGATTTCGGCAATATACTATATGGTGTTGGTTTTATGCGTGCAAAACATAATTACTGAGGGCTCTCGCTGCCCCTACGTCACCCCCGTGTGAATATGCACCCAAACAAAAGGGGTTTAAGGGGAATTTAATTTTAAACATGTCTAATGTAATGGTTTGTGTTAATTAATGTTCATAGTAGTTATGTTGGTTGTTATATTACAAAAATTTTTTGGCCCTTCGGGCCACAAAAGAAACAAACATAGATAAACTCTGTGGTAAACAAAAAAAATAAAAATCAAAATAAAATAAAAGTACAAAATGATTGATGTGTTATTGCAAACCATATATTTTAAATTGCATAATTTATAGGCTCCAAAAATGACAACATTGTAACAATGCGCTCAAATTGTCTTGAAATCATTCTAAAATAGCATTGTTGCAACAATTTGCTTGTCTTGACTGAATAGAAACTGTAGGCATTGGTAGTTACACATAAAATGGAAATGGATCATGCGACAAACTTGATCTTCCTTAGTTGTTTGTGCAATTGCCATCGTAAGCATTGCTAGAGATATCAACATCTTGCAAAATGTTTTTGAACCTGCATAGAGAATAGTATAGAGAATACTTTAGCATTAATGTATTTTGAGCAGCACATATGCAAAAACTTTCCAAGAACATGACAAATGCTAGCAAGGTAGTATGTAAATTCGAACCTGGACAGAGGAAAGCAAGCCATTGCATAACTTAAAGCAATGAATTCCATGGTTTAACAGTGTGGAATTAAGCTTAGAACAAACGAGAGAGAGCACAATGCATAATGAAAAATAGAAGATAACATAATGCTTAGAAGGATAAGGGGTGAAATTTCACCTGGAAGTATAGCTCATTCTTGGAAGGATGAACCTGTAATCCAGCGCATTGTACCCCTTGCTTCATCAAGCAATCCAGCTTTTTCAAGAATTCTCCATGCTAGAACTGTGGCTACAAAAGCCATTGCAAAACCAAACTTCACAGTGTCCACTGCATCATATAATCCTTCTGTTAGGTCCAGGTTTACATCATCTCTGTGTGTAAGGGCCGAATCTCCTCGCTAGTTGCTTCTACAAAAATCTGAGTCAGAATAGTGTTCTGATCATGTGTATGCCAAAATCCCCATTGCAGCTGTGCAAAATCTAAAACTACAGATATGTGTCTAGAATCAAAAGATGTATGAAGCATTCAAAAAAATCTGGCAGAGAAGAGTAAAAAAACTCCACGTTAAAGCACTGAAAGAAGTGAATTATGAGAGGAGCAAAGAATCGCCAAACAAACTACCAGCTGATTGTTCCGTTTTTCACCATTAGAAAACTGGAGCCATGAATCAAGAAAGCTTGCCTTATAATCCAACCGAAGAGCAAAAGAGAAAAAAAATCTAAGAATTATAAACCGCTGGTTACTGCGTTATAATTTGCAAAGGTATTGAGAGAAAGGAGGGACTATATACTCACATGATACTGTAAAACCGAGTACAGGGAAGAAATAGAAGCCCCTTATATGCAAACGTAGGGCATCATCATGCTCGTAAATGGAGCAGCGAGCACGTGGAACGGCCGATTTAATGCAACGAAATTTGACAAGGAAGCCATTAATGCAGAGGTTTGAATAAGCAAAGCAGCCTAGGCGTCGCTGTTGCACATGACAGGCTTCTTCTTAACTCCGGCAAAAAACTGGAGCTGCGGTGGATCATTTGGAGATCTGAGATTCCTGCAGCCGACCCTTCCAAAGAATTTCAAAAATAAAAGGAAAAAGAACTCCCCATCTCCGTAACTCCCCGAACTCCCCGAAGCTCGGGCTGCAGATGAAACCTTCCCGGCTCGGGGTCAGGGAGAAATCCCGAACTCGGATTTGCCCTAGAAGTTTTTAAAGGCCCAAAACTTGACATCCGCCTTGACAAAACTGGCTTCAAATATCTTTGCAAATTGCCGCTTCAAACCGATGTGCCGCGGATGTCCCCGTTATTTGATTTGAAAGAAAAGCTCTAGGAAACCGCATGTGATATAGGCACGATATGCTTCCACATAATGGGATATGTTCGGAGAATCCTTTCGTAAATAGACTCAGATTGGTAAGATTGTTGAGGATAAGCCATAAATGCCTCTGTTGCCCTAGAGCTTGAAGAATTAGGTCTAGAAGATGGAGTATTAGGGTTAGGGTTTGGAGAGGAAGAAGAATCGATCTGTTCATGGAGTCTGACGGAAACATTGAGTATGCCATGTTTACGGCTGAAGATCTACAAGACAAGATTTATGCACTATTTTTGCCTTGCATCGAAGGGATATCGTAAAAGGGATTCTTACAGTTCCTACTAAATAATCACCGTGGCTCCATGGGAATAAATTTCTACCATAAATGCTCCGCCGGCCTCGAATGCTTGAATCATCCACAGAAGATGTTAGTTTGCCATTCCAGACAGGATTGTTGCCTCCGTCTTCGTTGAGCAGAGTACATTGCCTTACTGCCTTACTGCCGGATCTATCCATGCCACTGCGTAAGTCTGCATCTTTCTGAATAGGGATTTGTTTTTCAAGGAAAGGTATGAAGATCTTAGTGCCAATCACTTGACTTGATCAAGAGCCTACAACTCACCAAAATGCTATCAAGCAGCTCCAAAAATGCCCAGACAGAATGGCAACAAACAACACAGATCAAATATCTGTTTCCACTCTGATCACAAGAACATTAATTTTTTGCAAGAATGCCCTGAAATGCTATGCACGAGGCTTGCATGTTCAGCCTCTAAAATAAAAAGAGGGCTTTTGTTGTGAGCCCTTGGATGTTGGACTATTGAAAAAAAAAACTAAATCAACGATTAAGAAATGGTGCACTCTAGATGTACGCATTAGTACATCCATTCGAATACGCCATGAAATCTTAGGAAAACCTTTGTGAAAAGTGTACAAAAACACAAAAAAACCCCCTGTTATTATGCTACATATTTGTGTCCAAGAAAAGAAATGACAGGTGCAATCTTAAGAAATCAGTCCGTTTCATGGAGTTCATTGTATCTAGCTTTTCTCCAACAAATTCATTGGTGTTGGATCTAATGCCCGGTGTTGGTTCACTCTTGGAGGCATGTGCTATTCGTGGTAGACATTATTATGGCTTAGAGCAAGACCGCGACATGTATGAAGATGTTAAAGACAATCGGCTATCTTACAATTACGCAAACATAGATGATAGAATTGTTAAAGAACATGCCATCGAAGATATTTCTGCAAATGTGGATGAGGCAGACATTTTGGCCGAGGATGTGGATGAACCAGATGACTAGTTGGTATTAGATTTTGAATTAGTTTATGTCCTTTCTTTCTTTTTTTGCAGATATTTAAATGCCATTGCCAACAGCATGCTGCCACCTTATGCAGCACAAGCAGCCTATGTTATGGAGTTGATTGAGTCACCAATTTTATTACCAGCAAAAAAAAATGATAAGGCAGATGAAGAATGATATCAAATACTTTACAACTTTGTATTTCATGAACTGTTAAAACATAATATCAACCAAAAGTGAACAAGCTTGGTTTCACAATAACATTGGTCTACAAACATACCACAATTCATCTATATTGATCCTTGCGACAATGGTCCGCTTTCATTTTCGCATATCATGTCTTCCAGTGTGACTGAGTAGTCTACTCTGTTGCCGAAGATTGCGAAGAGATTGTCCAGTACTTCTGCATTGTGCTGCGTCCTGTCCAGCAATAATAGCACATGTGCTTCCCTTTTCTGTTGGAAGAGGTGGTAGTTTCTCTCGAAATGGCACCTGAGATCATTGTTCAGCCATAGCTCGGTCATTTTCAGCATTATTTCCAAGGCCTTGCATCTGATTACTTCCCTCTTCAGCTGTAGAATGTAATGTACTTGTTCTTGCTTCCACATTGCGTCTGCCTCTTTGTCTGCTCCTCCTGTGTGAGTCCCTACATTCTCTAGTCGACTAATGCAGCATTGGAACTCGGTGCTGTGTCTTTTCTTGAAATTTCTTAGGATCTCCATCTGTAAGCCATTGATTCTATCCGTAGCGATTCAAGAAAGTGTTATTTGCATCGTAGCCATTTTCTCCTCGTTGGAGCCTCGTGGTAACCATCTTTGCTGTGGGAACGCTCTAATTTTTCCTTTCCCGCCTTTAAGATGAACTACTACAGTGCCGTACCTGGTAGTTCCCGCACTGCCTCACCCGCAAAGTATGTGGTCTTCATGTGTAAATGCTTGTAACTATTCGAAAGCATATAGGTGACCGAAATATCTCAATTTTTTGAAAAAAACACCCAAAACACTTCGGTAAAAAACCACATCTAAGTTTCCCCCACTTACCAAAGGGATTCAACTATCTGTGGTGTTAAGAACACCGGCTGGGTCAGTCCCACATTGATCAACGAGGGAGGATCTGGGATCTGTGGTGTGGGCGACGGTTGATCAGGGTATCCCAAGCGGGTGAAATTTGTTCTGTAAATTACGCCGTAACAGTTATAAGTATTTATTGTTTGCCGCCCGTTACAAACATTATTATTTCTTGTCATATGTGACAAATCTAAAATTGTGTGGCAAATTAATATGCGTCACAAATCAATACGTTACAAACCCCCATTAGGGTCCACGCACGTTATTGGGGACACTATTTTTGTCTGCGACACTGGGTGCTTGTGAGGTGTTTACCTTTTTGTATATGCATTTTCATTCGTCAAGATTACGTTTTGGCGGGCGCTTCCACAACCCGCGCAAATTTGAGTTTTCTACCTCTCCTGATTTGGGAATTCGTTAGCCATGTCAGCATTCCAGTTGGTAAGAGCAGATCTCCCGCTTCTCGGTGGAGCTTTGGTGATGGAATTGAATTTTGAAGAAATGAAACAGCGCTCTTGTTTTTGTAGCAATTGTTACGAAGTCTTCTTTATGTATGGAATTGTTGGATTAAAGGCGATGGACCTTGTTGAGGAATATACAGCAGAATTTAAAGCAAGATTTGCTGGTCAAGATCGACAAGCCTTAGATGTTGCATTTGATTACAATGTGGGAATCCACATGCCAAATTTGCATGTTGAAACAGAAACTTCAATTCCATTAGAGATCTAGAAGGATCACTGCTCATTTGAAGCAGTCTCATCTCCAATTGAGAGTGCTGAAACACAACCTGATTCTACACCTTATAAGGCTTCTTGCACCAAGACATATTGTTGTGTATTCCCTAATACAGCTTGCAGGAGAATCATGACAGAAAAGAGAAGACAACAGAAGATCAGGAAGATAAGATAAGATAATGTTTTATTAACGTCTGTGAGACCATCAGGTCTAGAAGACGAACATCAACACACGTACAATTTTTAAACATCTAATGATCCTTTTCAAAGGTATCATTAGTCTATATCTCCCTCTTTCTCGTAACTATCCAATAGACTATTATAACTCTTTATAGACATCTCTCTCACTTTCATGACATCTGTTAAAAAATATCCAACGGTCGTAGGTGGCATGTCAAAGAATGCCCATAGGGGAACCCCCGAAGATATCATATGTCTATGCCTCAGTGTCTGATATGCTGGACAATGGAATATCAAGTGCATCTCATCCTCGATCACATCCTCCCCACAGACCTTGCATGTGCGCTTATATCTCGGGAAGCCCCCCCACCGTCCCACTTCTACCCCTACGTGATGGGAGCTGAGGCGCAGTCTAGAGACAAGATGTTGTTTGAATTGGGAAAGCCCACCAGCCAAGTGTGAGGCCTCCTTCAATTCTGGGTTAATTACTTCTTTGTAAAAAACCATCTTGGTTCCAGGATTCCTCCAGCCTTTATCACGTGCTTTCTTGTAGACATAGTCATTCAATTTGTCGGCTTCATCTGGTATCTCCTCTAACGTCATGTCCCATTGTCTCAACCATGTAACCACATTTGCAAACCACCCTTTCTAGGCAGTCTATCATAATCCATATCCTGAATTTTTCTAACATATTTAATGGTCTGTAGTAATGCTTCAATTTCCAATTCATACAGCCCTGCTTCAGCAAGCATCATCTGGTATGGTGTTTGCATTTTAACTCCCAGCTCTGCTAGCAGAAATTTTTTTTGGATCTTCTCTACTCTAGTCCACATATCTAGAGATAATCCTTGCCCCCATACTTCGCATCCGTATAAAATAACAGAACGCACCAAGGAGTTATAAAGCATCTTTTTAAGATGCCAGTCAATAATCCCTTTTTTATTGCATACTCTTTGCATTGAGTAAAAGGCCTTAATCCCAGCATCTATTCTCTGCTCAACTGCACTATTCCAGCTATAATTGTGTGGAAGAGAGAGAGGGCGAAAATGGCCTTGGAAAGAGACAAACATACAAATAGATTGAGCACTAGACATAAACAGAAAGTAGCCAAACAAATTGTGGACTGTATCAACATGGTATATAAGAATTTCCATTCTGAAGATAGACTAGACATTATTTCGAGGGTAGCAGAACTCTTCCAGAATTTAAATTGATTGGAAATAAAGCTTTGAATATCTACAAACATGTTGTAGATAATGTAAAGCAGACACTATCAATAAATGTGCTAGATCATCAACCATGATGATGGTTGTAAGTTCTTCTAGCAATCGAGTTGCTGTGGCAAAAGTACTGAATTTGAAAAGGAAGGCTATATATGCTGCTCTTGACAAAAGAAAGATTGATGACTTTGGAGGACCGTGGTCAATGTTTAAGAGGAGAGCTAGATGTGATAGAATTTCTGATGCAGGTCGTGAGCAAGTCTATAACTTTTGGATAACTGAGACAAGGGTGTCTCCTAATAAACGACAAGTTATCAGATTAAGAAGAAATCTTGATGGCAAGAAGATAGTAAGACTACAGAATTTGCATGCAATCCACTTCCTCGAAGAATCACAGGTACGTTATGAATTATGCTACAATTTTGAACATGTTCTAACTTATTTAGGTTTGTCATTGCAGATAATGTTCTATAAACATTTCAAACGACAATTTCCAAACATAAAAGTTGGAATAAAGTTATTTGAGGCTTTGAAGCCAAAGTTCGTGAGATGACTTAGAGCGAAAGACATGTTGCAACATCTACTATATCCGAGTTGAATTTGTAAGGCAAACAGTCAACAAGATACGAAGTGATTCTAAATTTTACAGGCCTAGCTGTAGATGCAAATGTGCTATCTGTGCCAGGGCCAACATTTAAAGCAAAGCAACGAAGTAAAGTCCAAGCAACAGGAGTCGCACTCAGAAATTCAATCGGCCAAGAAATAACATTGTCTACCCGACGATCGCTATCTCAGAGCTTCGAAGACCTGCAAGAATGCCCGACTGCAACAACCAGGTGATCGTACTCAAGCGATCAATGGCACTACACATCTTCAACCTTGTAACGACACACTGCATGTAGGGACGCTGGGCAGTCATGACACTCCACATGACAGGTAAACATATTAAGGAGGGGCATTTTCAACTCAAGAGTTCACATCGAGGAATGCTCTTCGCAGCTTGGGATAACGACCTCAAATCACACACAAAGGTCAACTACAGTCGCAACACCTTAAGGAACCCTGGAGTCAAGCAGAACGAGGAAGATGCAGCAAAACCGAAGAATCAAACGTGATTGGAGGAGGAAAATCCTAAAGAAGTATAAACGCTTAAGTATATCCTCTTCTATAAATTAGAAAGGTGGATGAATTAAAATCCCAATATAATTATATATATGTGTCTATCATTAGTATCGGGTGTTTGCACATAGTACACAACATGAGTTTAGGATCATGTTTTAGGGTTTAGCATTTGCGTCAAGAAACTCCATCACTTCGACTGCCAAATGATGAAGCAAAGAACCACAGGTATAGCCACGAGCAAGTGTTCGAATGAAAGAGCAAATAGAGAGAGAAGACCAGAGCCCAAGCCAAGCTTCAACTCCAGACACTTCAAGAAGCGGCCTCAAGTAGAAGATCGCTCGTCCAGCACAATATCAAGATGAGAGATAATATCAGTCATGTCAAGATCCTTAGTGCTGCACCATCTAGGCTTGCACGACGACATCTTCGGGATGCAACTCTACCTCTTGTGGCAGCAGTAACACTAACGGCACGAGTACAACAGAAGGAGGAACGAACACATATATCCAAAAACTGTGGCCACGACCGCAAGCCGACAGACGTCGAGGAATTCTTTGGGACGACCCGACATCAACGTGCCAACTGAGGAGGCAACCTCTCGATGACCATAATCCTACCTTATATAGTGATGTTTGTAACATGCATGCCAGATGGAGAAGTGGCTAGGAGAACCGGGCCAAAGAATCGATGAATCAGCTAGAAACCTCACCAAGCTACGACAACTCGCATGCAAACCCAAGGAGCGACGATTTGAAAGGCAACTGATGAAGAGAACAACTCTTTATGAGTCTAGCCAAAGGAATTGCGCAGAAAGATCTTCAGACATTGTGAAGGGAATTGCACACAACTTCAAGAGGCACCTCCAAAGATCTTCAGACATTGTGAAGGGGAAGCAATTATTGCCCAAGAACAAGATTAAGAAGCAGATCGGAACGCCGAAGCATCAACGACTGTCACATCCTTAGTTAGCATGTGAAGCAGAAGCAAGTTGTGCCGCACCTGACAGACATTGGAGAGCTCAAACATATCAAAGAGTCTACAACGAGCATGAGCTGACGTACAAATAAGAGGATATAGATCTTCAACACCAACGCACTAGGAGGAACATTGACAACACTGCCATGGAGTACGCGTGCACCTCAAGGGGAGACACCAAGGGGGCCCAATAGCTTTAATAGTATTTGTAATCATAATAGTGTAAACTAATGCCTTGCATGCATATTTCCCCTTGTTATTCCCTCTCTCTCACAGTATAACAGATCAAATAAAAGAGATGTCGGACAATTGGAAGGCGTGAAGCGAGCAATATCCTCAACACTTGTCTGTCAACATGATATAAGACTCGAAGGACGGAGTTGGCACAACAATATCAAATCCAGAGGCAAGATGAAGAATTCAACATGGAGGATGTTTGTCAACGAAACCACCTTCAGGCTTTTGGGAAGTAACATAGAAGATTTCAAGTAGTCAACTACGCCATCAAAACCACCAGCAATGGGAAGTCTCTTATGAAGAAAGTTGACCTCTACATCGAGGAGGAGCTCAGAGTCTCAAGCAACTCGAAATAACATTACCTTGCTGCTTTAAGAAGGCAACGTATGGATGAGACGCGATCAAGATTGAGGAGCTATGATCATATAGTCGAGTATGATAGGCTTATAGATGATGACATCCATAATGGGATTGGAAGGCATTTCCAGATTTTCTCGTGAAGGATTGCCCCAAGTTGAGCTAAGCGTCAACGATTGGGAAGGAAATGCATAGAAGTAACTAAAATTATACATGATTGTTAACAGACATCCAACATATTGAAACCACTTGGTGAGACCGATCACCTCGCTAAGAAGGAATCATTATTAGGATAATTGTTGACCATGTATAAAGCTAGTACCTCCAAGGAATAATCCAACCAAATGAAAAGAAGTAATCTAACAAGTCCGGCCAACTTGTTATGATGATATCAATTCAATTGATAGGAATATTTCAAGAGAGTAAATAACTAAGAAAGGGGGATATCTAGAATATAAAATTGAATAATACATGAAAGATACATCTAAAAATAAGAAGTATGTTAATCATATAGTCTTTTGAGACAAAAGGAATTGTCATGATGATAAAACCTTGCAGTTTAGAATTGTTCTAAATAATTCAATAACTCATCGCTTAGGGATAGATATGTTAAACATGATGGCTGCATCTATCATAGATGATTAAATATGTTAGCTAAGGCTGATAAATTAATGTGTTAGATAAGAAGCATATAACCTCTTAAGGTAAATAGAATAGCTAAGATGTTATGACAATATCAAATGAGGGGATAGGATGCATTGAGGTGTAGGACCATTTTCTTATGAAGAGAATGGGGGCTCAATCTTAGTACCGAACCAAGCTTAGGGCCATCAAATTAGTCGGCTCTTAGAATAGAGTTCCTTCGCAAGTAGCCAAAGCACATGGAGCGTAAGATGGATAGATGCTTAATGTCTATGTGTCCTTCAGCATGCAAGACTGACGCGATAGCCAATTGCACCAAAGTGGGGGAGCGAATTAATGGAAGCAATACAACGCCCAAGTCGTCTCCAAATTAGTCGACACCGACCCAACGAGGGGATGTATTCTAGCCTTAGCGGGTGCGACAACTAAGGTGGGGAGAGGCTTTGCATCTAAGTGTAGATAGAATGCATCATGGAAAAAGCATAATTTTCTTACGCCATGATCATTTGCCTGCATCCACACCTAGGAATGAGCTAGTAGCCTAGCTCTTAATTAAATTATTCAGGGTTGTGAACCCCTTATAACCACATAAACTATATAATCTTAAGTATACTATTATGCAGGGCATTGATAGCACTTCATGAGGGCATGTATCATAAGCTTTAATGTCTTGTTGATAAAGTATATGTTCATAATAACTGCATAGATAGCTTTGTCTTGTATAGATATCTTAGTATCGAGACAAAGTAAGATAATAATTACATAAAATCTTAGTTAAACATTCGCGAGGATGTAATTCCTTCCAAAGGCAATTAAGTAACCTTCATAGGGTCTTGACAAATATAATAAGAATTTGTCTATCTTTCCATAAGTATAGCAACTATAAAGTATATACATGTAAGGTTGATACATCACCAACCAAGTAGCGAGCGAGAGTCACACGCTCAAGACTTGGATCCGATGATATAAACCCTAGCCATATGATAAATAATTAAAATACTTTTCAAAATAAGTATTGTCTTGATAATTGTATGATGACATATCTTAAAGGTAAAGAAGTTATCATATACTTGACTAGTTAAATATAATACTATTGGAAGCAATATATCCAATACTACTATAATGTTAATATAAAAATATTACCGTAAGGTAATTACTATAATTGCATGCATTAAGGGAAGTCCAGCAGGGATCATGCAGGGGTCCAAGACTGTAATGCTTATTCAAGACGTTAACGGATGCTAGCCGACATGCAATAGTTGGTGAAGGAAGTACGAAGATATCTTCTAGCAGCAAGAAGCCGACAGAAGTGCATAGATGAAGCTCTGCATTGACGATTACAGCATCGGCGATTAGGCTGAAGCTCTGCATCGACAATTGCAAGAAGCTCGCTCCAAGGTGGGCTGGACCATTTAGGATAACCAAAAGAGTAGGTAACCAATCCTATAAGTTGGACCTGCCAGCACACTTGAAGATCCATAGTGTTTTCCAAGTAAGTCTCCTAAAGAAATACACTCCTAATCTAGAGGAAGTATTGGAGACACCAAAGTTACTGGAAATGATGGACGATCACCTTGAGATTGTTCCAGAGGTTCTTGTCAGATCCTATAAGAAGACAAGAAGATCTCAATTCTCCAATACCTGGTGAAAGGGACACTTACCAGTGGAAGACGCTACGTGGGCACTACAAATAGATCTTGAGAAGCAGCATCCACAACTCATGGAGCAATGCAAGGGTTGACTCGTCACCAAAGTGGTCAACACCGAACCGATAGGTGAGTGGAAGGTAGATTAAAAAGTCTACTTCCGTCCCGCGGAAGTAGACGATCTTGAGAGATAAGAGATCATTCAGGTATGCATTGATAGGAAAGCACCTCTAGTCAATGCCTACTACGGGAAGGACGCCATCCTTCACGCCCAAATACGGGAAGGACGCCACCCTTCACGCCAAAGGCAACTAAAGGTGTAGGCATGAGTGATCATCCTAGGCATGATAGGGCGCTGTCTCCACGGCCAAGATGGAAGAAACATAATCTTCTTACGCCGGGAGATTAGCCTTGCATCCATATAAATTGTAATTAATAGGTGGTTCCCTAACAACCAACTTTATAATAAATAAATGTGTATTAACGTAGTGTTGGACCGGCAGGCCAATAGAATGATCTACGGGACAGGATGGTCGCACTGCGCGAAGACTTACAACACATATTTGTTTGTCGTAATGTGTTGCAAGGAGACCAAATGGATTTTAATTTATAGAATTTTGAAACTATGTTTATAATAATGGTGTAAATTATAAAATTTTGTGAATAATAGATGATAAAGTAAGAGGGTGAAAGACTCCCTTACCATAGTACGATATTAAACAAGATATGTTATACTAAATTAAAATATGACCTTGAGGTAATTATATTGTAAAATTGTATATATATAATGATATCGAATGTGATTGCAGGATATGCAGGTTTCCAAGGTGGGAAGATGCGTGATGCTGAGGACGACATCAAGTCAAGGTGGGGAGAATGTGACGTTCCAGCATAATATATGATTCGAATACGTATATTATACTACCACGTCACACATACATGTCATGATGACATGTACTTGAGACCTAGGGGGCAACCTCGTATGTTGTGCATGTTTAATAAACATATATAATTAAATTATAAATCCCATGCCAAATGGCAAAACCCCATTTGGCCAATGTTAACCTAACCCTAAAAGTCTCTATATAAGGGCTTTCCCGTTAAACCCTAAACCCTTTTCTTCTTTCACATTTAGGGTTTTCCTTGAGCTCCTTTCCTTCTCTCGCATCTAGGGTTTCCTTGAGCCATTCCGGCCAAGCTAAGACCCTAATTCGCATTGCCAATTTCTTGCAAAGCCGCCTTTGCACAATGAGATCTTGAGTAGCAAAGAAATACCGCAAGAAAGGATCGAGGAGGCATGGGCGCATTGAGGATCCGCGGGTCAAGTGCCGGGTAAATAGTCATTCAGCAAAAGCCGCCTTGTGGCTAGGCAATAAGCTGGTTTAGCATGTTAGTTCAGCCTTAGAGGCCTTACAGATCCCGAGATCATAGGCTCTAATAAAGGAACCTAACTCTGGATGTTTAGATAGATAGATTAGATGATATTCTTCATTTCAAGTTCTGTGATGATGTTGGTATTTCATTATGTGATCTCCATGTATTGGGAAGGGGGGTAGAGTCCTAAAGCCTATGTAGAAGATGATCCTAAATAGCCTACTAGTTCCCCATTACATACGGCCTGTGCACAAGAGCCCACCGGGTTGTGGGTAGAGGGGCTAGACCGGCAGAACAAGGGGGTACTTGTCCCAACACAGAGCGATCCCTCTAGTGTGTAAAGCCTACCAGGGATCCTCGTGTGCTAGGCTTAATGGCTTGCCACTGCGTGTGGGCAAGGCATGAGCTCGACACCTCTGGAGGTTCAAGTCGAATAAGGGCAGTGGCCCTCTAGCCACCTGTGATGGGCATGGAAGCCTCTGGAGGAGAGGTGACTCTCCTCCTGCCTCATCGGGACTAGGGAGACGCAACCCAATAGTAGCCCTCTTGGCTATGTACCCGGCAGGCTACGGTCCGGTCCCAACACTTTTCAACCTACTCTGCAAAGTGTGCACAGGAGGGGCGGATGGAGTGGACTACCCTCAGCCATGTTCTTATATGACCAAATCCATTTGCCATGAATTCTATCTGCAATGACTTTTGGAGGCCCAATCCGTCAGTCAAACCCCCTTGAGTCTGAGCCCTGGGTAGGATTCCCCTTTGTTGTTATTGTTCATATTGATGTTGTTGTATATGTGATGATTATGATGTGTTCACCCTTCGAGGTGATTGTATTGATGTATTGTTATTATGTGCTCATGTTTATTCAAACTCTGCGCCTAGGTTAGGCAGAAGGAGGCGGTGAATGACACATCAACTCTTCCCTTGTTGGCTCATTCCTTTGGGGAGTGGTGTCGGTGGATGGCCCCCCCGGTTTGGTCGACGGGGGAATGCTCCGCGACGATGCGATGTGTGCATCGTAGAGGAAGTAGGGGACATCACTTTTTCTATACTTCCGGTTATAACCATATATTTTCGGTTATAACCATGTCGCGTAGTCACTCCTTTTAATTTTTTGTAGCTATATATTTGAAGTACACATGGTGCTCTCAGTTTTTTTCTTGGAACGGAAATATTCCATCAAACAAAAAAGGAAGCTGGCTTATATATGTTGTGATACTATAACAGTTTGAAGCTTTTTACATTTTGGCCATGTCAACATGTAGTTAACACTAGAGTGGTCCCGGGGACCATTCCTGGTCCATGGACCAGAATTGGTCCAGTTGACCCACTGTCACTTAAACCAATATATCGGAGAATAGAAGTTTCAATTTCGTGATATATTGCCACCATATCAATCTTTGCTTGATTCTTAATGATTTTGGAAAATTTCAAGGCCAATAAACTCACCTATATGTTGTAGTGATTGTTCAAATATTAGAGAATTTGACAGTTTCTGCAACGTCCAGAACTGCATTCTTGGGTTTTCCTAGTATAAACAAGCCTAAACCTTGCTAAAATTGGAAGTATTTGTCTATTTATGATAGAACACATTGATTTGTATGTTTTCAGCTTTGGTTGCTATCATCTAACTTCCGTGGAAGCCGGCAAACCCTATTTTGTTAAAAAATGCTGCATGCGGTTTAGGAATTATTTCTCTCTTATTATTACAAGTTTTGGGTTAATTCTTGTGGCCATGAATTCTTAACTATATGAAGTATAATCTTATGTTTTTTTGGAGTGTTCATAAGTTATATCAACTTCAAAATCTAATAGAGAATTTCCAATACAGAATTTAGGACAAAATTATATGTTAAAATGCTCCAAAATCACCACCTGTAAGTATCACGAGGGTAATGAATGATGCATTCTTCTTATATCTACATAGAAAATTACTCTATCAACTTGCAAATAGTGTAATTAGGATTTAACCATGCAATTAACTAGATTTAAAGATGATGTACAACCATAGGATTAACACATTAGAGGTTAAAAATTTGAGTTAATTCCAAAATTATAGGCTGAAAACTCATCATTTACTAGCTAGTGATGTTTATTGATGAATGAAAGTGAAGATTGTGAAGTTTAAGTATAAGAATAAAAAATTAAACCATATGACCTTTGATGCGTCTTTCTCAGCTTTGTAGAAAACACACTACATTTCTCCAAATAAGCCTCTCAAAAGGTTCAAAATATGACAAGGGACATATATATAGGTCCCCTATATAGGTTGTGTGGCTTTCTTGCAAAAATATACGGAGAAACATGGTTATTTTTTACTAGTATAAAACTGGGTTATCCATTGCTGCTACAAAGCATTAGAGTTCTAGTAGGATAATGTCACAAGTAGGCCATTTCTTATGTACACTATATTTTTCATGAATGCGGGCCTTCCTTTGCAATATCACTCTCAATTTTCATATTGAAATAATATACTATTTGAAAAATATGAATATAATTAAGCATGAACCATTTATGGTCCATAACTAGACCAATTGTATAGAGCATATATCTCTCACTAGTCCTATCCATTTTGTCCCCATAATGATACCATGGTTTCTTACCTTTAACAATATAATTTTTGAATGGTGTAAATGGAAGTCCATGTAGATTCAATTGGCAAATAAATACCTCATAAATTCACAGTTATTTGTGCTTAAATATTGCCCTCAAATTATGGAAGCTTCGTCTAACCAATTAATTTTACCCCGTGAGAACTCATGCGATAAACTATATTCTAAAGTTGAGATCAAAATTGATTAAGATGTTGCCTCTATTAATTTTTAAACTTCGATCTTGTGGACCAATAATGGTGCAAGTGGGACATGCATATAGTCAAACTTGACTTTTATAGTCATAAACTTGCATATTTTTCTTTGAATTTTTTTGCATTGATTTCATGATATGGGACATTTTGAGAATGTGTTTTTTCACAGTCTCATCTCGAGGCATAAATTTAGAATAAACATAGAAGACATATTTGAATTTGATGCTATAAAGTTTAATCCAAATCTCAAGGTTATGATCAACAAATATTTTCCTTACTAAAGTAAATGAGAAGCTATTCATATCCCAAAATTCAACTTTAGATCAATTAATATAAGGAAGTTATTGATTTTAAATGGACCTATGGACCAATAATGGGCTCAGGTACAGAAACCTTTCTTGATTTCTTGTGAGCATGTCTTTTGCTTTTTTAATGAGCTTGTTTTTGCATTGGTTTCATATCATTTTGAACTTTCATAATATGATTTTTTGGAGGACATCATAAAGTAAGTTTTGTTCTATGTGGGGAAATATTAATCATTATTACAAGTTACCTAAAATTGAGATCAAAAAGTGAAAGTCCAAGCGTCAAATTCAAGGCCAGCCAACATTTTTTATGGGATGAAGAAACTTGTCGATTGCTTATATATCAAATATTAGCTCAAAGTGCATTTCCTTGTAAAAGTTGTTGTATTTAAACTACAATCGCCTTACAGGAACCATAATTGGTTCCGAGGAGGCGAAAGCGATTTGACCACGTCATGTTTGAATGGCCCTATCTTTCTTCACAGACTTCAGATTGACACGTGGTTTTTTGTGTCATTTTCTCTATCTCGTGTAGAAAAATATCATGGTAATCAAAAAATTTGAAAAAATTGTTTTGTCGAGACAGTTTTACTTTATGTAAACATGAAGCTTTTGGTACTTGACCCCCCTGAGTTTGCTAGAGCATAACTTACAAGAATGGAGGTGTATATATTTTTAGGTATTTTTCTAGTGGACCATGACTGCCATATATGAACTCCTACGAAGGGTTCGAATAGATTTTGTACCATTGATTTTATATGAATTTTAATGTAAACACTCCAAATGGACCATTTCTGGTCCATCACCTGACCACTCTAGTGTTAAGTACCATAATTCTAGAAGAGAAATCTAGATCTAAATATTGTTAGGAAAGTTCTTTTATTTATGGTTAAGCTAATAAGAACAATATTAAGAACATCGCAGCATCTAAATATGGAAGACGGATTCTAGATCGAGATTGAAAATATTGAATTCTCATGTACCTCCGAAACATTCTGATTATAGTGAAAGATCAAATTCTTTAGATACCTCTAAGTAAGGACTTTCTACCAACATAAACTTTGTGTTCTCAGATACGCCATATCAATTATGGGGAGAGGGAGGGAGGATTGACATAATTGTGCAGTATCTCAAATAATACAAGGTTTTAGACAAGAGCAGTTGAACACAATGCTCAAGATTGCTTCAAAACTAGAGTTGAGATGTTCTTAAGAACCTGTAATCCTAAAGACCTATAGGTAAAGGCACTGTGAATAATTTCAAGAGAAGCTGGAAGCAGTTAAATTAGCAAATAAAAATAAGAAGATAGTTGTAAAATATACTCTCCTATCATGATTGTAAGCTAGAATGGAAATTTGAGATAGTCTTCAAGGATTATGTGACTAAAGCAAGGGTTAATTCCTTGGCATGGTCATTATGACTTGATTGCCAGATCAAGGATTTAATATGAATGGAGAAGTACTAGAGCAAGTACGTCTACACAAATATCTTAGTGTTCAAATCACTAATAACCATAAAGGGAATTCAGATGCGACTCGAAGAGTTTTTGGAGGACTAAGAGGATTATATAGCATGCTTAACATTTGTAAGACAGATGACATATGGCAGTGGGAAACAACATCAAATGCTTTTTAGAGTGGTTGTATAAAGTGCTCTATGGCTGCCCTGCATCTAGTTTGTCAAGAAAGACGGGTTTGAAAATAGAGGAGTTCCAATGCGATTTCTAGTAGAAGACTTGGTGCCAAGATAAAAGCCCCATGTGAAATATTATTAACTGAAAGTGATGTCTTTCCACTTGAAGCGAAAGCATTATGTTAAGAAGCTTGATGATGACACTCCTTAGTAAAGCAATGTCAACTTTGGAAGCTGGAGTGTTAGATGGCAAGAGCATTGGCATTAGCAAGTCATGCCTTTGGGAGTGAGAGACTATATATCTCAAGAGATTTTAAAGAAGATGTGGGAAGAAACTGATGGGAAATAGACATTTTCTATGAAAGAGAAAAATCCAACGGTGATGTAAACAAGATTATCTTCTATCCTACATTGGGCATATGGAAATACCAAATAGTCCAAGTATGATTGGGATGTCATTGACTAATCGTAGATGAAAGGAGATGGAAAACAATTGATCGAGAGCTGAGATAATGCCAGTATTGCACTGATTGAAAGGTAGAGACTAGTGCACCCTAGCATGCTTATACCCATTTTACTACCAACAGATGGCAAAAGATGTTGGACATGAATGAGCACATGTGCTTGACTGCATAAGTGAGAGAAGTTTGTTGATGCGCTTGTTCAACGATATAAAGAATGCAAGCCTTGAAAATAGAGACACTTAATAGCCCAAAGTCTTATGTTATAAACGTCATATGTTCTACAAATATGATAGGTTGCCTTCGTTAGTGTCCACTTGGAAAAAAGGTCTCGACATCCAATAATTCTACTGTAAATGCACATGAAAAGAACATAAAGCATTTGGGCACTAGAGAGGGCCGAAAATAAACTAGAGACGTTCAACTTTAGTTTTAGATAGAGATAACAGCCCCCACTAGAAACCCGATTCCAAAATTTTTGTAACTTCTAATGTAAGTAAGTGGGCGTCTTCCTCCATTTAGTGTAATGAAAACACATAACCATGATTTTTATTTTATAAATGTTTTGGAGATAGATAGTATTTTAACGTCACGCCACTAGGCAGCATCCAACTGGACATGTGACCACACACCACACTACATTGCTTGGTTGGGCCCTGCCCCCAACCACTTTACATTGCGTCTGTGGGTTTTGACACCCAACAGTTCAGAGTGCGATTCTGGGCAGTCACGAACTCGAGACCTATAGTTGCAAGACCTAGTGTGTTACCACTAGACTAAACGAGAGCAAAGACACCATGACCCATCGTTTGAGATTGTAGACACTAAATAATGCACTAACCGTCAATCAGCTGGACCAGTGTTGAGAAAACTCCGGGGTAAAATACTATGCATGGCAAGAATTTTTGTTTCAAGATTTTGATGCATATTTCTAGGAAACGTGAAACATATTGAAATGTCTGACAATTTAGGGAAACATTCCAAAATTTTCCAAACACTGAGCTGGCTTAAGATTTTGAACACGGAGGTGATATTAACATCCGAGCTAATATTAAGCGCCCGCAAGTGGCAGGATAGATGCATGAAGTTCAAGATGCATGCAGGTAATAAGAGGGGAGAGAGAATAAGCTGGCGGAAATGCGATAGAGACACCATGGGTGATAATTGCGCAGAGAGCTTAGTCCAGGTAGTGTAGTCACGTCGCCTGGAGGTGGAGACAAAGGAGTAACTAGAATAGTGTAGGTAAAAACTAGAATGATGGAGTAAAAATATGAAGTGGGAGGTGCCAGGCTTAATATAAGGTCCATCCTTTAAAAGATGCCTTTCTAGTAGGAGAAATTACATATTTTATAACATCTGTACTAGAAAATTATATATTTAACATTTGTTGACTACATGAGGACATCCAGCTAAACCTAATGTACAAACTAGCACGTAGAAGACGGTCTATCCCATCCCAGCCGTTCGACACAATGAACCCACAAATCGAAACCGTCCATATTTCCGATGGCTCGAAACACGATTCGTCTCCTTAGAGATGTCAACATAAACCCTGTTTCTAAGCTAAAGCATCAGCTATGGCCGATCAATTTGCGTCACTGTTTGTCCGATCCGGCACTGCGAATATCAGCCTTTCGGAGGATAAATTGCACCTGCAGAGCTTTGCTTGTGTCAAATGCATCTGGCCTGACAAAGTTTTGGCCCCACTCGAGGATCCACTGCTTGATTTTGTGGGCTTTATTGGAGAAGATGTCTTTGAGCTCATCCATTTAGATGCCCCGTGTTGCTGCCACTCCAACCATGTCGGTTCTTTCTGTTTTTGTATGCATGTTCATGCAACATTAAGCGAAGAATACGTTTGATCCGCTAAGGGGCTTCAATTTCTTCAACAGGTTTGTACTAGCATATCCTTGATGTTCCTTTTTAATTAGGTTTAGATAGATTTCCTATGAAAATGACGACTTCTTTTTTATTTCTAAAAGATTCCTTTTTGTTAGAGCGAAATTCCTAGAAAACTGAAGGATTTATGTACATTTACAGAGAAATGGCAGATGCATGTATCCAGGATTTGGTCTGCAGAAATAGGAATGTGGCCTTGCGTCTTAAGATTGGAGGACTTGTAGCGATCTTGGCAGCTTCTACTTTAGGAGTAGTAGTTCCAATTCTGGCTAAAGGATTCACTAGAAGTAAGATGTTCTTCATGGGCAAATGCTTTGCAGCAGGTGTGATATTAGCAACTGGATTTGTGCATATTTTACCAAATGCCTATGACTCCTTTGCTAATCCATGCCTGGCCAAGCATCCTTGGAGTGATTTCCCCTTCTCAGGTTTCATTGCCATGTTAGGTGCCCTAGGCACACTAGTGGTTGATTCTGCTGCAACAAGTTTTTACCAGCGCCAAGCATCTGCAAAAAAATCTGAAAAGCCAAGTGACATAGAAGGTGCAAAATCTGAGAAAATTAATGAGACTGGAGATATTGAGAGTGCCGTGCCCGTGCCTACGCAGCATCATGACATACATATTCATGATCATGATCATGATTCTCATAGCCATGGCCATCACCATGGTGGTGCTGGTGCAAGCATGGAGCTTAGTTTGAGAAGTAGAGTCATAGCACAGGTATACTATCACTTCACAGAGTTCTTGTTTGCTTTGATATTCTTGCATCCTATCACTTCAACAGAATTCTTGTTTGCTTTGATAATCTTGCATCCTTTATGATGTTGTATTGAACTATTTACTTTGTGTGCTTTGAAATTCCTGCATCTTTTATGATGGTGTATTGAACTACTTGCTCTTGTGCAGGTGCTAGAACTTGGAATCATAACACACTCTGTGATTATAGGGATTTCAATGGGCGCGTCTGAAAGTCCCTGTACTATCAGGCCACTTGTTGCAGCTCTTTCTTTCCATCAGTTCTTTGAAGGGCTAGCGTTGGGAGGTTGTATAGTTATGGTATGTGCTATACATACGTTAATCATGCTCTCATTTCCTATACCTTGTGGACGTAAAAATTCTATTCTATACTCTCATTCTTTATACTTTATGGACGTAAAAATTCTATTCTATATTCTATGTACTAAAGTATCTTGTGGCTCAGGGTGGATTTTCACGCTTAACAACATTGTCAATGGCACTTTGTTTTTCCTTAACTACACCAATAGGAGTTGCCATTGGCATTGGAATTTCAAGTAGCTATAATGAAAATAGCTCAAAAGCTCTTATCATAGAAGGCATTTTTGATTCCCTATCGGCTGGCATCTTAGTGTATATGGCGTTGGTGGATCTTATTGCTGCCGAGTTCCTTACTGGCGAATTTATTCAGAAAATCTCTCGCCAGGTTCTTGGCTATGCCTCCTTACTCACAGGAGCTTTCGCCATGGCATTGCTTGCTATTTGGGCTTAGGAGCCATCTTATGCTGGCCCATATAATCTTTTGCCATGCCATGACGTGTTTATGATAAAGTTTTACTGGAATTTCCGAGTGTCAATAATGCTAAGTATTATGAGGCATGGGTTTTGAAATCAGATCAGGACATAAAAGTTCAGGTAGAAAAGGATCCAGGCTGGTGTAGCTGGTAGCTGGTCCATATCACACCAATCAAACCTTTCCCTAAGGTTCGATCACCAAAAGAAAAAGAATAGAAAAGAAAGTATCGAAAAGTCCACTTGTAGTGCCTCAAGATGGAAACCCCAAAATCGAATAACCAAGCATATGAAAAACCTAAAATTCTTGAAGAAGAATACATAATAGTTACTTGCCCCAAACTAGGATGTCAGCTCTGCTAATGCTTGTTTATGTGTTTCATTTTTTGGATTCAATATGAATCATTGATCTCCAGCATATCTCGGGCATGATGCTAAATCAATGACTAATATCTTTTCGTAAAAAAAATGCTTTGCCACTTTCTAAGGTCACTTTCAAACATCTGTACATGAAATTTCAGCATTCATTAAATTCCAAACCCTTGCACATAGTACACACTATTAGGTCACGCAACATCGAAATTCATCCAAAGGAATAAATTTAGAATCAGCAAGTGGAATCTCCGGAGATGGGAGGTCTACTCCACTGTCTGCATAAATAAAATCATCTACGCTACTCCTGCCTTCTTCGTCCTCCTCCCCATCCTCGAATGTCCCCAGCCTATCCCACATACGCTTCCTCCTTTTGCCATTTTTCTCAACCGACACAATTTCTAGTTGGCTGCCAAACAAAGCCATCCTCACGTCCTTGTAAGCACATCGCTCAGGCGCAAGCATTATTCGCCATGCTGCTTGCACCTGTTCCAATGATAGAGGCAGTCGGAAACCTACCAGCATGGTACAACAGATAATGAAAAGCTCGTGCCATCATGTTTCTATTATCAAGAATCACCAAATTCTTTACATCTCCAGCCCCGTACAGGGCATATAATTCTTTGCCGATCTTAACCTGCTCGGGACTTACATTGTGCAAATGCACTTTAAAATGCAGTTTGCCCAGATCTTTCAAGCAATAGCCAACTACTCCTTCGAAACAATGGAGCCTACTTGCTGTGAGGGCTTTACATAAAATCATGGCTCCTGCAGGTCTACTATGATTCCAACCAAGAAAATTCTTGATCCTGACGTTTATAGGCGATGGTGTTTTTGCATGCAATCAAAACACCGCTTGCACATGCAAATGATCTAAAGAAGATCCTCTCTCGAGTGCTACAACACCAGCTTTGCAGTTTTGCTTCATGAAATCTACAACTCGGTCATACAACAAAACGGGTACATCTGCACCTCCGAACACAATTGTGACCGACACATCCAGAACTGAAGAGATGCCCACAACCTCTTCTCCCGCCCCTCCTGCAATGTCTGCACCCAGGTGCTCTTCAAGTATATCGCGACTCCTCCTTCCGCTCCCTCGCCTTCGTTTTGCACTTCTACCCCTCGTGATATATATGATTCCCTCCCCCTCAACTTCTTCTACATGATCCTCCTGCAAACCTTCATCATCTGGCTCACAAATTCTTACATGTCTCCCTCTCCCACATGAGCTCCTGCCTCTAACAGCAGACTTGCCCCCTCCACCTCTACCACCTTGCATCCTGTATTTCTCTATTGCAGGCTATGGAAAGAGAAATGTACCACGATCCTCATAGATCACTAGTAATTCTCTGCTTACAGAGCTGGCCTTCCGCCCATTGTCAGGCAATCCACCTGCATCACAATACTCTGAACCTAAACCGAAGTTGTTCCCACTATCATATCTACCCTGTCCACCAACTAAGACACTGAAAGATCTAGGCTTTGCCCCACCCCAACTAACCTCCCCAATTGCAGATCCATGATGCTGGGCACAACCATCTTGTGTACTTTCACTTTCAGTCTGGCTGCCCTACGCATATCCATACCTCTAACAAGAGAGAGCAAAGCAAGCAAAGATGGCAACCATTTCAGACCAGCCAGCCGGTATCAGCTACTTCTATCAGAAGAAAATACAGATGGTAGCGACCTCAGAGCACCAAAGCATGATCAGCCATTTACATGAGTTGCATCAAACCTGCAAGCCGTAGAGCAGAGCACAAGCCAAAACAAATGCCATCCATTCAAGAGTTTTGGAGTAGACTCTAGCAGAAAAAAGACAAAAACAAATAGCCCTGACAAAGACTAAACCACAGCAGCAAAGAAACCAGACATAGCATCGAAGGTCCTACCTGGATTCACCATTCCGGCAGGATGAGATTGGTAGCAACAGACTCCCTTGCCATTTCAATTGGCATGCAACAGGTCGCTGTCGTCCAGGGCGGCCCAATCATGTGAACTATCAGAATTTCTGTATCCAGACATTTGACTTGCCCCAAAAAAATCATATACTTTCCTTCATTGATATCTAAACACCTTTAAGCTGCTCAAATCCCTTAAAAAATACGAATTCTGATACCATACGGCCCCAAAACCTTAGTCCAAACCATTGCGAGAAGCTTCTCCCACAATACGAAACTGAAATATTACAGGTATATTGCCCCCAGCTAGGATTTGAACCTAGGCACATCCAATAGGCAGAAAGGAAAATATCAAGCATAGAAAATACATGAAAAACCTAGAATTCTTGAAGAATACTGCTTGCCCCCTAGGCATATCCAATTGGTACAAAAACAATACATACCTGGATAGCTCCATCTTACATCTAAGTCCTCCAAATCTACACAATACAATTATGCTAAGCATCCTACAAGCAGCTCAGGGGTTTCTAGATTAAAAAATATGTTAACATATTGTTGGTTGCCCATGCAACTATGTTGTAGACAGAGGCTTCTTTGGCTACTATATGGTCTAAATTCTCATAATGTCCTAGATGGCTACCTTTAATTTCTTGATGGCTAGTAACCTACTGTAAAATGGTTCGTAGTGGTTCCAAACTCCAATATGCGTCCCCAACTCCACTCTGCACTTCAGCATGGAAAATAATTTCAAAGCAAAGAAATCTATGCCACATGGTCATCATCCCTTGAAAAGGAATCTCTCTCTTTTCATGTGCCAGATGGATGTTGTGCTCAAGAATAGAAGCCTTAAGGAGATCTTCTTCATTTATCTGGTGAAGTTGCAGTAGCACAATAACATGGGGTTCCCTCGGTATTTGATATGGATGTCTAAATGATCATTACTGTAGACTACCCCTAAAAAAATTGAATGGGTTGTTATATATTAAAAAAAATAAATAAATAAATAAATTAAACATAGACTCAATAAAAAGCAAATAATCAAGTCAGCGTGTTGGTTGTCTTGGTCAATGTCTTCTTACCAGAAAATTAATTTATTTTTTGTAGAGGTTCGAGTCCCCGTATTTCAGCTTGTATATTTTAATGTAGTTTGTAGAATCACTACTATACATTTTCCCATTGTTTTGTCCTTGTTTTGAAGGCCAAAATCATGCTTGAAGACTATCCATTCTGTTAATTGAGCACCTTGCATATGAACGTCTATCACAATTGATCCACCTTCTGACCAATCTAAAGTCAGCCAATAGAGATAAAGGTCCATCCTTGTTGTAGTAATTCACTGGAATCCATCACATGTAATACTCATAGAATTTATTGATATATCTGTAAGGGCATATCGCATGGTGGTCTAGTGGTTAGACCTTTGATTTGGCATTATCCGGCCACAGGTTCAAATCCCACTGACTACAACTGAGTGGGAGACATGGGTGCCTCCATGAAAAAAGTTATTAATTGCAAAATAGTTATGGATATATTGTGAACAGCTTTTTCACCACATTCCACGCGAAAATGAGTCATCTACAAATCTCTGCAGGAAAATAATATGACATGCATTATGATTTGAAGGCCTGGTAAACTTGTTTTCTCCTCTAGAATATTCCACAAAAATTTAGCTATAGTTGCTTTGTAAGGCTAAATCAATCATGTCTAATTACCCTCCTTTACCTCTTTTACATTTTCACCATGCTATTTTCACACATGCTCCTTTATTGCCTCCCTACAAGAAGTTCCTGATTATCCCTTCCATTTCTTTTACTTTTTCCAATGGAGCTATAAGAAGCGATGAAATGTAGATGTCTATGTAATGCACAACAAATGTTTCACTACTACAATCCTTCCAGCCATTGATAGTTTTGCGATTTTCCACCAATTCAGATGCCTTTTTAATCTAAATGTCATCTCATTTCATACTTCTGATGTGGGTACATTAATTTCCATTGGGAAAATATACTTCTTTGGAATGATTTTTCATAGGAAGTGCTTTAAATAACTAGGACGTGGCCCTTCCCTGGCCCATTGTGCACAACATTTTTCCAATTAATGAGACCCGATGCCAAAGAAAAAATATCTAACATCTAATTAACAATCTTTAGATTGCTCCCCTCTGCTACTAGAAATAGAAAAGCTTTATCCACATACTGATTACATAACTGTTGAAATCCATCCCTCATGTGAGGACATTCTAATAGACCATCTCTCAAGGCATGCAAAAATAACTGTGAGAATGCTTCTGCTGCTATGTTAAATAAAAACGGGACTAATGGTTATCCTTGTCTAATGCCTCTCCAATATTGAATATAGGAGAGGACTCCCCATTGAGTAAAGCTGAGGTGCGTGTAGAGTGAAGTAATTTCCAATAAGAAATTCCCCACATTCCAATTTTAATATCATTTTGTACAACCACCTGATACTATCCTATACTTTTGTAAAATCCAATTTAACGTTTGCCACTCTTTGACGCGTTTTAGCCCAATATCACCTTCAAAGGTAGCTGCTACATTATATAGGTGTTTATTCTAGGGAGGAATTCTGATTGAACGTGGAAATAGTTCCTACCAGTGTAGGCTTCATTTTCTCTGCCATTCCCTTTGATATTATTTTATGAAATGTCAAACGCAATCTGATGGTATCTTCGGTGCATATTCACACAAGGGGTTACTCCGGGCAACGAGAGCTATTGGATGGGCATATTTACCCTTTATTCCAAGATCTGGACCGTACATAGCGATCCTCGTTTGTGGGGTATGCATGTACAAGTTTTTGTATACTGTATATTAAGGTTTGCAAAATACTATAAGATTTGAGAGAATGTACTTAATGGTATTAATTTTGTACATGTATTGTAAATATATTTTTGGGGCTCTCACGCCCCACGGCTTAGTGTGAATATGCACCCAAACCAAAGGGGGTTTAAGGGGGATTTTAATTTAAATGTGTTAAATGCAATGGTTTGTGTTAATAATGTTAATGGTAGTTGTGTGTTGATTGTTATATGAAAAGAATTTTACCCTTGCCGGGCCTAAACTAAAGAACATAGGTAAACTTTATGTGCTAGTTAGCCTATTTTATATAAGTATCCAAGAAATATACAAATAAGAGTTTTAATTCTATATCGACATCGTTTTTACAAAGATCAAAAAAATAGGACCATCTTTGTATCTTACGTCTTTGTATCTTTTGTCCTTGAAAATGGAGTGGCGATCTTCGACATTTACTATGAGAATTTGTCCATCAAATAGTAAGAAACAAAGAACAAAGGATATGTAGAAAATGCATGGATATAAATATCTTATTTCAACACCACAATCTCATAGAGGCATTTACACCATTAAATATTGAGAACAAAGAACATGTAGCAAATGTATATGATACATAAAAACATGAACTTGGCGGAAATCGCCTAATGAATTTCAAATATCCTATTGATGCCGTGAATAATGGCATATACATTAAGCAGAGAACAAGGAGCAAAATAAGCGGCTCCCGCAAAAATAAAATCATCATTCAGCGGTTGCATTTCGTCTACTCTTACTCAAGTTAAGACCAATTGGCAATGTTGTCGAAGTTACTAATGTTGTCAAGTTCTTTGGATTCCAACTTAACAAAATATTTCTCTAAGTTCTACTTACCAAATGTACAAGCATGGCTAACTCTTTTTCTCGCTTTTTTTATGGTAATCCCACGGCTTAGCTTCTCGCTAAAGTAAAACCGAAGAAAGAAAACTTCATGGCACCATACCGCTTTTTTTTTTTAGCTAGTTTTCGGCTTGGACTTAGAAATGGTGGTAACTAAATCGAAGAGAAAGGTCCATAGTGAAAATATAAAAATTTGGAAAAACACTTGAGCATAAGTTGCATACATTACCTCTGTTGCGGACTTGTCTTCTATCACCAAAGGCTCTGTTGGGGACAGTTTTTTCATCATTATCCTTGATTGTTGATTCCATTAAAATTTTTGGAGGTTCTTGGCCTGGTTGCAATGGACCTATGAACCTCCCGGAAGGTTGAGCTACATCCTTTTTCTCGCTTTACCTTTTGCTTTCTCGCAGAAGTAGGGTGCTCTTCCGGAATACACTTGGATTCTATATAATCGCCAGAGTAATTTAAGAGTTATGGGTCATTAGATAGATGTGAATATATAAGAAACTACTTACGAAGTATCCACATTTTGAAGATGAGTTGGGGCTGCCGCGCTTACGTGGTGGCGCCAGGCAATCGGGCCCGGCGTTGCAAAGCATTCATACCGTGATATTAGTGCATAGGTAACTCCAAGCCATCCGCAAATGGTCCACATTTTCATTCAGTCTACCCGCCGCCAAAATCATGTGCATTTTGAAGGCGGCGTCGGCCTTTGTCGTCGGGAGAAGCAATGCAACTCAAATTTAGAACAGCTACCCATAACCAAAACCATAGCCGGTCGAGGATTCCGCACCAGATTCCTCATTCGGAAGCTTATCCAACCCTCGAGAAGATATTTAACAGCAGAAGCGCCTTGCATGCAATATAAGGCCATGGCAAAAACGCAGAGGGTGTGCAGATCCGATATAAACGGCAATAAACCCAGCACCGGAGTTGGGAGTTATGGCGCGGATCACAAGCTCCGGCGAGAGGAAGGAAAGAAAGGAGCAAACGGGTCCACCGGGCCGGGTGTAGGCGCTTAAACCCGGCTGGAAGTCCTGCGGTATTTTTACACCGGACTCATGAACAAGGCGGCCAGATTGGACTCTGGAAATTAATGTGTATCAGTTCTGCGTGAGCCCTTGGATCTTTTTGGATTAAAAGAGGGCTTTCTTTGTAAGCCCTCTAATCTTAACCATTGAGGAGGATGAAACAAAAATTGCACAAATTGCATGCAAAAGCTTGGTGCACTCTAGATGTACTGATTAGTATGCCTCGTGCAATACGCCCATAAAATCATATGAAAACCATGCCAAAAAGCGTATAAAATCACAAAAAAAACCCCCTGTTATAATGCTACATATTGATAGTGGATCTTTACCCAAACATCTTGCATTTGGCTTAGGAACCATAGAGTCTGCTTATTGAAATTCTGTACAGACTGAGAATGGATTTACTATTAACCTAGAATTCTTGAAGAAGAATACGTAATAGTTACTTGCCCCCTAGCTAGAATTTGAACCTAGGCATATCCAATAGGCATAAAAATAATACATACCTGGATAGCTCCATCTTACATCTGAGTCCTCCAAGTCTACACAACACAAGCATGTTAAGCATCCTACAAGCAGCTCAGTAGTTTACTAGGATAAAAAAATGTGCCAACCCCCTGTGGGTTGCTCATGCAACTGTGTTGTAGATAGAGGCTTCTTCAGCTACTATGTGGTCTAATGTTCATCATGTTCTAGACGACTATCTAAAATATTTTATGATGGCTAGTAACCTACTGCAAAATGGTTCGTAGTGGTTCCAAACTCCAGTGTGCCTTACCAACTTCACTCTGCACTTCAGCGTGGAAAAGAAATTCAAAGCGAAGAAATCTAAGGCTCAGGATCATCCCTTGAAATAGAATCTCTCTCTTTCAGCATGGCAGAAGGATGTTGTGTTTAAGAATAGAAGCCTTAGGGAGATCTTCTCCCTTTTAAAGATCTGGCGAAGCTGCAATATGTAGCACAATTGCTTTGCTTAAAAACTCATCAAGGGATAGATATAGCAACATCACAATATAATCAATTAGATAGATAGATAGTGTTTTTACGTCATGCCACATTAGAAAGGAACTTTTTATACATGAAGTGATAGAATAGAATAGAATAGAATAGAATAGAATAGAATAGAATAGAATAGAATAGAATAGAATAGAATAGAATAGAATAGATGCATCCATCCAGGGTAAAAGTTGTCCAAATTTTAGAGCATTTTTATACTAGTGGAATTTGTTAACTAGTTATTTGAGAAGCGAGTAGTAGTAGAAATTCTTCAATATTTGTTGTAAAGGAAGATAAGAAGATTAAGCAGTCGTAGATCGAAAACGACAAGATTTAACTTTTACAAGTGCTTTAAAAATGTGTCAACTAAAAGAGAGAACATATTAAAGACACATATTAGAATTATGTTTTATAAGCGGATCAATCAGACTTTCTTCCTCAATCTACTTGTTGTTTTCTAGCCTTCAATATATATAAGTTTTGTTGGATTCACTTTAACCTGCAAATAAGAAACAACGTTACACATATATCCTTGCAAAGAGCGTCACCTACAGAATTAATTTGTGTAACGACGATGAAAGTGCAAAATTCTTATGCATTAGTCATACCTTCTTAGCTTGAGAAACATTTCACTCCGTTTATATTGAAATCTCACTTAATTTCACAAAAGAGGAAGGAAGGAAGGAAGGTATTTTTATCGATCCACGGAGACCAATCGGTCTATGGGACCCAATACAAAAAGTGCAACAAAGCGGATTACTACGGGATTAAAACCCCGCCCGAAGGGTTTTCGAGGAAAAAGCGTGGCGACAATCGGCCTGTGACAAACCGTTCCAATATACAAATGCAAAACACACAAATATATACACTCATGCACCGCACCGTGAGTGCCTAATCGTGAGCGACGGTAGGGGCAAAGGTGAGCTCGTTAGATCCGGTACCTCGGGATGTGCGACCCCCGTGAGCGTCTTGGCGGCATGTTCATCAGCAAATGTAGGGGCAAGTCCGCTGCATTACCAAGGAGCGATCGGCCCGGATCGGCGAATCTTTGGGCAACTCTAGAAAGTGTGAGACTCATCCTCAATGGCACCCATTTGGCAAAGATCACGAGCTTTGTCCCGGGCGGGGCTCCCAATCCAAATGGCATCCGATCGCGAAGATGGTAGGCTTTTGTGCGAATGGAGGCAATGAGTCTGCGCCTTTTCGGCGGCAGAATCTGGGAATGCGTAGATTTGGGCCCCGGGCACACGGGGTTGATGTGCTCTTTGTAATGGGCCGTTTTGATTCGCTCTAGAGCCCGGGGTCCCGAGCTTGCCAAGGAAGCAAAGCGCCCGTGTACTCCGGCAGCTCTCTCACGAGGCTCGTGGTGTCCACTGCTTTTGTGCTTTGTGCCCGCACGCTCCATCCGGCGAACCATCGTCTCTCTTACCCCTCCAATAAGGCCCCGAGCATGCCGCCCATTGTCACGGTGACACCAGGTCGCGGGCCGAGCATCACCCATATTAACTACTTTCTCAAAATAGACGATGTGTCTATCAAGGATTTGCCTGCCGGCAAGAATCCGGTTTCCGAAAGTAGAATCGGATAGGGGAGTAAAGGTTTCAACCAAGTGCCCGGTGCCAAAATGCCTTACGCACCGCCCAAGTCATTCAGGTCGCCAAAGAGGCCCGGGCCCCAAACCACAACCCCCGCATTGCATGATTGAAGGCTCGACCAAGGTGCGAAACAGATGTGGTCGATGGCCCCAATCATAGATCTACGCTTTGGATTTGTTGTTCCAGATGGCATAAAGCGCTTTCAACCCTCTTTGTCACCATAGCGGATGGACGCCTCCCAACAGGCGAGGAGGGGAACTCTACCCCTAGGTACTTGTAGGTGGGCGTGACCTCCACAGCCGCCCCCGATATGTGAGTGCGGGGAGGCATGGGGTGGCGTGAAGAGGATATGAGAACCACCATGGTTTTGGCCGCATTCACGCCGCGCATGTCTATAGCCCCGACAGAAATGTGTTTAGGGCATCCGGATGAGACCGCATAGCTTCAGGGTGTGGGCGGAAGGTCAACATCATCCACATAGATGAGTATCAGGGGATGACCGGGTGCAAAAGCTATATGCTATCCCCCATGCTCGGTAAGCGGGGCTCCTAACCGATCAATGTAGAGGCCAAAAGTGTTGGTGAGAGGGGCAGCCGCCGATCCCGGATACTACTAGTGAATGCTTGGCCCATCTAACTGAATCCCCGCCAAAACAACTCTCATACAGCCGTGATATGGCATTACAGACGCGCAGCGCAGCCCCAGCTTGACGCTGCCTAGCCCATAGCTTTTCAGGGGGGACCAGATCAAAAGCCTTCGAAGTCCACAAAGCAAAGAATATAAGTCCCGGCCGATGGTTCAATTGTCTTCAATCGCCCGGTGCCCATGTGTAAAGATATGATCAATCGTTGAGTGGCTGGGTCTAAAGTCGCTTATGTGGGCTTCCATCTATTCGCCGCCCTCATGGGTCGTCAATGCTTTCGAGAATGCCACCAACAGTTTGGCGGATTAATCGAACTGACCATGATCGTCCATTGGTGGCGAACCGGTGTGGGTCGCCTGATCTTGTGAATGGGGACAACCACGCTTGTGGTCCATTGGCCGGGAAGCGCGTGCATAATTGCACTCCTACAATTGCAACTAGTTCTTAGCACTAGAAAGGTAGGCTGGTAGAAAACTATCCTGCTCCTTCTTCTAACAGCCAGAGAAACCCCTCTTTTCTGCAATATAGCGAAGGCGGACCTGCACGAACCCAATAGAAAGGAGGAGAAACCAAAAGAAAGGACGAAAATACAAACTTTGAGATTCACGAACCCAAAACAGAGGAGAAGGTCATGTTAGCCAGAACCCGTAGATAGCAAAAGGAACAAAGAAGAGAGGAGAGTACGAATGGGTGCCTTGGCCTAGAAACGACAAAAAGGAAATAGCAAAATATAGAAAAATGTATTAGCAAAAAAGAAATAGCAAAATACAGAAATATGTATTATGAATATATATGTGGTGACAGGTTCCTTACATAATATAATATGTCAATAAAAAGACCAAGAGAATATATTAAAGACACACACTTATAAACATGAAAATAGGCTAAATTTGCTAGAGAGTGGAAACAAGAAACGTTTATAAGAGTGATTGTTTTCCATTGGTGCATGGGATGAAATTTCAACCTTGAGATGACTGCCATAAATATGAAATATGGGTTGTATAATATACAACAAAAAACCTAAAATTTAAACCTGGAAAACATGATGGTTACTAAAGGCCCAGGGATGATCCTTTTTATTTCTATTTTTGGCTAAAAAGGCAGTGAAGCCGAAAAGGCATACTTCCTCTTGTGCATCTCAGTTTCCAAGGCTCGTGTTTTGCATGTGTTTGTTGCATGCACCAGAGTTGTTTATATATGCATATTTTACATTTACATACATCCCATACATTCCTCATAGTATTATACCTATAAATCCACAGGTTGAATTGTGCTCTTTTTTATTAATATCGTACTAAACGTGCTAGTACGTAAAGTATGTCTAATAAGTATTTAAAGAAACAAAAGGGAGTCCAAATGACCCAAATGACATTAGATCAAGAAATAACCAAAACTTCATGCAATTTTTTTTTCCTTTTGCCTGCATTTTCCCCCACTTTCTCCTTGCCCAAGCCGCCGGAATGGAGATGCAATCTCTCCGTTTTGCTATTTCTTTTTGCAAATAAGGTAGGCTACAAGTGCTCTGGCTACCTCTCTTTCCAGGTTCTCATTTTTGTTTCTTCTAGCATATTGTTAAGTGGAATAATCTTAACTTGTAAATTCCTTGTTTTGGCATGGCAAGAGACAGAGCAAACCTTCTTCTTATTATTTAGGAACTTGGACCAGTTCTGCGACTTTAGGAAGAACAATATAATGCGCTTGTAACATGATTTAGAACACGACTTTAAATATAGGGTCTTTGATATCAGGTATGTTGCTTCAAATATCATATCTATGGCTGCATTTTGATGCTTGTAGACAACTAAATGAATGCCACAGAAAACCTCAATCATCTCGCCCCAAAGCCTTGATTTTTTAAAAAATAACTTAATTCAAAAAGAGCTTAATTCATATTTGATACAATTTTCTATACCTATCTTGTGTTTGGGTGCACACCGCAAATGAATCCATGCAAGTGAAAACCCTGTTTTTGCAATACTCATGACATCTGCAAATTGCTTTCTTTTCTGATCCTTTACTGTAACCTATAGTAAGCACTTCCCACACTGTATAATATTAGGAAAACAACCTTTGCAATGTGAGTACTCAGATCTACAGTCAACAACTTCTTAGGAATAAGAGAAACACTTGCAAAATGGATCCAATTTCTAAGGAGCACATTCTTTAGCATCGATCCGAGCCATCGGATCGCCATTCTGGGAAGGGACGAGCTACTATATAAGGCTATTTCCTCTTTCGGATCAGTTATCGGCGTCTTCTCACAGCAGCTCTTCTTCTATTCTCGTTGCTTCCCTCCCTTCCCGCCCTGCTGCGTGTGGGCATGAGTTTGCTTTTCTCTAACCATTCACGGGTGTTTTTTAGGGGTTCTTTGTGTTGTTTTGCGTGCTTAGCCCGTCTGGGGGTCCTGCTATATTTTGTGTTCGCCAACAACTCATCTCCTTGGTTTTTCAGTAACACGTTCAAGGTGTTGGCGACCATTTCTCATTAGGGTTTTCCTCAAAACCCGAAAGGGCGGGTTTTTTATCCCGATGAGAAGTTGTCGTCATTACCCTTCTATATTGCCCGTTGCACATTTCTTTTTACGGGGTAGTCCGATATTGTTCCTATGGCTGGCTACCCTCTATTCTTCAAAACATTGTATATCTTTCTTTGATGATGAATGACAAGCCTATCTATGGCGGTTTTGTGTCTCTTTGCGCAGTCCTTTCCCGTAATCAAGGCTTGAAGCAGTCTGAAAATGCCTAACTTCGGATTTAACAAATGGGTCGCAAGCACATTCATGGTTTTTATTTGCTAGATCTTGATGTTGTAAAACTCTAATATGTTCTTTGTTTTGCATTAGAACTAAACCTGGAATATGAGAAATCCTATTGCTTAAATTTGGTTTTTTCGGGGTCCCAAAAACTTTTTGGATTTTTTGTCCAGGTTGGTTTGCCTAAGGTTTGAGGTTTTTTTGTCGCCGGCAAACTTTCCCGATCAACCAAAAATCAAAAAACAAAAAAAAGGGTTTCGATGGGGGTATGGTTTTAGAAGACATTTCTATTTTTGGATTCGATCGCTCCTCTTCAACTGTCGAGAGATGGATCAAAATGGTGACAGGTTGTACCTGCATGCAAATTCGGCATTCGGCATCCAAGGAGCTTTATTTTCACCGCTTCTTTCAGATAACCAACAATGTGTTCTAATCTTTGGCACCATCCCCTCTCTTACAGATCTACTGGTATTTTTGGTTTTTGACAGAGAATAAAGCCATCCAGCAGCATGACAAAGTTGAGCTTTAGGTATGACATTAGGATTTCTTTCCCCAAATCGTCTCTCTTTTTTTCGTCATTGCTTGCAGATTTGGGTTCGGTTGCTAGCTCCATAGCAGGGCTGGATCTTCAGCTTTAGCTAAATTTTTTGGATGACGTCTTGGCCATATATTTCTTGCCTTTGTTTAAACTCTCTCAATATGTAATATATTTGCCATCAGGATTCCGGATTTTTGCCAGGCCTTTTTCTTAAAAGTCATTCTTGGATTTTTATTTGAGGTAAAACTTGATAAGGGTGAAGCTGCAATTCGTCTCTGATGCATCTACTCCAGGTGGACCTGTATGCATGCCAGTGTAAAATATTAGTTTCAAGGGCATTTTTAGCTAAAGAGCCATTAAACCGTAGTCATCACCCTATGACTGGATTTGGCTGCTTTGGCAAGGATCTCACGCTTTTAGCAGCAAGAATTGCATAAAGCTATTATGTTCAATCTTAATTGGTTTATAATATGTTCCCATGTACCTTCTGCATTTACTTCTCGGATGCAGGATACCACCTATTGCAGGTTGTTTTTTTGAAGGTTCAAGATCTTTAGTCAAAATTAGAATGTTTAAGAGTTGTTTTATTTAAGAGTTGTTTGAAGCATTCTTTTCCTAACTATTCCTCCGTACAAATGCTTCAGGCATATAACATATGTTGTTCTGGTTATTGCAGCTTTTTGTTAGTGGATGCTTCATCGAATAAATTTAAAGGGCTCTTTTTTCAGCATTCTCACCATCTGCAGTAAGTATTCTATGTCTTGGTTTCTTTATTTGAAAGTTACAATCACGAAGGAAATTTGGTTCCTTTGCATTCATCCACTTCTCTGCTAGATTTGGCCTCCAACTTGCCGTTTGCTTTGATGCTTTCCATTTACTACTCTGTAAGCAAGAAAAGAAATAGATCAAGAATCTTATATTCTTTAGCATGCTTAGATAATATGCTAAGGAGATCCTTTTATATTCAGTTAGGATGTTCGCCGGATGGAAATCAAATTGCAGGATAATATGCTCATTTATCTTACTCTAGATTGATGCAGGTATCAATATATTTAGCTTGCCTCTAGTTGTTTTCCAAGATCACAAAGGGAAGAACATAGAATGCTTGGATCAGTAGATACATTAGGCTTCTTTGGGCCATTTACAAGCTTCCTTTTTAAGCCACATTTGATGATTATGGCACCTTTTTCCTGTTTGATGCAATTACTTTCAATAAATAGATTGAAATCAGATGTTCTTTAAAGGCATAGGTTGTGCCTGCTTATTATCAGGTATTGTTGAATCTCTACCTAATAGTGCCTAGGATGTTGCGTGGAAGCTTGATCTATAGTGACATCTGCAATTACAAATGTTATCTTTGCAGTTTTCTAGAGGTTATTGCAGGAAAAAAAATAGATATTCAGTGTCTTCATCATTCCCTTTAAGGTTTTATAGCTTCTGCACATTAAATTCTATTCTGTAGTTTGAAGTTTTGTTGAATTTGGTGGTAGATTCACACATCTATTCGATGCTTATGCATGTTTGTGTCATGTACATCATCATATCTATCGGCTGGGCTTTATAATATACCCAAAAATTCTTATTTAGATCAAAACTTTGTCATTTAGAAGTCCATTTCTCATTATCTTCTTGCAGCAAGTGTCAATATGTTTTGGGTTTAAAAACTGGCATGGGATAGATTTGTCTCTGTCTAAATTCATTTGCTTTATCTTCACGATATCTTGCATGAAAGAAAGTAAGATTTGGATCATTCCATTTATGGTTTTGCAGGTGGAAACAGAATGAAGCCGCTCATGTACATGGATAACAAAGCATAAGTACTTCATGGAGCAAAAATGCAACTGTGCAGTAGAGGTACGTTTCTATGATCCTTCTTCATATGCCAAAGTGCACATCCGGTATTCTTCTTTTGGTTGAAGTTTGGCCTCAGAGTTCTTATGTTTTCCTTTTGCATGTTCTAATTTGCATGTAGATGTGCAACACTATGATATGTTGGAATAGCCTTTCAATCTATGCCCAGAATAATTCATTGTTTTATTTACGCTCTACAGCCACTAAGCAATGCATGTTGTTTCAGTTAGCATTGGTTTCAAATACTAATGTCTAGGTACATTCCAGAAGATCAATTGAGTTGTAAAAGCCTCACATTTGCAACTGTGCAGCCCATATAAATTATATTTCTCGGCTTTCGATGGACATATGATGCATATAGATCATGGGTTCTTTTATTCATAGTTTAACTGCATTTGCTGAACAGAGATGCAGCTGTTCCTTATATAGGCTACCATTTGCGGTTATGTTGACTTTCGTCATTGCATGGGACACGTCTGAAATGATGCTTCCTAGGATCACTACAAAAAGGTATTGAACTTCACTGTTCATATTTTGCATGGTAATTTCTAGAGTATTCTGTATTGTATTTTATGCTGCTGAAGAATTCAGTTTGTTGGAAGATAAATTATCTACTGGTCTCTTTAATATATGCTGACCAAATTTCAGACTTTGAGTTGACACTAACAAATCAGTAAAACAAAAGGCTATAGGAGTCATTATAGGATGCAATTAGACTACATATAAATTCTTAGCAAATCCAGTCTCTTATTGCACATTAAGTTGGTGTATCAATTTGAAGTTTGAATGTTACAATAGATTTTGATCAATGTGCTATGGTTTTTGCCAATTTTGTAGCCAAAGTTATTCTGTTGTAGCTTTTGACTCTATTGTTTAGTTCAGTGAACATTGAATTGTCGTGGTTATTTTGATCAATGTGCCATAGTTTTTGCCAATTTTGTAGCCAATATTATTCTATTGTAGCATTTGGCCCTTTTGTTCTATGCGTTGTGGTACATAAACAAATTGTTCAATGTGTAAATGACATGTTGAGTCCCTTCAGAGTTCACACATTGCATCTATCTAAGATTGACAGTTGGAACTTAAAAATGGTTAAAACAAATGCTTAAAACAAATCAGAATAGTTGTACTACACATTTTGAGCTTCTTTGAGTTCTAAGGCTTGCTATAAGTAAAAAAACCTCAATTTGCATCTGAGGACCTGCTTGTGAAAGGCTGCATTGATCCTTCTATTCTAGATGGCTAACACTTGGGCATAGAAGTGTACACATATTGCTGTTTAGATGAGGATGAAGTTGGGCACATAATGGACGAAGAAAAGTAGGGCAAAAAATAGATGCATTTTAAAATAGATGCAAAATTTATGCAAGATGGATCATGACATTTATTTCTGAATATCTTTAAAGACTGGATATGGTAAATAGGTTGCTCCTAACAATTTGTTCATTTCACTGCTCTTGAGATTTAGAATATTATTTCTCTAAAAATCTGGCCGATACAAAAGAGTAAGTATTTGTCGACGTTTACCATTTTTGTAAGTTATAGAGAGTAGATATTTGTATAACCAAGTAAAACTACTTTATAAATGGATGTCAAGAGGTAAAGAACAACTTCATTGCTAATCTTGAGTTACAGAGTTTCCCACATGGGTATTTCAGAAGTTATCGAAATTGACATACGCTTAGCATTATATTGCTTAGAAAATCATGTTGCATGTATTGAATCTATCTTGCAACCTTGCACGCTCAACTTACAAAATTGATACTAGAAAAATATAATATACAGCAATGACCGTTTATACAATTTTGATATTGGGTGGAGTATTTTCAATTGCATAGTTTCGAATGCCAGTTAAGTATCCCCATGAATAGCCCATGAGTAAAAGCATCACTTTAAATAAAAAAATGTACTTTATGCAGCTTCATTGCACAAACTCAACGTTCCATTCACTCAAGTCAACTAAGCTTCAAATTATACATCATAACATTGGTAACATCTTAAACTGCCATGCTTCATTGTGAAAGTCGCCATGATCATTGTATTGATACGATTCATAGCTTATAGGAAGACTATTCAACTGATCAACAACATCTTAATTGTAGAACATGATCCAATTATTATATATCACATACAAATACATTGAAGAGCACGATTAACCACCCAACCGGGTCCACAGGGTTATGGCAATGCAACTGGCTCAGCAAACAGTATCTGCCTACTCCGCGTAGACCATTAGGCAAAGACAATATCTGGCTTATTGGCCCTCTAGGCTAATCAGGCTAATCTAGCTACTCCACGTAGCCACACATCATAAAAACAATTGCAGATCTGTGAAGTCGCTATGGCAGTAATTTGTGACCCCTGTCACCTTTTCGGTCATTACTCCCTCATAAGGATGAACTAGGATATCTTATATCCCAATTCGGAAACTAGACTCCGAGCCGGTTCCAACGAGGTAAAGGTCGCTGCAATCCAACCTCTGGTTGCCGAGATATGTCCAACTGAAGTTTCGGTTCTATTTATAGACCTCTCTGCGACTTTAGCCTTTTTTAGCATGCAGTTGCCTTTTTCTCAAAATATCTCCTTGCCTTTAATTAGATTATATGACTTATCATATGGGACATTATCTATGCATCCCAATGATAGTGCCTCGACTCCTTCCATGTTTGTGCAACTACCTTTACCTTGTATTTCCCATAAGAATAAAGGTCCCTAGATGCATGAGTAATGTTTTCCATGTTTCCACAACTTTGCCATATTTTGCCATGCCCCCGCCGTGGACCACTCCCCCGTGCTATACTCCGTATCAATCCATCCCTTCTCAAAAGAGATCGTCCGCGATCGTCCGAGTACATTCCAGTTTGGTCCATCCCTTCTCAAGGTGATTGTCCCATGTTCACTCCAATTGGGTCCATCCCTTCTCAAGGTGATTGTCCCATGTTCAACGTACACCTGAGAGTTCCTAGACCCTGCGAACTCAAGAATGGTTATATAAGTTATTGTACTTCCACAGTACCTTATACCCATTGGAACCTCCGCGTTTCCATTATTTTAGATCTTTGCAAAACTCTAAAAGCAGTTATGGATATCCCCGTACTTCCACAGTACGATATATCCTTGTACCTCCGTGGTACTTTAATATCTTTCGTACCTCCGCGGTACTACTTAATTGTATCTCCCGATACAGTATTATCTTTCGTACCTCCGCGGTACTACTTAATTGTATCTCCGCGATACATATGCAATTTTTGTCAGGCCTATTGTGTTGCAATCACAATTACCACTCTTCAAAAATATACATCATGCACTCTTGTTCAAGCCTATTGTGCTGCAGACACAATTACTGATCTAACAAGAGGCATTCACAATTAGTGCACCATGTTCCGGCCTATTACGTTGCAATCGTAATTATCAATCTACCATGGGTGCACACAAGAAATAAAATTCTTATTCTCTATTATTAGATAAAGAAAATCAACTTACTTAACTTTACCTATAAGTCGTCCCATAGGAAACAATTTGAGATTCCAAGATCCAAATTTTAGCATCCATATCCTTGACGGCTTGTCCAGAAGTTCCTTCTTAATGCTTAACACTAAGCAAACCTGCAAATAAGGTCAAGTGTTAATATGACTTCCAAAGTCAAATATTTATACCACGGCCAACCGGCCTCTCAGATCACCACGATCTGACTCCGCAATCCCAAGTAGGATGCTTTTATTTATTCCATATTCCCCAAAGGATCATAGGAATCCCCAATAATCTGAACTCGTTCTCAACAAGTCGGTCCCATATGCTTCGAGCATTCTTCACTTAAAGCAACGAGCTTTTCTTTCCTCTGCTACTGATGCTCCAGCTTCACTTGCAGCAGTAGTCGTCAAATCCTCCTTACTTGGACACCACGTTTCAAGGATTCGTCAGTTCACTCATATACTTGACCCCAACACACTTTTTGACGAAGTTCAACCCAACTGTACTTGCAGCACAGACTTGCAAGATTCTTGGTGTGTCGCAGCCTTAGAGTATAATACCACCACTAGTTCCACCTTCTTTGATTCAAATCCAAAGTACAAATCCCGATGATGTTTCCATAGCCCATAGATTCTATAAGAATCGCAACTTCCGCTCTGATACCACTTGATACGATTCATTGCTTATAGGGAAACTATTCAACTGATATAGCATCTTAATTGTAGAACATGATTCAATTATCATATATCACATACAAATACATTGAAGAGCACGATTAACCACCCAACCGGGTCCACAGGGTTATGGCAATGCAACTGGCTCATCAAACAGTATCTGGCTACTCCGCGTAGACCATTAGGCAAAGACAATATCTGGCTTATTGGCCCTCTAGGCTAATCAGGCTAATCTAGCCACTCCACGTAGCCACACATCATAAAAACAATTGCAGATCTGTGAAGTCGCTATGGCAGTAATTTGTGACCCCCTATCACCTTTCGGTCATTACTCCCTCATACAAATGAACTAGGATATGTGCCATCCCAATTCGGAAACTAGACTCCGAGCTGGTTCCAACGAGGTAAAGGTCGCAGCAATCCGACCTCTGGTTGCCGAGATATGTCCAACTGAAGTTTCGGTTCTATTTATAGACCTCTCTGCGACTTTAGCCTTTTTTAGCATGCAGTTGCCTTTTTCTCAAAATATCTCCTTGCCTTTAATTAGATTATATGACTTATCATATGGGACATTATCTATGATCTTTTCCTCAACTAATAATGATCCCAATGATAGTGCCTCGACCTCTTCCATGTTTGTGCAACCACCTTTACCTTGTATTTCCCATAAGAATAAAGGTCCCTAGATGCATGAGTAATGTTTGCCATGTTTCCACAACTTTGCCATATTTTGCCATGCCCCCATAACCCTAGCGCCGTGGACCACTCCCCCGTGCTATACTCCGTATCATGTATCTTCCTGTGTTGTATCCCATAAGCACCGTCTTTTTTTTCTTTTCTCATTGTTACGCTTTCAGATTTTAAAAAACTATTTCATACATGTGTACAATTTTATGGATATCGAAAATAAATCGTATTTATGCCCGGCAACGCCGGGCACCCATTACTAGTAATTCTTAAGTAGACATATTTTGGACTGAAAACTTTGAGAAATATTTTATTTTCTAGAGTAATATATTCTGAATTATTATTTAAAACTTGAAGTTCTTTTTCTATTAATCGTTATTGCAACTATTTCAACTGTAACACAAAAATAATAGTTTCAAAAAATTATAGGAAGTACGTAACATACTATACGTAAAGTATGTATTTTACGTATTTAATAAGTATTTTATACTTCTAAAAAATGTATTTAATGTACTTTTTAAATGAAAGGTACGTGTATGGTATTAATACGTTAAGTACGTATAATACCCGTACCATACTAAACGTACATGAAACACTGGTGCGCACATGCAACATACACATACATATCTATGAGATATGCACATATCGCATGTACATGGGACATGCTTTTCGGAAACTAGACATCTTAGAAGACCATACTAGATTTTCATTTTTTTTTTTTTTTTTTTTTTTTTTTGAAGGTAAGAATTTTTATATTTTATATATGAAAGAAAAGTACAATGTTTCAAGCTTATAGAGAATTACTATAGGAGTAATCTCAACTTCTTCATTCTCTATATGCAGAAACTTATTGATTGCTCTAGAAGCAAAATACACATGAAGCTCATAACTTGCTCTTGTAGCTGATATCCTGGAATAATCCATAACATCCATCTGCATCGTATCCAGATTATAGAAGATGATCCAAAGTAGCCAGAAGGCCCTGGAAATAATAACTCTTATCTTGAAGAATGTGCAAATGCCCTGACCCACTGGAATAGAAGAAACTTTGTTCCATGCAAGTTGCAAATCTGTATGAGAATAGCCAATGGAATGAAATTCAGGCATATCAGTACCTGATTTAGCACACTTCTCAAACGTAGCAGTATTTGAGAAGACCAGATCCAGCAGAGTAGATTCAATGGGAATTTGGCATCAGTACCAAATTACATTCAAGTTTAAACTTGAAAGGTTTTTTCAAGCATAGCAGTACTTGAAAAATACTATATCCATTGAGAGGATAATTTGGCGTCAGTACCAAATTACAGGCTTGAATGGCTTTTTCAAGCATAACAGTACTTGAAAAATACAACCAATGTGCTAAAAGATTTCAAGTATTCAGCAATCTGTCATACAACCTAGAAGCCCAATCTCTTCAACATAAACAAGTAACTCAGAACTAACCTTGCAATTCTTCAGCCATAAGGTATCTTCCTGATTCATCAATTACTAAAATCTGAATCTTCCTGCTAGTAAGAAAGAGCGGACGGAAAGGAAGGGCCACAAATAGAATTCCTTTCAAAGTACAGCTTATGATATTCCCTGTTAGAAAGGAACGCAATTGATGATCTTTACCAGCCTGGGCAGGTCGTTGATCTAGTCGTAACCACCCAGAGACCGTCTAAAGTCGCACGATGCATACTTTTTATTGAATTATGATTTATATATTATTAACCAATGACCACAGAAAGAAAAAAAAAAAGGGAGGTCTCTCATAAACTACTAATAGCATTTGAACCTGCAAACTTCTTATACATACAAAAACACACATAAAAAAGCACATGAACCTAAAGAATCGACAATCAAACCCAAATACAACTAAAATCATACCGAAGAGGTTGTTGACTGCATCCGGCACCCTTCTACTGCAAATCCACTCTTAAAATACCGTATAAACCATATTAATTTTAAAAGGTACAACAGGCTCAAATGACAAGAACCTGCCTTTTGCAACAGAAAACAAACTTAGGAAATATAATTTGCCATGTGAATGTTGGAAATATTCATAAGCATCACATATACAGTTAGATTTACATGATGGAAATCACGGGTATTGCACTACAGAATATCTAGCATAATAACAGGGTTTTTTTTTATGTTTTTGTACGATTTTTACTAAGGTTTTTCTACGATTTCGGTGCTGTATTTGCTGAGGTGTGCTAAATAGTATTTCTAGAGTGCGCCCTTTTTGGATCCTTGGTTTTTGTGGCATTTTCAATGGTCACCTATGAATATTCAATATTATTCTAAATTTAAACATGCAAGGGTCGAGTAATGTATTTTAGGGTTCTTTGCATCTGTGCCTCTGTTTAGGGTTCTATGGTACGCTGGCCCGGATCTGTGTTAACGAGGTCAGCAATAAAACCAAGGAAGTGCGCCTGACTATAGCTCCTCTTCTTCTTCAATTTGGATATCTGAATTGTTCAAAATTTGCAGTAGTAGCTGCAAAAAGCCAACAGATATGGTGGCCATTAGATGCTGCTTGATATTATGGTGAGGTAAAAGAATATGACAGAAAGAAAAGGTTGCACAGAGTTGTGTATGATGACCAAGAAGAAGAGTGGCTTTATCTTCAAAATGAGCGCTTTATGCTACAGGTGGATGAGGGGGAGGTCTTCGGAAGACTTGGTGAAATTGTTTCTAAGTTTATTGGCAAAAAAAAACATCATAGGCGTAGATTGAAGAAGAAACAACACTGCTCCAAGCATCGGGGCTCTGAATCCACTGTCATAGATGTTGTGGGACATGTGTTCGAAGAAAATGTAATAAGGCCAGTGGAGCATTGTACTTTGTCCACTGAACAGATTGGTGATGCATGTTCACCTCCAACTTTGGATGCACTCTTGGAGAACACAAGGAAAGAGGAAAACAAGGATGATTGTAGGAATTTGAAGGCTATCATTCCCATTAGAAACCCTCTTGTTTGGCCTTCAAGGAGAGCTGGCTACATCGAATGTCTGCCATTGTATAGGCCTTTTGCGAATATGATTCTTACAATGGGTTATCACTTGTTGAAGTGGTCAATTGGTAGTAGGCTACCATTGTCTATGCAATCCATACGATCTGTTGTATCCAGAGATTTTCTGAACCATATTTGCTCAAGGTTGTCACTAGTGAAAAATTGGCCCGGTTCTAGATATAGAAATTCCATCACAGTCTCAATACCAAACATATTGTGTGCTAACCTCTTCTCTGAAGTGTTCGGCTTTCAGCAGGTACCTTCTAAAAGATCCATGAGGGAGAAATCGGCCTTGACTGAGGATGGCTCTCAGCAGATACCTTCTAGAAGAAAAAGAGATTCTCATACAATTAAGATAGCCTTGATTGAGGATTGCTGTTTCCTGGATTTTCCTTTGCAACCAGCAAATGTATGTCATTTACGCTAGCTGCATATTAAGTTTATCATGTCCTTCTGTAGTTGTCACCGGAGCGTCAACTATTATGACAAGATTGTGGCATGTTCATTTGTCACAAAGTTAGACGCAAAGGCAATTTCTAATACAATTGAGGCAACATTGCAACGACGATGTGTCAAGATGGCATTGATATTGTTATGGACATTATAACAAGTTTATTACCAATATACTATCAAGTCATTTGGCATTATAGTAACACAATTGTAGTAAATAGTTGTGAGACATAATTATCGACATTTCAGCAAAATTGTGACAAGCTAATAACAAACATAATTGAATCTATTTCCTAGAATTGCATCAAATTTAAAACTCAAAAACTGTTCAACATTGCACTTCTATTAAGTCAAGTCTTGTGTGAAAGGACACAATAAATTTTAAGGCTCAAGTTTGTCTACTTTGCATCATCTAATGAGTCAAGTCTTGTGTCAAATCTAGTAATAAAAGAAATAAGAAAGTTATGACAAAAAAATAATCAATTACCTACAAACACAACCAAGATATTTTGCTAATAGCATCTCTCTCAAAATTGCCCTTATTTAGAGTAAACAGAACGCTTTTTTCCAAATTGCAAGAAGATAAAGTGGTACAGAAAGTTGAATGTCATTATAAAGCTTTACCAATGCTCATAGGCAGAAATTACATGCTGAAAGAACTAAGTTTCAGAGACTATCACGAAGATAATAATTTACTCTTCTCCATCTCTATGGTCATCTTCATGTTGTGGACTGCAACAGATGCCTTCATCGATGGCATTCTTCTCTCCGCTGCATTCTCCCTTGTTCTCCTGTTAGCCACAATCATTTTAGCATGCCTATAATATCTTGATCAAGGATTGGCTGCTCACTATAATCATGCCACCTAAGTCATTAAAATTTCAAAACTTAAAAGACAACAAAACCACACAACTCCAAGGCAATTTAAAAATAATTAAACCTGAAAGTCGGTGTGTAAATGGCCGTTGAAGTTCTTGGCGCCTGCGGCTAGGGCGGCGACGGCAGGGAGAGGCCGCCCCTTTTCCTACCTTTCCGGCACTGCTGCAATTTCTTGTATCTGCTTAGGATTGAGCGGTGACTAGCGGGGATCGGGGCAAACATCTTTCTGGGTCTGAATCTTTCATCACCGGCTGAAGAATTTGTGGCCTTTGAAGCATCTTCGGGCGGTTTCTTGATCTCGAGGTAAAACCACTAACGTGGTATTTCGTTCTAATGCTCCTAGCATTATAATCTTTCTGCATCTTGCAAAGATTACACCAAATAGCGGAGGAAGCTTATAAGGTGGAATGAAATCTTGTGAGTTCTTGAACAAAGGCGTTTCTTGGTCTGTAAAATTTGGCGTTGTTTCTTTCTTTACAAAACTTGGAAAATTGTTGGCTACTCCAGTCATTTACTCTTCCCATTCTTTCTTACTAGCAAGAAAGATTCAGGTTATTCATGATAAGATCGAGAATCGCCTTTTATCATGAAGTCCTTGTGGAATTCGGAATTATTAGAATCGATATGAAGTGATGTGAAATGAGATGGAGTCTAGGGGGCCGAGCTAGGGACATCGTGGTGAGCGGGGAAGAAGCTTTTATATCATAAACCGGACTTTTGGGAGGAGTCTTTAAGGCTGGGCTAGTGGGTCTAGCCTACTTAGGTCAATGCTTTTGCATCCCAACAATGCAAAGAACTAAACCGGTTTCATATTATGGTACTTCCTTCTATGTTCGGTGGTTCTAGATCTTCCGCTTTGGTTCTTCTATATGTAAAAGAAAGCTTAGGAGCTATTTTTCCAAGATCTTCTTGTCTATCCCGGTTACCAAATGGGAGATTATCATGCGCTTCATGTATATATCAGCTTACAGAGCAAAGAATAAGTTTCAACGCATAAAGGATGAAGATGTTGAGGTTTCTCCTGTAGTAATCCTTTATATGTTTGAAACATTGTACTTCTTATTTTGATAAATATAAAAAACACCCCGTTCTCTCAAAAAAAAAAAATTTAAAAATAATTCCATTTTGGATGATAAATTTATGCTGTGGAAATTCCTCTTTTACATAAAGGTAGCTTTCAAGAAGTTATGATCCTGAAAACAAAGTGGTAGCTGATCCCCTAGTGAATGCTGAAGCTGCTGATCCCAAGCGTACCTTGGAAAGGAAGATCTGTCTGGTACCTTGGAAAGGAACGATAGATAGATGGGCCTTGCATGTGCAGCTTGCAGATGATGCAGTATGTATTGGGGAGGCTCCTAGCAATAAATCGTAAGCCTTTCTAGATCCTTGCACTTGCTAAATTATTGATGCAGTTAATATTGGCGTATCAAGGCTCATGTAATTGGCGATTTTAACTCTTCAGAAGTAAGCGAAGGCTTCTTTCTGACAATCATACTTGTGTAAGGTTCATGCAGATATCTCAATACTCCAAACATTATTTCAGCTGCAGTAACCAGGCGCTGCACTATGTTGCATCCTGGTTATGGCTTCCTTTCAGAAAATGCGACATTTGTTGATATCTGTAACGACCATAAGTTGAAGTTTATAGGCCCAAATGTGAGTTACCTCAAACTTATACTAATTTGTTGCAATCGTTGTATGGTAACTAAACATTGCATTCTTGGTGATTTGATGCTATTAAATAAGATGTAGGTATCCTTGATTATTCTTATCGCTAAAAACATTTTCTTTGTTTTTACAGCCAAACAATATTTACATTATGGAGGACAAGGCTTGTTCTTCCTGCTGCAGTCTCAAGGCCAAATGATTTACTACCTGTGTTAAGTTCTCGTTGGAAATGGCCTCTTCCATCCTCAACTCTGGCAGAAGTTAGTGTAAGTGAATTGAAACTGTGATAGGCTACAAAAATTAAGCAAGAGTGATTCTTTCACATTCCGATGGGTTGTATTTAATTGGCACACACTAGAGTTGTCCCTTGATGGACCATAAATGGTTCATTTGTACAGTTCGCTTTAAAATTCATATAAAATCAATGGCATAAAATTCAGTTAAACCCTTTCTACATGTTAATATATGGCAGTCATGTTGCACAGGAAAAATAGTTAAAAATGCATATACCTCTAAAATTGCAAGTTATGTTTAGGTGAATCAAGGGGGGTCAAGTCCAGTTTGCTTCATATTTACATAATGTAAAACTGTCTCAACAAAATGATTTTTTTGATTTTTTTCATTATAATGGTATTTTTCTATACGAGATAAGGATGAATATGCAAAAAACCTTGTTCCAATCTGAAGTCTAGAAAGGAAGATATAGTCAGTCAAACATGACAGGGTCAAAATAGTTTTTTGTGTTCTGTGGACCAATAATGGTTCCCAGAAGGCTGTTTCAATTAAAATTCTATAACTTTTGCATGAAAATGATTTTTTTACTTCAAATTTGGTATATAAGTAGTTGACTAATTGCTTCATGCATAGAAAATATTTGTTGGCCTGTAATTTGAAGCTTCAGCTTTGACTTATAGTAACAATTTTAAGTGACTTTTAATTGAAGTTCATTTTGTTATATTTGAAGGAAATTTATTGAAATAGTATGTCATTGAAAAAATCATATATGAATGCTTGTATGGATATGAAACCAATGAAAAAACAAGTAAAGAAAAAGAGCAAAAGGCATGATCATGATAAATCAATAAAGGTTTCTGTACCTAAGACCATTACTGGTCCACAGGTTCATTTTAAATCAATAACTTCTTTACCATATTCGATCTCAAGCTGAATTTTAGGATATTACTATTTCATGAGATCCTCTATCAATAAAAAATATATATTGCTAGGTTTGGGCTAAAACTTTTAGTATTACTTCCAAGTTATCATAAAATGTTTTCCATATTTGATCTCTAGATTTATGTCTTGAAAATGAACTTCAAACACCATATTTCAAAGCTTCTCAAAGTTAAGATAGCAATGCAAGATGAACCAAGGAAAAATATGAGAAGGTATGACTAAAGAAGATCAAGATAGACTGCTATGCTGATGGCAATTATTGGTCCATATGACCTCTCATTTAAAAGCCAAGAACATCATCATCTTAATCAATTCCTTAGAATATAGTTTATATCGCATTATATATGATAACATTAGTTGATTAGGAAGGATTGTCTATCTAAAAGGTGATATTGAAGCACAAAAATTAAGTAGTTAAGGGCTACTTTGAATGTATGAGAAAGTCCACTTACACCTTTCAAAGATTATCTTATAGACGATGAGAAATCGTAATATCATTGTAGAGGACAAAATGAATAGAGCCAATGCAAATAAATAGAGAAATTTTCTCAATCCAGTTGGTTTAATCCTGGACCTATAAATAGTCGATGCTTATTTATATTCAAATCTTGTATATAATATATTATTCTAACATGAAATTTGAGATATATATTGCCAACAAAGGTTCAAATTTACAAAAATTATAGCTTATCATAAAAAGTTGATCTACATGTACTATGGTCCTACTTAGACTACAACACTTTGGAGCAGCCACATATTGTCTAACTTTATAATAGTGGAAAGTAAGTAGGTTTCTTCATTTTTTTCCTAATGAGACCACACCAAGGATCTCAATATCCCTTTTTATCATATATTGAGCCATTTAAAAGGTTTATGGGAGAAATGTAGTGCAATAAGTTAATATTTTAGATGAACTAGCAAAACAGGTACGGAAAGTCTTTTGATTTATTTATTTATAGTCATGGCTAAACTTCGTGATATTGTCCTCTATTCATCAATAGCCATCATTACCTACATTATTGTTGAGTTTTAGACCTATAAGGATATAATCAATGCACTTTGGAACCTTTCTTTGTGTTCATCCTGTTATATTAGATCTTGTTTAGATCTAGATAATGCATGGTTATACCCTAGTTACACTATATTTATGTTGATAAAGTGAATTCTTATACAGAGTCAATTAGAATGCATCATTTACTATCCTTATGAGACTTATAGATGGGGCTTATTGAAGCACTTTAACCCATATTTTTATTTTGAATTCTGTACAATAATTTCTTTAGTTAATAATGATACTAATAAAACATATAAACACAAAAACAATTCCTTGGACTATAGCTTCTCTAGTTAAGGATTCATTGTCACAAAAATTAAGTCAAAATTTGCAATAATAAGAGAGAAATAATTCTTGAACCTCATGCAGCATTTTTAAGTAAAATATGGTTTGGCGACTTCAATTGATACCAAATGATAGCGGCAAAACATGGAAACATGCAAATTGACATGTTTTATCATAATATATCAATTAATTTCATATTTAGCAAGGTTTAGACACTTTTATGCTAGAAAATTGAAGAATGCAGTTCTAGAGTGCTGTAAAAACTGCCAAATTCTCCAAAGTTTGAACAATCATACCAATATAAAGATGAATCCAATGGTCATGAAATTCTCACAGGTCGTTAAGAATCAAGTGAAGACTCAAATAGTGGTGATATATTTTAAAATTAAAATTTCTCTTGTGAGATATATCGGTTTAAGTGGCAGGGGGTATGGTGGACCATTTCTGGTCCATGGACCAGAAATGGTCCCCGGGACAACTCTAGTGTTAAGTATGATTTATCAAACTTTTTTAAAAGATATCCTGCAGCGTTTTATTAATGTACACTACATTAGCATCATATACAATTGGCACCAATTATATAAGCAGCAACAGGGTTATTTTGACAACAAACTTAAACTATGCCCAAAGGCCTTTATTAGGGCGGGCCCAAAATTTTTCTATTAATATAAATATTTTTTTGTTGAAGGACGTCAGACTTTATTCAATCAAAGAGTCAAATACAAGTATAAATGCAAATATAAATATTAATATAAATATTAGCATAATAACAACCAACACATCACTATAATCAACATTAATTAACATAAACCATTACATCCAACACATTTAAATTAACATCCCCCTAAAATCCTCTTTGGTTTGGGTGCATATTCACATGGGGGGCTACATAGGGCAGCGAGAGCCTCTAAAAACTTACAATACATGTACAAAATTAACACCATTAAGTACATTCCCTCAAACCTTATAGTATTTTGCAAACCTCAATATACAGTATACAAAAACTTGTACATGCATACCCCACAAATGAGGATCGCTATGTACGGTCCAGATCAAGGAATAAAGGGCAAATATAATGCCTATCCGACATCTCTCGATGCCCGGAGTAACCCCCCGTGTGAATATGCACCCAAACCAAAGGGGGTTTTAGGGGGATGTTAATTTAAATGTGTTGGATGTAATGGTTTGTGTTAATTAATGTTGATTGTAGTGATGTGTTGGTTGTTATTTGTAGAATAACTAACCTGAAGATGAGAATTTAACCTAAAGGTGTATCAGATAGTACAAATTAGGTTAAATTATAACAAAGACATTTTCTTAATTGTCTTTTAGAAATGGTTAAGCAATGGTCGAGACTAAATAAATATTTTTAAATTGTATATGGGATACTTTTTTGGAGGCAAAATGAATGTGAAAAGAAACTGAAAGAACGCCTTGCCGAACAGATCCACCGATTGCTACACTGAGATAATACAGTATTTTAGAGGACTGATTCATTCATATGTATGGAATCTGGAGTTTGCATTAAGGAGAAATAAGCTAGAAACTTTCGTCTGTTTTCTGAAGACTTGTTTGATTGAAGAATAACTTGGATTATTGTTAATTAACATCAATGATTGGTTTATTATAAGTTAATATTGATTTTTTGCATTGTGGAGTTCAGGACGATTGAAAAGAAGCATTTTCTATACAATCCTTTGCTTAAAGTCATCATTAAACCATCATTCATTTATTTTGGGATTATGTCTATTCCAAAATCGCGCCACTTTGTTGTCAATTTCTATGGATTCGATGCTTTTTGAATTTTTTTTAACTTAGTATTTTACATTATACATTGCATATTATACTTAATTTATAATATGTCAGTAAAAATTTGAACAAATATTATAACATTAACCATAAAACATTACAATGCAAAACATAAAAATATACCTCTATTTACACTTTTCTAGAGTTCAAAGTAGTGACACCTTGGGCAAATATCACAATATAAACCATAATACAATGTAATATATAACATAAAAATATACATTGAATTACACTTTTCTAGAGTATTGTAAGTTCAAAGCCCCAACACATGGGCAAAAATTAAGCTCGAATACAGGTTATACAAAACAATCAAATAATCTATAACGTGAATTTTTAAAAATCATGTTACAAGTTTAATCCAAATCATGCTTATAAAGGTGGTTGTACTGAATTTGTTGAACTCCAAAATGAGTTTAAGAGTTGTAGTATGGCCGTAAAAGTCATAAAACTCAAAATTTGTTGAATCGCAAATCGCGCTTGGCGTGTTTAAAACTTACACAAGTTCAAAATACTAAAAGTTGTCCTGCTCCTTATAACAAAATCGAAATAAACTTATTGGCTTATATCCATGACTTTAACCATTTTCAACCAAACCTGATTGCAATGTGGAGCAGTATTCTTCTTACATTGTGGAAAAGGGGATCCCTTTTCTAGATTTGATCCCCTTTTTTATTTAGTAACAAAGAAACGACAAAATTCTTGAGCCCAATTCAATGGTTTTGTTCAACTGTGACAAAGCTTGTATCCATCTCTTTTCTAGTCCAGTTGGATTTGACCTTATTTGCTGCTGCCAGTGGACCACACAGTTCATTCAATTCTTAGATTCATTTGGGTTTGACGCCAAATGCTTCTTGAGTGTGAGCTGAAATGTAAATCTCTTTATCCACTTACTCTGCTTGCTGAAGCTCCATTTTATGTCTGCTTCACTAGCATGCTCTCTAATAGATTCAAACTCCAGCTCCATTTCACAATGCAACCTACAACATTAATATTTCAGAAACACGCATGCTCTTCTTCCATCCAAAAATGTTTTGCCACAATGTAAATCAAACTCACCATGTGGCGTGATGAAACAAATAAAGGAAAGTTGTTTCACCTATGTTTTTAGCTGCACCGGATCTGCCTTTTGTGGTTGCCAAAAGAGTATGATCTCCAAGCAGTAGAAAAGCCCTATTTCCATACCTGGTAGCATCAACCCCGGTTTCATTTTCTAGCTTGGAAAACATCTCTTCTAGGTTCTGCCTTCACAATTTCTAGAACTGGCATGCCATCAACGCAGTTATATGACTAGTGCAGAGGTACCGACTCCAAAACCTGCACAGATCAAACGACTGAGGTAAAAAAGTAAACAAGAAACTGGCCATATTCTACATTTGCAAGTAACAATTGAAGAATAGGTGGAACCTGTGGAAATATTCCATATCAAACAGCAACGGCAGTCTACAGTACAAAAATCAAAGGTGAAGGGCAAACTGCAGAAAAATTTTCTTGGAAAAGGGCGTATATTTGGAAGTAAGTATGCATCTGAGCGACTCTGTGAAATAGAAACCAGGAATCGACACCATCTGAGCAGAAACTCGTTTTGCATGTGGAATCGAAACCAAGAAGTCGCCAGGACGCCGGAGGGAAGGAAAATCCATCTGCTATGTTTGTTCATCCATGCCTTCATCGCTGTTGAGTTCCTAGAACAAAATATGGAGGAAGAGCTTTTATCTGCCGGATGCAAAATGCATACAGAAGCAAAAAAAAAATCGTAGGGGTCGGCTATTTGCGGCACGCATCCACACAAAAAGAAAGCCCGACCCGCAAGAAAAATATTTCTAAAAGTAGCAAAAGAGAAAAAAAGTGGGAAAAAAAAGGGGGAAAGAAAAAACAGACAGGATGTTTTAAATTGCGTGGGAAGGAAAAAACGCGTAAAAAGCGACAGGGAGGGAAAAAGTTGCGTGCAAAAAAACTCCCAAAATTACGACATATTCTTAAAATAAATGAATGTTGGTTATTACTAAGGTTGATATCTAACATTTTGTATCAGAGCAGTTGATATACAACCATGTCAAGTAGATTTGGAGCTAGCTTGCTAAGTACTGTGGAAATATACAGAAGGGCCGGCCTGGCTTTCAAGTTTGGAAGGATGAGATCTGGTTGATCCATCTGGTAGAGAATTTGCACAATCTGGTGCAGATCTTAGTACGCCTGCAAGGTCTGTTGTAGGAGGGACAAGTCATATGCTATTGCATCAGGATCTGAAGGATCTAGAGGCACAAACACGGGTGGAACCATAGCTACTGTGAGCAGTGGAGCAGGAAGAACTATGTATCCAAGGACAAAGGAGGCTCAAGGTATTATTACCTGTAAGGCCAGTGCCACTATCAGACTAAACTCAAAAATATGAGTCCTAGAGAAATGTGGAAGTTTTTACTTGAACACTATGAAGAAAAGTCATCATCCCAAATTGATCTATTGGAAAATTAGCTTAGAAAATTGAAATTGAGGGAAGAAAATGATGTTTTTGGATTTTTCAATACTTTTGACAATGTAATAGCAGATTTAGAGGGTGCAAGAAGTTCTTGCTATTGCTAGGGCAATAAGTGAAAATGAGCAACTTGGATTATTCATTAGAAACATGGCAAAAACTAGAGAGGAAGTAGAGAATATTCTAAGAACTGAGGCAGAACAAAAAAAGGTTGCATAAAGGTGAAGATGATGAATCTACAGATATATTCTTTGTTGGAAAGAAAGAGAATGATAAAGGCACTTGTTTTTACTGTCATGAGTCTGGTCACTATAAGAAAAATTGTTCTAGATCAAACAAAGAGTTCAGTTGCTACACTTATGGAGGCAAAGGCCATTTAGCAACAAAGCGTCCAACCCCTAAAGGTTACAACAAAGGAAGGGGAAGAGGAAGTACTAGTAGAGGAAGGAAGGAAGGAAGGAAGAAGAGGAAATTCAAGTAGAGGACGAGGTGGAAGAAAACTAGTTGGCACTTTTGTAACCAAGGAAGGAGATAAAAATGATGGAGAATCTGAGGATGAAGCAGAGGTAAAGCTTGCTCTACCTATCCTTGATAAGAAGAAGCTAACTCTAGATCTAATGTTCATGTATTGATAGTGGAGCTGAAAGATCAGTAGATCACTCAAACTACTGGTCTACTCAAGAACTTAGGAGGAACTTGCTCAAAGAAGATTCAAGTAGAAAATGGAGAATTTCAATCATTTGAAAGGAAAGGGTTGTTGCAGTTGTTAGATCTTCAAGGATGTGTAGTAGATATTGAAAATGTGTTGTGTATATCAATATTCATTAAAAATCTCAGATCTATTAGCCAACTAGTTGACTTAGGCTACAAAGTCACTTTTGTACTATTTTCCTTGGAAATGAATTCTCGAATAAGGGCTCGCATGAAAACAGACAAAAGCTCTAGGCTTTTCATTCATCTCAGTAGAATTCTACAATGGTTGAGAGTGAGTAGCTGTCGAGAGTTTATCGCCGGGAATATCTAGTTATATTATTTGGAGCCCAAAAACATTCTACAGATGTCAGTTAAGTGTACCTGCCGAGAGCTTATCGCCGGGATTAAAAAACCCTGCCCTTTCGGGTTTTCAAGGAAAAACTCTGGTGATAAGCCTTCAGCAAGGGGCTTGGACACAACGTAAGGCTGCAAACTCCCACAAAGAAACTCACAAAGCCTAAAGAAGATGGAATCACGCATCCCACTGTACCTGCACATCAATAAATTAGAACACAAAGATAAGAAAACAACAACCTCGGAAAGCGAGGGGTTGGTCACGCGCGCCACGCGACAAAAAACAACCTTGAAAAAATGAGAGGCTGGTCACGCGTGCCACGCAACAGAAAGCATCATTTACAATAATATAGACATTAGGAGTCAAGGGAACTATTGAGAGAGGGAAAAACGCCAATGAGAAGTTGATGAAGAACCCGCAAGAAATAGTGATCCCCAAATGAACTAGAACCCCAAAAAATGCATACGTGCATGCAAGAGATGCATGCTCACCCATTCGAAAATACCAATCCGATGGCTTGGATCGATGGCATTCTCGAATAAGGGCTCGCATAAAAACAGACAAAAGCTCCCGACAAAGAGAGAACTTCCTTATCAACAAAATGGGATCGAGGTTGAAGATTGAAGGATGGCCAAAAAAGGGACGAGATCGGGGAAGAACATATTCCAACATGGAAAAAGACACCAAACTGATAAACCAAACAGGGAGAAGCCCCCTTCCCCACCTGGTATTAAAAAAAAGGGAGTCAAGGGAACTGTTGAGAGAGGAGAAAACGTGGATGAGAAGTCGATGAAGAACCTGCAAGAAATAGCGATCCCCAAATGAACTAGAGCCCCAGAAAATGCATGCAATGCATGCATGCAAGAGATGCATGCTCGCCCGTTCGAGAATATCGATCCGATGGCTCGAATCAATGGCATTAAAATTTTATGCAAAACATGTTGGAAACATATTTTGCATGGATGAGGTGAAATGTGACTACGTCAACACCTTGCATAATTCTAAAATAGAATTTTGGCATAACAGGCAGACACATACTCATATCAATAATATAAATTCTTTGGTGATGGCTTAATTGTAAAGAAGTGAGCTATGAAAAAATCATTTGTGAATGGTGTCTACCTGAAAAAACAAACAAGCTACCATTAGGTAAATCCAAGAAGAGGGCAAGTAGTGTACTAGACTTAGTACATACAGATTTGTGTGGTCCCCTTAATATGAGAGGAAGAACCAATAAGAGATACTTCGTCTCTTTCATAGATGACTATAGTAGGAAAACTAAAGTCTATTGTCTTGAGAAAAAATCACAAGCATTAATTGCATTCAAACAGTATCTAAGCGAAAGAGAAACTGGCAAGAAGGTAATATGTGTAAGATCTAACGGAGGAGGGAAATATCTCTCATGCAAATTTAAGTTGTATTGTATTGCAAATGGAATTGAGAGACAAATGACATGCAGGTATAGTCCATAACAGAATGGAGTATCTGAATGAAAAAATGGGACTATTATGGATGTTGTAGGATTGATGATCAAGCACTCAGGCGGGAGGAAGCATTCAAGACTGCCATTCTTATTCAAAACAAACTGACTTGAACAAGCCTCCAAGGTAATATAACCGATCTCATGTGGTCAAATTCCAAGGACGAACTTGACTTTAGTATGTTTAAAGTATATGGTTGTTTGGCAATTGTACATGTGCCTACTAAAATAAGAAAGAGGTTGAATGATAAAGCTCAGATTGGATATTTGGTAGAGTATGACAATGAGTCAAAAGGGTACATGATATCCATTCCAAGAGACAGATCAAAAGTGATTAGTAGAGATGTGTTTTTTTATGAAGAGGTGCTCTATAAGGACAGACTTACTAGTAAAATAGATCTTTCTAATCAAAGGCATCCAACACTTCTCAAACAAGCATCACAACTAGTTGATCTAGATTCAGATGATGAATCAAATGGTGACAACAATGATAACTCTGAGGGACTGAGACTAATGATGAGATGGTGAACAAACTGAAAGTCAAGTGCCTAGGAAAATGAAAACTCAAGTAGAGAGATTATTAGAAGATGCTCATGTAAATAGTACTCAATATGGAAGAGATTCAATAGGTAGGAGTAAAGTATTAGAAAATTTAGAACAAGTACCAGTTGAGGAGAACATAGAAAAAATCATGGCCATTTTGGAAGACACTACAATGCCACAATCCTATGAAGAAGTATTAGAATCTGCTGACAAAGATAAATGGCTGACTGCAATGGAGGAAGAGTTAAACTCTTTCAAGAATACTGAAACTTATGAAGTTATAAAAAGACTAGCAGACAAAAATGCAGTTGGTAGTAAATGGATATTCAAAATAAAGACATATGCAGATGGAAGTCATAAATTCAAGGCCAGACTTGTAGCTCAGGGTTTTACACAAAATAAGGAAAGGGATTATGATGAAACATATTCATCAATTGTAAAATTCACAAGTGACAGACTTTTGATGGCTATGGCAACAATACAAAACTTGAGTTGCGTCACATGGATGTTAAAACAACATTCTTAAATGCTAAGCTTGATGGAAACATTTTTATGATACAGCCTCCTAGGATTGAAGTTGGAGACAATATGATTTGGAAGTTGAAACAAGCTATTTATAGACTTAAACAAGCTCCAAGAGAATGATATCTCTGCATGGATAATTTTCTTAGGCAACAAGGTTTTGAAAAGCTCAGAAATGATGGCAATTTGTACATATACAAGGTCCTCGCAATTTTATGGTGTTTCATTTTTAGTGTCCTTTTGTCCACCCAAATTAGCACTATTTTTTAGTAGTATGGGAAGAGGGAAATTCAAAATTAACGAGAATATCGGGAGGGTGGTTATTCCCCCTTTCTCGAGGGAGAGCATTTTTTGTTCAGGCTTCTTGTGATCCAATGACTAATGACGAATGTATATGAAATGGCGCTTTCGCGTAAACAACGGCAAAGAGGAAGCAAGATGAGGCAACAATTGTCAAATGAAAATTTACATTGGAGTATTGAGCACTCAAAAAGCAATTGCAACATGCAGCCTCCATAATCAATAAAACGCTTTTGGATTTGACGGGTTCGGACGCCTACGCACCGAAAGAAAGAAGTATGGCATCTAGTGGAGAACAACAAAGTTATGCAAAGGTTGCAATTGTCCGATAAGGAAAAAGATTGTTCACAGTGAAATTGTCGGTAGCATCCAAGAAACCATATAGCATATGAAAGGAGTGGAGTCCAATGACAAAAGCAAAGAAAAAAGAGCAAGCATTAGTCATGGCACTTGGGAAGGTCGTGCATGGCAAAAAAAAAGATTAGTGTCAAGGCTTTAGGAATTCATCCAAGGAATTGTTCCAGAGATAAGAAACACCGTGTTGCGATTAGTAATAAAAACGCATTGTGGGCTCTTGGGGGAAGAAAGAAGAGAAAGGATTCCCTGAGCCAAGAAGTGATTGAAAAAGTTGTGGATTATTGGACAAACTACACCAGAGTTTTGCCTAACTTCAAGGACGTCAGATCTGGTAGAGGAAAACATCCTAAGCATCCAACAAATTACCTTGATGTGAGCCAGGTATACTATCTGTAGAACAGTTTTTTACTAAGTTTTTTTCACATTTACCAATACTAATATTTTTATAAGTTTTGAAGTATTGATTCTAATATGAATTGTGTCTGCTAATGGAATTAATCTGCACGTTCTTCTCATGCTAGCAACTTTTAGTGCTATTGATGGTTGATAATGGATCATTTTTTGTTATAGTGCTAAGATTTCTCATCTTTATAATGTTGGTGCCACTTTTAGTAATTGTGTTGATGTTAGTGTCACTGTTAGTAATTTTGTAAACGACAGTGCTAATATTACCAATTTCGTTAATGTTGGTGCCACTGTTAGTAATTTTGTCAATGTTAGCACTAAACTTAATCTCTAGTTAGTGAAGCCCACCTACCACTACAGATTAGCAATGCTTTCATGCCAATGTCCTAGCACCGGTTAGTGGTTTGGTTTGCTAAGGGTTATGTTGTAATGCTAATGGAATCAATGATTAGTTCTAAGTTGCTATTCATTAGCATTTGTTTTTCTAGTGGTATTAGCATTAGCATTTACGAAGTAGTTTTCTATTCTTATTCTGCAAACGGAATTCTTCACTAGTTTCAAGCAAGACAATCCAGATATTCAAATTAAGCAGAGGGCCTTCGAGAAATTAAAGCCTTACTTTGTTGTAAAGCTATTTGAATTCAATACCTGTTGTTGCATCTATCATGAGAGGATGTCAATGCTGAGGGAAGGGGTGAAGAACATGAGGAAAAAGTCCATGTGCACGGTGCAGATTGCACATGTGAGTGCAAGATATGTGACCTCACGGCAAGCCAAGTAGGGTGCAATGCAGCAAGACATGTTTGGCAGTCTAACAATGACATGTGGAGAAGCATGGTTTGCCCAAAGCCTGAAGGTGAGGAGTGGCACAATGAAGCATGCTTGTCAGGAACCTGCAACAAATGTGGTGTGGACAAAATCGAAAGGTGTCTAAATGAAAAAACAAAGGACAGTACCTCAAAAATCACTTGGAAGAACATAGACTATATTGAAATTGATAAGAATAAAAATGGCAAACCCAAAAAAAGAATTGAGCATATCAATATTTACAGACTTCACCCAATGTTTTGATGGAAACCTTCATATCTAAATCAAAGGAGTTTGTGACACATAATTTCAAGTATAAATGGCAGCAAGCCATGTTTAGACAACTACTTAACAGGTTTGCTGATGATACTATTGTATCAGTGGTTGACTTTGCAGAGAATTACTCTTTCAACGAGCAGAATGAAGTCCAGTCCAAGCATTGGCATAATGAGCAGATCACTATTCTTGTGCACCTCACATATAGAAGGGATCCTGAGACACAAGAAATGATCAAGGAAGAACATTTCTATATATCTGATGATAGAAAACATGATTCTTTGTTTGTGCAGCATTGCTTTCTCTTACACAATCATTGGATGCAAGCGAAGGAAATCACTTTGAAGAAGCATTATGTCTTCTCATATGGTGCAACCTCACAATTCAAAGGTAAAAAATCATTTTACTTTGATGCTAGATTCAAATCTTTAACAGGTTTAGACATGATGTGGAACTTTTGGTGCTCTGGCCATGGGAAGGGAGAACATGATGGTGCAGGAGCAGTAATAAAGAGGGCTTTGAGAGCAACACAGTTGAAAGGCATCAAGATGAAGAATGCACACGACGTGGTGAAATGGCTAAAGCAGTACATGTCAACAGCACCGTCCACAACATATAAAAAGAAGATTCAAACTGTAAGTAGAACTTTTTGGGAGGTTGAAATAGGACAAGTGGACAGAAAAAATCAGTGGGAAGCACGTCCTATAGAAGGATCTAGAAACCTTCATCGTTTTCATGGGTGTTCAAATAACATGACACATTTACAGGTCAGAAACCTCTCTTGCTTTTGCACAGATTATTTAGATTTGAATTGGGAATCTTGCCCCAATGCATAATATACTAAGAAGTTTGAACTAGTTGTGGTACAGCCCATCAAAGCTATTATTGAAGAAGAAGCACATGATGAAGGAGAAGAAGCATATATTGGCAGCGCTGACTTATGTAGCATGCACTTTGCAGTGGTGGCTCCAAATAACAATCACGAGAATGTGAAATTCTACCTTATCCTATGTACCAAAGCTAAGTACTTGGTGTTAGAAGACTTCGTAGATATGCAAGGGCAGAAGTTTGTGAAAGGGGATGAGATCATAGAAGGGACATACTATGAGAAGTTGGTGAACTGTAAATCCAGCTACAAGTTTTGTAGAGGAAATAAAGCAATTGTTTATGCCACTCAAGTTGCAAAGAACAAAGTCAGGTTGGTTCAAGCAAAGCACGTTGTTAAGCGGGGAGTGGTTTACACTCTAAGTGCCAAAGAAGAACAAGATATTCTAGAGAGGCTTCCCACGTTGTTGGAATAGTGGAAAGAGCAATTGTGTAAAGGGTACTGTATTAGTACTTTTATGAATATAAAGAAGTTTCCGTATTTTGCATTCTCATTTTTGATGCTTCAGTTACAGAATTTTGTACTCGTCCAAATTTCAATCAATTTCAATTGTTGGTATTTCATACTATTTTAAATTGCTGGTATACATACAGGGCACTGAGGCTAATTTACAAGGTAAAAAATCTAAGTACAATATATAACAAAACCAATTTACAAGGTAAAACATGTCAGTACAAAAGAACTAGAAAAAGGCACAAGGCACATATTTACACAAGGCACAAGGTATAACAAAACCACAAATTTACAAAGGCACAAGGTATAACAAAACCAATTGTATGTAAGTACAAAATAATAAGAGAAAGGCACAAGGCCATCATCCACATTAAAGAAGACACTAATAAGGCCTGGATTACAGAAGACACAAGGCCTGGATTACAGACGGCACAAGGCCATTACAATCAAAGGCACGAAGGCTTGGATTAAACAAAAGGCACAAGGCCTAGATTAAACTGAAGGCACAAGGCCTATAGCCTGTGACGTCCCCGACTCATATACGGTGCACTCACCGTCCACAAACAGGAGTTCATCCCCCATACTAGCTCCATACTGATACAGGGCCCTCCACATGACACTGCAACCTTGATGAGTTCTAGTGGGAAGAATGAAGGGGTCATTTTACCCTGTCTCCTTCAGGGCCTACCTAGCTGCGGAAGCGTAAACATACATGTCAGTATACAACATCATCGTCACACAGCCATCTCGAAGGATGGCCCCACATATCTGCATAGACAGAGATCAGCACATCACATGGGAAATCCTACCCAAGGCTCAGACTCAAGGGGATGACTGACGTCTTGGGTCTCCAGAGTTCATTATTGCAGACAGAATCATGACAATGGATTGGGCTGGCATAAGAACATGGCATTGGGTTGTCCACTCCATCCGCCCCTCCTGTGCACACTTTGCAGAGTAGGCTGAAAAGTGTTGGGACCTGACTGTAGCCCACCGGATGCATAGACAAAGGGGCTATTCCTGGGTTGCATGTCCCCAGTTCCGATGGGGCAGGTAGGGATCTCAAGGTGACTCAAGGTGACTAGAGGGCCACTGCCCTTATTCGACTTGAACCCACTGGAGAGTGACGCATCACTCCACGGGTGTCGAGCCCATGCCTTGCCCACACGCAGTGGCAAGCCATTAGACCTAGTCTACAATGATCCCCGGTAGACTTTACACACCAGAGGGATCGTTCAAGAGTCAGAACACGAACCTCCTTGTAAGCCAGTCTGGCCCCTTCACCCACAACCAGGTGTGGCTCTTGTACACAGGCCGAATCTACAGTGTGCTAGAGAGGCTAACTAGGAGCATCACTACAAGCTTTAGGGTCTCTACCCCCCTTCCCAATACAATGAGTTCACAGAGATGCATCATCCATATACATCACAGAAGAACTAAAGAACTAGATCTAATCTATATCATAGAGTTAGGTTCTTTAGTTAGAGGCTGGTATCTAGAGATCTAGACGACTGCTATGGACAATTTAATAGTCTAAACCTACTGACTCAATGGCTGCAAGACAGTTTAGGCTATTAAATTGACAAAATACCTGATTCGTGGCTCGCTCCTCCTGTCCTGATCTCGACCATCCTGAGAAGATGAAGCTAGGAAGGGACACTAATGAGTCAATTCGCTCAGACAGAGTCTGGGAGGCGGTTTTGACTCCTGGAGCAAGCAAAACAGAGCTCTAGAACCCTATAAACGAAAATGGCAAGTTAGGGTTTCCTCCTACCTAAATAGACAAGGGTTTAGGGCTAGGGTTTCCAATTATCCCCTTAGGCATGTGGGATAATTGGGTATGGCCCACTTGCCTTTAATGGCTAGGTGGCATAAAGGTATCCACATGGAAAAGTGTGCACCTTGATAAATGTGCACATTGGAAAATGTGCACATTAATAAATGCACATACCTTGCAAGTTGCCCCCTAGGGTGCTCCCTGCTTGGCTACACGTCGGCGTACACGTCAGTCGGGGTGGCGTGTACGCAGGCAGTATAGTATACGTCCTGGGACCGTATACTGTACTGGAATGTCACATTCTCCCCACCTTGAAATGATGTTGTCCGCAGCATCGTGGGTCTCTTCACCTTCGGATCTTCTTAATTTGCAATCAACTTGATGCATCCAATATACTAATATCATACTTATATATTTATTAAGATTACCCTAAGGTAATATTCTTAAAACATTATCACGTCATTACATTATCAAATAACTTATCAATTCGTAGCTTCCTTAAACAGTATACTTATTATGTTAGTTATCACATCATTTAAATTATCAAAATTTAACAGTTTTCATATACAATTATCGTTCGAGGTACTCTTCGTTCCTTGCAACACATCCTAACAAAATTTGTGTTGCAAGTCTTCGTAGCTCGACCTCCTTGCCCTTCGGAGCGCTCTATTGGCCTGCAGGTCAACACTACGTTAGTACCATTTAATTATTAATAAAATTTTGGTTATATGGTGACCACCCCACCTATCTACATGAATGCATGACTAATCTCCCGGCGTAGGAAGAGGATGATTCTTCCATCGTAGCCGAGGAGACAGCGCCCTATCATGCCTATATGCCGCTCATGCCCTACACCTTTAGTTGCCCAGCGTGGAGGATGGGGTCCTTCCCGTATATGGGGCGTGAAGGACCAATTCCTCCTATCAAAGCATATATGGGGCTAGAGTGTGCATCCTCCTCCACCTCTGTCCCACCCCCTTGTTGGTCATTGATGTTGCTGGGGTGCTCCCTGGACAACTCTCCCTCGCTTGTCGAAGGTTGACCTCCTTGCTGAGCGGCACGCTGTCGAAGCATGTCTTGGGTTAGGGCGCTGGGAGAAGTAACACCTGGAGGAACTCTAGCGGTCTGCTTCGTCCGGGACATATTTGACGGATCGTCGATCGGATGTCGGTGCCGAAAAATCGCCTTGGCAAAGGGGAGCGATTTTCTAAGGAAGAACGTGGAAATGAGGGGGGGTCCTAGGTCTATTTACAGACGGGTCATTTTAGGTCAAATTTCAAACTACCCTTTTGGGTCACCTAAGACACCTAAAACTCCTAAATTTAAGCATTTCTAACCTCATGGTCTCACACATTGCGCCCAGACTGAAAATGAAAGTTTCATTTTTGGTCCTGACGCGACGTGCGAGACATGGTGGATTCTAATGCTAAATTTTATAGTTTCTAAGCATGTTTCTAGTAATGTAACATACCAATTCTAGCTAATTCCTAGCTTAAAATTCGAATTACCATTTTAAGGTGTTTGGGGCTCAATGTCTCCTGCGTTAAGCCCATCCAAGAAAAAATGAGATTTTCATTATCTCTCTCGGCGCGACGTGTGAGACCATCCTACCTTTTGAAGGTTTGGCTCACTTGATTTTTATCTTTTATGTTTCCATTCTTAGCGGTTACTAGCTTAGCATATACTACAAAAATGAGAAATTGTTTTTTCCCATGTTTCGAGGTTTGAAGATCCTATCAAGTTAGTACTACTGGGAGCATGGTCAGTGCTTTGCTCTTGGTCTCCAAGAACATTGCTCTGAGACCACTGTGACATCCCCTACTCATATACGGTGCACTCACCGTACACAAACAGGAGTTCATCTCCCATACCAGCTCCATCTTGTCTGGGGCCCACCGTGACACCGCAACCTTGATGAGTTCTAGTGGGAAGAATGAAGGGGTCATTTTACCCTGTCTCCCTTCAGGGCCTACCTAGCTGCAGAAGCGTAAACATACATGTCAGTATACAACAACATCGTCACACAGCCATCTCGAAGGATGGCCCCACATATCTGCATAGGCAGAGATCAGCACATCACATGGGAAATCCTACCCAAGGCTCAGACTCAAGGGGATGAGTGACGGCTTGGGTCTCCAGAGTTCATTGTAGGCGTAATCATGACAATGGATTGGGCTGGCATAAGAACATGGCATTGGGTTGTCCACTCCATCCGCCCCTCCCATTGCACACTGCTTTGAGTAGTAGGTGAAAAGTGTTGGGACTGGATCGTAGCCCCACCGGATGCATAGCCAAAGGGCTATTCTGGGTTGCATCTCCCGGTTCCGATGGGGGGCAGGTAGGGATCTCTCCCTCCTCGAGATCTACATGTTGACTCAAGGTGACTAGAGGGCCTTTGCCCTTATTCGACTTGAACCCACTGGAGAGTGATGCATCACTCCACGGGTGTCGAGCCCATGCCTTGCCCACACGCGTTGGCAAGCCATTAGACCTAGTCTACAATGATCCCGGTAGACTTTACACACCGAGGGATCGTTCAAGAGTCGAGAACACGAACCTCCTTGTAAGCCGGTCCCCCCTTCACCCACAACCGGGTGTGGCTCTTGTACACAGGCCGAATCTACAGTGTGCTAGAGAGGCTAACTAGGAGCATCACTACAATTTTTAGGGTCTCTACCCCCCTTCCCAATACAATAAGTTCAGAGATGCATCATCCATATACATCTGGAAGAAGAACTAAAGAACTAGATCTAATCTATATCATAGAGTTAGGTTCTTTAGTTAGAGGTCGGTATCTAGAGATCTAGGCGACTGCTATGGACAATTTAATAGTCTAAACCTCATCGACTCAATGGCTGCAAGGCAGTTTAGGCTATTAAATTGACAAAATACCTGATCCGTGGCTCGCTCCTCCTCGTCTGATCTCGACCATCCTGAGAAGATGAAGCTAGGAAGGGACACTAATGAGTCAATTCGCTCAGACAGAGTCTGGGAGGCGGTTTTGACTCCTGGAGCAAGCAAAACAGAGCTCTAGAACCCTATGAACGAAAATGGCAAGTTAGGGTTTCCTCCTACCTAAATAGACAAGGGTTTAGGGCTAGGGTTTCCAATTATCCCCTTAGGCATGTGGGATAATTGGGTATGGCCCACTTGCCTTTAATGGCTAGGTATGGAAAAGTGTGCACCTTGATAAATGTGCACATTGGAAAATGTGCACATTAATAAATGCACATACCTTGCAAGTTGCCCCCTAGGGTGCTCCCTGCTTGGCTACACGTCGGCGTACACGTCAGTCGGGGTGGCGTGTACGCGTGATGAGGCAGTATAGTATACATCCTGGGACCGTATACTGTACTGGAATGTCACATTCTCCCCACCTTGAAATGATGTTGTCCGCAGCATCGTGGGTCTCCCCACCTTGGGATCTTCTTAATTTGCAATCAACTTGATGCATCCAATATACTAATATCATACTTATATATTTATTAATAGTACCCTAAGGTAATATTCTTAAAACATTATCACGTCGTTACATTATCAAATAACTTATCAATTCGTTAAACAATATACTTATTATGTTAGTTTATCAAAATTTTAACAGTTTTCATATACAATTATCGTTCGAGGTACTCTTCGTTCCTTGCAACACATCCTAACAAAATTTGTGTTGCAAGTCTTCGTAGCTCGACCTCCTTGCCCTTCGGAGCGCTCTATTGGCCTGCAGGTCGACACTACGTTAGTACCATTTAATTATTAATAAAATTTTGGTTATATGGTGACCACCCCACCTATCTACATGAATGCATGGCTAATCTCCCGGCGTAGGAAGAGGATGATTCTTCCATCGTAGCCGAGGAGACAACGCCCTATCATGCCTATATGCCGCTCATGCCCTACACCTTTAGTTGCCCAGCGTGGAGGATGGGGTCCTTCCCGTATATGGGGCGTGAAGGACCAATTCCTCCTATCAAAGCATATATGGGGCTAGAGGTGCTTTTCCTATCAATGCATTCCTGAATGACCTCTTATCTCTCGAGGTCGTCTACTCCCGTGGAACGGAAGTAGACTTTTTAATCTACTTCTAACTAAGCCAAACGGCACCGCGGTCATGCCTACAATGATATTACACCACGTCCTAGAGATCACGTAGCGGTCTCATCATCGGTAACAATGCATGCAACCCATACCTAGCATAGGTTGCATGCGTAGATTAATCTTAACTATACAAGGATTTAATCTACACACAAATCGACATCGAGCCGATTTCTTGGAGATGACCTTGCCGTCCCATTGCTCCATGAAGCTGCAGATGGTCTTGCTTTAATAGATCCTTCTTAAGTACCCCGTCGGCGTCTTCCAAACAAGTGTTTCCCTTGACCAAATATTGGAGAAACTCGATCTCCTTGTTTTCTTGAAGGCTTTATCAAGAATCAACTCACGGAACTATTTCTAATTTGCTCTTACGTCATTTCCAACAACGTTTGAGTGTCAAGACTTAAATGCGGATTTGGAGTATGCTTCTTCAACAAACTCACGTGGAAGACTTTATGAATCTTTAGGTGTCTTTGGCAAGTCTAACTTGTAGGATTGGTTACCTACTCTACGGACTATTAGAAAGGTCCGCCCACCTTGGAGCAAGCTTCTTACAATTTCCGATCGCGAGACTTCGCCGCTTCACTTTGATCTTGAGCCATCGTCGTAGCCAACTTGGAACTCTCATTCGTCTAGATGCTTGTCGGCGATGCTCTTTGTCGACTCCTTGCTGCTAGAAAATATCCTCGAACTTCTTCCACCGGAGCTGCTTTGCATGTGCCCAACATCCGGCTTGAAACTTCTACTTTTGACACGGGATTGTGCCAAGCTAGGGTTAGGCATTGGTAGCCGTAGTTGATCATAAACGGCGATATTTGCGATGATTCCTGCTTGGTGCTATATACGCAAACTCCACCAAGTGAATAAATTCTTCCCACATACCTTGCTTGTTCTAGACATAGTTTCGTAACATATCCTCCAAAATCCTGTTGGTCCACTCCGTCTGCCCATCCGTCTGAGGATGATAGGCCGTGCTCATGGATAGCTTCGTCTGAATCGTCGCAAAGAGATCTTGCCAAAAGGCACTCATAAACTTCGGATCTCTGTCGGAGATGATCTCCTTCGGCATGCCATGGAGCCTGAAGATTTCTTTGGTGAAGAGCTTCGCTGTATCCATAGCCGTGTCTGTGGTCCTGCAAGGCACAGAATGTGCCATCTTCGACAACTTGTCGACCACTACCATCAAGGCGTCCTTTCCTCTTACGGTCCTTGGGAGCCCTGTTATGAAGTCCATGCTGATGACCTCCCACTTAGCGTTCGGCACCGCTAATGGTTCCAATGCTCCTGGAATTCGAAGTTGCTCTGTCTTCGTCTGCTGATATAGCTGACACTCTTTGATGAAGCGAGCTACTTGCTTCTTCATTCCTGGCCAATAATAGCTGCTGCGCACTTTGAAATACGTCTTCATAAATCCTGCATGGCTAGCTATTGGGCTGTTGTGTGTGTCGTGGAGAATCAACTTCCTTACACCCGATGATTCTGGCACACACAACTTATTCTTGTGGTACAAGAGATTACCTTCCTTCTTAAAAATTTTGAAGGTTTCTCTCTCCTTATCTGTTCTTGCTTCCCTGCATAAGCTTGCCCATACTTCCTTGAAGTCCACATCCATTGGCAAGGATTCTTCAATCTTCTTCCCGAAGTCGCTGGAGAGCGTCGAAATTGCATTGCAATGCACTCTAGTTGTCAGGGGATGCCTTGAAAGCGCATCCGCTACCACGTTGAGCTTCCCCGGCTTGTAGACTATATCAAAGTCATACCCTTCGAGGAACTCCATCCACCCCATTTGCCTCGAGGTTGAGATGTGGTTGCGTGAATACATCTTGGAGGCTCGATGATGCGTATCCAATTGGAACTTCCTTCCCAAGAGATAGTGCCTCCAAATTCTTAATGCCCACGACAACCGCAAGCAATTCTTGATCATGGGAGGGTGGCGGCGTTTGGCGTCGTTCATCTTCACGGAATCATACGGCTACAACACGCTCTTCCTAAGCCCACGTGAGCGTTGGCGCACTGTAGCTATCTTACTTGCATCCGCCGCCACAAGCTTGTCTTTTCTGGAGTCCGGGGCGGGGTCAAAGCGGGGGGCGGTTATCAAAGCTTCCTTCAACAATTCGAATCCCTTTTGGGCTTTCTTGTGCCAATGATCCGCCCAATCCTTCACCTTTTCCGCCCTCGTCAAGTTACATTAGCGGGGCCACTATCTTAGCAAAGTTCTTGACAAACTTTCTGTAGTACCCTGCTAGACCGAGAAAGTTTCTGACCTCATGGACATTCTTGATTGCCGCCCTTTGCACTCATTTGCTTCTATCTTGGCGGGATACCGAGAAATCCCATGGCGGCGAGATCACATGGCCGGGTATTCTACCATCTCTATTTCGGCGGTGGCGCCGACAACTTGGCGCATCGGCCCGGGTGCCTCCTTAACTTCTCAAGCACTCTCCTTAGGTGTTGTACATGCTCTTCAAGGGATCTGCTATAGACCAAAATGTCGTCAAAGAATACTATCACAAAAGTATCCAAGAACTCCCTGAAGATGTCGTTCATGAGCCTCATGAATGTTGCTGGGGCATTTGATAATCCAAATGGCATTACTGTGAACTCGTAATGCCCATACCTGGTCCTGAAAGCCGTTTTGTGGACGTCTTCTTCCTTGATCCTGATCTGATGGTACCCCGACCTCAGGTCTATCTTGGAGAAGAGCTTCGCCCCTTGGAGCTGATCCATCAAGTCATCCGATCTGGGGAGCGCATACTTGTTCTTGATGGTGTGCTTGTTCAACTGCCTATAGTCTATGCACATCCTCAAGCTGCCATCTTTTTTCTTTACAAAAAGAATGGGTGCCCCAAATGGTGAGACACTAGGTCTAATAAAGCCTAGGTCGAGCAACAACTCACGAATTGCTTCTTTAGCTCTGGCCTCGGTTCTGCCGCCATCATCGTATGGAGCCTTGCTTGTCGCCTTGGTTCAGGCCGAGTGCTATCTCGCACTCAACTCCTCTGTAAGGAGGGCTTTCGATCTCATCAGGAAAAGAGATCGTGGAACTCGCGGATCGGCTTAGCTATCCGTTTTGGGCAATTTGGTCGAGCACCTTGTCTTCCTTGCTTTCTTCTAATTCGGGCTCTTCGATCTCGAGTTTGAAGATGTATGCTACCTGCTCGCTCTTTATGCACTTGAACAGCCTCTTACTAGACATACACTCTATGATGGGAATAACTTCTTTACTGTGATCTCTATGATCTTGCCGTTAGGGCGCCGGGTGGAGGGTCACCTTCCGGCTTTTCCACAATCAATGATATTTGGATTGGTCCAAGATACTCCATTCCTATGATCAGGTCATACTTCCCGATACCCATTACTTCTGCCCCCATCTGGATGTTAATCCCTGGCAAGTCGATGTCGAAGTTTATCCTCTTGCCTGCTGTTTGCCTTACTGCTCCGCTTGCTAAGATTACGGGCCTCGGCTTTGACTTCAATGGTTTCAACTTCAACATCTCAACCATTCTTGGGGATGCAAAATTATGGCTACTTCCTGAATCTATGAGGACTATGAAAGACTTGGCCTTGGCCTTCCCTACTGTGGAAATTACCTTATACTGATTCTCTGCTTGTTCTGTATCTATGGCTGCAAAAATGTGACACTCACCCTGGATATAGTCGCGTCTTTGCCTCACCACCTCATCAGGGACGGAGTGTCCCATTCACCCAACTCATGAAGGCCAAGCTCATGGCGAAAAGGGCAGTTCCGTGGCACATCGACCTGGAAGCACCTGAAGCAAAGTTTGTTTCTCTATGCACTCCTGCCTCTTTTCCTTGGGCATTGCACGCAAAAGGACCGCACCGCCTTTGGAGTAGTTTGACCCTTCCCGCTTGTCCTTGAAGGACACATGCTTCTCTCCTGCTTTGCTTCCCCGATTGCCACTATATGGGGCTCTAAATTTGGACCTGGTTTTGGCTGCTCTAGGGCTATAACTCCCCCACGCCCTTGCCTTTATCCCGGAAATATCTGGCGCTATGGCCGCTATTACGAGGCCCCGTTCCTTGCAAGCTTATTGCCTTGGATTCTCTTGTCTTAGGGTTTATTGCCCTTACAAGCTTCACCGGATCTCATCATTCAATCCTTCAATATAGCTCTCCTTTGCATGTTTTCACTCAACTTTGGCACATCTGACCTTAGTCTCATGAATTCCTCAGGTATATTTACGCGATTTGTTGCCTTTGCGTAACTGTGTATAAGCTGGCGCATCATGTTGGACTTGTGTTGTGGTACATAATGGCGCTTTGAAAGCCTTTGCAAACTTCTTAAACTTTTGTAAGCATCCCTGCTTTCGGGGCCATGTGCCTTGGCATAGCCCTTCCACGGATCGTCTTTGCACCTTTAAGGTTAATTTGTTGCCACCCTTGCCCTTGTCCTTGTCCTTCATGCTATAGGCATTGCCATACTTCGCTCATCTCATCTAGTCATGCCTCTGCTTCCATGCCGGACCTATTATCTCCCGAGAACTAGTGCAGCTTTCTTGCTTTCCATACGTTGCTGAGTGCTGAATCCACCTTCTTCTGGTAATCTGAGGTTCTCGTGTCCTTGTTTTTGCCGTCTCTTCGGTCCTGGTCCTCCTCTTCCTCTTCCTCGGAGTCGGAGTCTGAATTTGAGCTTGAGCTGGAGGATTCCGTGCTGGGGGACCTCCTTCTCTTGCTCCTCTTCTTGTCCTTGCTCTTCCTCCGAGGTGGAGCTTCCGGCAGTTGCATATTGCTGTTTGGGGCAGCTTCTGATTGGGCCGCTAAGAGAGCCTTTATCTGCTCGAGGTCCGTTCTCATCTGCGACATTTCCTCCTCCGGGGTCATGGCCCCAAATGCTTCATACAGGCTCCTTGCCGGGGGTGGCCTGGGCGGAGTCTGTTCTTCCATATGATCTCGCCGTCGTCGTCCTCCTGAACCTGGACCTCTAGCTGCATATACAAGTAGATCATGGCCTTACGGTTAGCTTTATTTGTTCTATTGCCTTATATGTGTTTGTTGGTACAGTTGTGGAACAAAATACGTCAACAAAACATTTAAAGCGCGAAAGGAATTATACTTATATTATATAATATCTTAATACAAAAGCCTCCGGGATCAAGAGTTTAACTATTCTTGAAATCGCCGGTAGGATGGGTTATCTTCAAGGAACTTCTTCACTTGGGCCATTCCTACCGAACGTCCCAAGTTCCTGAAGACGTTTGTTGATGACCCGCCCTGCAAGGCTGTCACCAACTCTTCCACTCTTTGGTCGGAGGTGTAGGCCGCGGTTACTGCTAATCTTCCCTGCCGTCGATGGGGCACGGCGAAGTTGAAAAGGTCCAGTGCCATCGCTCTCTTGACTAGGACAGCATAGTCGACGTTTGTAGCTATTTGAGCATGCCTGCCGAAGCCAGAGAGTGCAATGAGCATGAACACTCCTTCTTCACCCGGGGACTGAATTTGCGGTGTATCACCGCTATTCTCCCATCTAGCAGCAGGGGAAGGTAGTACCTCAGCGACCTGTTGTCATTGTGCGTTGCTGACGACTCTCCTCCCGCTTGGCCTCCCGCTCTATGCCTTCCGGCATATTCGTCGACCTCTACCTTAGTCATTTCCTGGTAGTCTCTTATTGTCGAGTCGACCCGCCTGATGTCGATCCCTGCTCCTCTTGCTGGAGGTGGCGTCAAGGAGCTTGGCATCAAGATGCTCGTGGTCTTGCCGCGGATCCCCATCCACTCCTAGATGGCCAGGAACTCCTCCTCCGATGGCAGTTCTCGAGCTTCCATTGCTTGCCTTATGTGGTGTAGGCCTGGATGTCCGAAGTTGACTCCCCTGTAAAGCACAATTTCATTAATTTTGGACAAAACTTGAATTCGTGGACTTTTCATCAATGACTATTTTCTCGACCGAACATACATCCCTAGCAAGTGTTGCATATGCTTCGGCAACAAGCACATGAATCTTGAGTTTGACAATGTTGGGTGGCTTCTTCTGATTGGAAGGAGTCCAAGTGTGTCGATAGTGTCTATCTCAAGAGCGGTCTTCGTCCAACAATTGACATAACCATCATCACCATCACAGATGTATCCCTCTATGAATCACTTCCATCTAGAACCTTAACAATGACGTAAGAAACATGTTTATTGAAGATATGAAAGATATGGAAGAAACACATCACATGCGTTACTCATCCATGAAGGTCTTACCATGTGTCCGCCAAACAAACAGCGAGAATAGATAGCGTCAAACTCGATGAAAGTGCCCTCATGTCGCTAAGTCAAGAGCCAAAGATGACACATATGGCTTTGGCATTATAGTAGTCCACATATAATGAAATAGGCGGGGAACCCTTCAGTGAAGGGTCTTCATCCTAGAAATTGGTCACACACAACATGAATTAAAGTACACGGTTAATGGTGTTGGCGGATTACTATCTTCTACCCACCTTTGTTTGGGGTTCGAGTGTGCTGGTTCATCTTCTGTATTATTCACGTCATTGCAGCCATTAGCCTCTCCTAGACGCAAAACACCATCGTAAAACATTGAAAAATGTATCATTTTTGGGCATAAATTAAGCAGGGCCTAAATAGGGTACCTTGCAAATTGGGCGATACCCTATTTGGGCACCTGGTTAATTTGACCAATTGAGGGCAAAAAAAAAGGGTCTCGTAAATTGGGCTCGATTTAGAGAGCCCAAAAGCCACCCATTGTTTGAAGCCCACAAATTGGGCCCGCCCAATTTGAGGATATTTTTTGCCTCTCATGCATAGCGGTGCCCAATTTGGAGGCTAAATAGGGCGCGCCCCATTCAATTGCTCCAAACTTAGTGCCCCCTATTTGAGCACAATCGTGGGCCCCCGGCACATTATACAAGAAAAAACTAGGACTTCTCATACAACATGCTTAACTCGACCTACTCATTGACAAGCACCAAAACTAACTATGTGATTTTAACAACAAAAGATCATACCTCATCTTGAAGCCTAAGGGTGTGTCCCATCTCCTTATCATCAGTATGGCAATGCATGCTGCAATACTCAAACCCTACCACAACTAGGTTTATGATTTCAACAATAAAAGCTCCTACCTCATCTTGAAGCATAAGGGCTTGTCTCACACCTTATCATTAGCATGGCAATGCATGATGCAATACTCAACCAAGACAAACATTGGTACTTAGAATTGCTTTTGGTCAAAGGAGATCAATGCTCCATTACGCATTAAAATCAAAGTAAAAAATACTCTAGAATTGCAATAAAACTACAACCTTGAAATACAAACAACAAAAATAAAAAAGACATTACACTAGTGCATCATATATGCTAATATAAAGTCAAAACTTACCTTCCCAGAAAGCACCTGGTCAAGAGCGGAAAGGGTGGATGGCAAGACGCTTGGAATATGGATAGGAACAACTTTTGGGAATATTGAGTTGAGGGGGGAAATTCAAATTTGAATTTTGAACTTCAGATAGGAAGAGCTTTTGGGAATATTGAGTTGAGGGGGGAAATTCAAATTTGAATTTTGAATTTCAGCATTCACGTGAATGGTCCACGTGGACTTTATTTTGAATTTGAAATGGTCATGAAAAGGGGGTTTATATTGTGACACATTATGGGCCCACCATATACGCCCTGGACCTTTCATTATGAGCATGCCACTTGACATTCACCTGTGTATCCTATGGCATGCCCTTTTTAAAAGGTCGTTTGTCTGTGTTCTTATCTGTTCGTGCCGAAGATCAAGCCCGATTCTTGATTAGGGATCAAACATCTTACTTGAAGGTCATAGCCATCTCTGTGGATCCCGGCGCCCTATTTTTATGGAAAATCGCCCTCAAAAAGGAGGAAAAGGTAGGCCTCGATTAATTTGCTGTTTTGTTTACCTTTTATATTATTTTTACGTCTTCTTAGAACGCCATCTTTTCTTAGATGCAAGCTCTTGCATGTCTACCGCTAGAAGCTTCAAGCGCTTGGTCTTCTTTTACGGTGATAACCTTTCTTCTTTTCTTATATCTCTTCATTGCCCTCCTATAGCGCTTGCCTTATCATTAGCTTGGCGCTGCTTGGGTTTATAGACCCCCTTGCATGTCGACATCCCTACCCCCCCCTCCCCTTTACATGCCGTAAAGCCCGCCGGACATCACACGGGGGTGCAAATTGGGCCGAGCCCAATTCAGCACCCCACCTTGCACGCATACTTGCCTGCCCTAGACATCACAGGGGTGAAAATTAGGTGCCCAATTTAACACCCCACGGCATGCATCTTTGCCCGGAACATCACAGGGGGTGCAAATTGGGCGTCCCATGTTAACACCTGCACATATTGCCACCCCGACCATCACACGGGGTGCAAATTTGGCCCGGTAGCCCAATTCAGCACCCCACCTTGCACACTATCTTTGCCGGCCATCACGGGGGGTGCAAATTTGGCCCGGCGCCCAATTCGGCACCCACCTTGCACGCATACTACCACCGCGGACATCACCTAGGGGGTGCAAATTGGTAGCATGGTGGCACCCACCTTGCTACATCGCCCACACCGACCATCACAGGGGTGCAAATTTGGCGGAGCCCGATTACAACACCCCACCTTGCACGCTTGCCGCCTGCTGGAACATCACCTAGGGGGAGCAAATTGGGCGCCCTATTTGGCACCCACCTTCATATCTTGCCCTGCCGGACATCACCTGGGGGTGCCAAATTGGGCGGCAAATTGGGCTGGGCACCCTACGTGGCATGCATACTGCCCTCCATGACCCTTCTATTGAACATTAAAAGGATGGTATTATGTTAAATATATTAAAAGTGATTAAAAGTGAGAGGAGGATACCATATTAGGTAGAAGATTTGATACATGTGAATGATAATAAATAAACTAAAAGAAAGGTGATTGAAGCTCATATGAGCCGTATAACATCATCATCTCCTATCTGAAATCTTGTCCTATCTAAAATCGCCTTGTCCTATCTGAAATCGGGCGACCGCCTGATTTGAAGCCCTTAACAACTAATCCTTAATTTTTTGGGCCTCTTTGTCTTCTCTTGTAATCCAAATCCGGCGACCGCCCCGATTTGAAGGCCCATAACTTAACAAAAACAACTTATATGGGCAATATTTCCTTTGGAACTGGCCATGGAAGGGGATTAGTCTCTGCGAAGCCAGCATTGCTGCACCTGGATATTTTTTTAAGCAAAAGCAGCAAAACTTCGATTTAGTAGGGGATGCAAATGCAGCAAGAATCGTTCTAGCAAATGCAGGGGATGCAAATGCAACAAGAATCATTCCAGCAAATGCAGGGCAAACTTCGATGAAGCCGGGGATGCAAATCGACAAGAATCATTCCAAAGAAGAAACCCCGACAAAGAAGGCTCTGCCCGCTCAATCCGACCCTGCACATCCATCCCTGTTCTATCGAAAATCACGAACCCTTCCTGCTTTCTTTCTCCTGCAAGCATTCCCACCGCCATAGCTTCGTTGCTTGAAACGCGCCAAGCATCCCGCCATAGCTCGCAAGCAAGCCCCTACCATAACCACCACAAAATTGCCTACAAGCATCCCCTGCCATAGAATAGTCTCTGCCATACCTGAAGCGCTATGCTCTTTGAAGTTGCAAGGCGTTGGAGCATGACGCCATGGTTGGCGGAAATAAAATAAAGGCGAAGCTGCAAATGAAGGTGTATTCGGCTGCAAATCCATCGTAAACGGTTCGTCTGCCCATTTGCAAATCATATCCACCTTCTCTATTTCGTTCAGCCATCCGCCAAGCCAGAAGAGAAGAGAAGGGAATGAAGAAGATGAAGGACGAAGAGAATGAAGGACGAAGGAGGCAGAGAAGATTATTGTCCTGTTAATTGTTACTTGTTTTGAGTATTGTTAAATTATATAAATAAGCAATAACATATTGGCTTGTTGGCTTGAGTCTGAAATCAAGTAGTGACATTTAGGGGTCTCCTTTCTTTTTGTTAGAGTTTTATATTTTCATTAGATATCATTGATCTAGGTTCTTTCACCAACCAAAATTCATGGGAAATAAAAACTTACACCTTGAAAATATAATATTTTCAAAACACAATATTATAACTATGTATATGTCAAATCACCACCTCCCAGGGCAAATTGGGCGCCCGCCTAGTTTGTTTCAATTGGGAATTTTTGCGGGCCATTGTGGTGACCACCCCTTAGGACAACTTGGGCGCCCGCCCAGTTGGGGGACACCTTTGTCATGCAAGTCACCTGCATCAACCATTTCGCCTTCCCCAAGGATTCATTTCCCCAAGGATTCATTGATGGGAAATCGTTTCGCCTTAACCCAAGGAATCTAACATGGTCATTCGTCACCCCAAACCACAATTAAAGCACATTTTCTGAGGTCAAACCTTCATTTTTCGGTGCAGAAAACGCCATATTAGACGCACTATTGACCATTTGAGATATTTGTGGACTTGCGAGAAGTCCAAAATTAATGAAATTGTGCTTTGTATAGGTGTCGGCTTCCCTCACCTGAAGCGGGAAGTCTGAGACTCCTCGGACGATGAAGTCAAGAATGCGGTTCCAGTGGTTGGTGCGGCAACTCATCAAGCAGACTCCCTCTCCCCGCATTCGAGATTCGGATGTCGAGGAGGAGCGATCTCCTCTCGTCGATGATGATCGGGGCTAGGCTTGTGATGCCCAGCCCAAGTGGGGAGGCGACTCAGGGTCTGTAGGGCCCATTTCGGTTGGCTAGCTCCTCTTACGCTTGCCGTAGTTCTTCTTCCGAAGTCGAGCTCCCGTGTACTCTTCCTCGTCTGATTCTTCATCTTCTGCTCTTCCTTCTTGCTCTTGGTGGTACTGCAAAAGCATAATACGCTCTGCTAAGCTGCAGTTTCTATGGGGTCCACCTCCATGGGAGGAATAGAGGTTGCCCCCATTGGGTTTTCGGCACGGTGGGAAAGGAAGATGGCTAAGGCGGCGGTGTAAGAAAAATACTTGGTCCTGTCAACTGTCAGGACCATGTAATCCGACAACCTCTGTGCCTTGTTGGTCAAGTATTTGGCGATGTTCAGAACATCACCCAAGGCTGCTTGAAAGGATGGGTGGGGAACAAAATAGCCTATGCAAGGGGTTAGCTGCACTAGGGAGGGTCCTACCCTAGCTTGGAACTCGGCTAAAACTTGCCTATATGCCGGGGTTGCGTGCAGAGTCGCCTGGACATCTATCTCTTTCCTAAAGACTCGGAAGATGTCATTGACATCGGCCTCGGCAGCATGAGCACTGGCGCTGTACCATCGCCTGAAGTCAGCAGTAGCCATGGATCCGGGGAAGATGAGACTAATAAACAGATGCAGAAGCGCTTCAAGGAGCTGGAAGATCGCCTAAACAGTCAAGAGCAAACTTGTAGGGTGCTAAGTGAGAAATGGGGACCTATTTATAGAAAAGTGAAAAACCCTAATTTTTGTGCGACCTAGAAATTTACTGGGGTTGGGCAATTCTGACCTATTAGGAGGTCCAAATGAGAATTTGAACACTACTTTTAGGGTTTAAGCATGCTAAGATCAGCTAATGAACCTATTGCAACAAACTGGAGGTCATTTGGATATGGCATGGTTTTTCATTTACTGCCCTGGCGCGACGTGTGAGACATTGACTCTAATTGGGTTAAACTTGTCCAACTTGGTGATGTAAGGGTCTAATTCTACTGGACTCATCGAGTTAGGCAGAATTGACCCCTTGTTTAGTCAATTTGGAGCAGTTTTGGGCAGTTTTGGGGCATGGTCTCACACGTTGCGCCCAGCCCGAAAATGAAAAGTTCATTTTCTGTCCTGGCGCGACGTGCGAGACATCGTCTCAAATTTGCTCAAAATGTCCATTTTAACTAAAACAAAAGCTAAAACTTACTAACTCAACTTAGTTAAACAGATTTGACATGTTACTTCGTCAAAAACTTTTTATATTAACAAAAATTTTCTATTATTTACAAAATTTTAAGGGCGCTCTCCCTTGATGCGGCTAGCAAGATGCATGTCTTGCCTCATGAGTGTGACCCTTTCGCATGAACCAGGCAGCTGTCGAATCTTCAAAATGTTGCACTAGTTTTTTGCTCACGCTCTTGGAGGGCCAAAGAACATCTCGCTTGGCCACACTCATATCCGTGTTGTACTCCGGGATGACCTCTCCGGACTAGGCGGCTTAAACCATGCACCTGGATCAAACCTTCTGGCTACTGAAGTGCCCGGATTTCCTTGTGGCTCTCCTCTCGGTCTCCTTCCCCTGCCCGGTCCTCTTCTTCCCCGGGTGGTCTAGGAGGCTTGGGCTTCTCGTGGTGGTGGCCGGAGTTTGGCTCTTTGTCGGTGTCCCACCGATGGTCCTCACTGCGCTCTCGGGTAATACGGCGTTGTATGCCTCCCACTTCACCATGAAGGCGTTGTGCTCCCTTAGCTTCTTCTGATAGACCTTGACGGGGTCTATCACGTACGCCTCTCGAGCTGGCCGCGGTGCTTTGGCTCGGTCCCACGTCAGGTATGGTGGGGGGCTTGTGCGCCGCGGGCTGCTCCCGTCGGAATTGCCCGCCTCTCGGTGGGGATCTTGCCGCTCATCGGGTGGGGGGTTTGGAGAGCTTGCCCTTACGTGTTAGGGGCGTAATCTTCATCGGAATCGCGTCGGAGGAGGGTGGGGGACTGGTCAGCTGATGGTTCATTGATGACTAAACCCTTTTGCAAGCAGCACACTTGCGACTCTTCTTTTGCCCACCTTCCGTTGCCCTTTGCCTTACCGCCTTCTTCTTCTTCGGTACGTGTTGACTCCTCTGTTCCCTCTTTCTCTTCTTTTCTCGGCTGGCTCTTTTGGCTTCATACTTCTTGATAGCGCGCGAGGTCTTCTTCCTCGGTGGGTCGGGCCTCAAAATCCCTCTACACATTTCCTCTCGCTCCGTGACCTCCTTCTCGAGATCAAGCTTCGAGCTCCTCTTCCAAGATGGGCTTTAAATTCATACATTGCCTCTGTTCTTCCTTCTCTTACGCCGCCCAGATCTTGTTCTTCTTTTTCTTTCTTCATTTCCTCCTCGGTTAGATCTTCTTCCTCTTTCTTCTTCCTCATCTCCTGCGTCCACCTCTTGAGGATCTTTACGCATCATGGCGTCGCTTGCTCTTAGCCTATGACCTCCATTTCCAGCGTCGGTGTGCATCCTCCTCACCCTGTCCCACCCCTTGTTGGTCATTGATGTTCTTTGGGGTGCTACACGACAACTCTCCTCGCTTGTCGAAGGTTGACCTCTTTGCTGAGCGTACTTATTTGCCGAAGCATGTCTTGGGTTAGGGCGCTGAGAGAAGTAACACTGAGGAACTCTAGCGATTTGCTTCGTCCAGGCCATATTTGACGGATCGTCGATCGGATGTCGGTGCCGAAAAATCGCCTTGGCAAAGGGGAGCGATTTTCTAAGGAAGAACGTGGAAATGAGGGGGGGTCCTAGGTCTATTTATAGACGGGCCATTTTAGGTCAAATTTCAAACTACCCTTTTGGGTCACCTAAGACACCTAAAACTCCTAAATTTAAGCATTTCTAACCTCATGGTCTCACACATTGCGCCCAGACTGAAAATGAAAGTTTCATTTTTGGTCCTGACGCGACGTGCGAGACATGGTGGATTCTAATGCTAAATTTTATAGTTTCTAAGCATGTTTCTAGTAATGTAACATACCAATTCTAGCTAATTCCTAGCTTAAAATTCGAATTACCATTTTAAGGTGTTTGGGGCTCAATGTCTCACACGTTGCGCCCATCCCGAAAATGAGATTTTCATTATCTCTCCTGGCGCGACGTGTGAGACCATCCTACCTTTTGAAGGTTTGGCTCACTGATTTTTATCTTTTTATGTTTCCATTCACTTAACTGGTTACTAGCTTAGCATATACTACAAAAATGAGAAATTGTTTTTTCCCATGTTTCGAGGTTTGAAGATCCTATCAAGTTAGTACTACTGGGAGCATGGTCAGTGCTTTGCTCTTGGTCTCCAAGAACATTGCTCTGAGACCACTGTGACATCCCCTACTCATATACGGTGCACTCACCGTACACAAACAGGAGTTCATCTCCCATACCAGCTCCATACTGATACAGGGCCCTCCACGTGACACTGCAACCTTGATGAGTTCTAGTGGGAAGAATGAAGGGGTCATTTTACCCTGTCTCCCTTCAGGGCCTACCTAGCTGCAGAAGCGTAAACATACATGTCAGTATACAACAACATCGTCCACATGACCATCTCGAAGGATGGCCCCACATATCTGCAAGATAGACAGAGATCAAGACATCACATGGGGAAATCCTACCCAAGGCTCGGACTCAAGGGGATGCCCACGGCTTGGGTCTCGAGTTCATGCGCATGTAATCATGACAATGGATTGGGGCTGGCATAAGAACATGGCATTGGGTTGTCCACTCCATCCGCCCTCCCAGGCACACTTTGCGAGTAGGCTGAAAAGTGTTGGGACCTGACTGTAGCCCGCCGGATGCATAGCCAAAGGGACTATTCCTGGGTTGCATCTCCCGGCCCGATGGGGCAGGTAGGGGATCTCTCCCTCCAGAGATCTACATGCTGACTCAAGGTGACTAGAGGGCCATTGCCCTTATTCGACTTGAACCCACTGGAGAGTGATGCATCACTCCACGGTGTCGAGCCCATGCCTTGCCCACACGCAGCGGGGCAAGCCATTAGACCTAGTCTACAATGATCCCGGTAGACTTTACACACCAGGGATCGTTCAAGAGTCGAACACGAACCTCCTTGTAAGCCGTCCGCCCCTTCACCCACAACCAGGTGTGGCTCTTGTACATAGGCCGAATCTATTTGTAGCTAGAGAGGCTAACTAGGAGCATCACTACAAGCTTTAGGGTCTCTACCCCCCTTCCCAATACAATGAGTTCATAGAGATGCATCATCCATATACATCACAGAAGAACTAAAGAACTAGATCTAATCTATATCATAGAGTTAGGTTCTTTAGTTAGAGGCTGGTATCTAGAGATCTAGACGACGGCTATGGACAATTTAATAGTCTAAACCTACTGACTCAATGGCTGCAAGACAATCCTATATTATAATGTTATACCGTAATTCCTGGATTTGGATCCAGCCCTAGATCCGACGGCCACAAATGACCTGCCCAGATCAAAGGGTCAAAACGAAGCCCTTTTTTTTTAAATCTGTTCTATTTTTTCAATGGTCCAAACGAAGCCCTTTTATTTTAGGAAGCCTTTTTTTTCCATTACCCGGAGTGCAGCACGTCAACTCTTCTCACATTAGGGTTTTGCCCTAGGTTTTCCCACAGATTCAGATTCAAGAGGGCAGCACGTCGACTCTGGGTTTTGCTCTAGGATTTTCCATAGTTTCAGATTCAGATTCAAGATTGGATTCGTTTCGATGGCTCGGTTGCAGCGACTCAGCTTATGGAGCCTTGCCTCTTCACTCCATAGCTGTTGTCGGCCTATGGGGCCTTGCCTCTTCATTTCACAACGGTTGCAGTCATCTGATTCAAAGAGGGATACTTTATGTAAAAGTATCTACTCAACAACATTCGAGGTCGCCATGCCTTTATTCATAGTTTCATATGTCTCAAATCCAACCTAAGACATCCCCATCTCAGATCGGGCAGTATTTTTCTTGAGGCACTGGCTATGGCGAGTTTGACTCACCATGCATTATTTAATCATTATATATTAGAAGAAATTCTCTCCGCATCAATTCTTGGATTTGTTAGGGCTACATGACCGAGATATAGGTAGAGGTCCTTCACAAGATTAATTATGCTCTAATCTGCTTGCAATTTTGTTGTCCAACACGTTTGTTTCTTGCAGGTCTTGGTAAGTGCGATTTGATATACCCAAGTGATAATAATCATCCGCAAATAAGATAATAGCTCTTTGATACCCAAGAGCAGATTATCATCTGCACTGCTACAATCTACTCTACTGAAGCAAAAAAGGATCTATCTTTGTCATTTTACCCTTAAGCAATAGCATCTCATTAGTACCGCGTATGCGACCGCGGTTGAAAACGATCTGAAAGTTGTCAAGACCATGATGGGATAATGGCAGCGGGGGTTCTGATATGAAAAAATATAGAGCTCTTCTTCCAAAATGTGTGTTTTCAATTGTTGTTTTTCTTATTCACTGCAATTCTGATGCGATATTGCTATGTAGTTTGAGATTGATTTGATTCGAATAACACAATTTCTGTGATGTAGCAGTGTGGCACTGGATCAAGAAAAGAATACAAGTCTACGGTTGTGAAGGATTGCTAGCCAGTCTACCTGGGTTTCACTCCAAATGATGTAAGGTATTAGGAACTATAGCCATTTCGAGGTTGGAGAAAACTCCAAGAGGTTTGACTGGTTCCATCCATTGCATCCTGCATCCTTGCTCTCTTCCATCAGATGATCAAGCAAAACATTCTCAACACAAGGGCACTTTTTTAACCCAGGATCGTGAATCAGTGCTTTATGATGTAAAAGGTGGGTTGAGGGTTATTGATTTATGTGGGATCTGTTTGTGTTGTAGTTAAACATTTGGTGGAATGTTTGATCTGTAAGAAGGAACAAAAAAATGGGCAGGCCCTTCATCCCTGTTGTTCCAGCTAATAGTCTTCCCAATGCTGAAGTAGTAGAACCCAATGCTTTCTAGAGATTTTACTAGATTTGCGAAAGGAGGAGCAGAGTTGACCTTTGTTCGATCCATCCCCTTTATTATTTTCCCATCACATGCTACTTTCTTAAAGCATGAACTCAAAACAATAGATTGATTTTCATATCCATTTTTTATCTTGGAGTCTCAAACTATAAGCAGCCCACGCAGAGTCACGGATCAGTAAATGCTAAAGGATGTGAGGGTAATCGATGTTTGATAAATAGGGCTATGAAGCAAGAACGTCTTCGGTCCCATTTTCCTACTAAAATGTTTTAATTGTTGCAGTTAGACTTTGCTGGACATTGGCCTAACTATGCAAGGTGCAAGGTTCGTGATTGCGAATATCTTTTCAACCTTTTATTATTGCTCTAATTGGACATTTCACAAAAGTAGCTCAGTGAGATACTCTTAAGCAGATCCTCTGTAAAGTAGACTATTGAGATATTTTGGGTACTAGATACTTGCCATTGTATTTGGAGGCAAAATACTATAATGCCAATTGCATAAGATATGATTTAGGCATGATGAAGATGTGTTGTTCTGAAAGAACATTGAGTTCAATAGCTATTAGAAAATAAAATCGGTGTTGATAAACAGTTTGATGGCTCTCTATCTCATAGCATAGACAATCGTCATGTCTGAGATGCTTGACAAAGTGACATAATTCATGTAATAACGAGATACAATGGTTCTTGGATGGCATAAATGTTGGTACTCTTTTAGTAAGAACTCAAAAGCTTTAAATACTTCTGACAAAATGGCTTCTATGCCAATGTTTTACAAATGTTTTGAAAAATCTTATGGTGTACACTATTATCTATGGTCAATGTTAGTGGCATACAATTGGATATAAATTTGCAAGTATATAGATGAAAACTCAAAGTGCAAGATTAGCATTGGCATACTACAACGTAGGTTTTTGAAAAATATCTATTTGCCATGCCTTCAATGTTATATTTGTATAGTCCATCCTATGCTCATATAATTCATGGTTAGATTTGTATAGTCCATCCTATGCTCATATAATTCATGGTTAGATATGCTCGGCATTTGTCCATTTGGTTTTGTCCACATAAGTTATGGCGTACATGATGTTGTCATTTGGATTACAGGTTCTAACAAATGTTTTGAATAATTGTACCTCATCTTATATCATAAATGGGGTCTTATATCATACAAAACCTTTATAATGTTATATGCGAAAGCTTAAAGCGCAATATGTGACGTTTTAGGTTTTTGATTTTCGCCTAGCCTTGGAAGTTGTATTCAAGGCTCATTCCCACTATAAGTGTTCCACATGATGCATGGCATTTTTTAATTACACCACTACATAACACGATGTTTTTCTTAAAATAATCTTTAGATCCTTTTCTTGAAGTAGAGATATCTTAATATGTACGAAATCAAATTTAAAAAAAAAACAACAATGTCCAACCTTATGCCCCAGCAGCAAACGGTAAGTACTTTTTCTATCTCATATTAGTGTCATGTCCTAATGGATCTTCATTTGTCCCTTTCATGTTAGAGTGCTTGGTTTGGAAATATGTGTTGTCAGAAAGTATTTGTCGACATCAGAGTTTTAGAACCATTGATGCAGACATTGAAGTGGAAACATTTACAGGTTTCCGGCTTATGCCCAGCAACGCTGGGCACCGTAACTAGTTTAGGCTATTAAATTGACAAAATACCTGATCCGTGGCTCGCTCCTCCTGTCCTGATCTCGACCATCCTGAGAAGATGAAGCTAGGAAGGGACACTAATGAGTCAATTCGCTCAGACAGAGTCTGGAGGCAGTTTTGACTCCTGGAGCAAGCAAAACAGAGCTCTAGAACCTTATGAACGAAAATGGCAAGTTAGGGTTTCCTCCTACCTAAATAGACAAGGGTTTAGGGCTAGGGTTTCCAATTATCCCCTTAGGCAAGTGGGATAATTGGGTATGGCCCACTTGCCTTTAATGGCTAGGTGGCATAAAGGTATCCACATGGAAAAGTGTGCACCTTGATAAATGTGCACATTAATAAATGCACATACCTTGCAAGTTGCCCCCTAGGGTGCTCCCTGCTTGGCTACACGTACGTATTAACGCCGTCGGTGGTGAGCGATACATCGTGATTTTTAGGCAAAGATAGTATACGCCCCGGGACCGTGATACTATACGGAAACGTCACATATAGCATGTGTTTTTCAAAAATTTACAAAGGCACAAAAGGCCTGTTTCAAAAAAACTTGTAATCAAAAGAAAAAAAAAAAAAAAAAGATCCATAAAAAAAAAAGGGTCTTCAGGTCCTCAGGTCTTCACGCCTCATCTGTAAAAGTAATTCAAAAAGTTAGAAAGCTGTAAAATGTCAAAGAAAGCAAAAACTGAAAAGCACTATACTTACTCTGGAGCCAATTCTAAAAAAAAAAAAAATCTTCAGCTTCCTCCGGGTCCGGGTCTTCTTCTTCGTTGGTTCTCGAAAATTCGCTGGTTGCCTCATCTTCTGAAGAAAACGCCTCACAAGAATCTGTGTCAGAAGACTGGAGCTCAGAAGAATCCACCTCTGTGGATGTTTCAGAAGTGAAGTTGTCATTGGACAAGCTGGGGGAATCAGAGCAGGTTGAATGAGAGGGCTCAGAGCTTTCTACAGACTTGGTTGGGTAAAAACTTTATGGTCTTTAGGTGGCTCTTCATGCAAAATTGGTCAAGAACCTATCGCATATCGTGCGAATAGCTCTAGCAAAGGAAGGGAAATCAATTATCGGCATTTGGCAAGGGTAGGGGCAGGGGAGGCAGAGCGGGAGCGGCAGCGCTTCGGCATTCTGTTGGGAGAATTGGACGATGCTTCTCTCTCACGACCATATAAAGGCTGGCGTGAAATAAATTTCGGAGGCTACGATTTTAGGATTTTCGTACCATTAGAATCTTAATCGTAATGCTTTATTAGGATACGAAGTGAAATGCAATTACCTTGAAATGACCATAATTTTATTTTCTAAAACATTAAAAACAATATATATCTATATATATATACAAGCGGTTATATTATAGGGGACTGCAGAAATTCGACCGGAAGCCAATGGAAAGTCATTCAATGAAGATTCTATAAGCATTCCCCTAGATTCTTTATGACTCTATGAAGATTCCCCTAGATTCTGAAAGATTTTATTAAGATTCCCTTAGATATCCTATGTTCACAAAGATTCTTTTTAGATTCTCCTAGATTTCCAAAGATTATGCCAAGATTCCTCAAGATTCTATGTAGATTCTCCTACATTCTCCAAGATTTTATGAAGATTCCTCTAAATTTCCTTATATTTCCCTAGATTCAGAGAAGTTCCCATGATATTCTCATAGATTTCCTAAGATTCTCTTGAGATTCCTTAAGATTGTACAAAGGTTACCCTAGATTCTCCAAGATTCTATAGAGATTTCCCTAGATTCTATGAAGATTTCCCTAGATTCTCCAAGATTCTATCAAGATTCTTAAAGATTTTATGAACATTCCCTTAATTCCCCTAGGTTCCCACAGATTCTCTTGATATTCGTCTAGATTCCCAAAGATTATCTCAAGACTCCTCTAGATTCCCCAAGATTTTATGTAGTTCTATTGAATTCTCCAAGATTTGATGAAGATTCTCCTAGATTCCTTTAGATTATAGGAAAATTCTCCATGATTCTCCAAGATTCTATCATGATTTCACTAGATTCTCAAAACTTTTCGAAAGATTCCCTTAGATTCCCAAAGATTCTCTTAAGATTCCTCTAGATTCTTTAAGATCCTATGAAGATTCCCTTAGACTTTACATAATTCCATCAAGATTCCTCTAGATTCTTAAAGATTCTATGGAGATTCCCTTGGGTTCCCTTAATTTCTCAAAGATTCTCTCATGATTCCTATAGATTCCCTTTGATTTTTCAAAGATTCTCTTGAGATTCCTTTTGATTCCCAAAGATTCTCTTGAGATTCCCATAGATTCTATAAAGATTCTTCTAGATTCTCCAAGTTTGCATCAAGATTCCTCTAGATTCTCCACGTATTTATGAAGACTCCTTATATTCACTGAGATTCCTATGGATTCCCTTTAGATTCCCTAAGATTCTCGTGGAATTCCTCTAGATTCTCTAAGGTCTCTGACGATTCCCCAGATTCCTATAAATTACCATGAATTTCGTAAAATTCTAAGATTCCAAAAAGATTCTTAGTGTTCGATCACGTTGGCTGCAATTGCAACGAAATAGTGTCAAAGCACCACTCATTGGAAAGCTCTCGACAAGAGGAATCCAATGGCGTGGGTCCCACCTTCATCCGATCCCTCCACTGCAAGCTATGTTTTTTTGAAGGCGATTAAACAAAAAGAAGCTTCCTAGAAAGTCTAATCATAAATGTTTTGCCACCTCATTATCTTTTTATTACACCTCACCTCCTTTAAAAAAAAAAATCAATTTAATATTAAAAAGTTAATGGCTAGGATTTATGCTCACCTTTTGATCTAGCGGCTAACATCTGTTACACCAAATCTACTTTAAGGGACCTTCCTTGCACCTTCCTTACAAAAAAATCAAGGGCTAGGATTTACCCTTCCCTTTTGATCCAACGGTTCAGGGATGTGGTGCATGCCCCCACGCATGATCCATGCATGACCCATGCATGCCTCCATGCATGCCCATAAGGAATGGATGGCCCTGATGCTGCCACCTCACTGGCCCCACCTTAAACGGACGACATCTGGGCATGTACGAATCAAACACATTATATACCAAAGTTTTATGATATAACAGATATATATAACATATATATACAAGAAATTTAATGCGTCCTATGGTGCATGTTCGAGTTTTAGCATGTTCCTACGTGCAAGTTCTTGTAAAAGAATCTCTTGAGAATACTCTAAATTCATAGATTCTCTAAGATTCTATCAAGGTTCTCTTAGAGGGTTCGTGAGCATTTCTCTAAATTTTATAAGATTCCCTCTAGATTCCATTAAATTTCCCTAGATTCTCCAAGATTCTATGAAGATCCCCTTAGATTCTCTTAGATTCATTTAGTTTTTAACAGATTGCCCTTAGATTCAAAGAGATTCTATAAAGATTCCCTTAGATACTCTAAGATTTCATCAACATTTTCTTAGATTCCCTTAGATTTTATGAAGATTCCTTTAGATCCCCCAGATTTTAAGAGATTCCCTTAGGCTTGTAAATATTTTCCTAGATTCTCTTATATTTTATAAGATTTTCTTACATTCTATTAGATTCTTCTGGATTCCTTTACATTCTAGAACTTTTTAGAACATTCTAAGACTTTCTGGAACATTCTAAGGCTTTCAATATATTCTAGAACTTTCTGGAAGTATTTCCCTAGATTTCCTTACATTCCCATAGATTCCCCTACATTCTAGAACATTCTAAAACTTATTAGAACAATTTGGAACTTTCTGGATGAATTTTCTTAGATCCCCCCTAGATTCTCTTATGTTCTAGAACTTTCTAGAAGATTCTAGAACTTTCTAGAGCCTTCCAGAACATTCTAGAACCTTCTTGAACTAGCTAGAATGTTATAGTCTATTTTATCTTAATGGGAACATTACTCTTAAGTATATGTGAAATATAAATTATTCATGGAATTAATGCTTGGTCTAGTGGTTAGAATGGGGGGTTGGCGGGTTAATGGCTAGGGTTCGAATCCCCCACACAACATAAAAATTTTAAAAGCCTTTTCCTAAGGGATGAGCATTCAGCTTGGGCCGTAGGATCTTGGACCCGATCAAGGGCCGAGATTTCACGCAACATGAGCCATAGGATCTATTACACATAATTCCCAAAGCCATGTGCACCATAGGATATGTGCCCCAAAGCAACGTGAACCGTAGGATCCTGGACCGACGATCAGGATCGAATCAACCTGGACCGTATGATCGCTTACATATAAGCTACAAACAAACTCCCAAGCCATTATTTTGGGCCGTACGATATGCCTCAAAGCCACGTGAGCCGTAGGATCTCGGACCAGCGGTCAGGATCAGATCAACCTAGACCGTAGGATCGTGTCTATACGGATTATATATAAACTCCCAAGCCATCTGGGCCGTAGGATACGTCCCAAAGCCACGTGAGCTGTCGGATCTCGAAAGGACGGTCGGATAAGCGCGACAAACATAAGAACATATATATGTTAGATATCCTGAATTGGCCATCATCTTTTTCGTACACCAATCATCTTATGTTGGCTTTGCACTTGTTTAGTAATTATAATTGTAATTAGTTAGTGTAAATTGCAATTGCCTTAAGGTTCCATCTTGAATATAATTTGTTAGTCTAAATTGAAGTTGTAACAACAAGTCAAAATTTGGTCAATGAAACTCAAACATTTGCTTGGGGGTGATTCACACTTGTTGACTTGAAAATTGTTGACTTACGCTTTACCAAATGCTTGGGGGTGATTCACACTTGTTGACTTGAAAATTGTTGTTCTTACGCTTCACCAAACATGTTGTACACAATATGCCTTAACATAATGCATAGAATAGGATAGGTCAAAATTGTCAACTTACGCTTTACCAAATGCTTGGGGGTGATTCACACTTGTTGGCTTGAAAATTGTAGGGGTGATTCACACTTGTTGACGTGAAAATTGTGGACTCACGCTTCACCAAACATGTTGTACACAATATGCCTTAACATAATGCATAGAATATGCCTTAACATAATGCGTTCATGGATTTGGCATTTGTTGGTTTGGCAATTGTTGATTTGGTAACATGTGGAACATTGAATGCATGTGGGATATTTGAGCCCATTATTAAAAAAAAGGGTGGACGAGGATTACATTTTGAAAGGTCATGACACTCTGGCCTGTAACTAAAGATTACAAGCCAGAGAGCCATAACTTTTCATCATCTAATCTCTATCCACACTCTTCAATGAAGCAGCAAAAAACCATTTATATATGCGCACGAATTTTGTAATATATGCATGTGGGATATTGCTAACTTTGTGTTAGGTTTCTGCTACTTTTGGGGTTGCTCTTTTTATCATACGAGATATTTTGTGGCCAAAGCATGCGGGCTATTTGAGCCCATTATAATGGGAACTGCATATCAAAGAATTATAAAAATCTTTAAACGTTTGTGGCGTTGATAAACACCAAATTACAATAAAAAGGAATCCAATATTAAAAAAACATACAACAATTTAGGACAAGTCCATGGCCTTTAGTACCTCTAATATTTTTGTGCTCTTTTCATCATACTGATTTCGAAAATGCACAGACCTCTGTACATAAGCAATTACGTTCACTTTTGTTATTAGCTTCTCCAAGTAAGGTACCATAGTCTGAAGGAAATATTGATGTTCATATCATAATCCAGAAGTTTATAATGTTGCAGACATTTGATTGAAAAGAAGCACAAATATATTTGACAGTGAACTTTGTTGTTGGAGATGAAGGCAGACAAAAAAAAAATACAATGCTGAGAAGAAAGATCACACAAGCATTTACATGTTCACAGTTGAATATGTGGTTGAACCAGTGCAATGATACACAGGTACGTATGGCTCTTAAGAACAAATGATATATTTAGGTTCTTATGGGTTTCGAGACCTAAGGTTCCAAAACATAAATTGAGTTATAACCTAAGGTCATCTGTGTTTATGAAACCATTGAAAGAAAAAAATTGTAAATAGCATGTACAGATCGGTCCAATAAGATTGGAGCGAAAACTCTTTCAAACATGTCGGTCATATGGGATTTCGACATGCAGCTCCTGATATCAGATCGGTCCGGCGAAGAGGCCGGGACGGATCCTATTTGATAAACCAAATTGTATAGAATAGATACACAGAGAAACGGGAAGACTTGGGTATAGACTCGTCTCGAGATTTTAAGGTAAAATTGGATGGTTAATGGTTGTGTGAGTATTTGAACACTTGAATAGTGAATGGTGCATATTGCATTGGTAAGCATTGATGTGTTCAATGGTTGTTCTAAGTAAAATGTGATTGTTCTAGATTGGTTTCTTAGAACAAGATTACAATTACAATTCCATTAGTGCAAAATATCCTAATAGTGGTATCAGAGCTAGCTTGCAGACACAATGTCTAGCAAATTTGGAGCAGGACTGTTGAATGCCATAGAGGTATTCAAAGGGGATTCTGGCTTCCAAGTATGGAAGGAAAAGGTGAAGCATGTGCTTCAAGTAGAAGATCTGTGGGATCTTATTGTGTCTCCAGAAGGGGAAACCAGCATGTCCAGCTCCAGAAGGAGATTGACATCTGAGGTAAATGAGGCAGGCTCTTCTTCAACTGAAGAGCAAGTGGAAGGAGCAGCAGGAGAAGTTAGTGTAACTTCTGGTGCTGGTGCGATGAATCGACCGATGCAAAATTCGCGTGAGGCTCAAGGCATCATAATGAGCAAAAGTGAGCTGTGAATTGTGTTAAAATTAAGGGAATGACACCAAAGGATGTGGAACTATATGTTAAAAACATATGAAGCTAAAACTTCCTCACAGATTGATTTGCTGGAAAATGAGCTGAGAAGGTTAAAGTTTCATGAGAAAGACAATGTAAATGAGTTCTTTCAAAACTTTGATAACATAATAGCAGATTTGGAGGCAGCTGGAGTGGTTTATTCCCAACAGCAGCAGGTGTTGGCTACTTCAAGAGCAGTCATAAATCTGGGAAATATTGCAACATTTATTAGAACCATTGCCACAACCAGGATAGAAGCTGAGAGAATGCTCAAGACTGAGCTTGAGCAAAACAGGGTACTTGAGGAAGAAGATGCAACACAGGTTCTATTGGCAAAGGGGAAAGGAAAAACTGAAAATCGAGGAGGAAAAATAGGACCCTGTTTTGGCTGCAATGAGTATGGGCATATTAAAATTAATTGCCCAAAGGTCTCAAAGGATATATTCTGCTATAACTGTGGTGGCAAAGGCCACTATGCATCGAGCTGTCCATCTCCAAAGGACAATAACAGAAACAAAAATAAAGGAGGCAGGGGAAGTCAAGCCTTTAAAGGCAGGGGAAGGGGAAGAGGGAGAAGATCAGGCCCTGAAACTCACATAGCTGAAGAAATCCCCCTTGAAGAAGAAACTGGTGAAGATGAAGGAGAGGTGAGTAATACAACTTGTTTGACATTTGAAAATAGTTCTAATAGTGATGATATTTTCATTCTAGATAGTGGAGCTGAGAAAACCATTGCATGCACAACAAAAATCTTGAAAGATTGCAAAGGAAATGGAGGTGGCCACATCCAAGTTGGAAATGGAAACTTGCAAAGGGTTGAAGATGTAGGAGTGCTTGAATTATTTGACTTGAAAGGAAGAAGAGTTAATTTGCAGAATGTTCTTTGTGTTCCTAGTTTAGTGAGAAATTTGATCTCCATTGCTCAACTTGTTGACATGGGATTCAAAGTGGTTTTTGAGCAGATGCATTGTAAAATATTTGAAGGGAATGAATTAAAATTTTTGGGAAGACGTGTTGGAAATCTCTTTGGGATAAATCCTAAATGTTTTGGAAGTGTTAATTTGATAACAAAACCAAATATTGAACTATGGCATGAGAGGCTTGGGCACACAAATGTTAAAAACATAGAAATGATGATCAAACAGGGCTGGTTGGACTCATATGACAGCAAGTTGAATAACTTTGTTTGCAATGGATGCATGCTTGGAAAACATACGGGTCGCTTTTTTTCAAAGGCAAAAAGAAATGCTAAAAGAAATTTAGAGTTGATACACAATCGATATTTGTGGACCTCTCAATGTCACACGGGCATATCGTGTAAACGTTATTTTATAACATTTATGGATGACTTTAGCAGGAAAACCAGAGTATTTTGTCTCAGAACAAAGGATCTTGCTTTTGAAGCCTTTAAAAGATTTGCTGCTGAGGAGGAGTGCACAACAGGGAGAAAAATCAAGTGTGTGCGATCTGATAGAGGAGGTGAGTACATGTCCTCAAAATTTGTGAGTTATTGCATAAATAAAGGGATCAAGAGACAATTTACTTGTAGTTACACCCCACAACAAAATGGTGTGGCGAAAGGATGAACAAAAACAATTTTGAATGCAACTAGATCCATGCTTAAGCATCTTTGGCCTTCTAATTTTCTTTGGGAAGAGGTAGTAAAGACTGCAGTGGAAATGCACAATGTTTTGCCCTCAAGGGCCATAAATGGGAATATCCGGAAATGATGTGGTCGGGGAAGGAACCAAGTTATGAAAAGTATAAGGCATATGGTGCTTAGGTTACACTCATGTGCCCGAAGAACTTAGGCAAAAATTGGATAACAGATCAACTATAACTTATTTAGTGGGATATGATGAGAACTCAAAGGATTTAGAATGTATAATCCAAAGACAAAAGGAATATTCTAATAAGTAGGGATGTCACGTTTGTAGAAAACCATTTGTACAAGCCCAAGATAAATCGTGGAGCTTGCACAAAGTTCATAATGAAATTAAAGGAGTTGAAGGAAATTCTGAAAAGGTGACAGAAAAAGGAACACAAGAAACTAAGCTAGATGCTGATTTTGATGATGACGAGGAGAAAAGGAGAGCTGGTAATGATCAGACAGAGCAGGACTTAGAGAATGTGCCAGAAAACAGATTTTTTGAACATGTAATAGGGGAACAAGGAGTAAATGAAAATGCAAGTAAGAAAAGAAGAAGTGAAGCAGAAAGACTTAAGGAAGAATTAAAATTTGATGTGGATTTATATGGTAGAAAGGAGGATGGAAAAAGTGGCAGAACAAAAGGATGGTCTGAGGACACTTCTGAAACATTAATAATACTGGAGACTGGAGTGCCAGAGGATTTTGAGGATGCAATAAATAGGCATGATAGTGAAAATTGGAGAAAAGCTATGATTGAAGAAATGGAATCGTTTGAGAGAACCTCAACGTATGAAACTGTAGTTTTACCAAAAGGCAAGCAAGCAATAGGGAATAAATGGATCTTCAAATTAAAGCAAAATGCAGACGGCTCACCCAAGTATAAGGCAAGGTTGGTGGCCCAAGGGTACTCTCAGCAAAAGGGAATTGATTTTGAGGAAACATATTCACCAGTAGTTAAGATGAACAGTATCAGAATGATTATAGCCATGGCAAATGCATTAAATATGGGCGCATCACATGGACGTTTTACACGGCTTTTGAATGCAGAATTGGAAGAGGAAGTGTACATGAAACAAGCACAAGGTTTTGAGAATGGGAATGAAAAGGTATGGAGATTGAAGAGGGCAATTTATGGTTTGAAACAGGCACCCAGACAATGGTATAAATGTATTGACAACTATCTGAAAGAACAAGGACTTAGAAAGCTTGAGAATGATGGGAATGTGTATATTTTAAAAGGGAAAAAGGGTATATGCATTGTAGGCATTTATGTAGATGACTGCGTGCTGGCAGCAAACAATATGGAGATCCTTAATCAATGCAAGGAAATACTGAAAGAAAAATATAAAATGACAGATTTGGGAGAGTTGTCTAAGTTCTTGGGTATTGAAATCAAAAGAGACAGAGCTAACAAAAGAATTTTTATGTGTCAAGAGAAATATATAGATGCTGTGTTGGATAGATTTAACATGCAAGATTGCAATCCAGTGAAATTGCCATTAACTGTAGGAGAAAAGTTGTCAAAGCATATGTGCCCAAAGAATGACAGGGAGAGAGAAGAAATGAGGAAAATACCATATAGGCAGTTAGTTGGGAGTCTTTTACATGTTGCCAATCATACTCGACCTGATATAAGTTACATTGTGAATGTGCTCAGCAGATACAACAGTGACCCTGGAAAATGTCATTGGATAGCAGCTAAAAAGGTCTTAAGATTTTTAAAAGGGACGAAAACAAGAGGTATTGGTTTTTGTGGAGATGACTTAGAACTGAAAGCATATGCAGATGCTGATTGGTGTGGGGATGTAGACGAAAGGAAATCAACATCTGGCTATGTGCTAATGTTTGGTGGTGGACCTGTTTGCCAGAGAACAAAGAAACAGTCATCTATTGCATTATCCACGGCTGAATCAGAATATGCTGCCACAACATTAGCAAGCAAAGAAATAATTTGGAGCAGAAGATTCTTGAGTGAGTTAGGCATTGTGCAAAGAAAAGGTACAATTTTGTTTTGTGACAGTCAGAGCTGTATAGCAATGTGTAAAAATCCAGTTATGCATGAACGAACAAAACACATAGAGATGGAGATGCACTTCATTAGACAAATGGTGAATCAGGGAGTCATTGAGCTTCAATATATTAGTTCAGAGAAACAACTTGCAGACATATTTACAAAAGGCTTAAATTGCAGCAGATTTTCAAAACTAGCAGAGGAAATGAATTGCAAAGAGTTAAAGGATTATGATCTGAAAGGGGAATGAAGGAAATATTGATGTTCATATCATAATCCAGAAGTTTATAATGTTGCAGACATTTGATTGAAAAGAAGCACAAATATATTTGACAGTGAACTTTGTTGTTGGAGACGAAGGCAGACAAAAAAAAAATACAATGCTGAGAAGAAAGATCACACAAGCATTTACATGTTCACAGTTGAATATGTGGTTGAACCAGTGCAATGATACACACGTACGTATGGCTCTTAAGAACAAATGATATTTAGGTTCTTATGGGTTTCGAGACCTAAGGTTCCAAAACATAAATTGAGTTATAACCTAAGGTCATCTGTGTTTATGAAACCATTGAAAGAAAAAAATTGTAAATAGCATGTACAGATCGGTCCAATAAAGATTGGGCGAAAACTCTTCCAACATGCGGTCATATGGGATTTCGACATGCGACTCACGATATCGGATCGGTCCGGCGAAGAGGCCGGGACGGATCCTATTTGATAAACCAAATTGTATAGAATAGATACACAGAGAAACGGGAAGACTTGGGTATAGACTCGTCTCGAGATTTTAAGGTAAAATTGGATGGTTAATGGTTGTGTGAGTATTTGAACACTTGAATAGTGAATGGTGCATATTGCATTGGTAAGCATTGATGTGTTCAATGGTTGTTCTAAGTAAAATGTGATTGTTCTAGATTGGTTTCTTAGAACAAGATTACAATTACAATTCCATTAGTGCAAAATATCCTAACATAGTCTTCAATAGGTAATCACCGTCATTTATGTCAGGCATGAAAGACCTTGGTGTGATGCAGGAATCTGCATTATTCTTAAAATTCACGTACCTATAAGGATCAATCCGCAAAGTTGTCCTCATGCTAAATTCTGGACATTTCTCATAAACTTTTGTCAGTTTTTTGATGTAGCAAGAAGTTCCTCCATTCATTTTCAAAGAATGCACCATCCATCTGAAAAGAAACTTATCCACTAAGGACTGAGGAATGAAAGACCTCAGGTAGCTAATCACTGAGTGATTGGAAGACCATATACCAACAGCAAAGTGTTCGGTGACGAAATGCATAAACTGCACTGCCCCTGGCCTGACAACAAAAACCTCTTTTCTTGATGGAAGAAGTTGGACACCTTTCACCACATCAGGTACTGCTTTAGCCTTTTTGAAAACCTTGTACAGGAAGTCCTCTAGCTCAATAACCAAAAGCTTCTTGCCAACAACACTAGTCTTTGTGGGTGACAACTATTAGAGAAATTATATCAAGACAACAGTAAGAAAGAAACACACTAAAATCACCTTAGTTTCTTAGTTATTGATTTGGATGGAGCTCATTTGCTGGAGGAAACCTGCTTGAAATTATTCTTAGAAGGAGATTCTCCAATTGATGCCAAATCAGTTTCTTCCTCTGTGATTGTCTTCTCCACAATATCAAAGACGTTGTCCAATTTGGAAACATAATCATCTATATTCTTCAACAACGCTTCACATTCTTCATCTATTACTTGCAAGCGTTGTCTTCAATTTGGTAGAAATGTCAACTATAGAGTTTGGAATATCCAAACTTGAGCACCGCATCATTCAAATTATCAAACTAAATAAGTACTTATAGAAGAAAAATCCAAAGTAGTTATACTTCACAAGAATAACTTATTTTTCAGTCTTTTACAACTATTACTTTGTTCAGCATTGTCTCTCTTCAAGTTTGGGCTTGTGGAAGATAATAAAGTGCAGTCTTCAATGGATTGCATAACTCCAAGTCAGCAGGTGTGCTTAATGATGGATCTTGACTCTTTTCAATGGATTTACCTTTGCACTATAATTGGGAGCAGATTCCATTGCAGATCTACATGGAAGTCCAAAGGACCTGAACCAATTATGAGGCATCTGGCTCTCACAAGAGGGACAAGTTGATCTCTTTGAGAAACATATGTATGTGCAAATTGGATGAAAACTGTGCATGCAATGTGCAACAATGGCTGAGACACAAAGTGGGTCATAGGCATATGTACAGAAAGAACAACTTTGTAATCTTGCAAATGCTACGGTAGAGCATTTTGGATGTTTCAAAAATGGAAGGTTGAGTTGCAGTCCAGACATCTTATTTAGAGATGAAGCTATTTCTTTCAACTTCTCCAGCCTTGGTTGGAGTCCATGTTCTTCGTTTTCTGCCTGTAATAAAAAGAATGATGAAGCAGAAAGAGAGCACTATGTAATTGCAAGGGTCATTAGAAATTACCTCATTAGCAATTACCCCTTTGTGAATTTCCTCCATACTTTTGGATGCTGTTGTCACCTCCAAAAGTTCCTTTTCCTTGGAAATTAGCATTGACGACAAGAATGTAATGACACTGGAGTGCTCACACCTGGCTTTTGCTGCTTCAATTTGTTGTTGCAGCATCCACCTCGTAACTGCACTTTTTCCACAACTTCCTTTTTCCTTCATTTTTCGGGTTTGCACTTTTAACTCTTAACATTCAAGTCATCCTTCTGCTTATCTAACTCAGCAATCAAGGAGTTGATGACAGAATAGTCCACTACACAACCAACAACATTTTTATGAGGAAATAAGGACTCATACTCATCTTCTTTCTCAACCTTAGCTGTAACACTTCTCTTCATTTTTTTTTTTTTTTTGAGGTTAAGGCAGGTTGATATTACATGCAAAAGAGGTTACATGAATATGTACAGCAATTGCAAAAGGAGGAACCTTTGCAATGCTTACTTGTCCCAAGAAGGGACTGAAAAAGGCATAGCACAGCTAGATATTCAAAGTTTGCTGTACCAGCCAGACAAAAAGGATCAGATCAGATCAGATGTCTGTAATAGTTCAAGACAAAAAACGAAACTGGAAGTTTCTACTCATAGCCCAAAACAAACTCCAATGGATCGACCTGGACAATATGGAATACTGTCTCAAGCTCATCAAGATCAAAGGGTATGGACCATGAAGCTCCAAACATGATTTGAAGTGATGTCAAAGTGCTCCTCCCATTTTGCAGCAAAGTAAATCTTCAGATCATTCCACCACCAAAGATCTTAATCATCCAGAATGACTCCCAAAGCTGTCTGAGCCAAAATGTGCTGCTTCAGGTGAATCATCTTGGCCTTGATTACCTCCCTTGTCCACTGCTCAAAAGCCGGTTTAGGATCATATCTTCCACGAGAGGGGGGGATAACCATATCATAATGCTCGGTCACAAAATCTGTCAATGTCAACATCAGCACCAGAGATAGTAAGTTTAAAGAAAGCATAAAAACCATGGTAATTCCCTAAAGAATCCCAATTTCTGTCATATCTTTGAGCCCCTTGCTTCTTCTATGTGCTATAAACATCTCACCAGTGAGGGGTGAAAGTGTGCTTTGATCAATTGAGATTAAATGTTTTGTGATCATGAGCGATTACATTTACAGTATTAGCTTCCAAATAGACCATAGGGCCAGAGTTCTCAAAAGTACCCAGAAGGCACTGGGGAACTTAGAAAGTCAAAAATTCTTGTGAAGATGAACCAGGAGTGGACTTACAGAGATTTTTTGCCCAGAGCCGGAAGAGGCGAAGCCTGCACCTTTGAAAGACATGCAAATATTTGCTTGATTAATCTTTTGTCCTCTCACATGCAAAGCGAATGCCCCTGCAAAAAACTTCCCAATCTCTCCAACACAAACATCAGTTCTTTGGTAACATCTTCGGTAGATGTTCATAAACTGATCCACAAATAGTGGATTCATTCGACTAGACTTATAAATTTGATTCAGCCAAATATTTTGTTTATCTCATCTTCAGCCACATCTGCCTTTCTTACATTTGAAGAGGTCATGCCCTCAGAAGGCAACACACAGATGTATCAAATATCCTCCTTGCTTCCTCTTCGTCTATGGTCACTTTAGGTTGAGTTTTCTTTGTTGCCATTCTATCCACTAGCTTTGAAATTATATATATATGGAAGTTCTTCATTGTGTCTGCAAAAAACTAAACCAATCCAAATCATAGCACTAAGTATCCTGAATAGTACTAAGTTTAAGAGCTTAGCAATGAACTACTACTTTTTCCAAATAATTACTAATTATCATCAACACCAATTAACTTGAGCCTACTGTCTGCAAAATAGCAAATGCTTAGCATGTCATGCTAAATAGCAGCTAACTCTTTCTAACTTAGCACTGAACTTCATCTTCTTAGCAACCGCCGCTAATAACAATTTGAGCCTGCAAGTATAGCAAAAAGTTTGCGTTGTTAATGTAACCTGCTACTTAGCAAATGTTGCCCCGCAAACATAGAAACGAAATCACTAAGTAACTTCATTACCAAAGATATACTAACTAGCAAGTACTGCCTGCGAAACATAGTACCAATATAACCTGTTAGCATAATTTGCTAACCGATTGTCTGCAAATATAGTACCAAATGCTCGTTAGCATCAACTACTGAACTTGCACAACCAAATATTACTGCGCTGTACTTTCCGCTAATGCCAAGCCCAACAAATTCTAGCTTGAAATATCACACTAATAAAGAGATGAATCAAAGCAAGATGGAATGCAATCCTCCACAGCTGCTACATTAATCTTTATCCTCAATATAGAAGCATGAAATATAATAGAATAAAACCATTTTCACATTATTTACCATTCCCAAAGATTTGTAACAAAGATTAGATGCCACTAGAACAACTTTTCTTGAGTCTGAGAAATTGTTCAGATGAGCAATTTGATCCGAGCTCTTTACCAAGCAGGGTAATGGGATCTCGATTGACTGGCAATCGATTGTTTAGAATGGTACAAATAACCGAATTCGATAATTACTGATGTGGAAGCAGCATAGTCATAGCAATTTAATCCGGCCAGTTAACCAAGCAGGGAAATGGGATCTCGATTGGGGCTTTTGTTGAATCTAATGACTGGCAATTGATTGTTTAGAATAGTAAAAATAACGGATTTCGATAATTACTACTGTAGTAGCAGTACAGTCACAGCAATTTGATCTGGCCAGTTAACCAAGCAGAGTACGGAGATCTCGATGGGGAGTAGCTATGTTTCTGAATCCGATCCAAGAAACTCCAAGAGAGAAGAAAAGGAAGAAAGGTTCGACGGTTTAGGATCCCATGGGCGGGATTTAGTGCTAAAATAAAATTTAAAAATTCAGTTACACCCCATTAATTAGCACTATTATTTAGGGCTAAAAATGGCATCATTTATGCCACTCGTAGCGTGCAAGAACCCACAAGGATGATAACAATTTCTGCATTATAGTACTTTATGTGGATGATTGTATAATGGCAGCAAACACATGAATATACTGGATTATTGCAAGCAAATTTTGAAAAAAAAGATTTCATATATCAGATCTTGGAGAATTACAACAATTTTTAAGAGTAGAAATAGTAAAGGACAGAGAAAAACAAGAGTTGCGCTTGAAAGGGGAAGACACATTAATAATATAATTGTTAAAATGATTTAACAATTATATTGTTAAATTTATTCAAATGCTAATTGAAGAGGTTCAATTTATTCAATGCTAATATTGTTAAAACACCCATTGTTCCAGGGCACAATTTAACTGCAGATATTCCATGAATGTAAATGAAATCAAGGAAATGGAAGATGTTCCATATAGGGCATTAGTTGGATGTTCTTCGTACCTGTCGACTAACACACGCCCTGATATAACTTATGTAGTGAATATATTGAGCAGGAGATGTCATAACTCTAGCAGGGTTCATTGATTAGCAGGTAAAAGAGTGCTGAGATATCTTAAAGGTACCAGAGACTATGGAATAACTTTTAACAATGCAAATTTGGAACTGAAGCATACAGTGATGCTAATTGGGCGGGACATCAAAGCATGAGAAAATCAAATCTGGTTATATAATTCTTTTAGCAGGTGGAGCTATAACATGAAGAACAAAGAAACAAAGTGCAGTTGCTGTGTCCTCAACAGAGTCAGAGTATGCCATCTCATCACTAGTATCAAAGGAAATAGCATGGCTTAGGAGATTGTTAGAAGAGCTAGGTTGTCCACAAAAATAACCCTACATGTATTTTAACAGATAGTCAAAGTTGGATGGCTATTGTTAAAAATCCTGTTGACCATGAGAGAACCAAGCACATTGTGTTGAGCATGCACTTTATCGGGGATTTGGCAGCTAAGAAATGCATAGCAATGAACTATGTGAGTACTTCAAATCAACCAGTTGATGTGTCTACAAAAGCTTTAACTGAGAGCAAATTCACAAAATTCAGAGATGGTCTAAATGTTACAGTCTGCTGATACAAGTTACAATTATATGTGATGAAGGAGGAATGTTGGAAATATTCATAATCATCACATATATAGTTAGATTTACATGATATAAATCACAGGTGTTGCACCACAGAATAACTATTTTGAAGATGAGAGTTTAACCTAGAGGAGTATCAGAGAACAACTTAAGTTAAATTATGACCAAAGACATTTTCTCAATTGCCTTTTAGAAATGGTTAAGCAATGATCGAGACTGGATAAATATTTGTAAATTGTATGTGGGATATTCTTTTGGAGGCAAAACGAACGTGAAAAGAAATTCCTGAAAGAACGCCTTGCCGAACTGATCCACCGATTGCTACACCGAGATAACACAGTATTTTAGAGGGGGACTGATTCATTCATATGTATGGAATCTGGAGTTTGCATTAAGGAGGAATAAGCTAGAAACTTGCGTCTGCTTTCTAAAGACTCGTTTGATTGAAGAGTAACTTGGATTATTGTTGGTTTTTGCTATATAACATCAATGATTGGTTTACTAAGGTAATATTGAATTTTTGCATTGTGGAGTTCAGGACAACTGAAAGGAAACATTTGATATTCATTATTACTAAGGTTGATATTTAACAGTTAAAAAAAAAGGAAATAAAAAAAGGGAATAATGGAATCATAGAATTAACAAAGATCAATGGTATAGTCATCCACGTTCAGGGGGATGTATTCTGCATGGAAAGCTACATGAGGATTTGGCCTAAAGATGTCTACAACATCACCATCAAATGAGGCTTCCATCTCATTCTCTGTGGTCTCAATCCTAATACCTACGCCTTCTTTTCCCAACTCCTATCAATTAGTTTAATCCCCTCACCAGAATTGTAAATGATGCAAACTACATCTTTGGCAGTAAGCAATTCTCCAAGCATCATGCATGCTGTTCTTTTAGATGTACATGGAATTGCTTGGAATCATCCAAGCAGTAGAGAGAGAGAAAAGTTTTCTGTTCTAATCATTTTTGTAATAATGGACATCAAACAAGTTCAACCACCACTTACTTGGTAGTTTCTGAAGTGCATTGACCTTGCAATCAAATTCTTATGGTCAAGGATGACGTTTTTCTTCAGATCCCTAGCACCATACATTGCATAAAGATACTTTTCTTCATTAGTATCATCATGAGTGATCTTATGGAAAAGCTGTATGTGATGAGGCTTTTCAATGTCTTAAGATAGTAAGCAACTATCCTTTAACACAGTGTAACTTAGAATCCTTTAAAATCTTATAGATCAACATATAGTCAACTAGTATACCATGTTGCCACCCAAGAAAATTGGACAGCACAAGCATTTTTAACCGCAATCCCCAATACACATTGCAAATACAGATTATTAGCTTTTGAGGCCCTTTCTACACTTACCACATAGCCATATACCTTTCGCCGCAGCCCAGACAGTACCTTGACGCATGCTTCCTCAGTAAGCTATGGGATGTCAGCACCCTTGAACAGGTCAAGACAGTACATTATCACCGCCACATAAATCCCATGTTGGAGCGGAGCCCGCAATGCTACCTGTGCACTCATCTACCCATGAAAAAACGCAGATCCATTGCCTCTATCCACATAGGTGCACACCATCTTCGGATTGAGATAGGGAGATGGGTTGGGGAGTTGCGTCAGGAGAGGCTTTGTCAACGCTGTCAGGTTGGAGCTATGGAAGACGAATGCCACACTCTTCAGTGTTGTCCGGCATATGATGACATTTGGATACACTATGCTGAGCTAGTCCGCCTCGGCCAGCCCCTGCATGAGATGCTGAGCACGAGCTCGGTACGGAGGTTGGGCTCATACATTCGAGATCATGGATCAACCAGATCAGCTCGGTCCTCGGGCACCTACTTGATACATGTACATATCCCTATCTATATTTGTATTTGTACAGTTTGACAGCAAGCCTATTCCTGTCACGGTTTTTCCCCCAAGCAACCCTTTAGGGTGGGAGGGGATTTCTTAATCCGGACAGTAATACGCTTGCTACGTCTTCGTTTGGGTCCCATAGGCCAATTGATCTCCGTGGACGATAAAAACCCTATTCTATTCTATTCTATTCTCAAGAAAGCATTCAGTTTACCAAAGAAGAATATATCAATATTAGAATCACTGCAGGACAGAGTCACAGATACATCAATGAACCTTCCCTTCCCATGTTGGAGCAATTTACCCATACCCTTCTTCTTTGGCAAGCACATCTTTAAAAGAGCCAGGGAACGTTGACAACAACCTGAGAAGCTGCCCTAGCAGCTTTTCTCATCTTTCTTATGTAATGCAGTGTCCGATTTCTATTCTCCCTTATTTTCTTCCTTGAAAATTACTAAAAGATAACACGTGTGCACGCATTGATTGCAGGGCATTAATTTGTGTTCAGACACATTTATGAGCATTTATGGCGGATAAAAAACAAGGTCTGAAGGCGTGCCCCTGTTCTTCCTCCGCCTGGATGTTATCTCTTCTGCACCCTATATCCTTGCAAGGCTAGGTATTCACAAGGGCATTCTGTTTCAAAAAATCAATTCTTGCTTTAAATGGAATTCTTGCATTAGCGTTACAACCATTCAGACCTCGATAACCAAAGAGAGAAGTCCGGCAGCCATGACAGACGCAGCTTCTCTCGCCTCTTTGCCTCCCCAATCTGATGAGGTATGTTTCCACAAAAACTCATTGTCTGCTATATGTATCAATCCCTATTTTGTTCTTACATGTTTGTTTATGATGGATTGATGCAGTTGGAGCTTTTGCTCAACAGAAGACGGTTTGATGAGGCCAAAACAGAGAAGAGAGGGGCAGGACATGGCGTGCTTCCTCATGGTCTTATATAAGTAGTTCATCTCAAATTTTCATTTCAATATAGGAGCACTGGCGTCTTCCTCTCCATTTTGAAAGCAAAAGTTGCTAGATTTGAGCGCTTAATAGTGGAAGAAGAGGTCGGATCACAGCATTTGATTGTTGATTTGGTTGTCGTTGAAGCTCTACTGCTTTCGGCCTTTGCAAATTTGAAGCATTTGCATTGCATTAGATCCCATAGTTTCCAGTGTCGGAATCGAAGATTTTGGCATTTGTCCAGACATGTTTGATGCGCTGAAGCATCTACGCCTTGTGTTCTTTCTTTCCTATTCTATGATTCCTGGATCCTATACAGCATTTTGTGCTATTGCACTTGACTAGACTAATAATAGTCTTTAATTTATTATCCCCGAAGACTTGACATCTATTCCAATTTGATATCTTGATGTTTTTTTCGTTTCAAACTCTGCTGCCAGTGCAAATTTTTGCATGCTGCATGAATTGTACAATTGAATTCAGGTTCAAGGCTGGGATTTTCTTTGCTGCATGAATTGTACAATTGAATTCAGGTTCAAGGCTAGGATTTTCTTAGTAGCTAAGATTCATTCAGCAAGGTTCTAAAGACCTATCGATTCTTTCATTCTTCTTTGTATAGAAAAATGGCCGAGTGTCACGCAGAATGTAAGAAGGTTGCTGGTGGGTTTGATTTATATGGTGGTGATTTCAGCGGTAAATTATACCATTTGTCTAATGACAATGGAAGAGTGGATTCTCCATAGAACTGGCCCAAATATGAATCTGCCTCTAGCAAGAAGACATATAATCAGTGTTGTAATGTACTTACCGTACCTATATGGTACTATAAGTATTTTACATATCATACCTCGTAACGTACCTCTGAGTTTTTAACGTACCGAAAAAAAAACCAGTACGTTAAAAAGTGTTGTTACCGTACCTATAAAATACTTCTAAAATACTTACAATACCTATAAATATACCTATAAAATACGTACCGTACCTTTAAAATACTTACCGTACTTGTGTTGAAAACTCCAAAAATTTGAAGCACAAACATTTCATTTTTCATTCCATACGTACCGTACCTCTGGTACGGTATGCTAAGTACTTGAAAGGTACCGTACCCGTACGGAAAACACTGCATATAATGCACATGCCCTTGAAGTTCTAAAAGGATTCAGAAGAAACGTCCAAAGCTTTTGCAGCACTCAGTTGGAAGATAAAAGAGGTTGAGAACACAAGGATTCAAAGAAATAATGAACCCTTCAAATCAGACAAATGAGTGATCCGACAGGAAGGAAATCCAAGGATTAAAAATAGGAGAGCATAATAATAAGCCTTTTCAAAAACAGAGATGACAAAGCTCAACAAATTTGATTCATGAATAGAAATTTGGATCACCCCTAAACCCCTATGCAATGCCATCCAAACTGGGCAACTAGTTCATCTTAGGAGGATCTTTTTCCAGTGGCCAGTGGCCGCCAGTGGTCAATGTAAGAAAATAAGTTGGAGCCTAAGATCTCGTAATTTTAAGCGTCTGAGGCTATAGGCACAAACCAGGGCCTTTATTTCATACTTTCCTTTGGCTGCATTGCCAGGGTAACTTATCAGAACAACAATCTAAGCAATCTGAAAAGGGGATTTTAAGAAGCAAGTAGGGTTCTAAGGCTTAGGCAAGCTCTAGTTAAAATGGATGTTGTCCCATATTTTGTTTACGAATGACAGACAACAAATCCATACAACGAAATTAGCCATTTGGGGCAACAATATTGGATCTCGGCTATTCGGTGCTCATGATGGTGGCAATGTAATGGGGTGCTGATGTTACGTTATACTGCCCAAGTGTGACGTTCTGGCATAATATAGGGTACTAATACGTATATTGTACTGCCACGTCACTTGTACAGGTCGCCTTGATGACATGTACTTGGAAACCGTAAAGGGTTGCACCCTAGGGAGCAACTTCCTATGTTGCACATGTCTATAAACATGTGCATTTAATCCCTTTGCCACATGGCAAAATCCCACATGACCTTTTAACCCTAACCCTAAAAGGTCATGTAAAAGGAACAAAAGGGAAACCCTAAAAGTACTCCCTTTCCGCATTCCAGCTTCCAAGGGCCATTCCAGCCGAGTGCTAGTGCCATTTCGCATTGCCAGACGCGCTAAGCCGGCTTTGCACAACAGATCCTCAAGATTTAGTCGCCTTCGCCTTCAACAAAAGAGCATTCCGAGGAGCTGGAGCAAGCCAAGGATTAGATAAATGGCTATTCTTTTGTGCAATACCGACTTCCAGTCTAGCGATGAGCTGGTTTAGCATGTTAGTGCAGCCTTAGAGGCCTTATAGATTGAGATCACAAGCTCTAACAAGGGAACATAACCATGTATGTTTAGGTAGACAAATGAGATGTTATTCTATGTTTCAGTTCTATGGATGATGATGTTCTATTCTATGCGCACTCCACTCCTGTGTATTGGGAAGGGGGGTAGAGACCCTGCTTCAATGGTATCTAGATAGCCTCATTAATTCCTAATTAAAGCGGCCTGTGCATAAGAGCCCACCTGGCTGTGAGTGGCTGGACTAGACCGGCAGATAAAGGGAACTTGTCCCATTGCAGATTGATCCCTCTGGTGTGTAAAGCCTACCAGGGATCTTAACGGGCTAGGCATGATGGTTTGCCACTGCATGTGGGCAAGGCATGGGCTCGACACCTCTGGGGTGATGCGTCACCTTCCATGGGGTTCAAGTCGTGACACCCAGGCGGTGGCCCTCTAGTCGCATGTGATGGGCATGCATGCCTTCCGAGGGAGTGATCTCCTCCCTGCCTCATGGGACCGGGAGATGCAATCCGGGAGTAGCCCCTTGGCTATGCACCCCGGAGGCCTACGGCCGAGTCCCAAGACTTATCGGCCTATTGCGCAAAGTATGCACGGGAGGGGCAGATGGAGCGGACTACCCAACGGCCATGTTCTTATGCCAGCCCAATCCATTTGCCATGAATTCTGTCTGCATTGACTTCTGGAGACCCAAGCCATCAGTCGATCCCCATGAGTCTGAGCGTTGGGTAGGATTCCCCTTATGTTGATGTTACCGATGTCGTTATATATTTTATGTTATAGTCAGACCACCCTTCCGAGGTGGATATATATCTTATTTGGTGCTATGTGCACATGTTTGATGTGCTTCCGCAGCTAGGTAGGTCTCGAGGGAGACGAGAGGAATGACACGTCCATTCTTCCCCATTGGATTCTTGACTGTTAGCAATGATCTAATGTTAGGTGGACGGCCTCATGTCAGCAAGGGCGTTGACAGGAGGGATGAACTCCGGTTTTGTACGATGGGAGCATCGTATATGAGCAGTGGTGCTCAATTATTTTATTATTGTTATTATTATTATTTTTTTGGCTTTTACAAATGGCTATTACACCATCTATTAATAACTTAAACCTTTAAGATCTTTAAACAACTATATAAATCTTTTCGACTATTTAAAGTGTATTGTGCCATAGCAAAGTTGAACCAAAGTTGTTTTTTTTAGCATATATGCGATCCATATTCAATTGGTCTATGCTTCTCTTGATTATTAAGATATTACTTTAATGACAAAAGTTGAGGGGAGTAAGAATGCTAAGCTAATATGGTGAATGAGCAACCATGGTGGTATACTTACAAATGTATGACTAGACCCCTATTACCAAAACTAGTGTCGTGACTTTAAAACTTACTATCTATCTATCTATTACCAAAATGCTCCGCACTTAAACCAAGGACCATGAGAAAATGTCAAAGGGAAAAAAGGTTTTTTTTTTTTGGGGGCATATATGAGGTGGAAAATGTGTATATGTTTGTTTCTCATCATTCTCGGACAAAACCCATGTCCTCAACCTTCCCACACAAATTTTTCATCATTAAGTCCAAGAACATCTTTTGCACCATTCCAGAGATATACAACTCTGTCTTCATAGAGTAAGTCAGGGAGAGAAATGGCCGCGGCGATAAATTTCTTGTATTGATAATTGATAACACAAGGATCATGCATAGCAGAAAACAAAAAAAAAATTATCTCAAAGCTCAACTCAAAGGTAGCATTCAACAACCCAAGCCCCGCGATAAAATTCTTGTATTGATAATTGATAACACAAGTATCATGCATAGCAGAAAACCAAAAAAATTATCTCAAAGCTCAACTCCAAGGTAGCATTCAACAACCCAAGCCCACCGCTCCAAACCTAGAACAAGCAAAAACAGATAGAGAAGGATAAGAGCAAACCTGAAATAGAAACTACCAACAGTTGCCACGATTCATGACCATCTAATTCAAGGTCTCTTCCAAATGGACATCCAAGAAACATAATACACAGCGTAGCAAAAACCAACCTAAAAAAAAGGGACACGAAAGTCTCTCCATACTATAAATCTTAAAGAATAAAGTTTCACCCAAATACCCCTTAAACCTTACACAGCTCGGCCTTGCCCTAATTGTTTGCAAGATAATAGCTTGGTTTGAAGTCTAATATTTTCTGGTGCAGCTTCTAGGATTGGGATCAATGGTATCATAATGTGTTCAGGTGTTAGATACAGAATTTAGATTGCATGACGGTTGGTACAGGTTCCGGAAGCAAGTACGAAAGATAGATATAGTACTTTTTACTTTTCTATATGTAAAGAGATTGAGTAAGAAAATAAACAAGTGATTGTAACCTTTGCCTGATTTTCAGAAATGCAACATAAATGCAAAGCTAATACCAAGGCCAAGGCCAAAGCCAAGGAAAGAAGTTGCATGGAGATCTAGCCAAATCCGAGTGATATGAGAAGTGATATGGTAAGAGAGAAGATTAGAGCAAAGGGGAAAGGGTAACTTCAACAACGACAAATGCGTTGTTTTGTAAAGAACGCAGAATAATGCAACCATATTAAAAAGTGATATAAATGTCGTTGTCCTCTCTCAAGAATGCTGATCCTATGCGATGTGGATCAATGCCATAGCCATCCATCTTGGTACAATGAAGGTTTGTTGCCTTGGATTATAAATATCTGGGTCAGGAGAAGCAATTTATTTCAAAGTCATTAAAACTACTTGGAAGAGCCCTTACTACACAACTTGACAATTTCAACCTCCGACCTGTAGATTGAATTGGAGAATCGTTTATATATGCATCAAAGACTTATAGACTGTTTCATCTATTATTTCAAAGTGAAGACATGTTTTTTAAGAGTATATTTCTCAAGATTTAGGAAAATGTTTTGATCATTCTATACTTGAAGTTACAATTCAAAAATTGCTTTATACTATGTGGAACATTATCTTCGATAAGTGATTAATCTTAATTTTATGCCCAAATAGCTATTACTGCCATTGCAGCTGCTCCAGCTATCAGAAATATATAGCCTCGAACTTGTCGCATGGGTTGAAGCAAGAATTCTTCATCATTCAAAAAATTATGTGCAATAAGGTCAACTAAAGCCATGTAGATTAATATCCCGGCAGACATAGAATCAAATATGCCTTCTACAATAAGTGCTCTAGGAGAGTTCTCATTGTATGTTGAAGATATTCCTATACCAATTGCAACTCCGAGGGGAGTTGTGATGCTAAAAAATAGCGCCATTAAGGCCATAGAGACACGTTTAAATCCAGCCTATAAATATTATTTGAAACATTAGTGTTAAAAAAAAAAAAAAGGGTGGAATACAAGGCGACATGTTACTTACTAGGGAAAGACACCCCCCTAGTGCAACACCTTCGAAAAATTGATGAAATATAAGAGCACCCATCAATGGCTTAATAGTCTTTGATTGATTCGAAGTACCAAGAGAGATTCCAATAATGACAGAGTGTGCCAAGATGCCAAGCTCCAACACCTGAGAAGAAAGAATGAATAAGGTTCATAATGCATGTGAAAATAACCGGAAAGCTTGCACATTCTTGTGATACCAGTCCTCTCAAAGTTTCACAAACTCCTTTAATTGTGTCAATGTAAGTGAAATGTGAGTTATTTAGAAATCTACAGCCTTGTTTGTATACTTAGAATTCAAGTTAGTCAATTCTGAACCTTAGATCATGTATAATATGTTTGAGTAGAATTGCATTGCTGCAGACGAGAGGTGAGGTAGAATACAATATAGTATTGCAGGTAAAAAGAGAATAGAATAGAATAGAATAGAGTAGAGTAAAACGAAGCATACCTGGGCAACGACTTTTTGACGCAAGGTTTGGGAGGAGTCAGAAAGGCGGCCATGGAAATTATGGGCACTTTCTTCCATTGCGAGGGCATCAGAAGCAACAGAGGCTTTGGAGGCGTGACGAATGGAGTAGAATGACATGGCAGTAGCGTCAGCAAGCAACGTGGCAATAGATGCCACCATGGCAATGACGGCAGCGTAAGGGTATTGAGTCCACCGTTCAGGAAGACAAGAGCTACCCAAGGAATCGAAAGCGTCGGGCAGCATGTGGACAAATCCGGTGGCCAAAACCACGCCGGCGGCGAAGCATTTTCCGGCGAAGAAGAGCCCGCTCTTGCTTGCCTTACCAGCTATGATGGGCAGGCAGACGCCCGCCACAGAGGCCACCAGTATGGCGAACAAAGCAGCCACTTTTAGATTATTGAGGCCCCTTCTGTCTTCTTGGATTGCATCAGCCCCGCAGTCTGCCATATCCAACCCAATCTTCCGTGGACGCTAAAAAATCTATTCTATTCTATTCTATTCTATTGTATCCGCCCCGCAGTCTGCCATCTCCAACCCAATCGCTTCTGATCCTACTTATTCAATCAATCCTTCTGCCGCCTCCACACAAACTCAATTCAGTTAGACCCTTCTTCATGCTTCACGCAAATCTGCTCCTTTGGCTCTATTATTTGGCTGCCGCTGCTCCTCTATGTTCCCGGAAAATGCCTTGTTTCAACCGTGCCGATTGGCTTCCTTTGTACTGCCTGGTAGCATTAGATGGTGCAGATTTGCTCCGCCCCTGGTCCATAGCTTTTTTAGGTGGATGTAGACTTTGGAATCACGACCTTGACCGCTTCTGCCAGTTCCTAAAGTCTTCACCTTACACTACGGGATAGCGATGGCGCTTTCTGAGTCATAATATTTGTTCTTGTAATTGCTTGGTTCGAAAACTGTAACAGATAAAGCCTCACAAAAACCATCCCCTTCGTTTTCTCGGGTCCGGAGGCGAAACCAGCCACTTACTTGTCATTTTGTCGTGTAATTTGTCCTGCCTTTTGTCATCCTTCATTATTCCCTTGGCAAATTTTTGCCATATCCGTACAATCTAGCCCTTTATACCTTGCACATTGCCTTGATTTTTGGAATAAAGCCAAGCCTGTTTTGTCACTTATCCCGTTTTGCTTCATTCCAATCTGAATTCTATAGTGACCCCATAGTGCTGGCCTTCCTTTTCCAGGTCAAATGCCAAAAAGGAAGTCAAACTTTGAGCATCATAAATGGGTGGACATTGACAAGATGCAATGTAGGCCTTCTTTATGAAATTTGACAAACTTATGGTATCTTAACGAAACAAAAGCATGAGTTTGCCATGATGACATTTGTTCTGGTAAATAGTTCAAGGAACAACAAGTCAAGCCCTTTAGCAACTTATAAGGACCACTTGCACCAAAGGTGGTCCTCTTCTTATCCTCATGCCACCCAAGGCCCCCTTCATTCACCTGCCCGGGGCAAATCATGGAGGTGACGTCCACCTACAAATATTTGGGACACATTCATTCGATTGCGGGCAAGCTGGAAAGCACTAAATTCAATTCAATTATCAAATATAAATTTTCACAAGGCGCCCAAAAATGAACTGGCATATAAAAGTAGTACCACATAATCTAAAAACCATGATAGACATGGTTTTTTATACAACATTATATTTGATAGCAAAAAACCACATGCTATAGTGGTTTGTCAAAATGAATAATGGTTTACAACATGGTTATTTAGTTCACTTACTTATAAGCTAGTGGTTTGCTAAAACTTGTTGTAGTTTATGGGACCATTTCAATATAACATAAAAATTAGTAGTGGTTTATTAAAACCACTAATATTTTCTTAAGATACTAAATGAGTAATGTAATGGTTTGAAGACAAATTCATTGTGTTCAAGAACCTTGCAATCACAAATGATTTACCTAAGCATTATTATAGTTTATTTCATGGTGTATCAACAACCATCTAACTCAATAGTTGATCGAATCCAAGCAAGACCAAAACCATGCCTCATTGTATATATATAAGTAGGACGCTCTTGAATAAGTTCTGGCCAAATTCTATCAAGATGGGGAAATGACACTTTTTTTTTCTTGTTCGATGTTTAGGAGGTGCCCAACATGTATGTAGGGTCCAATTGGGACATTTTGCATGTTTCTGAAGACAACTTTTGAATTTGAGGAGCAACAAAAAACTCTATTACCATTTTCCCAAAGCTGCTCTTCATTTGGAGGGTATATTTGGAATTTTTGCAAACTTGAGGGGTATAATTGGAATTTTCCCATTTTTCTTTGCTTTTCCCGCCCCTTATGCAAGCGGTGCATGCATACAGTTGATGAAATTAAATCTTCAGTCAGATGGTTGTTGAACGGGATTTAATAATGTATATAATAGCCTATGGGCGTATAATCATAAAAATAATATATTGGCATTCCAAAATATATACATATATAAGCCAGTCTTTAATTTTTTATTTTTGTTTTTGTCGCATCTAATTTTTCCGCGCCGTCATCTATCTTAATATTTTGTTGCCACGTTTTTCTTAAAGACCTCCGATGCTGTAACCTGTCGTGATCTCCTATGCCGGATCAAGCTCTCCACCGCCAACAACAAACGTGGTCAGATCTGTGGGCAAAATGTGCTTATTGCTGTGGCTTCTTGCTCAGAACAGAGATGGGAAAAGAGCTGCAGAACAGAGCCGAAACAGAGCTGCGGGAATAGTGGCGCCATTTAATTTATGGATTAGTTTGAGGAAGTTTCAGAGCATTTGGACAAATCTATGGGAAATTTGAACATTTTTGCTTTGTTTTTTGCTTCCGCCTTAGCCATCCACCTGCTAGGTTTAGTTTGGCAAAGTTTCAAGACATTTGGATAATCTGCGGGTCATCTTTGCTTTGTTTTTGTTGGTGCCATAGCCGATTTCCCTGTTTCTGATGGTTGTCATTCCTGTATTTGAAGAAATTTTGGAAGATTGAAAAACTTTTTTTGCATGTTGATTTCTTGGTTCAAGATGTGTGCGCCGTGAATTTGAGAGGTAATCCAACTTACGGTTTCTGCTTAGGTAATTTGGGAGGTAATCCGTCTTAGGTCTACTGCAAAACCATGATTTGTTGCCGGATCTTTGAAGCTTAAGGACTCTGTTGCTTGAGAATCTGCTAGATTTGAAGATTAAGGCATCTGTCTGATATGCCGAATCTTTGGGGGGGAGTTGGGCTATAGATATTTTTACAGATATTTCTACAAAAACAGGGGATTTCCCTACAGCAATGGAATGAAATATCAAAAGTTCCTGAGTCTTGAAATTTGATTTTAAATGAATGCAACTAAAAATGGAATTTAGACCAGACTTGCCTGTCATTAATAAGTTTGATAATTCAGGGCTTGGAAATGTTGTAAGTTTGTTGAAGAGCATCGCTAATGTCCATGTTAGTAATAAATGATTGCTATTCATAGTGGCACCCGAGTTCACTCTAATTTCAAGAAGCTTTCGAAACTGGGCACGATCGCAATGGCTTAGACCTTCTTAAATGGTTAAGTTTAAATTTTGGATTGAGAAAATAGCCATAGAAATAGCTAGACATTGGCAGCAGTAGTTTTATGTAGGAAAATGTCGAAGAATTTAAAAGACCTATTTAATGCCAATTCCCTGTAGATTGACAACCTTACATGCTTAGAAAATTCGATCTGGTGTTGATTCCATAACTCCTTTGGTTAACGTAGCTGTAATATCTAAACCCTATGATAATTCTAATAGGATTCTAATGTTTGAAATCAGAGCAATAAAAAAAACCACAACAATGCTAACAACCTTCAATTGCCTTAGATTTGCAAATTAGTTCAAATCCCCTCGAGTCACTGGAAGGGTTTTCCCTATTTAAACCTTTGGGCCAGTAGGATCATTTTAAGCTTAGACAGAAAAGAAGAAGAAGAAGTAGAGGATGTATGCAAACAACCAATGTGCAAATGGAAGTTAAGATCCTCCATGTTAAAATCTCTAAATGTTCCTCCATTTCTTTGTAGGTTGAAAGAACTTGCAGAATCTCAAGCAAACATAGTTTGAAATCTTATCTTTTGCACAGAGCCGAACCTAAGAAATGTTCGCGGTGGCCTGCACCACGATAAATTTCTTGTATACATAAGGCACTTCATAAAAAAATCCTACTAGTGCAAAAAACAACCGGAAAAAATCCTACAACCTATGGCTTCAACCGGCCCAAATTCTTATACTCTATTTTTTGGACCGGCCGTATATCCTTAGAATATTTTATGTGGAGCGGAACATTTTAATTTGAACCGATTGTTTGATTCAATCCTAGGCTAGTACTTTGTTGCACACTGCCCCACACTCCCAAAGGGCCAACCCAAAAAATAGGCATTATATAATTGTATCAAATCCAACTATCGAGATGAGCGGCTCAGATTGTGATCCACGTCCTAGAATCCTATTGGCCCCAAATTAGGCCCAGATTTGATCCCTGCCCTCCATTTTTTTGCCGCTTCTATCTCCCGCACTTTTCGTGCACCGCAAAAAACGCCTACCTCCTTTTCGATCGAGCAGAGCTGTAAAGCAGAGGATGCGCTTCTTTTCTTCCAGATCTAGTCAGTTGAAGATGAAGGTGAGATCCAACTACTCCTTTTCAGACATGTCTCTAATAATCCCCTGCTGTTCTTTGAGCCAGAGCCATTCCAGCCCAGTTATGGCGATGGAAGCTCGGTTATGGTTAATCCGGCAGAGGTGGAGCTTCAGTAGGACCAACACTCTGTTGCAGAGCTTCTCCGGCACTATTTGATGTTGAAGTTGTGAAGAAGAAGAGGCTCTGTCCAATGCGCCGGAAATATGCACAAAGAAGAGCCATTCAGCTTGATCTCGAGGGCCCAAATCGCGGAGGACATTCATCTTCTGCCATAGTAAAATGGTGAACCTTACCTCCCTTTTTCTTCGCAAAAAATGCACCACTGGCCCCATTCCTTCTTTTGCTTAAATATTTGAGCCGAGCCGATTCTCCGGAGCCCTGTTTCCTGGAGCCGATTCATGGACAGTGCATTAAAGATTGCATGGTAGTAGGTGGAGCAAGATTTTCAATTGCCTTCTGTCACAGATCAACGTAGTCCACGAAATCGATGGTAGAACCTCCATCACGTTGCTCTGCCCTCCCAATGCAGTGCTAGATCCAGTTATCATGAGCCTGGGCGACAATAAGCGCTTCTCATAGCACATATCCTCCGCTACCACGCAGCCTGCAATACCTGGATATTCCGCATCTAAATTTTCTTCATGGCATTGCTTCTTTGACCTCGATTAGGAGTTTGGATTTGGCCTGGATTCCTGTCTCTGTTGGTCCTTGCCATAAAATTGAAAGGCAAACTGGAAAACAGCTGAACACAATCCTTTGTGCCGTCGTTTCTAGATAGTCTTCAATATCATTTCTTATTTTCTTTCATGATATTAAGTCTCTGGTTCTGCTGGGCCTCTGGAGCAATAACCATAGCCTATTTTTTTCAACTCCCTTTTTCCCTTAGCAACCGTGATCAGGGGCTGAGCTGCAGCTTGAAAAAAATCCCCTGTTCTTTGAGGAATGTTCTAGGTTTAGCTTGAAGAAAATCCTCCACTTTGAGGAATGTTCTGGGTTCCATGTATGGCACAATTTCTCTATTTTTCTTTTGCTTCCTTCAAAAACCATTTCATTTACAGGTTTATTTACGTTTATGCCTCCAGTCTTAATCAATGATGGAGAATGTTTGCAATGGCAAATTTGGATAGCATAGTTTTTAACAAATTTGGACAAAATTTTCTACGTGGTTTTCTATTGTTATTTTTCTATTGTAAGAAACTTCAATCATTTATTCCATAGAACAACAATGAATGATTTATTGGGCAACCATCCTTAAAGCTAAAGCTATTATTTATTTGCAAATGAGATGCCTTAATTTCTTCACTAAATTAAGATCAATTTTTTATTAAAAATATAATTGGTTTGTCTTCAACACAAAGCACTTTGAACATACGAAGCCACCTTTAGATCGTATAGTATAAGACATTGATTTGCTTCTAACACAAGATATGTTTAAAGACCCAAAGCCACATCTGTTTTAATGGAAAGCTTCTCCACTATTTTGATAATAAACTTAAACCATCTATCCCGTAGAACAATAATGGTTTTACTGGAAAATTAATGAATTGCAAATTCCTTAAAGCTAAAGTTACTATTGGTTTAAAAATGAAATGTCTTAATTTTCTTATTGAATTAACATCAATTGTTTAATCCAATATATGATTATTTTGTTTCCAGCACGAAGTACTACAAAGATACAAACCACTACTAGTATGGTGGATAAATTATTACATCGTATAATGAGAAACTCGAAGCCTTTATTCTATGCGACCATAATGGTTCATGTGACAAGACGTTCATGAGCTTGATTAAGATACCAGTATGAGTTGCACAATTCTTTAAGGCTAAAGCCATTAGTGATTTATAACATATACTATTAATTGACCCACATGTCACAAAGCACCAAACTAGGAAAGAACCATAGCGGGAAACTATAGCAACAAACCACAGTAAAAAGCTCTAGATATTTACGACATGGATATACCATGTTGAAAAACCTTGAATGTAAACTGCCTGTGGTTATTCAACACATTAACCCACTTAGTAACATTAGCTTATCTTAGTGGTTTAATACAAAAAGTAACCCATAAAACTGATAACAGTCTTTTTTTGGGGGCCTTGTGTTTGATGGCCATAATGGTAGAGCCCAAGGACTTAGGCATTATGCTAGCCAAGTCCTTAGCAGATTTCAAGAAGAACTTGGTGTTGTATTATCAAATCTAAGCTTTGGGCACAATGCTTGGCCTAGACTTCCAATGTAGTGGAATCTGGGCCTTAACGAAAAAAAAAAAAAACTCTAGAGTATGGTCGCCTTCCTTCCTACAAGATAGACCCATCCATCATCGCCCCCTCCCTTTGAACATATGTTTATGTGTCGTTAAAATAAAAAATCAATGGCTAAAATTTGATGTCATGATAACAGGGCCCATCCCCCCACGATTTATGGGCTCCTCACTAAAAGTGTCATAACTTCTCTTTCACATCTCTATTTAGCACATGGACACGTGCATTTGAAAGCTATTTGAAAGTGCTCTCTAAGGATGTAGACATAACGTTTGCCTCTTAAATATCTTGAAAATTTTCAAAGAAGTGGATGGAAATCCCCTGCACGCTAGGAAGGGGACCCGCCTCACAGAGGGGGCCATTAGACCCTCTCCTCTTCCGCCTACTCTAACTTTTCGTAGATATGTCAGAATCAAGCGATTTTTTTTCCATTAGAAATGCAAACACATTAGGTATCCAAAAAACATGTCTTTAACCAATTTTGACTTTGATCGTGCCTCCATTTTTTAGTTTTCTTAAGTGCGCGAAACATGGCGACCATACCCTATCCTAGAAGTTTTCTCACTGCCACCTATATATATCTATTGTTTAGATTTAGTTTTTCTGGCATGCCAATAACTTTATGGATTTTTGCTCAAATTGGTTTGCCTAAGTTTTGGGGTTATTTGATCGCCGCCAGAGATTTTTGATAACACAAAATCACAGATAAGAATGGAGTTTGATGGGGGTATGGTTTTGGAGATATTTCTTCTTTGGATTGGATCGTGTTGAGTTATTTCTTGCACTTGTGGGGAGATGGATGGGGATGGTGGCAGGTTGCACCTCCATGCAATTTGGAAGGTATAAGGAAATGGTCGACTATTGCTCCTACGAATTCCAGTGGAGGCGTGTCTCTTGGTAATTTATCTCTTACTAGATATTGAAAGCTATTTTTATAACATTGACATGATGATAGGTTACTTGGAAAGTGCTATAACTCTTAGTGCTTTATATCTGATAGTTCAGGGCTTTTGATTTTGATAAGCATTTTAATTGTGCCTGGACAGTAGATTACTGCTACTTAATTGCTTTAAAAATGCCTATGTTCAATCTTTGCTAGATACATGCTTTGTTAGCTATCAAGATCTGTGTCGTTCCATGATAGATCAAGAAGGATGCTAAAATATAAAAAGAGTCACATGCTGCATGCATCTTTGGCTGACAGTCCATACCAAACTTGAAATAATAGTGGTTTCAACTAGAGTTAAAACACGTATACCATCTATTCCTGTTTTATGATGCATAGAAAACTTGGATTTTTTATACCTCATAAGGTAAATGCTTATTTGGAAATAAGGATATACTATTGACGGGAATGTATTGTCCAAATACTCTCGATCTTATCCATGTTCTTTAGATCAGTTCTAACACATACAAACAAGCAGATGAGAAAATGCAAGGAAGAACCAAGTAGTTCACAGCATGATTGCTAGCAAGTCTAGTGATTTGCTTAATGTGTGTCAGTTATTTGACCACCTAAGGTAATCTTTTGTTAGTAATAGAAACCATAGTATGTTTATTTAATATAATCATCCTGAAATTGTACAAAGTTCTTGCAGTCTAGAATTCAAGTCTCCAAGGTCTGCCCATGCACATCAGATTATTGATGCAACATCTTAGAGTATGCATCTAACGTAAATGAGCTTGAATGACATTGTGTTTGGTTTCATAGAACAGATCTATTGCCATTCTTCCATAGTGCAGGGAATTTTCAACTACATTACTTGAGTCTAAGACTATTGTCCATAAACCTAAAGGCTAGTAGCAGGAGCCCAATACAATCCATAACCATAGAGCATGCAAAATATCACATTACAATGTCCATATGAGAGAGACAATACGCATTAGCAGCATGTAAATGCCTTTTGTTTCTACACAGATCTGTTGATTTACATGTATAAAGCATCTCTGAGCTATAACTAACTAGGAAAATTCTTTTCTCCTTATTGCACTCCCAAGCAATCGACTGCGGATATTGCTTCATCTTCAAAACAGTTAATGGTTTCGAACAATGGGTTAGAATGCAGTGCCACATATTACTCAAATTGTTGGGCACATACCCTCCCCATAGCCACGTTTAATGTAGTCCCTTCCTCCCAGACATTGCCTTTGTTCCATTGTCTACAGCGTAACTTGAAAACTATGGCAGAGATCTGAATTTACAACATTGATTGTTGAGTTTTAATGAGATTACATTGCTTTCTTTTACCTTCAAAGTCTACACGTATATTAGCATGAGGCTCTGTTTGTTTAATGCTCTTTAATGTGTATGGTTGCTGCACTTAAAATGCACAGTGATGGAAGCCAAATTGCGAGCTTTGATATTAAAACCCCTATGAATTATAGAAGTGATATAGATAAGGCTTATAAAAATAAGGAGATGTCTTTTATGCATTGATTACCAGGCAAATGTAAACTTGGGCATGCAGTGTCTAAAACCAAGCTTAGAAAATATGACCATTCTAGGGGCCCAATTTGGAGTTCCCTTGGGCATTGCCTGTATGCAGACCATTACTCTGATGAGCATACTTGAATTTCTAACTACCAAGCATATAGAATAAATCAGAAGTGAAAGAATAGAATAGAACTCTAGAGCATTCAGTATTGGAAGTTCAGACGAGCTTTCTCTCCAATGGCAGTTTTCTTCCATTCAACCCACGTGAAGGTTCGATTAATATCCATGATAGCCATACCTAAAGAATAGAATAGAATAGAATAGTTTTTTTAACGTCCACGGAGACCAATAGGTCATGGGACCCATACAATGGGCTAGTACAATCATTACTACTAGGATTAAAAAACCCCTGCCTCGAAAGGTTTTCAAGGGAAAACCTTTGTAAAGATGATGATACTAGACAAGCAGAGATAATGACTACTGAGAGCTCAGTAATTGCCGACGCTTATCTAGAACCTCAAGTATGTATAATGCCAAGTCATGCACAGATGGTGCTTTGAGAAGTTGTGGAAGCGTGGAATGGAATGCTAAGGTCAAAAAATGATTCCGGACTATCTCAAAAGCGGGGCAACTTCGTAAGAGTATGGCTTTCATCTTCAATAACTCAGAATCGGCAACAGGCACATAGTCTCGCCGCGGCAATTGCGGCCAGCTCCCATCTACTGTCTCAATTAGAGACTGTGGGACCCCCGTATGCATTGATGCAATAGCTACAAGCTTGTTCCCGGACAATGAAGCAAGCAAATAAGCTTAGGGCCCCTAGTGCCAAGGTGGGATTTATGTGTGCATGATAATGAGCGTTTTCACTTGGGCCAAAATAACTTTGATCCCATATCTTTTGAGAAAAGCGACCATTGAGATATTGTTGCAAAAGCTTCGATCGAAATGGCAAGCATTAGGCGGTGCTCGGTTGCACGCCTAACCGCAAACCATGTAGTGCAATGCTCTTTCCAACATCGTTTCAAACGCCGAGGAGATTCAGCCATGGCAAGTGCAAGAACGGATACCTAACATCATCCATGTGGTGCACCTTGCGATATATAGTGGAGATGGCGCTTCATGGCGTAATGTTGAAGAGGCCAAAACCCATCTCTTGTAAAAGAATAGCATAGGGTACCATTTTTTTTTAACTCCGAGGTCGTAAGTGAGAAAGGACTTTTTGCACTCGCCCAAGCTCTCCCAAGCACTAGTACTAATGGCGCACCCCCATACTTCGGAACCATACAAGAAAAGGGGCTCTACCAAAGCCCGAAACAAGTGGGCTTTCCGTGGCCAATCATGAATTTCTGCGAAAAAACAATTATTTTGCATTGCATAGAGTGCTCTCCATCCGCCAGACTACCCACTTAGTAATACACTATTCCCAAAGTGTGTTCTGCTGCAATTCTACACCAAGATACTTGTAGCTATCTACAACTTCAACAGCGGCTATCATAGTGCATAGGGGAACATTGTGACGAGAAGATTGAACTACCAAAAGCTTGGTCTTTTGGAGATTAACAACACGCAGACCTGTGTTCTCACGTAAACTGCGAGAGCATGTAAATGTTCTTTGCATACTAGCAGCGTAAATGCAGTATAAAAGGAAGTGAAACATCATCAGCATACATAAGTTGCCTAATGATATAGTGTGCCAAATGTGGACCTCCACCGCCATGATTATCAAGCCATTCTTCCAATTGATCAATGTACAAGCCAAAGAGTGTAGGAGATAGAGGACAACCCCGATTTAACTCCAATATTGCTAGTGATTTGAGTACCGATCTTTGGAAATTTAGCAAAACCCTTTCATAGAGCCGATAAACGCATTTTGAAGATCTTGTGGAACCCCAAGTGCCCAAAGCCGCCAAAGAAGCTCGCGTGGTGGCTGTATCAAAAGCGCAGAAGTAAAATCCACAAAGCATATATAGAGGTCTTGTTTCAAACTTCGACTATGTTCAATAAGCATGCGAATGTGAAAATATGGTCTATTGTAGAATGGCATGGACGAAAAGCCTGCACGTCCTACAAAGACGCATACACCAATATGTTCTCGCCCATGATGTCAACCGCTTCTCAATAAGACCGGGTAAGAGCTTTGAAAATGTGGAACTTACCATGATCATGCATAATTAGAAGGGTCATGCTTATCACCGCTTTGTAAATTGGTGCGACCTTCGACAGAGTTTCCTCGCAAGCCTTCTTGCAAAGCTTTGATTTAAAAGAGTAGTGATGATTGGAAGCAATAGCGGACCCCCATTTAAGCAATTTCGCTTGCAAACCTTGAAGATCGGAGACTTGCCATTAGATAGATGCCGCAGATCCTTCTTTGACTTCCTCCTCTGTGGAATTGAAGAATATCACCTACCAAAGGAGGTACGAAATTAACGACCCCGGGATGATCATATAAGTGGACCGATCGCTCATCCCATTCTTTGCATAGAAATATGTCCAAGGGTAGGAGGTGGTCGATATAATATTTTGCGCCCGAAGGTCCGAGGCTCACGTGCGATAATTCAAACATTTGCTTCGATGCTCAAAGAACAAAGCGTGCCTTCATGCGTTTCAAAATAGACTTATAATTCAATAGCATTATCTTGGCGTAGATCCGGCTCAACTATCATTCGCAATTGTTTTTAAGCCGCTTGCGGTCTTCATCAAACCGGGCATTTCTAGGAAAGGATTTCCTACCAGCATGAGCAACACCGTCGCGTGTACCAAAGCAAAAGGTTGTAGTAAGCAAAGTATCAGCAAATGCCGCATTACGCTCTTGAAGAGTTGGGTAATCCAAAATACCCGCAGCTACGGGAGCTAATGTCTGCTCATATTCAAAAGATCTAGAATAAGTCAAGTTTTAATGCGAGGGACATGAGTCCGGATAGCAATGGGTTGAAGAGGTGGAAGCGCCACTTTAATGACAAATAAAGTGGATAGTGATCGATTTTATCTCCTCATCTCTATGCCCCGTGCCAATTCGAAAATCTGAAATGAGATCCAAGGCTTGCACTTGGGAAATGACATAATCAACAACACTAGTACCACCACCCCCGCCTATCACAGCACCGCATGTAATACCTTTAGAGTGTGGCCATTGCTCTAAGCCATTACAAAGTACCATCTCAAAGACTTCACATAACTGGATGAGCTCCCTTCCAAATGTTGAGGCGGGTTTGTTAGCATCAGCGATGAGCGTGGAAAGATCTGTATCATTGGCGGACATCCATAGAGGGTCACCGAACATCCCTCAAGTATGAGTTGAGCGACTTGCATTTCAGCGAGACGAGCATTGAAATCACCAAGAAGAATAACATGCCCCAAGCTGTTTGAATTGAGCAATGTCGTCATAAAGATCACCATAGGGATCAACTGCGGCGACATCATATTCATCATAGAAAGGTGATGATGTAGGTGGGAAGTAATAGGTAGCAACAAAAATGGTACTACTATTGTGGCAATGAAGTTTAATCCACATGTAGCGATTATATCTATCAGCTTTATGAAGCGTGATATATGGAGCAAGGGCATCCTTGAAATAGCAAGCAACTCGCAAAACCTCGTTGCCCATGACATTCATTAAATAATGAAAAGAATTGATAACTCAGTAAAATGAGGTAGCCGTTTGTGAATGCTCCCACGTTTCCATGAGCGAAGGATATCCATATCTTTTGCAATGGGATTCAAGCCATCACCTTTACGCCAGGGAAAACCTCGACAATTCCAGGACACCAACCGAAGGCACATTTCCTAGGAAGGTACATTTGAGGTATGAGCAGTGCGAACTGAGGAGGCTGGAGCAATAGAAGCGGCAGCGGCAGTAGCTGCAGCAGCAACATCAGCAGCAGCAGCATCAAGGGTACCATTAGCAACATCATGAGAGGAATGGCCTTGGAGCGGTAAGAAGATGTGGTGGGTGCGTAAGATGGAACAACACGAGAAGCATTTGCGGCGTTGGTATGTGCATGGGAAATGGGAGAATGGACTTTAACACCAATAGTATGAGTGGCCTTAGCATGATGAAAGGCGCCGCCAAAGGTTGCATGTGATGGTGTAAAATACGCAGATTTTCCACGAACCGCGGTAGCCTTACCACCATTCTTTTGAATGTCATGGACCTTTTGCAAATTCTGGGCCCTGGCTAACTTGTTGGGACTTAGTAAGAGATAAATCCGGATAGAGAGATGTCCCTTTCAATTGCTTGGCCCCGCTTTGAGGATATCCATTTTAGTACTCAAATTTCGCCTTTGTAAATTTCACTATCTGCGCTGGTGGTGGGGCTGCAATGCTCCAACCCTATATGCAAGCAGTTGACAACAACTGGTGTTGTGGGAAGTCCAATTTAGCTAACACCAAAGTTCGTATTTTACGTGGTAAGTCCTCGATGCTTTTCCGGCATGCCATTTTAATTACCAGTGATTACATCGACGGTTGTGCCTATCAATGTATTCTACGCCTACGGCGGATGTAGATCAGCATGCAAAACCTGTTACATGGGAGTTTTGAAATTGGGGGGAGGATGAAATAGGCATGGATCTCACATTAGGATCATGATGCTTTGAAGAAAACGTTGGAGGTGCCTTGGTTGCATGGGAATAGGAACGTTCCAAGGCAAGAACTTCGACTAGATGTGTCCTTAGCAAGCTCGGCCACTTGGCGAGGTCATGCTTTCTTCCAATGCTCGTGATGCGAGTATTACAACTCGTAGACACCTCGGAGACATGGCGGAGTAAATCTTGTCTTTGCTTGCCAATATCAACCATTAGGTGCTCTACAGTCATATGACAAGTAGCAAACTCCAACTTTGCGCCCTCAATTGCTTCCCAAAGCTTTGCATGTTCAGCATGAATTTTGCCGATGAGCGTTGCAAGGTCGTTCACGACACTTTGCCAATTCGAGACCTCAATGCACATTGAAATTGTGTCATCTCTTGTTCTTTGCATGTGCAAAGTAGTCGTAAGAATGTCAAGCTTGTTCTCTAGATCTTTTGAAGCAAATTGACATAGAGAGGAAGACGTCTTTGGACGAGGGACCTTGGAAAATCATCCGGGGTCAAAGCTTCAACAATCCGCTCCCTTTCATCATCCTGAGTTGAACCTCCAACGCATGTTGGAGATGTGGCTGAGCGATATGCACTTCCAACACCTGTAGCAGATGCAATCTGCTCCCCATCAGTATCAGCACCATGTGGTGAACCTCCAACGCGTGTTGGAGGTTCCTCTCCGCCGATTGCACGCCAACACCGTGAAGCGGATGCAATCACTCTCCATCATCATGTGTTGAACCTCCAACGCATGTTGGAGGTTCGTCTGGGCCATTTGCTCCACCAACACCTATGGGAATTTGCGATGGACAACGCTTATCCAGTTGAGAGTAAAGATGCAATGCCCTATTTAATGTCTGCTGTTTAAGATGAGCATCTTTATTGAGAGATTGAGTCACATCACCTTTGTAACCGTTATCTTTGTTCGTGGATCTGAGAGACTTCAAGGGGTGACGAGCAGGACCTGACGAATTTGGCTGATCAAAGGGATTAATACCCACCATAGAAAAGTCCCCTAGCTGCTGCAGAGGAATTGAAGGAGCCATTACTTTCAGAGAGCCGAAATGGGCTGATCTATAATAGAAATCAGTCCCGAAATCAAAAAGTCCAAAAAGCTGAAATATATAAGGATGCAAATGGTCTGAATCATATGTCTTTGGAAAGATCCAGGCATAAGCTTTCCAACGAGCCCGAAATTACCTGATTCTGATGTCTCTAGCTCAAGTTATGAGCTCGAGAAGTTTTGCCGTCGGGCACCAAAAAGGCAGGCGCCAAAAGGAGCGCCTGAATTAGAGGATATTAGATATTATCTAGAAAACCCTAGGAACAACTGATAGAGGATATATAGTAGCATGCCCAAGATGAGATCTATGTTCTTGAACTTTTGCAGCGTTATATGGCTGCCAGGGCATAAACATATCACACAGAAAAAAAAAGTCTTAGCGCTCTTATATACTGCAAATCGTCTTAAAAATTTGTAGTACAGTTAAGTAAGATTATTCCCTTCCCTTTACTTTGCTGTAATAGTTACACTCCCATGAATAATCATGTCTACAGTTAGACAAGATCCATAATATACTTGTTAGATGCTCGCATGTGTGACGTTCCACATATTTATACGCCTATTTAAGTATAAATACATGACACGTCACTATGAATAATTAATGGCACATTAATTATTCATAAGCTAAGGCTAGCTATGTTAATAATTAAATTATAAAGGTGGAAACCTAACCCAAAACCCTAATTCGAATTTAGGGCTTATCCTAATTAATGACATGCCACCTGGCCCAAATCGATTGGGCAAGGCAGGGTTTCCATTTTGGACACCCAAATTAGGCTTTTGTGCCCCAATTGAATGGGAGCAATTGGAGATGGAGGAGGAGAAGCGGTACCTGCGCCCTTGATTAGTCGAGACGGAGCGCCCAAGACCGATTTGTGGTTAGTCAAGAGGGTACCTTGTTAATTTATAGCATAAGCCTCTGCGGGGTGTGTTCTCTCTCATTTTCTGTGATTTACATTAGGCTAACCCTTGATTGATATGGTGAGTATTCTCATCTCTAGTCTCTGTAGGTGCTTTGGTTGATGGTTTAGTAGTTCTTTGCTTAGTTAGCACTCGGGAGATGGGGGATTACGGGGGTAGAGACCTCCGAGCCCATGTATTGTAGTATGCTCCTAGATAGAGCCCTGTATTATTCCCATTAGTTATGGCACGTGCACAAGAACCCACCGAAGTTGTGGATTCTATGGCATGATTGAGCACGAGAAAAGCTATTAGTGATGAAGTGTGGGGTGGGTCTGCTTTGAGCATAAAAGGATACGGGGACTCCCTACAGGTGAGCTAGGGTCGATAGTGCGACGGTGAACTAGGCGGGTATGGGTCCGACCTCCCACGGGTATAGGTGGGCAGACTTCGTACTTTGTGTAGATTTAGGGAGTGCGGATGCGGGGTCACCGATGCGACACGTATTCTCTAGCTTCAGCCCATGGAATCACTTTGTTACTCACGCTTCCCTAACCTGCCTCGGCTTGAACCGGGAGATGTAACCGGGAGTAGTCCCTAAGGGTGATACACGGGATTGCGTCTCAGGAAGGCTACAATGGCGCCATAGATTGACTCAGCTTATCTGCAAAGTGTGCAAAGGAGGCGATGGAGTGGACAACCTAGCCCTTGTTCTATGCCAGCCAACGCCCGGGTTATACCTCATGCATTTGATCCCTTGAGAGCCGGGCACGTCGATCCATCCTCACGGGAGTCTGAGGCGGGGTAGAACACCGGGGTTTGGGGTGTTTTTCCTTAGGATTAGATGCATATTCTTTGCCGTTAGTACTTGGATGGATGTGCCAACCTTCATGGTGGTTATTTATATATGATTTATCTTTGTGTGCTAACATGTATTCAGCTTCATAACTTAGGAGTCCCATTGAAGGCGTGGGCGAATGACACCTCAGGAGTCCTTCACAGGGCATCTCTCACGGATGGCCGAAGTTAGGCGGAGGGCCCTGCTCATGGTGAGCTGATTGCCATGGGAAGTCCCTGTATGTGTATCGTCCGAGGGCCGTATATGTTGGGGCGTCACAATGGTATCGAGCCATGATTACGGTTGGTGAAATCATACTTACCGACCAAATCTCTAACCCGTTAGTTTGGTAGTTAAGTTAAGTGGGCGTTAAGCTAGTTGGACTGCCTAACTTTTTGGTGATTTAGTCTTGTGCTAGGTTGATGTAAGAAAATGTTGAGTTTTAGGAAGTTTAGGGCGATTTTGGAGGGAAAACGTTGTGACTGGAGGACCCAAGTTTAGATGGGCCATAACTTTTTGTAGGTAGCTCAGATGAAGGCGAAAATGGTTCCAATGGGTCGGGCACCTCCCAAATACCCTAGGGGGCATGTTTCCCGAGGTCGAAATGGCAACCCCAAGGCGAAAAGTCAAAAGGGGTGCTGCTAGCGGATGGGGTGTTTCTTTTCGAAAGTTATTAGCGTATAACGCTAACAACGCCCCATATACGGTCCGCCGTATAAAAATACGCGTTTAAAAAAAAATAAAAAAAATAGAGTGTTTTTTCTTTTCCCTCCCATTTCGAACCCGTGACCTCCCACTTCCACCCCAACACTCTTTCCATTTTGCCAACTCTCTTTATGTAGAATATACATGCTATTCCTTTTTATACATATTTAATATTCTGTTTTATCCAGTTAGCAGTTCTTTTAAGCAAAAGGTACATCATGGGATTGAACCCCTGACCTTCTGCAGCCAAGCCAACACCTTTATTGATAAGCCAACTTCTTTCTTGAAGGGATATAACCTTTTTTCTAATATTTATAGTGCATCTATTTAAATTAGAGGCTTGCCTTTGGTAAACCCATGTTGTGGAGGCAACAACTCCACCGGAGCAAGCCCTCTCGTCACAACTCCGCCGGAGCAAGCTCTCTTGCTATAGCCCATAAGAACAAGCTCTCGTCATAGCATTTAGGTCACTGGCAGGTCTTGTCATGGCCACGAGTCGACCTCCTCTGCCATAGTCGCCAGTTCAAAGCTGATTAACCATATATAAAGCTAGTATCCCCTAGGAATAAACCGCCCAAATGACACGACGTAATCTAGCAAGTCCGGCCAACTTGTTATGATAACATCAACTCACTTGGTGGGACTAATTCCGGAATTTTAATTAACAACGACGGGGCAACTCTCTAGAATAGCAGCGTGTATTATATCCTTGGATATTCTTTAGGCGACGATAATAATGTCCAGTTATCGGTGTTTCGCGACCTATAACTTTAATTATTTTTCTGTTGGTAGATGCCTTGATAACACAATTTCTTCGGGCCTTGCCATGATTCAATCCGCTTTATATTAGACCTTATTCGACGTTCTATAAGTAATGTTTTATAGACATAATTATAATTAACGTTGTCTCTCTCTAGTGTCTATACCTTGACTCATCTCAATTCCCAGAGACCTCTCAAGATAGGCCTCCTCTATTCAGAGATCTTGTGTTCGTCTCTGGGGTCCGTTATATGTCTTCATGGACGCTGCCAATGTGGCATGACATATAATTGCTATTTACCTATCTATCTATCTATCTATTAAAAAGGTCCTTGGTGAATTCAATTCACCATGTTGTCCTAGGACATGCAAGTCTTCTTCCCTAAGCCATGCACCAAATCTTTAAATAACCTTTTTAGTTCTTACTGCCTTTCAAGCCGGAAATCTATCTTTGCATGTTAGCAAAGACCACCCTTCATGTTAGGAAATAACCTTTCTATCAGTTGCTAAATATCATTAATAAGGGTCCTTCATTAGTCTTTTTCTTCAATATGTTTTCTCGTCTATGGCGATTTTTTATCACGGCCCTTACGTCTGCCTTACAAACGTATACAAATCACCCTTTAGTTGTGACCTATATTCGGTGAGTCACCAATCCAATTACTCCTTTACGTATCCGTTAACCGTCTTGTGGCTTCTAAGCCGCTATTATATGTTCCTTTTGTTGTCAACCCACCTATCATTGGGGGTTATGATTCAACATTGTCCTACATCCTGAAAATGTTAGTCATTACATTTTCCTGTCATGATGTTATGCTGCTGTTCTGGCATTCGAGTTGACTTGACATCCTCATTTAAGCCATAGTCATGGCCTAAGAGAGTGAGCCCATTATAAATCGTGAATTACACAGGTCATCAGGCGCCGGCTGGTATTTTGTGAGCCTTTTTACAATTACCTACGTTTAATATAACCTGGACTTGTGTCAATATTCAAGTCCTGTATATGTTAACTTGCAACCCCCATTTAACCCATGGCGTCACCTCTGTCTGATCTAGGTATGGATCATGTGGGAAAGCTAGTCTTAGGTGTCTATGCAAGACACATTCGAACATTTAGCAAATAGCTGTTATTCGCTACTTATCCTGAAATTGTATTATTGTACTACTCAACCCCACTACCTTAAGCTTTATTCCATTGGCCATTGACATTTATTTCAAGTGCCAACTACCATGTCATACCCTAGCATGCAACGAATTGACGGTCCATTGCACATTTCGAACGTATCTCCAGACCCTTCATCAGTAACTTTAGGATACGCTCGTCTTTCTCTCCTTGTGTCGCCACCTAGATTACCTCCCTAAGATGTTTATCGTATGTGTACATGGTATGTATATAATAAACATATCTCCACATTCCCCAATGCTAGAGCTCTGCTCTAACTTAGCTAAACTATAACCGTGGTAGTTCTTTCAAACAAACCCATTGCCTATGTACTTTATGACGTGGCTTCGCCACCTATTTCCCAAATGGACAGGGGCCGACTTTATGTTGGACTTGTATATGCTGCCTATAATTTGATAGGGTCTCTAGTTATTTCAACCATTCCTTTAGTGCCTGATGGTACTTTAACCCCGTACATAACCTATGATTTCCCCCACGGGATTATGCCATAATTCTGAAGGCTATTACCTCACATGCAGAGCTTTTCTAAAGGCTTCTTTCGCTAAGGATCCTTTGTGTTCTATACCACCCATGCTTAGTCACAATTAACCTAATTTCTTAAGTTATCGTGTCAACTTCAACTTTTGATTACTTCAAATGTTGTCGCCTTTGGCTCCCTCATAATGAAGCGGAGGCACTAAAACCTCCTAGTCTCTTAATAGGAAAACCCAATGTTTCCATCTTCGTTAGTAATCGCCATAAGATTATCCGGTTCCTTACACTCTTAAGAGTTTCAAAGTCATAACCTCTAAGGGGTCTATGCCTCAAGGCAACGGACCCTCCAGCTTCTACTTCAGTACCTAGAACTGTTCCTCGCATGTAGCGTAACTCTTCGACTATATGGACTACTGGTCTATATCATCTTAACCCTTCTGATCAATACACCTCGTCTTGATGTTATCGGGATTTGGAATTCCTAGGTATTGCCCTCGACTCGGTTATCCCTAAAGGTATAATCGTCAAAGTCATCGTACTCCTCCTTTTCTTCCATCAGGGGGGCGCGATATTTTATACGTCTTTTTATCCCCAAAACCGAATAAATGCTCTCAACGTATAACGCTGAAGTAATTCATTTGTATCTGGAACCTTTGAGTAGTTAAGCTCTCATTATCGGTTATTTCGACACCCTTCCAACCATCCTCAGGGTGTTTTTGAATGTAACATCACCGTATATGCTAGACTTACTCTAGCTATTTTCACTGATTTAAACTCTTCCATATCCCTTAGTACGACGTATCTAGCATGGTCAACTCCAACCATTGGGATAGCTTGAGTGCGTATCTCTGGTGGATCATACCTTAATCCAATATCTTTGAGTATACGCATATCATTATGCTTATTCCTTAAACCTTCCTAAGTAATATTTCACTCGTTTGTACGAACATTCTACTATCTTCCAATATGACCTACATCTGAATATCGCAATCGACATTCTCGATGTTCTCACTAGTGTAGTATTTGATACTACTAACTCCTTCCGACATCCAAGATCACTACGTTCTTATTATGTGATATACTAACATGCGTGCACCAACCCTATGTCTAGACTCGTATGTGACTCGTTGACATAGCCCCATAGCTATGTTCATATGTCCTGCGATTGTATTTCCTCAATTTGCCTTCATCCTCAAGCTCTAGTCACAAATTCCACAGGGGCAGATGCTATCCTAAGTTCCTAGTGGACATGTTTAACGTCTAGTATAAGAACTCTTATTTTCATTACTTCCATATTCATATGGAATGTGAACTAAAAGTTCTATTATCCACTCTATTTCTTTTTCAGTTATGTTTTACCATTAAATGGCCCTAGTACGCATATACCAACGTGGAGCTACTCCTCGGGATACGTACATGATACCAAGTCCAGAACACATTCTCTTTGCTAAGATGTTCAGTGGGCACCTACCTTCTTCATACTCCAGACTTTGGTCTATTCAAAGTCTTTCTTCAAATTCTCTATATTTGAAATGTTGTTTACAACAACTTTCAACCATCTCTCGTCTCCCACTTGTCGTATGGATAATTACTTGCCTTCCTAATGTATCATTAGTTGAAGGTCAACTTTCCTTCATAGTCTGGCTTCACCAAAGATCCAACATACCTTGCAGCTTTTCGATGGCTGCGCTTTTCGATGCCTGCGCCTGTTCCTACCAATTGTCGTCTTCTCTTGACCTTATGTGGAAACTACGTTCCACACTATTCTCCAGTCTGTTATACCGCATCTCGATGCTCCCATCAGACATCAGATGTGTCCATTTCCTTAATTTATATCATGCATAATCGTCATGCAATTGACCGACGCCATTAAGCGTATCCACGTGGCTACGTAGTCTTCTTAGTCATCTATACTGTTGCATCTTTCATGCCTCAGGAACACAATATATGTGTAATTTTATAATCCATAGTTTATGGATCAACATCCTCATACGACATTATTCTCTACCATTCCATGAATCATACCTCAACTCAAGTAGGTGGAAAAGTGTCGGCATTCTATACCTTCACCACCATTGTGAAACCTACCTTTGCTAAAGTGATCTCCTTTTATGATGGGTATTTATAATCCAGTTTTCCACCTTACTATAGTACCTCTTTAACGTGGTCTACGGTACATAATCATAAACCACTTCTCCATCAGATATATGGTGCTATATCCAGTCTCCTTCTACGTTGAATGGCAACATATATGCCGCATGGTAAATTCATCCTCGTAATTATTAGGTCCAGTGTTTCAATCGCATAATAACCATCGTCATATCAATTTTCTCCGGTATCCACCCAAAATAAGGATACCTTAACACTCCCTTATTCCCATCATTCAAAGACTTCTACTTCAAGTAAGAGCCCGGGACTGCTTAACCACCATTATATAATAGCCTCAAGAAGCACGGGGCATGCTTTCTATGCTTCAGCTATTGCACTGTGCCATGTCAATGTACGTAGATATCTAATAAACGTATAGATATAACTAAGGAATTAATATGTGTGCTCATGTGAGGTAAAGCTCGTTTTAGTATTAGTTCGCCTCGAAATTCCGTTGGCCAATTAACCTAAGGAATCATCTATTATTCTATTTTGCAGCATTATCAGATACAAGCCTTAGATTGATTTTAGATTTAGCGTCACAGTAAGGGTCTTTAACCCTCGCTTTTATATCGTTGGTAAAGGGTCATCGATTCTGCACTAAGTGTAAACTATGGATCGAGAATGTGAGTGTGGAAACATTAAAGATACTCAAAAGAAGAAAGCTATTTCAACACGTAGTCAAATATAATAGAAGGATATAATTATGTATGTCTTACACAAACTCCTAAGGGAATAATGAGACTTAGATAATGTTATAACAAGGTTATGAATAATAAATGAAGAAGCGATCATGCAGAATTAATATTAAAGTATATAGGTCAAAATGGCAAATACAGTACAATATATAATTCTATTAAAGGGTAACTATAAATGTCAGGGGCATCTAAACACTCACGATAGCAATATATGAGTTATAATAGAAGTTCTTTATATTTATACCTGTCTTTAATATATAATCAGTTACCTGTATGTATAGAAAGAATGATTTCTAAAATAGATAGATCGTGAACTTCGTCACCACGAATGAAACAGATGAGACTTCCACAAACCTTATTTGTTCACTTTTGGCGGTCTTAAGCGATGATCACGCGTCGATCTATACCTCTACCTCTTATATTTCGAGTTATAAATTGCACATTACAAGACATTTCAAACTTAATCATTTTGAACATGACAACGTCTGTGTGACTTATAATCTCACGCTATCTCTTTAAGGAGGGGAGACTTCCTTCCAATGTATGATGTGTTGCCCTGCAACAAGAGTAGTCTTGATCTTTGAGGAAAACATTATTTTTAAGGTGGGGAGAATGTGGCGTTCCACATATTTGCTCGCCTATTTAAGTATAAATACATGACACGTCACTATGAATAATTAATGGCACATTAATTATTCATAAGCTAAGGTTAGCTATGTTAATAATTAAATTATAAAGGTGGAAGCGTAACCCAAAACCCTAATTCGAATTTAGGGCTTATCCTAATATTAAAAGGGCTAAAATACCAAATTAGTTAATTAATGACATGCCACCTGGCCCAAATCGATTGGGCAAGCGGGGGTTTCCATTTTGGACACCCAAATTAGGGCTTTTTGTGCCCCAATTCGAATTGGGAGCAATTGGAGATGGAGGAGGAGAGAAGGTACGGCGCCCTTGATTAGTCGAGACAGAGCGGCCCAAGACCCGATTTTTGACGGTTAGTCAAGAGGGTACCTTGTTAATTTATAGCATAAGCCTCTACGGGGTGTGTTCTCTCTCTATTTTTCTGTGATTTACTGTTAGGCTAACCCTTGATTGATATGGTGAGTATTCTCATCTCTAGTCTCTCGTAGGTGCTTTGGTTGATGGTTTAGTAGTTCTTTGCTTAGTTAGCACTCAGGAGATGGGGGATGGGGGGTAGAGACCTCTCGAGCCCATGTATTGTAGTATGCTCCTAGATAGAGCCCTGTATTATTCCCATTAGTTGCGGCCTGTGCACAAGAACCCACCGAGTTGTGGATTCTATGGCATGATTGAGCACCAGAAAAGGAGCGTAGTGATGAAGTGTGGGGTGGGGTCTCGCCTGAGCATAAAAGGATACGGGGACTCCTACGGTGAGCTAGGCGATAGTCGGCCCGATGAACTAGGCCGGGTATGGGTGACACTCCGGTATAGGCTGTGGCCTCTGTACTTTGTGTAGATTTAGGGGAGTACGGATGCGGGGGTCACTGATGCGGCACGTATTCTCTAGCTCGCCCATGGAATCACTATTACTCTACGCTTCCCTAACCTGCCTCGTCGGAACCCGGGAGATAACTTAGGGGAGTAGTCCCTAAAAGGGTGATACCTGGGGATTGCGTCTCCGGAAGGCTACAATGACGCCATAGATTGACTCAGCTTATCTGCAAAGTGTGCAAAGGAGGGGCGGATGGAGTGGACAACCCTAGCCACTGTTCTATGCCAGCCAACGCCAAAGTTATACCTCCATGCGTTGATCCCTTGAGAGACCGAGCCGTGGATCCATCCTCACGAGTGCAGGCAAGGGGTAGAACACTGGGGTTTGGGGGTGTTTTCCTTAGGATTAGATGCATATTCTTTGCCGTTAGTACTTGGATGGATGTGCCAACCTTCATGGTGGTTATTTATATATGATTTATGCTGTGTGCTAACATGTATTCACGCTTCCGCAACTTAGGAGTCCCATTGAAGGCGTGGGCCGAATGACACCTCCGAGTCCTTCACCCGGGCATCTCTCTACGGATGGCCCGAGGAGGGCCCTGCTCATGGTGAGCTGATTGCCATGGGAGGGGGAAGTCCCTGTATGTATACGTCCGGGCGTCGTGTATATGTTCGGGGGGTCCACAAACATGCAAGCATTAGAACTGTTAACTTTAAAAGCTTTCAACATGGGACACTATTTAAAAATCTCTAGCAACTTGACAAACCATAAGTCATCGAGCTTAGCCTTCTCCAACACTTGCCTCGTGATAGACATGATGAATTCCTGCATCTATGAAGAGATCTAGAAATCAAGTACTTCTAACATATTGGGGAGAAAGAGGAGTTAATCGATGAAATTGAGTTGAGGGGCAGTTGGATTATTGGCAGGGTCAACACCGATGGGGGGTTGTTGGTAGTATTCCACTATTAAAGGATGATACCATGAACTTCATTTGGTTTTGATGTGCATTTGTTGGCTTTAAAACATTCCGCAAGTCATTGAGCTTAGCCTTCTCCAACACTCGCACCTCTTGATAGACATGATGAATTCCTGCATGTATGAAGAGATCTAGAAATCGAGTACTTCTAACATATTGGGGAGAAAGAAGGGTTGTATCAATGAAATTGAGTAGAGGGGCAGTTGGATTATTGGCAGGGTCAACACCTATGGGAGGTTGTTGGTAGTATTCCACTGTTAAAAGATGGTACCATGAACTTAATTTGGTTTTGATATGCATTCGTTGGCTTTAAAACCTTCATATTGTTTAGAATTCTTGCAGATTTTCTTCAAATGTTAGAGTAGACTAAAATTGCATATGAGTTCTTTGTTATTTTCTTTGAAGCTCTTAGGTTCATTGACACATGTCCTTCATAAGCAAGCCTTCCTTTAGATTATTATGCATTTGTGTGGGTAGGTAGGTTGTACGTCGCAACAAAGGACCATCATGATTGCACATATCCTGGCATTCAGGTTTGAAAATTTACATTATTGCACCTATGTTTAAAACTTAGTTGTAAACCAAAGCGCACAAAAGATATCTCTATGCATGTCCCTTCTTTAACTGTGTCTGGCACTCTATGTTGGTAAGTCTATTTTCATTGTCCCTATTTTGTTTGTATTAGATAAGTTATATTTACACCGTTCATACTAACATTTTCTGTTGTAAGCTGTTGATTAATTTTCCCTATGATTTAACATGTTGTGCATCTTTTTTACTTGTTGGTCAGCTCATTTTCTGACATTTTTTGTATCTTTTAAGGGGATAAGAAGAGAAAGAAGACACAATCTACATGTTAGATATACCTGCTAGACATCATACACCACTTGCATCAACAATCATTGCTATAGAGGCAATGGTAACCTTCATGACATTCTCTTCACAATTCATCTTGCAAATAAGCTATCCAGCGGGCTGCAAAATCTTAAAAGCACTAGCTAGTGACTTTTTGCAGTTCATGTAAACATCGAGTGTGCTCCATTCTCCTACTATATTTACGCCCTTTAAACTTATTCATCATGTACTTATAGATCTGAAGCTCCACATCAATAATCCCATGCGCTCAAATCTATAGTTTTGCTGGCCAAGTCTCCATAGTTAGTTCTCTTTTCACCTAAGGTTGGAGAATTGTGTATAATCATCATCAGCGCTAGTACAATAGATAGGCTTACCTCCTTGTTTTCTCACTGGAATGTTATTTCTTCACCCAATGTTGGAGAATTGTGTATTTTCATCATCAACAGATAGATAGATAGATAGATAGATAGATAGATAGATAGATAGATAGATAGATAGATAGATAGATAGATAGATAGATAGATAGATAGATAGATAGATAGATAGATAGATAGATAGATAGATAGATAGATAGATAGATATCTATCTACAAGTGTAATAGACAGCTTCTGTCCTTCCTTTCCCTCGCTAGATAATAATGGTTGTCTCACCAATGAATACACAATTGGGAAGGAAATCTAAATCATATCTCCCTGTAAAGTTGCAATGTAAAGTTGGTGGGGGAAGGACCCACTTCAGCAATGTAAAGTGGTGGGGGCAGGACCCATCTGGGTGTGTTGTAAAGTGTCACATGTCCGATAGGACGCTGCCTTGTGGCGTGACGTTAAAATCTCTTCTTCTTCTTCTGTACGAACTATCACTTGAAACACTATGCATTTTCTGTTCAAACAATTTCAATCCAATGGTATACAAGACACTGAGGCCGACATTCAGATTCAATGTCTAAAAGACTTGCATTTCTAAGAACCATCTGCTTTGCACCACAAAGTTTATATCTCTGATCGCAGGTAAGAGACTTCTTTGATTGTAAGTTTTTTGACAGCTTCCTCATCTGTCATATAGCATCTAACATCTTTGTTTATTCCACAAGGACAACAACTTGGACGTAGACTTGCTTAAAAGGCATCCAGTGCACCATAGGGCTTGCATCTCCCATTGCAGCATCTAACACATTTCATGATTTTGTGCATATGTATCTTTATTGGAACACTACATGTTATTTAATAGTTGGAGAACAATTACCTTAAAGGTTCATCTCCTTTAGGTCAATGGATAAATGTATGCTGGTGGGGTGCAAAAGCAGGTGTCCGGGTCCATGTTGACATCACTCATATAACATCCCATATGGCAGCTTGTTTAGGGTGCTACTGGTGCTCGTGGATGGTAATTAGGTAATCATTAGAAATATGTAACAACTTTAATGAATGACAAGTGGAATAATATGATAGAATAGTAGCTGCAGAGTGTTGATGGTAAGTGCTGGGATCGTGTTTTTTTGCATGCCACTAGCATAATTTTTCCCCAATACTATACACCTATTTATTTGTTTGTCAGCTCATTCTCAAGGGGGCTGCACCAAGTATATGTTGTATGACCATCTCCGTGACGATATGGGTCTTTTTATTAGTTTGGTCATATCGTATACTTATAAAAAAAATAAGGAATTTGGTTTTGAAAGTCGTACAGATACGGCAAGCATTCTATTATTTTGCTATATATTCTAAGCGAGGTGCACCCTGAACTACCACAGTCGTCGGATTCGTCGATCCTACGACTCAAATCGTATGTTGGGGCCTGTCAGCACCTCTCTTTTCGCTTATAGTCATTTATGATTGGAGATGCCTATGATTTTGAAATATGAAATACGATTTCGCCTAAGGTTTCGAGGGAATATGGAACCTCTATACGGCTTTAGAATATGAAATACGGGGGCTCAAACCTCTACCAAAATAACTCAATGTCCCAATGAAACTACTTTAACCAATATACCCAGTGAGCTAATGTGATTATTTTTTATCTTGAATCTATGTTTTTTTTTATAACAACCCATTCAATTGCTTTAGGGATATATGGTCTATGGTTTTAGGAATTGTTATTTTTTACATCCATATCAAATCCCCCTGGAATCCCCTATTATTTTGCTATATATTCTAAGCGAGGTGCACCCTGGACTACCACAGTCGTCGGATTCGTCGATCCTACGACTCAAATCGTATGTTGGGGCCTATCAGCACCTCTCTTTTTGCTTATAGTCATTTATAATTGTAGATGCCTATGATTTTGAAATATGAAATACGATTTCGCCTAAGGTTTTGAGGGAATATGGAACCTCTATACGCTTTGCCTAAGAATTTAGAATATGAAATACGGGGGCTCGAATCTCTACCAAAATAACTCAATGTCCTAGTGAGACTACTTTAACCAATATACCCAGCGAGCTAATGTGATTATTTTTTTATCTTGAATCTATGTTTTTTTTTATAATAACCCATTCAATTGTTTTAGGAATATATGGTCTATGGTTTCAGGAATTGTTATTTTTTACATCCATATCAAATCCCCCTGGAACCCCTGTTATTTTGGTATATATTCTAAACAAGGTGCACCCTGGACTACCACAGTCGTCGGATTCGTAGATCCTACGACCCAAATTGTATGTTGGGGCCTGTCAGCACCTCTCGTTTCACTTATAGTCATTTATGAAATACGATTTCGCCTAAGGTTTTGAGGGAATATGAAACCTCTATACGCTTTGCCTAAGATTTTAGAATATGAAATATGGGAGCTCGAACCTCTCTACCAAAATAACTCAATGTCCTAGTGAAACTACTTTAACCAATATACCCAGTGAGCTAATGTGATTATTGTTTTTTTTTTTATAACAACCCATTCAATTGTTTTAGGGATATATGGTCTATGGTTTTGTTATTTTTTACATCCATATCAAATCCCCATGGAACCCCCTGTTATTTTGCTATATATTATAAATGAGGTGCACCCTGGACTACCACAGTCACCGGATTCGTCGATCCTACGATCCAGATCATATGTTGGGGCCTGTTAGCACCTCTCGTTTTGCTTATAGTCATTTATGATTGGAGATGCCTATGATTTTGAAATATGAAATATGATTTCGCCTAAGGTTTTGAGGGAATATGGAACCTCTATACGGCTTTGCCTAAGATTTTAGAATATGAAATACGGGGGCTCGAACCTCTACCAAAATAACTTAATGTCCTAGTGAGACTACTTTAACTAATATACCCAGTGAGCTAATGTGATTATTTTTTATCTTGAATCTGTGTTTTTTTTTTTTTTTTATAATAACCCATTCAATTGTTTTAGAGATATATGGTCTATGGTTTCAGGAATTGTTATTTTTTACATCCATATCAAATTCCCTTGGAACCCCCTGTTATTTTGCTATGTATTGATCTTCGTATCCATACAATTAGAACTCTAGATTCCCCGTATCCATTATCTTTATATTTATACGAAGAACTCAGCCTTACCTTCCACTAAGAGGTTAGATGCCTACTTTGCTAATTGCTAGATGCATTTTATATTCTATCCCTAAGTTCAAGTTCGTCATATCATAAATATTTATTCTTAATAAGGATAATAGTGGTAATAATAAGAATTAGAATGGAAAAAAGAAAAACTAGCAAAAAAACGCAACAGGAGGCTTGGGCAGTTTTAGGCTTGGATCTAGTTTCGCATTTTATTTAGGCTCTGGACAATTTTAGGCTTGGATTCAATCTCGTATTTGATTAGGTTAGATTCGATTGTTAACCTTTGGCGGCTTGTCATTTGTTGGTTATTATATTTGTCTAAAATCAGTATGCTCTATTCTTATCCAGTTTGCTTTTCTCTTATCCCTGGTTATATAAATGATTTGGATCATGGAATAGTGCTTGGCAAGCTTCAAGATACCTTGGATATCTGTTAAGATTGAGTAGACAATGGGCTTGGGTACTTGGATTTCTTTTAGCGTTTGATTGGAGCAACTTTGCATTATTTGTTTCTTAATTAAAGGCCTGCAAAGGTGTATCGCCTGATATCTTTGCTACAATTTGTTAGCACATGTAATGCTCAAGGGTAGTTCACCAACATGGATATCCATTTATGTTGAATATAAAGGTTACTAATAGCCTTTGTAGACATTTATTTCACCTTTTATGGCTTGTACAAAAACTTGTTGGATCAATCCATGAATAACTTAATTGAAATTTAAGTCTTTAAAAGACATCTCTAAAGATTTTTCTGTCTTACTTACAATTTACCACAAATGTATTTACTTCTGACTTACTTCTGAAGCTGAATTCCTAAGTAACTATGTCTAACGATATGAATTATCAACATAAGGGCTTCAAAGTTAACAACCCTGATTGGACACTTCAATTGTTTACGAGTTCATAAAATAGAATGGCATGTTAGATTATGAAAAGAGTTGTTGCAGAAGAGGCTGTTGCACAAGAGTGCAAATTTGAATCTGAATCCCCGAAAACGACCGTTTGGAACATGTAGGACTGCCACGGGACGACACTCTGTAAAATGGGAAGCTCGCAGCTTTAAAATCTTGTGGGATAGTCCAATGGCCGTTGGGAATATTCCAGTATGGTGAATGTCTAAAAAGGTTAAGGGAGCGTCGTATCGAGTAAGTAGGAGGCATGTTATGAAAATACGGATTAGAGTAACTTTTAATTAATACCCGCAGTATAAAATGAAATAATAAAAGGTGGGTGCGTTGCGGCGTCGACCGACAATCGCATCGATCCGAGCCCTCGGATCGCCATTCTGGGGAGGGACGAGCCATTATATAAGGCTCTTTCCCCTTCGGGACCGGTTATCGGCGTCTTCTCACAGCAGCTTTCTTCCTTCTCGTAGCTTCGATGGCCCTTCAACCAATGGATTTCTTCACCAGCTTCTCCACCAGTCTCGTGCTTCACCTCCTCGCTGCCTGCTCCTGCCTGGCGAGTTTCTTCATCATCTTGTGGACGGTACGCTCCCTTCTCTTACATGCTCAGCCTGACTCTACAGATTTGTTCTATAGTTTATCTTCGTCATGCATGGATTCTCTTTATTTTTGTTGTTTCTATTTGGCATCGCATGGCTCTTCTATGGTTATTCGCATGTTGAGTTTTGGTGCATAGGCTCTTTGTGGGTTATGGGGCGGCCGTGGTGGAAGTGTAATGATGGGTTTCAGTTATGTTTTGGATGTTCTGATTTGGTGGGTTCGTTTTCGGGCTCTTGGTTGAGTTCTGTTGAATGGTTTGATCGGTACCCTTGTATGTTCTGGGTATTTCCTGTGTGGAGCAATTTTCTGGGTTTGGGCGGACTGGGCGTTGGTTGCGCATGCTTCTTCCTATTCCTTGATTTCCCTTGATCCATCCCACAGTTCCTCTACGGGCGTTGCTCCGGGCTTCTTCTCACGGATTTTTGGATTGCGCCCTTGCTCTGGTTTCGGTTTCATCCTCTCTTGAGCCCTTTCCCGCTTGGGCTTATCAGTGATCTTGGTTCCCTTTCATGCTCCCTTCCTTCTCATTCCGTTGTTCCGCCTCTTGTTCTGCCTTTTACCCTGCATTATGCCGGCTGGATGGGTTGCTCTTTTGCCTCGGTGTTTCCCTTAGCTCTGCGCTTCTATCTGTACTCTTAGCCTCTCTTGCATGGCCGCCTCTTCTATCTGTACTCTTAGCTTGTCTTGCATGGCCGCGGCCTGGGACACGTTTGCTCACTCTATCTCATCTTGCCCTTCCCTGTATCTGCCTTTTGCGATCCGTTTCCCGCTCTCCCAGCCTCTGCTCGCCTTTGTTCCCTGGATTTCCTCCTCCTTCACCGTGAGTCGCTTCCCTTGGGTCGAAATTGGGGCTTTTCTGCCGCCTCTTTGGAGCATAGGTTTTTGTCTGCCCGATCCTTCAACCTTGGCTTACGGGTTTACAGTCGAGTTGCCTCCTCTTAATATTTGTGCCGCCAAAAATCCGACATACGGCTCTCCTGCAGTGCTGTTTCGCTTATTTTCCACCGGTATTCTGTTGTCTTCTTGGCTGCTCCTCTTTGGGCTCGCTATTTTTGCTGGATTTTTGGCTGCCACTCCTTCTTGCATGCTCATTTCCAGCCGCTCTTGGCCTCCATTCAATCGGCTTGCAGGTTCTTGTCACCATTCGCGAGACAATTGAAATTTTGCGTGATTGTCCCTGATCTCTGGGAGACGTGTTTTGTGTTTTGTGGTTTGGCATTGTAGGGATGTGGATGCCATCTCGTGAATCATATGGAATAAGACAATTGCTTTGCTTTTTTATGTTATATTGTTCGATGTGGGATTTTCCACGCCAAAATATGTGGGTTTAAGCTTCTATATGTGCTTTCTTTTATTAAGGTGCATACTTCTTGTTGTTTACCGTGTATGGCACACTTATATGGGCTGATGGGTTGTTTTATGGGTTTGGCCTTGGGCTTCTCTCTCATTCCTTGTGTTGCTTTTTTACTTTTTTCCGCATTTGGTTGACAATGAAGGTTCTTTATGTGTTGGCATCCTCTTATGAACCATAGGTTGTTTGATGTTTTATGTTGGGCATCCTTTGAATTTGCGTTGTATCACACTAGTTCGACCTTATATGGACTATACGTTATTGGAGTTCGATTTCCTTTGCGTCTTGACTGTGCTTTCGTTGAGTTGATTTGTTGTCCTGTTGTATTTTCCCTTTGAAAGGTTGGTCTCGCACGTTGTTTTTAGGCATACGGCACATTACGGTGGTTCAGTTCCTTTCGCATTCTTGTCCATGTCGTGTTTTTGATTCTGTTGCCTCACTGGCTCGGTGTTTTCTTGTTCATCATCGACGAGGTTGCTTTTTATCTTTTAACGTTTATACGTGTTACCATCAGGGTTTTCCCCTTCATCTTATTGCTTTGGTATTCAGTTATTTCTCATTCTTGATGACTTGGGGGTTTTGCATAAGGGGCTGCATCTTTGGCATTGTACACATTGACATAGTTGGGTTTCTTCTCGTGTTTATGCATTTTCCCCGATGACCTAGCTTGATTTGTTCTTCACTGATTGGCTTCTCGTGGTTGGTCGCATTCTCTTTATTCGGGTGGATTTCTAGCGCCTCGAATTATAGGTTTTTTTCCGTTGTTCTTGTGTTTGTCCTTCTAGTAGGGGCGTGCCAGTACGCCTTCGTGGACTCCTCGCGAGGACTTGACTTGTTTTTGTCAGGGCGTCCTCTTTTCTATCTCATGGCTGGCATCACCTTCTGACCATTGTTTTTGTGCTCTAATGTATTTTCTTTTTCAGGTTATTGAGCTGATGCCATCTATCGCCAACACTTCCAATTCTTCTCCTGCGAGTTCGCTTTCTCCACCACGGCTCGCTCGCGCTGCGGGTTCTCGTCGCCAACGTGAGGCTTCTCTGTCTCCTGAGCCGGACTCTTTAGGCGCCAGTTCACTTTCTCCTCCTCCCTCTCCTGTTTCTGCTTCGTCTATTTTTTCTTTTTGGCCTCCTTCCGCCTTTGCTGCACATTTTTCTTCTCTCGCTGGTACCACCGCCCCTTCATCTCCCACTCAGCTGGCTCCTCTCTTCTCTTCTTTGCCGCCCGTATCTCCCATCTCGGCTGTACCCATTCCTTCCGCTCCCCTTCCTCCTGATTATACACAATTATTGCAGGAGCTTCTTGATAACGAGCTACGCCCGGGCACTCGGGCGTCAATGGACCGGCGGTTATCGGTCCAGGCCCAACGAACACCTTGGCGGGATATTGGGGAGCGGGCGCTCGGCCTACCCGTCCTTTGTCGGCGACTCCATGCGTCATTACTATGAGTTTCTTCGCGGCGATGGACACCGGTTTCGAGGATTCGAGGGGCGTCGGCTATGTTAGAGTCGCCATTCGGGCGATGTGTTGCAGATGGTTGAAGAGGGTAAAGCGTTTGGCGGACCAAGAGATGAAATTTGTGCTTATTGCTGACCAACACGGATCGGCCGTCGCCTTCGGTTTAAGCGAGTCCCCTAGTTTGAATTTCTCTTGGACGAATCAAGCGTGCCGCATCAAGCTAAGGCATTTGCCCAAGACGGCCGCCTATCCGGAGTGCTGCGCACTTCTCCCCTTATCCCACTGGGCTTATAGTGAGGAAGTTCTTTGGTAGTCGGCGGTTTTGTGTCTCTTGCGAGGAGTCCCTTCCCGAGAATCGCATCGATCCGAGCCCTCGGATCGCCATTCTGGGGAGGGACGAGCCATTATATAAGGCTCTTTCCCCTTCGGGACCGGTTATCGGCGTCTTCTCCACAGCAGCTTTCTTCCTTCGTAGCTTCCCTCCCTTCGCCACCTTTCGGGGGGAGCGTCTATTTCCTTTGTGTTTTTGGGGCCATGCATTTTTGTTGTTGTTCACTTTGAATTTGCTATAATAATGTTTTTTGCATCAATATCATGCCATATTTTTCATATGTTATTTTCCGCCCGTTGGGTGATGCTTTCTCCACCTTTCAGGTGATGCTATCTCCACCTGTGGGTGACGCTATTTGTTTTCCACCTTGAGGGTGATGCTATTTATTTCCACCTTGAGGGTGACGCTATTTGTTTCCACCTTGAGGGTGATGCTCTTTATTTCCACCTTGAGGGTGATGCTATTTATTTCCACCTTGAGGGTGACGCATAGTCGTTTTCCACCCGCTGGGTGATGCTTCTCCACCTTCTGGGTGATGCTCTTTATGTTTCTAATATGATCTTCTTTGCAGGTTTTTGATTGTGCGGCTTGCCTTGTCCCTGCCATGCATGTTAGTTTTTCTAACCATTCACGGGTATTTTTAGGGTTCTTTTGTGTTGCTGCAGGTTTTTCGCAGTCTTTTGGGGTCATGCTTTCTTGGCTTCGCCATTGACCCGTCTCCTTCGTATCTCCAGGCAACACATTCAAGGTTATTGGCGGCCTTTTCTCATTAGGGTTTTCCTCGAAAACCCGATCGGCCGGTTTTGTGTCTCTTGCGAGTCCCTTCCCAGAATAGGTATAAAAATAATAATCATAGGAATAGGATAATATGAATCTGGTCCGGACATCAACATAAGATCGCGAGAAATTCAATCCTATGAGAATATAAGAATGCAAACTGAGTCCTCCACAAATCAAACAACAATTCACGGCAAGGTTATGGACAGGGGAAAGCGGATCATAGACAGTGCCGGGGACGACAAGGATATTCCAAACAAGAGGAAGAGATGTTTTGTTACACAAGGAAACCTTACAGTCCCGTTCAACAAGGTTCTTGAGGATGTTTACCTGTGGTGTTTGTGCGAGAAGACATGCCAATGTTTAGAAAAGGGATCAACTCATGTGTCGCTTGTGGAAAGGTACATTGTTTGCATTGTGACTGGCTGTACCACCCCCAGCATATGAAGGAAGCTGGATATAATATGCGTCTGTTAGAGGTTATGGGCTGCATGGATGATGCAAATGTGGATGCCAAAAAAGCAGATTTCGTAAGAGCCACAACCAGGGTTCAAGTTTGACAGGCACCCCCTAATTTTCCAATGACAGGCACTTTTTTTTTTGCCTTTCGCATGACAGAAGGTTGATCAATTTCAACCTTTCAACTGACATATAAAAATTTTAATTGACGGAAGACCATTTTTCAGTTATAAACTTAGAACAAAACGGTAAATTATATAGTAGTAAATACCAATACGAGCATAGAGTTAAAAACAACATAATTCAAGAGTTAAACACATAGAACATAGAGTTAAAAACAACATACTAAAAACATGAGTTAAGAGTCGCATCGTGGCCCTGGCCTACCGGAAACATAGAGTTAAAAACAACATCCTGGCCTAGCCTACCGGGTAAAAGCATGTTAGGGTGTCCCTTAAAAAGTATTATTTAGTGACCAAAAAAGTACCTAAAAAGGTAGCCGGGACTGGGTACTGGGTACCTATGTAATACCACAGTAAAAGGTACGTTTTAGAACTTTTATATATATTTTGGTCTCTCATAGCATTAACTTTATCTTAACTTTGTATATTAACACATCCTTGACTTTTATTTTGGATTTTTGTATTAGTTTTAATAAAAAGAAAAATGAGAAAGTACCCAGTTCTGAAGTACCTAGTGTATGTACTTTTGCGGGTTCAAAAGTGGTACACCCCTAACATGCTTTTACCCTACGAAACCGGCCTGCTCTCTGGCGGCCTCCTAGGAAAAGCCATGCCGCCAAAAGGCATGCGTGCTGGAGGCGGGACTCGTTGAATAATAGGAGGGAGCGAGGGAATCGGGATTGGGATTAAGGTTGTTATTTTTAATATTGTTATTTTTTTAATGTTTACCCCAATTCATTTTTATAGAGATATTAAGGTATTGTATGTATGACATGTACATTAACTCTAATATATAATATACCTATAAAAATAACCCTAGTGCACACAAAAATGACAGGCAATTTTATATTTCGGACCTTTCGGATGCCATACACTTTTTTTTTTTTTTTGCCTTTCACCATGGCGGGCAAATTCATATTTGTTACCCTTCATATGCAGGGGCACTTTTTTTCTAGCTTTGTTTTTGACGGGCAAAAAAGCCAAAAACAGGCATGAAAGCCGTCAAACTTGAACCCTGGCCACAACATGGGTGAAAGCATGTTGTAGTGGAACAAAAACGTGCATTTTAGCACCACAATTTTGGGTGCTAAGTGTGGTGGGATAAACCGAATTTGTAGTGGGAGAGGCAGTTATTTTTTCAAATATACACATGATTACTTATTCAAAATTTTGTCTTTTCTTAATTACACGATGCACATTTTCATTTTCCCCAAAAACTACGATCCCGCTCCTAAATCCGGCAAGACCATTTCTGATTTACGGCAAGAAGATCGATCCGCGAAATGGCGTCGATCATACCGGATTTGAATGCCAGGATACACCTACAAGAAAATGTACGAGGGCAAGAAAAGCATTCACGCCACACAAGAAGAAATCGAACGTTTGGGGCCGAAAGTATCGGGGAAATCCAATTCAGGGTGGGTTGCATTCTAGATTCGGGGATGCCCATGATTCTCTGTTGTTTAAAATATTGTTTTGTTTCATCATGCGGGTTGAAGAATCCGAGCAAGGAGAGGTATAATGAATATATGTCCCTTTCTGGGGAAAATCTCACAAAGGGCGTGTGCACTGGGAGGCATGGCCTCCACCAGACTATGGTCAATTGCGTATTACCTTCACACAAAAGGTAAAGAAATAAACTAGTTGAGTTTCTGGCAATAGTTAAGAGAAAAAGGGTCTGAAGCCTCTTCGTCCCAACGTAAGAGGAAGTATGCAAGCATTTCAAATAGTGAGGAAGCAGAGCAAAATGCCACAGATGATGCTTCCTCTCTTGAATATGTAGCATAATAACAGGGGGTTTCTTTTGTGTTTTTGTACGATATTTACTAAGGTTTTTCTATGATTTTGTTGCCGTATTCAACTAGGTGTACTAAATAGTATTTCTAGAGTGCTCCATTTTTTGGCCGTTGATTTTTGATGAGAGGTAGAATTGTATGGCCATGATTAAATTTACCATTCAACCATAGAACCCTTTTATTTAGGGTTTTTGTTGGCCACCGTTTCTGATGTTGTGCAGGGCGAGAAGAGAAGGCCCCCGAAGCTTGGTTCTGGACATGGAGGCCGCTGACCGAGATGATGAAGCGTGTAGCAGCTGACGATGTTCGTTTTCTCCTTTATATACATGACAACATGGTGAAAAAGCTTGAGGAACTTTCTCTATGGCCGCTGTTTCTGTGGTGATGGAGAAGACTTTTCAGGTTGGCCACCTCTTCCTTCATTTCCAGGTGCGCACGTAATGTTTCTTGTGGAGTATTAGAATGTTGTCATCTGGGAAACTCAGGAGTGGAAATTGCTGTAGACAATCTGATTGTTGATGGTAAAAAACTAGAGGAAAGGTGCATCGATTTTCTCCATCAAGGAGTCTTGCAGGTTGTTTCCTAAAATCTCTTCTTCTTCTTCTTTATTCTCATTTGTGATAAAAGATTGGAATGCTTTTGGCCTTCTATTAGACATCATTTAGCAGGAATTCAGACAATTAATTGGATTTTGCAGGGCAAATATCTTCTTTGGTGCTACATTTCGACTCTGTTGAGCCTTATAAGTTTGGCACTTTGGTCTTTAATTCTTTATCGTCTATTTCCCACTGCATGTTGGATCTAATGCAGAATGGAGGCTTCAAATAGATGTGCATACTGTAATCCAAATCACGGCAACAACGGTTTCTACATATGTTAGTTGTTATTTGACTTGCATCATTGGTTTTGTTTGAAAGCGGTGCTGTTGCTAGTCACAACACGCGGTTTCCACGAAGGTGGGCTTATTATATAATATCAATCAAAGTTCCAACTGAAGGCTTAGTTTACGTGGTCTTAACAAATAAAATCTCATGTATGTCTAGCCAATTTTTATTGGAGCGAGAGATGCACAAAGGGTGTGACTTTGGGTCGAATAGAGCTCGGTGGTTCCGGATCAAAAGGCATGTGTAGATCCATGATGGACATTAACGATGACGATATTCCACTCGTTATTATCGATATGTCGTCCCCGGGCCTTCCCACTTGGAGCTTAAAGGTATCATGCTGTTAGTGCAGGAGACCGTACCTGGACCGATAAGGTGCATATCTAATAGCATGCTTGTATATGTATGGGTCTTGTTTTACACCAACATTCAATAAAAACGCTTGCATGCTATCACCAAGTTCTGGCTTGCTTGTTCTAGGACTATGTATTTGTTAATTGTTTCACACTGACCCCAATTTTTGGTCCACAGTTGTTTTTTAGTTGTACGGAAGTGTTGTTTTATGCCAAAACAACACCAAAAAATGGCCCCAAAAGTCCACGTGGCCCGTTTATCCGGATTTGCACAAAGAGGCAAAGTGGTTTTGGCAAAAATATCCCATCGTGGTTTTTACGCGACTTTTTGTTTTTGGTCAGCGTGTCCTTTTTTTTTCGCTATTGTTTTTCACGAACTTTTGTCAGCGTGTGGTTTTTTAATGACTTTTGTTTTTTTGGAGGAGCCACGCGTTGTTTGTCTTACAAATAGCACATGTAGATTTGAATATTAGTACACGTGAAAAACTGAAAAAGATCGTTCTTTTTTAATTTTCTATGTGTGTTGTTTTTTTTTTCTACTTATAATTTTTACAAGTTGACATTGTTTCCCTAAAAAAAGATACATAATTTTTAAGAAATCCACATGTATTGTCTTAAAAGTAATTGTTGTTTTCAAATGTTTTCAATTTTTCTATGTGTTGATATTTCATCTCCACGTGTAGTTTTAAAAGGTGTCATTGTTTTCAATTGTTGTTTTTACAAAATATGTATGTAGTTAATAAAAAATCAACGTGTCATTTTTTAAATAAAAAATCATTATTATGACATATAGGAAAAATAAGTGTTGTTTCTAATATATCATCTAACCAATCATATATTGACACGTGGCATAAATGTAAAAAAAAAAAATACTTTTTAAAATACTAAAATTTAAAAGACTTTGATAATCATATATTGTATTTCAAGTAAAACTTGCTAAATCATTTATATTTTCTTGTTCTTGTTTATTTATTTTGTTTAAGCCTATTCAGATAAGAAAAATTTTTGGGAATTGAACCCAAAGTAGTCCATAAGGCATAGCATATTATTATATTGCAATCCAAATTTAACATGCTATGCTTTAGAGTCTAAATTTTTATAAGTACTGTTTTGTGAAAAAAAGAATTAGAATGCATGTGAATTGCAACAGAAAATACAACAAGATTAATAGAGTTTTTAGATCAAATTTTAACATCAAAAGCGATTGTCTGCAAAAGCATTTGTCTGATGCCTCTCTTCTTTGAAATTCGATTTTCGGGCCAGGCATGCCTCTCTGCTGAAATTTTGATTTTCGGGCCGGTCCACCTTTCTGCTCACGGTTTGTGTTGCTCCTTCTCCTTGTCTTTGTTGAGAATAAGTTGGGCTCGCCATTTCTTCCTACATTGTAACCGCTTGCATTTCCACGCATTTAAAATGACTATTACATTCGATTCAAGAATAAAAAATAATAATAATAATACCCCATGTACACTGTGGTCAAAGCAAGCAAAGGAAAGCAAGTAGAGCTCATGCCTTCGAATATGATACTTGTGTTGTTGCTAACAAACCAACCCGGTTTGCTAGACCCTCGTAGTATAATTAGCCATAAAATGAGATAAAATCACGGAAAAGAATAACCAAAAAGTTTACCTAGATTGCAGACTCAAAACCCGACACATGAAGAACCGACCTCTTGCTCTTGAAAAATGCTGTGAAGAACCCGCCGGAGAACCCGACCCTGCGATGCGGCATGCACTAGAAGAAGCTCAAGCATGGAACGAGCGTATAAGCATAACAAACCGCTCTCAAGTATAAGCATGGCCGCCCGGCGTATAAGCCGCTAGAAGCCGCTTTGCACTAAAAATCCCACTCAAGCTGATCCGACTGGGGTAAAGATAAGCGGTTGCCGCCGCCGTATTTTGGCAAGCCTGGGAGCCGCCATCGCCTCGCCAAGGAGGAAAGGAAAAAATGTGGCAAGGAGGGAGGGAAAAAAATATATTGATCATGCCATTTTGGGACCCTCGAGGTCCATATGGCAAAGCAGTACATTTACATTTACATTTTAGGCGCCAATATGGCACATAAATCATCAAAATATAAATAATCCGAATTTTTCAAGCGGTGTCATGTGATCATATAAGAGTATGATGTCGATCTTTCCTTAAAGATAGTCTTGGATATGATCGGCTTGGCGGTTACAAGCTGGAATAAGTCTTGAAGATTATCGGCGGTGATGGCAAAAGCTTCACGGATATGCTCATAAGATGGACAAAAGAGCAAAGCATGGGCCTCGTCCTCAATTTGTGGTTACGTCAAGCGGCGGGGACATAGCCGGTCTTTTTTCGCTCCAATCCTTGCCATCCGCAGTTTCTATGGCAAGGTGATGGGATGAGAGTGGCGTTACGGAGATGGTTTTCTTAAATTAGATGCGGATCCATTCCGGTATGGCTGCTCACCATAGGTGTCAAGATTGTTAATTTTCCTTTACGTAGAAGTACGCTTTGACACTAGTATCACAATCCATCGAGCTTTGCAAGCTGCTTTTTGCGCATACAAATGCTTGCAATTCATCCCATTTGTGAGGCCGGTTGCCGGGCATTATATCGATTTTCCGCCCATTTGATTCTTGCATTATACCATCCGTTCATTTTCTCTTGAGAGTGCATAAGTGCTAGAGGCGGGGGGGCGTTGAGTCAAGATTAGAATCTGTCCAAGTAATGTAGCGTTTGTGGCGCATCAATCTCGATTGGGACTAGTCTGTTTACGCCAAGAGCATATTATATGGTGTTTGGGCCTTTACTCCCAATTCCTCGGGGAGGAATTTTTTTGTATTCTTTCGGCTTGGCCCAACCTGATCTTGCCAATCCGGTGCCCGGGATGGGCAGCCATAGAGCATTCTTGGTTTAACTAGAACACCAAAAAAGCTTGCGTAAATGCCAACCTTCTAGGTTATTTTGTTCACATACTTGGAGCATGCCAAATAATGCTTTCAGCCCACCTAATGCTCTCCTTGATCTTTGCGGTGACCATTTATAGTTGGAAGACATTTCAATCCCTAAATATTTATCTTGAGTGGTGACTTCCAAAGCAACACCTCCTCGAGAAATCAGCATGGGGGCCTTGAACCAAAGACCATGATTTTAGATTTGGAATGGTTGATAGACATACCTTTATGCTTGCAAAAAGCGTCAAAGACATCTAGATGTATTTGCAGACCCAATTGTGTTTTGGAGATGAGTACAATATCATCGACAAGCGGCTGAGCAACTTCACTACATGGTCATATAAATCAGCACCAATTCCACTACGGTCATTGAGCCAAGATTCTACTTCATCAATGAACAGCCCAAAAGTCTTTGGTGGCGAGGGGGCAGCCTTGTTTAACCCCTATGGTTTGGAAATCGTGTATCGAGGCGTAAAGGGGCGAGAGTTCCACCAATACCTTATGATATAGGCAAGCAAGCTGCTTCTTTGAGAGCATGAGGGACCCCAATTGCATCCATCTGTCTTGAAGCTTGCCTCGATCAACACGATCGAATGCCTTTGCAAGGTCCATGAATCACGGTATAGTTTGTTCCCCGCCCTTAGCATTTTACGTGAGCACCGGTGTCACTAAGTGATCAATAGTAGAGTAACCAGATCACGAAACCGGCTTGGCCTGTTGCAATAACATCGCATCTTTGGCCCAATCCACTAGCTTTTGCTCAATCAAAGAGGCAAAAGTTTTAGCCATAATATTACCAACTAGAATTGTCCTGTAGTTATGTATGTCTGTTTATCGCCACATTTATACCTTTGGGACAGCTCTACTAACATACCCGGTATCACGGAAGTGCGCCATGCTTGAGCACCCGGGTTAAAGATGTGAGTGAGTTTTTCTAGGAGCAACTCACCTCCCCATTTGCATAATTCAGCCACCATCCCTAGATTATCGGGGACTTACCATTTTTCATGCGAGACAAGGCTTCTTGCACATCGATGGAGTAAAAATAGACTTCGATTCTGGGGGTAGTTACGTGTCATGGCTCTTTGAGCTGGAAATGTGTAGAGGCCATTTAGCAAAGAAATCATCTCTTCTGCGACAAAATTAGGACATGGAGAAGGGCTTTTGGTGATGTTCCAAAAGGCCTTGGCTCATCTATCACCCTGTTGGTTAAGTCTTGTTCATGCTTGCTTGTTTGCCATTCATTCTTTTTACGCCTCGAAGCTTTTTATAACATTTCTTTGGCTTGCTGATTATCAAATTTTGCCATACCTAGGAACTGCTTAGCAAGCATGCATTCTTTGTCAAACCACTTTTGATTTTGGCGGCTTTCTTCCCGGGCTTAGTAGTCCCAAAGACTTAGTTTCTTTCTTTGCCGGCATGTTTTTAACAAAACACGGTTATAATCAAATGCATCCGGCTGCCCTTTGTACATGCTCAAGTCTACTTGTTAAGGCATCTCGCATATGCACTGCATATTTGTAATTGATTTTGATCTTGTTGAGGCTTCAAAATCAGCGTAGAAGCATGTGGTTTATTCACTTTGAAAGCTATCTTTGAGGGGTGCATGGTCTGAAATAAGTTGCTTCTTAAGAACACGGAAGTCATGGAGCATTGTACAAGTGGGATTACCGTGGGGAGATCAACAATGAGCTGCCGTTTGGCTGAAAGCATGTGTAATTCTGAGAGTGCGGAAAGATTTGGATGCCATTGAAGACAATCCATTGTAATGCTCCACATAGGCTGCGACACATGATTTCCCATAGCATTGCTAGTGTGGTCACTAGATATCCGCTTCCAAGGATGCTTTCGAGTCTGCGTATTCATGTAGCCAAAGCTCATTTTCTCGTTTTTGAAACAAGGGGCCTGTATCGGTACCCAATCTTGCATTGAAATCCCCGCCACATAGGACTGATCCTTTTTATGCGGTATTTTATAATATCCTTGGCAAGATCAGCCGGATCATGAGGATCTAAATCGGGTCTTTGGTATACTTTTTTTGAGGTTCGAGGATCTAAGGGGCAAAGTAGACACAAGCAATATAGAGGGGCTTTTGTCCATTAATCCGTATCCACAAGTATTGCTTAAAGGGGCGGTCTGTACAATTTCCACTTTTGAAGCCAAGCAGGGAAGAGCGAGCGTATGCGCCAATCCTCCCGACCTCTCTGGCATGATCCTTTTTATTGTGTGGCGTGGCAAGCTTGGTGAAGTCAAAGATATCAACTAAGCGGTCTCATGTCATATTCCCATGTTTCCAAGAAAATCAGAATGTCATGTTGCTGGAGCGAGGTTTGTGCAAGTTAGAAATTTGGATTCGTTAGCACCGTGGATGTTCCATACTAAGAGTCGAGGGTCAGGGCTTCCTATGCTCTGTTTTCTCGACAATAACCTTGTTTCCAAGGATATATGCAGTCTTTCCATCAGCCACAGTGTCTCTTTACTTCATCTAGCAACACTTTTCTATCTTTCTGCTTTGTTGTTGAGTTAGATCTTCATTTAACCATATCTTTGTATCCCTTTAGATTTCCTTTGTGTTGCATTGCTCGGTTGCGTAATTACGTACTTTCGGGGAATTTGACAATGACAGGTCTATGGCGTCCTTCAACTTTCCTACCAACCACGATGCGAGGATTGGATTCCAGGTTCATGGAGGAAGAGCTTGTTCTTAAATCGTCATTGATAGTCTCGGATAAATTTTCATCTGCTTTGTTTCTTCAATGCGGATATTTTGATATTGTTAGCTCTATGTTGTCTATCCTCAGCTCTAATACTACATCACCGCCCTTGTCGAAAAAGATCGAGACTTTAGCTTCAATTTGGGTAACAAAATCACGAGGTTGCTTAGCAACAGCGAAATTCTGGTCTAAATCACTCTTGAGCCTAATGATCTACGAGGCATCTTGTGCTCTTGCTATTTCGAGCTTGATTTTTGCTTGTAGGCTGTCGGTTGGTCTCCTGCAGGTCATTCTTGTTCTACTAATTCGACACCAAGCTTTTTACCTCGGCTATTTCACGCATCGGGGAGCTTCATTTGTTCATGGAGTAGCTCGATATCATCCTGTGGAGGTTCCCCTTGCCGGGGGTTCCGGTGCCCTTCCGTTTCCCTCCCATGGGGAGGGGCCTGCTGAAAAAGGGCCTTGTGCGAAAATGGAGGCGCCTATAATATTATAGAACTTAGCACTTAAGACGTCAATCTCGACCATCAATTGTAAGGACCAATAGAATAATAGAACGGAGATCAAGATCTAAACCGTCCATCTTAACCATTAGCTAAACAATTGTTAATTTTTTAAGATTATGTTATGAGTGATGTAACATGAGATGTCAAGGCATTTTAACCAATTATGTTATGTTAAGAAGTAACATAACTAAATAGGGTGCATGCATCTTAGCGGATTTTGTTATGTTAAAAATAAGATGATAATAATACGCCGAACTTCAGTCTTAACGGATTACATTAGTGTAATATTAAGATACCCACGTGTGTGAGCCATTACGTTAGCCTTAGTTTAAGGTAACCGTGGGTGTTAAAAACTAATTTTAAGATAACGTAACCAATGGTGTGAAAATACCCTAAGAACTAATTTGTGCACACTTTATCCTACAAACTTATCTGTTGAAATAAATATAACCTCGGGGCTAAAACCTTTTACGTCAGCCATGGCGTAGCTCCCGTTGCCACAAGTCCGTAGCCTGGAGCAGTTTGTACCACCATATATCTAATCCTTCACTTTCTCCCGATTCGCATTTGCACTCTAAAATGGCACGAGATTTCGGTCCAGTAGCCTACGGCTCTTAAACTTTGAGACTCACGAATGTGCAAGCGGTAACAAAATTCAAGTCCATGATGTTGAAGTGTCTCAAGAAGTGGATGATGATGTCTTATTTACGAAGAGGATTTTGGCGATCTTTGATCAAACGTTTTCTTGTGTGAATTTGACTTTAAAATGTTGGAATTATTATTTTTCTTCCAGTCATGATTATTCTTGTATCTCTAGAAATATTATTTTTAACCACACCATAGCTCCTTTGAGGCTAGGTATGGACAATATGTCATATGAGATGTCTTGGGCAATATGTCATATGAGGTGTCTCCAAATCCTCTTTATTTTATTTAGCTGCCAACATTTACCTTTTGGATTTCTATTTTTTTAGGAACTTCTTCCACTAGAACAAATTGGAACTATGTGTACAAGTTTGCATAAAGATACTATATGTCAAGGATTGAAGTTTATGAAATATGTTAAAATGGATGTGATAACTCTGGAAGGAAAGAGTAGCCTCAATATCGGGTTGATAGATACACAAAGAAGCATGAAAAAGTTAGAATGGAAGTGTGTATTCCATAACTATATATGGCTAGAGGAGAAGCGCTAAATAGATGCAAGCTAGAAGATCTAATCTAATGTTATAGAAAATGGTTAGAAAGTACTTGCACCAACAAACAACATGGAAAAGATGATATGGCACCCGGTGGCCACATGGCATGCCAAGGAAACAAGGTCAAGATTTGACGAGGCTAAAAATGAAAAAGATGTACATCTTTGGTTTCTTCGATGGGTGATGTTGGCAAATTTTTGGATGACATGGCATGTTTTTCTTCTAGGTGCCTAGACTTTTGGAAGTGCCACATTGGCATTTCTAGCATTGTCAAATTTTCCAAGGCAAAAAGTGAACCATTATGAGAAATAATGGGTAACATTGTGAGGTGTACCAATGAGATGGCATATTTAAACCACCTTCGCATGTTGCAGCCTAGGTGGCATGTTGGCGCTGCGTGGCATGTTTGAGCCACCTTGGCATGTTCAAGCCTAGGTGGCATGTTTGAGCAACCGTGGCATGTTTGAGCCACCTCGCATATTGGAGCCTAGGTGGCATGTTTGGAACCACCTTGACATGTTGGAGCCACCTTGGCATGTTTGAGCTAGGTGGCATGTGGGAGCCTAGGTGGCATGTTTGAACCACCTTGGCATGTTGGAGCCTAGGTGGCCATGTTGGAGCTCGCATTGCATGTTTGAGCCGCCTTGACATGTTGTAGCCTAGGAGCATGTTTGAGCCACCTTGGCATGTTTGAGCCACCCCATTTCGTCAGTTTCTATTGCTTCTTGTTTTCAACTGTAGCTTCTCGACCATGTCTCAAGTGCAACTGAATAAAACTCGACCTCCATAACGTAAACCCTACAATAACCTAGCAACGCACAGGGTTTACGTTTTGGAGGCAATACCCTAGCCAGATTGGACCAGGATCTTGCACAATGTCATGAGGTAGTGGGAGGGCGTTGACGCCAGAAGACGGAGCCCTAAAACCTTCTAGAAGAAGTTTGTCCCAAAGGTCCTCTCTGGAGGTCCTTGGCCCTGACGCGGGCAACTCTCCCACCCCTAAGCGTGATCCGACTACGCCCAGCGGACTCAAACATCGACATTACCACGGAGACCAAGTTTTGTGGGCAGAAGACCACCCTCCTCGGAGGCCAAAGTAGCTCATGTCCAACACGTTCGTAGTGAATTGGCATTAGCGGAGGGTGCGAATACTTTTGCCATGTAGAGGGTTCGTGTTTCTTTTGCTCAAAAATGACCGTGGTAACTTGGTCCCTAGGGTAATTTCTCATTTGTTTGGACGACATGGAGAAGTCAAATCTCCATTCCGGAGCCCTTTGTACGCCCGAACGACAAAACACTTGGGTTTCTACACGTTATTTGGAGGACACTTTGCGGGAGGGATATGTTCTCCGGACAGATCTTGAATTTTCTTGAGCCTACTCGGAAGCAAGTTACTTGAATGGAGAATTCAACTGGTCGGATAGGGAAACCGGGTGAGGAAGGGAGGCATTGGCATTTGCCCTCCTGGGAGCACCGGTAGGGAAAGCTGCCTCGGTAAATCCAAACCCCATTTCGATAGTTTCTATTGCTTATTGTTTTCAACTGCGGCTTCTCGACCATGTCTCAAGTGCAATCGAATAAAACTTCGACCTCCATAACGTAAACCCTACAATAACCTAGCAACGCCGGGGGTTTACGTTTTGGAGGCCATACCCCTGTTTATTGGACCAGGATCTTGCACAATGTCATGAGGTAGTGGAGGGCATTGGCGGGGACGCAATATCTGAACCCTTAAAACCGGAAGAAGTTCGCCCCAAAGGTCCTATCCGAGGGTCCTTGGCCACGGGCGGGCAACTCTCCCACCCGAGGCGCGGATCCGACTCACGCCAGCGAACTTCGAAACATCGACATTACCCCCGGAGACCAAGTTTCGTGGGCGTAAGACCACCCCCGCCCCGGAAGCGCCAAAGTAGCTCATGTCCAACACGTTAAGTAGTGAATTGGACTTAGCGGAGGGTGCGTAATGTTTGCCATGTAGAGGGTTCGTGTTTCTTTTGCTGCAAAAATGACGGTGTAACTTGGTCCCTAGGGTAATTTCATTTGTTTGGACGACATGGCTTAAGTCAAATCTCCATTAGGAGCCTTTGTGCTGCCCGAACGACAAAACACTTGGGTTTCTATACGGCCGTGCGGGACACTTTCTATGGAGGGATATGTTCTCGGGACAGATCTTGAATTTTCTTGAGCCTACCGAAGCAAGTTACTTGAATGGAGAATTCAACGGTCGGATAGGGAAACCGGGTTCCGGGAAGGGAGGCATTGGCATTTGCCCTCCCGGAGGAGCACTGGTAGGAAAGCCTGCCTCGGTAAATCCAAACCCCATTTCGACAGTTTCTATTGCTTATTGTTTTCAATCGCAGGCTTTCCGACCATGTCTCAAGTGCAATCAATAAAACTCGACCTCCATAACGTAAACCCTACAATAACCTAGCAACGCGCGGGGGTTTACGCGTTTTTGGAGGCCATACCCCAGCCGGATTGGACGGGGATCTTGCACAATGTCATAAGGTAGTGGGAGGGCATTGATTTTAAGACGGAGCCCTAAAACCTTCGGGAAGAAGTTCGTCCCAAAGGTCCTATCGGAGGGTCCTTGGCCACGAGGGCCGGGCAACTCTCCCACCGGAATCGTGATCCGACTCGCCAACGAACTCCGAAACATCGACATTACCCCGAGACCAAGTTTCGCGGGCAGAAGACCACCCCCGCCTCCCGGAAGCACCAAAGTAGCTCATGTCCAACACGTTAAGTAGTGAATTGGCCTTAGCGGAGGGTGGGAGCACGCCATGTAGAGGTTTCGTGTTTTTTGTCGCAAAAAATGACCGTGTAACTTGGTCCCTAGGGTAATTTCATTTGTTTCGGACGATATGGCGAAGTCAAATCTCCATTAGGAGCCTTTGTGCTTTGCCTTTAACGACAAAACACTTGGGTTTCTACACGATCACGATTGCGGGACACTTTGCGGTTTGATATGTTTCCCGGACGGATCTTCAATTTTTGAGCCTACACGAAGCAAGTTACCCAATGGAGAATTCAACGGTCGGATAGGGAAACCGGTTAGGAAGGGAGGCATTGGCATTTGCCCTCCCTGAGGAGCACCGTAGGGAAAGCGCCTCGGTGAACCTTTGTGATGTCCTGCTCTCCGGGTCTAGCCACCTAGGCTATAACATGCCCACAGGCTCCAACATGCCACGTGAGCTCCAACATGCTAAGTTGGCTCCAACGTGCCACCTAGGCTCAAGCACGCCAAGGTGGTCAAATATGCCACCTAGGCTCCAACATGCCACCAAGGCTTCAACATGCCGCGAGGCTCCAACATGCCAACTAGGCTCCAACATGCCTCGTGAGCTCTAGCATGCCACCTAGGCTCCAACGTGCCACCACGCCCAACATGCCACGTGGGCTCCAACATGCCACCTAGCATGCCACCTAGGCTCCAACATGCCACGGGCTCCAAAGATGCCACCCTGGGTTCCAACATGCCAAGGTGGCTCAAACATGCCACGTGGACTCCAACATGCCACGTGGGCTCTAACATGCCAAGGTGGCTCAAACATGCCACCTAGGCTCAAACATGTCAATGTGGCTCCATATGCCACGTAGGCTCCAACATGCCACCTAGGTTCCAACATGCAAGGTGGCTCGGGCATGCCACCTAGGCTCAAGCATGCCACCTAGGCACTCCAAGTGGTGACATGGCATGTCAAGTAAGCAAGGCCAAGTTTTGACTAGGCCAGAAAAGATGTCCATCTTTGGTCTTTTCATTGGGTGATGTTGGCAAATTTTGGGTGACATGGCTAGATGGTGGTGACGTGACTAGGACTTTATGCAAGAAATATGATAACCTTTGAAATTTTTGTAGAGGAGTTTGGCAAGGGATAGAATAGAAGGATCTTGGAGAACTCACAAGCCCCTTTCGGTGAAGGGGAGTCGGATCGACATGTTGCGCAGGGGATTCGACCCCATCTCCGTGCATGGTCCCCGGGAGCATACAAGAGAACTCCATGCAAAGTTTGGGATGTGTGAGTCTCTCGTCTTGACCTTCGAGATGTAAACCCTAGCAAACCCTAGGGTTTGATAGGGTTTACATTCAGGGGATGCTCAGATGACCCGAGAGGGAAATTCGTGATCGACGTGGAATACCTTTGGATTACCCTCATGGCCTTTGGGAGACAGCTGGGTTTTCGGTGCAAGATACCTTTCGGAGACTCCCCTTCACAAGCCTTTCGGTGAAGGGGAGTTCCGGAAAGCATGCTGTGGGATTCGACCCCCATCTCGGGCATGGTCCCCGAAAGCATACACGTAGAACTCCATGCAAAGCGGATGTGTGTCTCCTTGGACGCTTCGAGATGTAAACCCTAGCAAACCCTAGGGTTTGATAGGGTTTACATTCGGGGATGTCTAGATGACCCGGAGGGCCCGTGATCCGGCGTGGAATACGTGTTGGATTACCCTCATGGCACGGAAGACAGAGCCAAATTTCCGGTCGCAAAGATACCTTCGGAGACTCCTTCACAAGCCCCTTTCCGGTGAAGGGGAGTTCGGAAAGCATGCCGCGCATGGGGATTTGACCCCATCTCCGGCATGGTCCCCAGAGCATACCGAGAACTCCATGCAAAGTTTCTGGATGTGTTAGTCTCCGCCTTGGCCTTTCGAGATAAACCCTACCAAACCCTAGGGTTTGGTAGGATTTACATTCGGGATGCTCCTCTCGATCAAGAGGGCCGTGGAACTTGTCCCCTAGGGTAATTTAGAGCGTTCCAGATGACATGGAGAGGTCAGATCGGCCATCCGGGGCCTCCTCCATGCCCCAAAATCGAAAAACGTGGTCTAAACCCGCGCCGGGCCAATGGTGGCCATCCCAATCAAAAATCGAGGGTCTAAAGCTCACCCGGGAAATACCTGGGATTTTCCTCACACGCCGGGGCCACTTGGCAAGCCAGCTGGTTGAAAACCATGATTTTTTCCCGCCCCATGCATTAATCATGAATTTCCGGATCATAAACACAAAGAAAAGCACGGATAAAAACCGGTCTCGAGAAAAAGGTGAAATCTTGGCGAGGATGTGCGGCATGACGCTGCACACAAGAGAAAATGCACCGGGCAATAGAAGCACAAGCTGAGGCATGAGGGGCGAGCTTCCGAGCCAACCCCTTAGGAGACCACCGGTCGGTAACGCCCTACTAGGTAGTGGAGCTAGCTTTGCTTCTCCGTGGTCACATGTATACCACCTAGCAGTCCTAGTGCTGCTATTCTCACTTCAATCTTCTACTGGGGCCTGGGGTGAACCCCAAGTATCTTGTTCTCGCAGCTAGTCCAAGGCCGGGGCTGAGGGGCGGGCTGGACCCCCACTCAGAAACGAGGCTGGCTCCGCCAATGGACCCGGAACATCCCCATTACCTAGGGGACCAAGTTTAGGTGGGGTAAGACCACCCCTCTCCAAGAAACGCCAAAGTAGGTCGTTTACTACACACTTGTAGTCAATTGGTATGGAGGTGGATTTCAATACCTCCTAGTGAGGGTAAGTGATTGATCCCCAGGGAAGGCTTCGCCGTGGAACTTGTCCCCTAGGGTAATTTGCCGCTGGACGGACGGCCTGGGCGAGGTCGGATCGCCAACCGGGGCCTCCTCCATGCCCCAAAATCGAAAACGTGGTCTAAACCCCCGCCAAGGCCAGCGGTGGCCATCCCAATAAAAATCGAGGGTCTAAAACTCATCCCGGAAATACCGGGATTTTCCTATACTCTGGGCCACTTGGCAAGCCAGCTGGCTGAAAACCAGGATTTTCCCCTGCCCATGCATTAATTATGAATTTCCGGAGCATAAACACAAAGAAAAGCAATGATAAAAATTGGTCTCGAAAAAGGTGAAATTGGCAGGATGTGCAGCATGGCGCTGCACACGCAAGAGAAAAATGCACCGCAATAGAAGCACTGCTTGCAGGCATGAGACGAAGCCGAGCCAACCCCTTCCAGGAGACCAACGGGCGGTAACGCCCTACTAGGTAGTGGAGCTAGCTTTGCTTCTCCGTGGTCACATGTATACCACCTAGCAGTCCCTAGTGCTGCTATTCTCACTTCAATCTTCTACCAGGGCCTCGGGGTGAACCCCAAGTATCTTGTTCTCGCAGGGCTAGTCCAAGTGGGGGGTGGGACGGCTGGACCCCACTCCGAATCGAACCGAAAACCCGCCAATGGACCGGAACATCCCCATTACCTAGGGGACCAAGTTTAGGCGGGGCAGCGTAAGACCACCCCCCTCTCCAAGAAACGCCAAAAGTAGGTCGTTTACTACACACTTGTAGTCAATTGGCATGGAGGTGGATGTTGAATACCTCCTAGTGAGGGGTAAGTGATTGATCCCCAGGAAAACTCGGCCGTGGAACTTGTCCCCTAGGGTAATTTCGCCGATTCGGACGACGCCGGGCGAGGTCGGATCGCCAACCGGGGCATCCTCCATGCCCCAAAATCGAAAACGTGGTCTAAACCTTGTCGTGGCCAACGGCGGCCATCCCAATAAAAATCGAGGGTCTAAAACTCATCCGAAATACGGGGATTTTCCTATACTCGGGGCCACTTGGCAAGCCAGCTGGCTGAAAAACCAGGATTTTCCTCGCCCCATGCATTAATTATGAATTTCCTGACATAAACACAAAGAAAAGCACGATAAAAATCCGGGTCTCAAAAAGGTGAAATCTTGGCGGGGATGTGCAAAGATGACGCTGCATCGCATAAAGAGAAAATGCACCAGCATATATACCTTTCGGAGACTCCCCTTCACAAGAAAGGGGCCACGGGCCGAGGTGCCGCGCGGTGTGCAAAGACATCCAAGGTCCATGTCACCATCATCTAGCCATGTCACCTAAAATTTGCCAACATCACCCAATCAAAACTTGACCTTGCTTACTTGGCATGCCATGTCACCACTTGGGGTGCCTAGGTGGCATGCTTGAGACTAGGTGGCATGCCTGAGCCACCTTGGCATGTTGGAGCCCCTCGCATGGCATGTTGGAGCCACCTTGGTATGTTGGAGCCCGCGTGGCATGTTTGAGCACGTTGGAGCCTAGGTGGCATGTTTGAGCCATTTTGTCATGTTGCGACCCTAGGTGGCATGTTTGAGCCACCTTGGCATGTTTGAGCCTAGGTGGCATGTTGGAGCCACCTTGCATGTGTGGGAACCACCTTGGCATGTTTGAGCCTAGGTGGCATGTTTGAGCCACCTTGGCATGTTGGAGCCCACGTGGCATGTTTGAGCCACCTTGGCATGTTTGAGCACGTTGGAGCCTAGGGTGGCATGTTTGAGCCACCTTGGCATGTTGGAGCCACCTTGGCATGTTGGAGCCTAGGTGGCATGTTGAGACCACGTGGCATGTTTGAGCCACCTTGCCATGTTAGAGCCTAGGTGGCATGTTGGAGCGTGTGGCATGCTTGAGCCACCTTGGCATGTTGGAGCCCACGTGGCATATTTGAGCCACCTTGGCAAGTTGGAGCATAGGTGGCATGTTAGAGGCCAGCGTGGCATGTTTGAGCATGTTGGAGCCTAGGTGGCATGTTGGAGCCACCTTGGCGCGTGGCATGTTGGAGCCCACGTGGCATGTTTGAGCCTAGGTGGCGGGGTTAGAGCCACGGTGGCATGTTGGAGCCTAGGTGGCATGTTTGAGCCAACTTGGCATATTTAAGCCTAGGTGGCATGTTGTGAGCCACCTTGGCATGTTGGAGGGCTAGGTGGCATGGTGGAGCCCCGTGGCATGTTTGAGCCACCTTGGCATGTTTGAGCCTAGGTGGCATGTTGGAGCCCTAGGTGGCATGTTTGAGCCCACCTTGGCATGTTTGAGCCACGGCATGTTTGAGCCTAGGGTGGCATGTTGGGGAGCCTAGGTGGCATGTTTGAGCCACCTTGGCATGTTTGAAGCCTAGGTGGCATGTTGGAGCCACCTTGGCATGTTGGAGCCTAAGTGAGCCTGCATGGCATGTTTGAGCCTATGTGGCATGTTTGAGCCACCTAGGAATGTTGGAGCCTAGGTGGCTATTGGAGCCCACGTGGCATGTTTTGAGCCACCTTGGCAAGTTTGAGCATAGGTGGCATGTTGGAGCCTGCGTGGCATGTTTGAGCACGCGTTGCAGCCTAGGTGGCATGTTTGAGCCATTTTGTCATGTTGGAGCCTAGGTGGCATGTTGGAGCCACCTTGGCATGTTTGAGCCTAGGTGGCATGTTAGAGCCACCTTGGCATGTTGGTGCCCACGTTATGCAAAAATAGGTGTTAAGTAATTGAAGTAGTTGAAGTAACTTGTGTTACATGGAATACTAGTATAAGAACATGTGTGATGGCACGCATCACATGTAGCAAATCAAGTACTCGTCCCTACCACTATAAAGACCCGTGATATGGAAGGATAGGACATGTAGAGAATCAAGTACTCTTTTCCTACTTCTATAAAGACATGTGAGAATAGAAGTATTACACATGTCGTAATTCATGTATTCTTTCCTACAATGCCTTAGCAAAATAAAGTACTCGTCCTACTACTATAAAGACATGTGACATGGAAGCATATGACATGTAGAGAATCAAGTATTCTTTTGGGACTTCTATATAAAGACATGTGACAATAGAAGTATTACACATGTAAGTAATTCATGTATTCTTTCCTACAATGCCTTAGCAAATAAAGTACTACGTCCCTACTACTATAAAGACACATGTGAATGGAAGTATAGGACATGTAGAGAATCAAATATTCTTTCCTACATCTATAAAGACATGTGACAATAGAATTATTAGACATGTAGAAATTCAAGTACTCTTTCCTACAAATGGATTGTATTATAAAATGACATGTCACAATAGAAGAAACTACAAAACAACAAAGTGGATGTTTTAGTCCTTTGAAAAAAGAACACCATTATCGAACAAAACCATACCTTCACAAATCCACATGTAGGATTCTTTGAAAACAGGACATGTAGACCTACCAAAACTGATGTTTTCAACAGTGGACCAAAAACCGGGGTGAGTGTGTTTATATTACGCTACACTATCCTCTTTGTTTTTTCTTGGTTGTTTCGGGACTAGCAATTAGTTCTTTGCTTGACGTTCCATCTCTTCACTCCATCTCTTATTTCGTTGTTTCTGGCCGACATCAAGCGACATCACGGATGTTCTACATATAAGCTAAATTATTTATGAATGATTGCCATGGCACAAAATTGTTATATGACATGGGAGCCATAGAGGATCATTTATCAATGTGAGAGACTTTCGGTGTTTGAACATGTTATTACATTTAAAAATGTTCCAATCTTTGTTCCCTGCTATTATGCTAATATGTGTGTGTGCCAATTGAAAAATCAAAGGTGGGAGATACACTCTAAACTTGTATATTGTGGGTTGAAGATGATCTTTTTATGCGCTCTTTAATTCATATCTCTACCAAATATGGCTCTTTAGCAAAAGTTGTGCATGTTCTGGAAAAGTTGTGCATGTTCTTGCTCCTCCGCTAGCATCATGTTGATAAGTTGATAAGCATGTACTCTAATTATCACGATTCTTTTATCACTAATCTTATAGTTTCTTAGAAACTTTTATTTTTACCTTTGATACTCCTATTTGGCATTTTGTTTGTTCATCACGAGTTTTTTATTCGTTAAGTATGATCCTATAATGACTTTTACATTTTCTCCTCTTTTTTCTCCCTTTTATTTAGGGCGAGGGCTCCAAAATTTTTTATATAACAACCAACATATGACTACCATCAACATTAATTAACACAAACCATTACATTTAACAATTTAAAATTAAAAACCCCCTGAAACCCCCTTTGGTTTGGGTGCATATTCACACGGGGGGTGGCGTAGGGCAAATGGAGAGCCCTCGTAAAATCATATTATACATGTACGAAATCAACACCATATAGTACATTGCCTCAAATCTTATAGTATTTTAGCAAATTGTATTATACAAAGATATCAAAACTTATGCAGTGCATACCCCACAAACGAGGATTTCTATATGTACGGTTGAGATCGAGGTATAAAGGGCATTTATGCTTATCCAACATGACTCTCGATGCCCAAGTCACCCCCGTGTGAATATGCACCTAAACCAAAGGTGGTTTTAGGGGGATTTTAATTTGAAAGTGTTAGATGTAATGCTTTGTGTTAATTAATGTTGATGGTAGTCATATGTTGGTTGTTATATAAAATTTTGGCCCCTTCGGCCCTAACAAAAGGGAGAAAAAAAAAAGAGGAGAAATGTAAAAGTCATTATAGGATCATACTAACTAATAAAAACGCCAGGATGAACAAACAAATGCCAAATAGGAGTATCAAAGGTAAAAATAAAAGTTTCTAAGAAACTATAAAATTAGTGATAAAAGAATCGATAATTAGAGTACATGCTTATCAACTTATCAACATGATGCTAGCTGGAGGAGCAAGAACATGCACAACTTTTCCAGGAACATGCACAACTTTTGCTAAAGAGCCATATTTGGTAGAGATATGAATTAAAGAGCCGTACAAAAAGATCATCTTCAACCCACAATATACAAGTTTAGAGTGTATCTCCCACCTTTGATTTTTCAATTGGCACACACACATATTAGCATAATAGCAGGAACAAAGATTGGAACATTTTAAACAGAATAAGATGTTCAAACACCTTGAAAGTCTCTCACATTGATAAATGATCCTCTATGGCTCCCATGCTGTTACAACAATTTTGTGCCATGGCAATCATTCATAACAATTTAGCTTATATGTAGAACATCCGTGATGCTGCTTGATGCTACTGTAAACAACGAAATAAGAGATGGAGCCGTGTGAAATGACTAGGCCACAATTCAAGCCTCCTCAAGCTGTAAGAAGAATCTCGGGGAAAATCACTGAAAAAATAGGTACTTTTCAACCCTCTTCTTCTGGAACCACCATATGATGCAATTTAATATTGGAACTGTTATTTTCCAGAAAGGTCTAACAAGTTTGAACAATCCGGTACACCACTTCTTCTTCATTTGGGTGTGTTGTAAGTTATGTGTAGGAAATTTGTGCTGCTAGTTTTGAGTTGTGGTGGATAATTTCAGTTCACAGTAGCATGTAGCTCCAAATGTGTTACAGAGCAGTCATGTGGTGCTAATTATATGTTAATAATATAGTTTATAGCATATGTAGTGTCATATATAGTACCAAACGTGGTACCTTATCTGAATAGTGAATTGGCTTCCATATGTTTCTACACTTAGTGTCATATGTGATGTTGATATGGTGATACTAGTGAATGGTGGATTGTCTGCCATATGTGGTGCCAACTGCTGCGCTAAATATTGCACCACGCTATGTGCCACATGTGGGGTGGTGGATGCCTGCCGGATGTGGTGCTTTCTGTGCATTGTGGTGCCACATGTGGCACCACTATGGTTCCACATTTTGCACCACATGTGGTGTCTTTGACGCCATTTCTGGTGCAAAGTAATGAATGTCTGCCATATGTGGTGCTTTGGGTACATTGTGGTGCCATATATGGTGTGGCATGTGGCACCATTATGGTGCCACATGCCTTGGTGCCACATGCCACACCACATGTGGTGCCTATGACGCCATTTATGGTGCAAAGTTTGTCATGATGGAATTTGTGATGTGTAAAGTGGTGCCTGTTGTGTCATGTGGTACTAACCTTGGATTACTTTTCAGTTGAATTCAACAGGACACTGGGAGAATGGATCAACTCTACAAGATCAGAAGTGATTCAGTGTAAGGCAAGGTTGCAAACTTGTGATCAAAACTGCGGGTGCTACAAATGAAGGTTCAACACCTTGAGTTCCGGCCAGAAGATGAATAAAGATTTAAAAAAATGGGAAGGAATGATTAAGGATAAACCAAGTCGTGCAGACGGTATTCGGGCTATATGCCAAGATACATAGGCTGAGCTCAAGGAACTCTTACCAGACCTTGAGCAGACAAAAATCGAGGAGCTTAATCGGCTGTCGGGGAGGGGTGGGAAGACACAACAACATTGAAAGTCTTTGGAACCAAGGTTAGAGAGGTTTACGTCTCGCAAGGACCGTCTTCCTTTATTTGTCTTGGATCCGCTACTTCCAGACCTTGATAAGGCTGAAGATTATGGTAGTGGTTGTCCATTCTGCATGGCAAGATCCTCCCGGTGGATGGGGAAACCACTACCAACTTTGATTCTTTGAATGCGATCACCAATACCATCTTCCATGTCCGCGGCCTCTTGAGGTACTTCATAACAAAATTCTGAAGTGCTTAGTATAATTGTATTCTCATTGACAAATTTGTGTTCACTTTGCGGTGATTTGTAATGATCAAGTTGCATTGAGAATTCTTTGTCATGAATTTTTCAAAGATGAGTACAAGCCTTAGGGGTGAGTAGGGAGGATCAAAAGCAACTTCAAGCTACTTTGAGGCACTTATAGGTGAGCCCTTGTTATATTGAGATGCCAAAGCATAGTTACAATCAATTGTGATTCAATTCCAGGTTTGCAAAAGCATGGTGCCATTTACTAATTCAGGTTTAACTGTTCGTACTGGTGGCAATGACTTTGTGAGTCCATATAGCACACCAAAAAGGGACTTATTTTCTACCCTCAAAGGTAATCAAGTCTTGTTTGATACAATTGGGATATGCAACTTACTTCTTCATCCCTACTTTGTAGATATAGAGGTACAATGTACTCAGCTAGGGGGACAAGACACTCACACCCCTTCAAAAGAATTAGACACAGATAGAAACTCGGGCAAATCAGAAGATGCATCAGGTTATAGGAACTCGAACAAATCAGTAGATGTCAACAAATCAGTAGGTGCATTAAGTCAAGCTCCAACTCGACAACAATCTGCCAAATCAACAGATGCATTAAGTCATGCTCCACACCAATCTGCCAAATCAGCAGATGCATCAGGTTATTGATCTGAACAAATTGATAGGTGAATCTAAGTCACAAGGTGGTTGTCTTCTTTTTAATTTGACCCATATAGTTACAGAATCTGTTCAATTTTTGCAGCTGGAAGTGTCTCAAAGAAAAATCAAGAGCAGAATTCCAAACGAAAGACACCTTTAAGACATGCTGAAGCAGAAGTTTCCAGCCCTGCACCAAGACATGCTGAAGCAGAAGTTTCCAGCCCTGCATTAAGACATGCTGAAGCAGAAGTTTCCAGCCCTGCACCAACTCTGTCCATGCAGAAGACTACAAGGTTAAGCCCAATTCTGCTTGTTTTTTACTACAATGGAGTTTTGGGTAGAAGCTATGACAAGAGTCAAAAAATACCCACTGCCAAAGAAGAGGGTGTTACTATGGTCACACTTAACAGATCCAAGGTTGCAGTAACTAGACCAGGCTGGGCCGAGTTCTTAGATTGGTGCAGTCAGAATTTTCATATAGCACTTTGGTCCAGCCTGCAGGCTCAAAACATGAGAATGATACTTAAGGGAGCATTGATGAAATACAAGGACAAATTCCAGTTCATATGGACTCAGGATCAGTGTACAAGCACAAATTTATATAACAGTGGAAAGCCAATTTTTCTGAAGCACTTCAAAAAGGTCTACGAAGCATATCCAGGTTTCACAAAAGAGAACGTGCTTCTCATTGATGACAGCAGATACAAAGGGTACCTCAATGAGCCAAACACCATGTTCCAAACCACTGGAGCCCTGACAGAGTAGATGGCAATTTCCTCATGAATGATCTAAAGGATTGGCTTCAGGGGTTGCTGAAGGCAGATAATGTGCAAAGTTATGTCGAAAGCAACAAAATGCTGAATATGTTTGACACTTAGAGTCAAATTTGTATTAATATGATGAAAAAACATAGAACTAAAGCCTAGAAATAGTATTATTGTGTATATGATGTAATTTCTCTATATTTTTTAATATAAACAAAGTTTTACTTCAATTGTTCATTTTCTTGGCTATTTCAATGTTCCTCAAGGTTTTCAATGATCCTCCATTTGCTGAATGTAAACTTACACCACCAGCACGAGGACTGCAGTGTTAAGACCGCATATCCGACCAGAACACTTGCCACTTGAAGTGTTTAAAGGACAGCAGGAGCCTCTTGTAAAGTAGGGATTGGTTCAGTGACAGGATAGTCCATTTCTTCATGAGGTTAGTAATTTAATATAAACAACTCAGATTTGAAGTCTTCTATTGTTTTTTAAAGCATCTTGTTTTACCATACCTTGGACTTTGGCAGGTGTATGCACCAATTCTGCATCAAGCATGACATGGAACAGAGGTTCCATTTCATGGATCCGCTCATTTACACATTACTGTCGAACGAGCATGCTTCAAAGGACAAACTGTTGAACCCTCAACTTGCAATTTCGGAATGTACCATTCCCGCCAAAGATGTTATCGCAACCTTTGGACGGTGTATGTCATTGTAGGTCTTGGAGGTCAGCCGGTTAAATGTCACCTGGTGTGTACCATTTTTTGACCTAGAAATGTACAAGGGCTCGAGCTTTTGTCATGAGTTTTGTTGAGGATGCAAACACAAAATTTCCAAGCACCATAAAGCTGACGACAAGAGAATTACAAGTTCCCCACTCGGTCGATTCTTTGCCGGTCTTGTGGTCCGCTATATGTGTCTTTGTAAAGAAAGTTGTGGCTCGCGATAATGCGAGACTTGGACATACTATCCCAATGCAAGGTGAGTTCAGAATTTGAAGGTATAACTCATCCAATGTGAGGCCCTGATATGTTTGTTGCGGTGGTGTACCAATTTCTAGTGGGGAGCTGTTCGACACGAATGTAATGAATGATGATTGATGTTGTGAAGCACAGTTGCTCTAGTAATGAAGCTGAGGTTGATAGATCAATATATCTTTACTTGTAATCTATTGTTTGTATTATTGTAACCAAAGAGGTTACTTTCATTGACATTCTAATGTACATTGTTGTATACTATTGTATACAATAGACTTTTCTGGCTGACCAGAGCAACACTCTGGTGGAGTTCAAATCTCCAGAAGAAATTGATGTAAATTAACGTATCTTAGAATAAAAAGCTAAAGATGTATTCAAAGAGACATCTAGATGAAAATGACAATGTGGTGATACATGTGGTGATAGATGTGCTGATGCAAATGGTACATGTGGTGAAAGGTGACATGTGGTGAATCATGTAGTGACGTGTGATGCATGTGGTGAAAACCGTGGTGATACATGTGGTGATAGATGTGGTGATGCAAATGGTACATGTGGTGAATCATGTGGTGACATGTGGTGGGTGGCTCGGCTCCCGAGGTGTGAAATCGCCTTTCCTCTTCTGCCTCATTCCCAAAATCGTATGCATGAAAACATCCCTTTTATTCCCAAAATTCTGCCCTGCAGCTTCATTCCGTCTATCTTCCTCTTCCGTCCATTTCATTCATTCCGCCCATTTCGTTCATTCCGTCATGGCCAGGTTCAAAACTACAGTGCGCAGATCTACTCCAGCTATTGTGCCTGCTCCTTCGCCCGCCAAGATGGTCGAATCCGTGTCGCCGGGGAGGCCATCCGTTCTGATGGTGGCCAAGTTCACTCCACCAGAAGTGGAAAAGCTTATCACTGAGGCACAAGCTATCTGTTCAATCCGGGTTCTCGAATGGGTCGATCGAGGTTACCCCGATGAGGAGCGTCTTCTAGAAATGAAGATGTATGCCATGGAGGACGACCTCCATATAGAGCTGAGGATGGCCCCTACCTGAAGATCAAGCCTGCTCCAGCCCTGGTTAGTTTAGATTTGTTTTTTTAATCCGTGGTTTCAATTGTTTTGCAATAGTCCTTGTGACTATTTTTTTGTAAAGCTTTTTCATTAATGACAGAACTCCTCTTCTCTATAGTTGTGTTGATTATTATTTTTGCTTTAAATGTTCTCTTAGTTTCCACTGTTCTTTTAGTTAACTGAACTGTTTCTATCCTTTTCTGTACAGATATAAGAAACATGTTTGATATTTAGTTTGCAACTCAAGTTTTTGGTATTTAGTTTGCAACTCAAGTTAATGACAATTTTTGTCATTAATTATAAAATGCAAAGTACAAAGCAAAGTATGCCTTTACTGAAATAGAATACTAAAACAAACATTAAAGCCAACAAGGAATTTCAAGGTGCAGAATTTATGATCTGCACACTAACAAAATATGATAACCAGTAGCAAATAGGAAAATATGAGGTGGGTGGCTCGGGTTCAAAAGAAATAGAGTTCAGAAGAAACTGAAAAGAAAAACAAAGAATTCCCTGAAGCAAAAGTTAGTGGCCTTGCAAGAATCTTTGCACAAAGCAGAGCTTAATGAATTTTGGCCTCATATCAATTCAGGGACCTAATTTGGGATCCATATATTGCGGTCACCAAAATCAGTCAAGATACTGTGAGGAATCTGAGAGCCATTCCATTTTCTGACCTGGTCAAGAAATGGTCAATGCCCCTGGCTGATTGTGGTGAAAACTGTGGTGAAACTGTGGTGAAAACTGTGGTGATACTGTGGTGATGCAAACGTTGTTTTTATATTTCAAATAATAAAAATACATATGGAAATCTACCATACAGGTAGAATAGTAATTACATAAGCACACATGGAATACAGATTCATGGGCCTTTTAACAAAATTATCTAAAGATGTCTTAGATACATATCGATGGGCAAAATTTTTGGACCAAGTTTTTCTTTTTCTCAAGTTCAGTTCTAGACCATTTCCTGCACATCCTGCATGGTTAAATCATGGACCTCATTCCTATCAAACATCTTCAGCAACATGTCTAGCGTGGTAGTATGGTAGTTAGTGAAGTCCAATAAGAGGAGGACATGGGCCTCCCTCCTTTACTGCCATTTGTGGTATAAGTTCTGAAAGTAAGGCTTCAAGCTATTGAACCTCCACAATTCATGCTGCTTCAGCACTTTTTTGATGGCTTTGGCATGCACCATCTCCCTTCTCAGTGCCTTAAAAGTTTCTACCTGCTCAAGCTTAGAAAGCCGAGATTCTTCTTCATCTGAGTATTCAGCATTCCCCATCATCTTATCAGCAGCACCAAACCTATTCAGTCTACTCTGCCCGTCTGTGTAGCACATCATCACAAATATTAAGATTAGTAATATAGAAATCACATTCTACTACAAAGAAAGGGAACCGCCTATCGCTGTCTTGGCTTCTAATTCTTTAAGCCTATCAGAAATTAACCTATGTTTTAAGCCTAGAATACCTCGAAATTCATGGATCGTCCGGTGGCCCTGCTCCTCTGATATCCGCCTTTGTTCCTGGTTTATTTGCTCCAATATAGGTCCTACCAGATGCAACTGCATTTGAACTGGCGAAATTGTGTGTTCTCGTGTTCTCCTTCTGTTTTCTTCTGCCATAGCTGGATTGGGATAAGCCAATGTCTGCATGCAAAACTAGATTTAGGGTTTTCATCCAATGCTTCTTGCCCAGCCAGCTTTTGAATGATTGACCTTGCATTTGATGTGACAGATTTCCAATGGTGGGTTTCATCATGTGTTTCTCTATCCCATTCTGTTCATCCTTAATGTAATTTTTCTTTGTGTCACTTTCACCCTGCTCCCACCAAATCCAGCCACTGTGACTGTACCTTTCCCCTTAGTCTATTAAAGAGTGAAGATTGAATAGTGAAGATTTATATTAAACATATAAAATAATTACATAAGGTAGAACGAGGATTTGTATTAAACATTTCAGATTACATGAGAAATAAAACTTCTTATATACATTGCTTTTGATCTTAGGATGACAAAATTCATTCCAGGTCCTTGCCTTACTGTGCTTCTATCAAAAAGAGATCTGAGTCGAAATCCTCCTCGTCCTCGTCTATGATCACCAGATCAGTGGCCACCGGGTCAGCTTGCCAGCCTATTTCATCCCATTCCGGAGGGAAAGCAAAAAACCATAATGGTGCAATGTTACCAAACAAAATAGCAGCTTCTCCATGTGCATCCTGCTTGGCCTTGTGATGATAGAACATATCTCTGAAGTGAAGGAATTGATCCTCTGTAAATAACCTATCATAACTAAACAAGAACCTGTCTAGCGTAAAGGCTTGGTAGCCATTAAGGAGAAAAGGTTTCAACCTTTGCAGATCCTGGTCAATAGTATGAGGCAGATCCAATAAATTGTGGCATGATACTAGGTCCCCATAAATCATCATCTAGGTTTCTCTCTTCTTCCCAATGAGTGATGCTCTTAAGAGGTCAATTTATATTCAAAGTGAAACAGATATCATTGCCTACCAGTGTTCGTTCCAGAACAGAATATCATCTCATCTTCTTTTATGGTGGCCATTGATAGATGAGCAACTTCAAAACTTTCGGTTCAAGCACCAATCATGGCCACCATCATGGACCTAAAATGTTAATCTCTTCCCAAAACTTGCATTGACACATTGGCTTTTTGTTCACCCATTGTTTTCCACAAACATAACAAAATTCATAGCCACACTGACAAGTAATATGATGACACCCTGTAGCAAGTTCAATCATGCAAACACATTGCCTACATTGCTTTCAGCTCCTTTTTTCTGCAAGCTTGAAAAGTTTTTCATCCAGTGCATTTTGATATGTAGCACACGACATATTAGTATGTCAAGGTACCCTGCAATTTACGCATAATAAACGGCGATACTCTGGGCACTCCACGCCAAAACTGGAATCCAGTTCCAATCCATCTTTCGACATGAATGCTGAACAACTAGAGTAGGGACGATATATATATTCAACAAAAATTGGAATTATTCAGATTTAATAGATAGTACTTCAAGAACGCCATTATAAATGTATTTTTTTATTCTTCTTTATTGCTATAATTTTTATAAGTTTTAATTATATTTGGACTTATTCAGATTTAATATATCGCACTTTAAGAACGCCATTATAAATATATTTTTTGGTTCTTCTTTATTGTTATAATTTTTATAAGTTTTAATTATATAAGCTTATCTTTCAATTAAAATTATAATGGTTATCAAAGAATAAACTTGATTTCCAAACTAATTTTTCATTTGAATCTATTTAAAATTGGACATTTCAAGAATATAACAATTTCAATTTGTAGTGATTTAACAGATTCAAATTTGACAATCATGATAATTAAATGAAATCTGATGGTTTCATAAGTGATTGACTTAAAACTATTATTAGATTTTAACAATTTACAAACTTTTACGCTTTTAAAAACTTTAAGAAAAGTTTTAGGTCGAAATTAATTAAATGATATAAATTTATTATTTTAATAATATCATTTAATTAATTTTAATCTAAAACTTTCTTTAAATATTTTAAAAAGAAAAGCATTTTAATTATACAGAGTTATCTTAGATGAAAATTTAATTCTAAATAGATGAAACAGAGAATTAGTTTAGAAAGCAACTTTAAATTTTAGTAAGTATCATATTTTTTATCTAAAGATAAACAGAACAAATTATTAAAATCAATAAGAGCTAAAAATACATATAATATTATCAAGGCATCCTTGAAGTACATTTATTAGATTTGAATAAGTCCAAATTTTATTAAATATGTCATCTAAGTGCCTCTAGTATATACTTCTCAATCATCTTTCTAGTTAACAGGTTGAAACTATTATTTGAAAGAAGTGGCTTGCACTCATCAGCACTTAGAGCCTTCTTGCATTCTAAATCTGGGCATGCTACAGAAATTTGACCAGACATCACCCTTTGTTCTGCATGTTGCAAGATGCAAATCGAACAGAAACTATATGAACATTCCTTCAGATAGACCATCTCAGTAACCAGCTTATCCTCCATACAAATAATGCAATGTCCATACTCATCTATTCTCATCTGCACGAATAGATTTTCAGCCAATCTATTCTCATATGCACGAATAGATTTTCAGCCAATCTATTCTCATCTGCACGAATCAACCTCAGCTGGAATGTATCCAGCTTGCCTGCCTGTTCTTTGACCTGGTTTTGCAGCTCCACATCTCTTTTATTTGTTTTCCAATATTCTAACATCTGATTATAGATAACTTTATATATAAAAAAGCTATTTCTGATTAGAAAAAAGCAAAAAAAAAAACATGTTAACTCTTTGTTGTATTGAACTTGTATTTGTGTACAGCATATGTAGAAAATATGGTTGCAATCAGAGTGCTGATCAGTGCCATTCAAAATGGGATAACATGCGCAAGGAATATTCCAAAATTCATGCTTATGAAAAGAATGTGCCTTCTGATAGAGACTCATATTGGAACCTTCGAAGAGCTGAACGTGTTGAGCTGAAGTTGCCTTGAAATTTTTCTACAGAGGTTTGTAATAGCAATATAAATCTTAAACTGAACTTGAGCTTTGATTGTGGCCATGGTGGAGGAGGAATTTGCAGCAGGAACCCAATTGCATTGAAATGCTGGATTGGCATAGACATGGAGGGGTTTTGAAGCAAGACCAACAATGGAGAAAGTACTGGAACCCCCTCTGTATGCCTCAAGTTGTACAAAGAAATATGCTGCCAATCTGAATGGCTTTAGGTATCTAACAGTGGAGTAGATGCCGGATCCTCTATCTCATAATTAAACTCCTCAGGAGATTCAAATACTTTTACAGCTACATTTAGTTCATTCCATATTGCACTTCTCACTTCTCAAAAACTACCTCTTCCAAGGGATTCCCTCATAGACAAATCACTATCATTAATATTAGGTTTCAGTCATGTGTTCAACTGTAACATTGGTAGCAAGCTAGATATTGGAAATTTAGTTCTCAAAAGGTGTCTATCAGGTTGAAGCATCATCAGTTTCTTTTTGTCCTTTTCATATGCTGAAGTAAGGATAAATTCCAATGTTTTCCAACTTGTTCTTACCTTGTCCATAAGAGCAATAATACACTTCTTTCTAGCAGCATCAGCTGAAGGATTTACATTCAATGATTTAACATCTGGACATATACCCTGGCATCTTCAATATTCTCGCTAAACTGGCTTTTACAGCTTAAAATTGTGAAAACTATGGAAGGGGAAAACCTTTCGTCACAGAGTTTGATGAATTGCAGGCTATTCTCCAAAACTCCACGTAGCTCCTTTCCCACCCTGGTCGCCGAATTAGACGTTGTTTTTTCACCATGCAGTGTAATCAAACTCACATGTTGTTGGATGTAATCAGCCAATAAGGTTAGCATCTCACATTGATTTTCGTTTATCGCCAAGTTAGAGCATTGGATTTCACTGATCCTGCAACATAAATCATTGATCTTAGTAATTATATTTGGTTCCATTGCAAAACTTGGAGAGGTGTAGGTGCTTTTAACTTAGTAAACTTGGAGAGGTGTAGGTGCTTTTATCATTGATCTTAGTAATTATATCCTTAGTGGAGTAGGTGTCTGTTGCTATTTCTAGATTTGTATGCTTGCATTATAATTCTTAAACTGAACTTAAACTAAACTTGAACTTGAACTGAACTGTATTCTTAAACTGAACTTGAGAGTTTTGAAGCTAATAACTTTTTTTTGTATTTTATTGTAGTTGTATGATCACATGGACAGTTGGATGAAATCTCGCATAACAACCACAACTGATATTCAGACTCGTTCTTCTATGCCCCTATTTGATATCCAGACGGAAGAAAGCCAATCAGGTGAAAACTTCATAATAAGTGTTCTTCAAAAATTCTCTTCAACTTTTGCTGATTATGGTTTTATGTAGGAAATATCTATACTCCTACAGACTCTGAAGCAGATTGTGAAGAGTTCAGTCAAGGACCAAGTATCTTACGACATCGAACTGGACTCAACCGTCCTCTACATCCATCAGTGCAGCAAACTCCAACTAGGCAAACTCTACCTAGGCAGCCTCCAACTATGCAGCCTTCTAGGGAGAAAATTCCACCAAGTAGCACTCCAACTAGGCAAGTTCCAAGACAGCCTCCAATTATGCAGCCTCCCAGGGAGGAAATTCCACCAAGTAGCACTCCTCGTTTTAGCTCTGGCAAAAGAAAGCGCAAGACAAAAGAAGACTCCTTTCAAGAAATAAGGTCTGCTCTTATGAAAACAGCAGAGCAACTAGCAGCCACAACAAGAGAGGATAACATTCAAAGGAGAGAGGAAAGCATTCACAGGCGAGACATGTATATTTAGCAAAATTTAGACTTATTCAAGTCTAACAGATGTGATTTTGTGTAGTTTCGTAGACTATCTTGAAGGACAATGGTACAATCCATATATAAGATAACTAAAAGAGAATATTACATTACATGTACTCTTTTCTTTTTTTGAAGGATTAACGAAAAGTTTATTTATGAAAAGTAGGAATTTCAAGAAGTACATGTCTCAACTAATAATGTAAGCACAAAAATACGAGACTAAAACATTATGTATATATATTCTAAATAAAAAGACCAATGATAAGAATTAAATTGATGATATTGCATCCAAATATGGTTCCTCATAAGTCACAAGGCATCATTGTTTTAGCGTGGGCTATATCAAAGGTTAAACATGTGAATTACAATTTCTCAACCATTAATTAAAGTTTCGATACAATAACTATGGGGGGGGAGGGAGGGAGGGAGGGAGGGAGGGAGTAATGGTGGAACTGTGCATTGAAATGCCGATGCATAACCCCCAGCTAAACAAAGAGCATTCCATCTTGGTTCTGGTTGGCTTCTGTGGTCGATATGGCAGTGTCCACATGGTATTATTACAATGGTCCAGACTATGATACTGATGAATTACGAGCGTTACTCCCTTGAGTAAAAAAATGAGGGAATGTATTTTATTTCAGTATCTTCAGATTGAATCTTATCATTAGTCTCCTATTCTGGAGTATGTACATTATGTTCCAGGCTCGTGCTCCTGTGGCATCTTTTTATGCTTACATAGTTAGATGACACATGTAAATTTTGTACTTTTTATATTTGATTAATAAACTTTTTGGCTTTCATCCTTCAAAAAACGAAAAAACAAGAAGCAAAATTGCCTCATAGATATTGCACCATTCGCCTTAAATGAAACTATCCCCCCCCCTCCCCTCCCCTCCCCCCTCCTTTTTTGTTTTGAATTAGATATATTGCTCGCTGGATCTTGCATTGTCCACTTTATACGAAACATAGAATGTTAGATTATGACAAATATATTTCTTTTTCTTATTGAATTGAAAAAATCTGCTATTATAATGAACATATAAATAGAATGTATAATAATCAAATTGTTTTTAAAATTACATATTTAGGAAAAACTTGTACAATAGAGATGGTTAGATAGTATCCAAACTAATAACCATCTTTTTTTCCCAATTTAGATCCAAGATATTGTCTTGCTAAGCTTGCACTGATGCGTCTACCTTGATATCCTGAATTTAAGGCCAATAACATTGCCGCAGCATTAGACATTCTAACTTGACTATTGATAATTGTATGCCTTTTAACATGAGAAGCCCTGGGCTGATCATGTTGTCTAATACCACGAGAATTGCTTCCTTTACTATCACTATACTCATTATACGTGAAATTAGTCTTCGTTTCGGATCCTGGAGCTGATCCAGCTTTTTCTTGTGGTGCCCAATACTCTTGAGCATAATATAAAGATTTGCGTACATCATCAGAGTCTTCTTCCCATCTTTCATGAAAAAACTCTTTCTTGAAATTATATCTGAGAAATTCTTGTGTGCTTTCATAACTACATGCTTCTCGTAAATAAGGCAATAAAGCTCCCATTAGAAAGTTGTCTTCCTGATTCCCCATATATTGGAAAGGATGCAAGACAACATATTTTGGATTTCGAAATGATTTTCTGTAATCGTCATCAACCATGATAGTGTTATGCACACTATACTCTGGATATTTTCTCCATACTTTCCTGAGATCTTTGATAAAAAATGGCCTCTTATGAAAAAGCTCGTCATAACCTAAATTTGTGCATTTTCTTTGACACCATAAGAATTTGAAGATCTTGTCATTGGGCACAATCTTTTCCAAGCAAGTCAATAAACCTGTCTCAGACATTGTTGTCCAAATTGCAACCTCTGCAAACTTTAGAAGATGTTTGATAAAAGTAAGACAGTTCGGTCTGACTATGATCTCATGTTTATTATCTTCCAAACGTACACATTTCAACAAACCCCATTCATATCAAGGATAATAAGTTTTCTCGAGCCTTGTTGGAATATGTAGCATAATAACAGGGGGTTTCTTTTGTGTTTTTGTACGATATTTACTAAGGTTTTTCTATGATTTTGTTGCCGTATTCAACTAGGTGTACTAAATAGTATTTCTAGAGTGCTCCATTTTTTGGCCGTTGATTTTTGATGAGAGGTAGAATTGTATGGCCATGATTAAATTTACCATTCAACCATAGAACCCTTTTATTTAGGGTTTTTGTTGGCCACCGTTTCTGATGTTGTGCATGCAGAAGAGAAGGCCCCCAAGCTTGGTTTACGGACATGGAGGCATTGAATCGAGATGATGAAGCGTGTAGCGGTGACGATGTTCGATTTTCTCCTTTATATACATGACAACATGGTGAAAAAGCTTGAGGAACTTTCTCTATGGGCATTTGTTTACGTGGTGATGGAGAAGACTTTTGAGTTGGCCACCTCTTCCTTCATTTCAGTGCGCCGCGTAATGTTTCTTGTGGAGTATTAGAATGTTGTCATCGGGAACTTCGGGAGTGGAAATTCCGTAGACAATCGATTGTTGATGGTAAAAAACTAGAGGAAAGGTGCATCGATTTTCTCCATCAAGGAGTCTTGCAGGTTGTTTCCTAAAATCTCTTCTTCTTCTTCTTTATTCTCATTTGTGATAAAAGATTGGAATGCTTTTGGCCTTCTATTAGACATCATTTAGCAGGAATTCAGACAATTAATTGGATTTTGCAGGGCAAATATCTTCTTTGGTGCTACATTTCGACTCTGTTGAGCCTTATAAGTTTGGCACTTTGGTCTTTAATTCTTTATCGTCTATTTCCCACTGCATGTTGGATCTAATGCAGAATGGAGGCTTCAAATAGATGTGCATACTGTAATCCAAGTACGGCAACAACAGTTTCTACATATGTTAGTTGTTATTTGACTTGCATCATTGGTTTTTGTTTGAAACAGGCTGTTGCTAGTCACAACACGGTTTCACAGAAGGTGGGCTTATTATATAATATCAATCAAAGTTCCAACTGAAGGCTTAGTTTCTGTGTCTTAACAAATAAAATCTCATGTATGTCTAGCCAATTTTTATTGGAGCAGAGATGCACAAGGGTGTGACTACTGGTCAGAATAGAGCTCCGGTGGTTCCAGATCAAAAGGCACAGGTAGATCCATGATGGACATTAACAGTACGATATTCCACTCGTTATTATGCTGATATGTCGTCCCCCAGGCCTTCCCACTTGGAGCGAAAGGTATCATGCCTGTTGGTGCAGAGACTGTACCTCGGACTGACAAGGTGCATATCTAATAGCATGCTTGTATATGTATGGGTCTTGTTTTACACCAACATTCTGCAAAAACGCTTGCATGCTATCACCAAGTTCTGGCTTGCTTGTTCTAGGACTATGTATTTGTTAATTGTTTATATTACGCTACACTATCCTCTTTGTTTTTTCTTGGTTGTTTCAGGACTAGCAATTAGTTGCTGCCTGCAGAAAACGTTCCATCTCTTCACTCCATCTCTTATTTCGTTGTTTACAGCAGCATCAAGCAGCATCACGGATGTTCTACATATAAGCTAAATTGTTATGAATGATTGCCATGGCACAAAATTGTTGTAACAGCATGGGAGCCATAGAGGATCATTTATCAATGTGAGAGACTTTCCAGGTGTTTGAACATCTTATTCTGTTTAAAATGTTCCAATCTTTGTTCCCTGCTATTATGCTAATATGTGTGTGTGCCAATTGAAAAATCAAAGGTGGGAGATACACTCTAAACTTGTATATTGTGGGTTGAAGATGATCTTTTTGTACGGCTCTTTAATTCATATCTCTACCAAATATGGCTCTTTAGCAAAAGTTGTGCATGTTCCTGGAAAAGTTGTGCATGTTCTTGCTCCTCCCGCTAGCATCATGTTGATAAGTTGATAAGCATGTACTCTAATTATGCGATTCTTTTATCACTAATCTTATAGTTTCTTAGAAACTTTTATTTTTACCTTTGATACTCCTATTTGGCATTTGTTTGTTCATCCTGAGTTTTTTATTCGTTCGTATGATCCTATAATGACTTTTACATTTTCTCCTCTTTTTTTCTCCCTTTTGTTAGGGCCCGAAGGGCCCAAAATTTTTTTTATATAACAACCAACATATGACTACCATCAACATTAATTAACACAAACCATTACATTTAACAATTTAAAATTAAAAACCCCCTGAAACCCCCTTTGGTTTGGGTGCATATTCACACGGGGGGTGACGTAGGGCAGCGAGAGCCCTCGTAAAATCATATTATACATGTACAAAATCAACACCATATAGTACATTGCCTCAAATCTTATAGTATTTCGCAAATTGTATTATACAGTATATCAAAACTTGTACAGGCATACCCCACAAACGAGGATTTCTATGTACGGTTGAGATCGAGGTATAAAGGGCATTTATGCTTATCCAACAGCTCTCGATGCCCGAAGTCACCCCCCGTGTGAATATGCACCCAAACCAAAGGGGGTTTCAGGGGGTTTTTAATTTTAAATTGTTAAATGTAATGGTTTGTGTTAATTAATGTTGATGGTAGTCATATGTTGGTTGTTATATTGGTGTTGCTTGTACAACTTCCATATCTATTAACAAATTGAGAGTTATTCAATTAGTTCATCATATAAGAATCAATTGTAAAGGGCATGAAAATAGCATTTTATGAGTATCATTCTTTGAAATTTGATGATCAAACAACTTTCACGTATGATAGTTTGGCAGCAAGTGTGAAAGACGAGGATGGAAAATACAAGGGCATGTTATTTGATGGAAACATTGTGTGTTGTAAAGGATGGTACACAATCTATGGTATTTGTAAAGCCACGTTTTATAATAGGAGAAACAAATGGCTTAATGGAGCAAAAAAGGGCGTGCATGGAAACAAACTTGTAATGCGATGTACAGAAAGAATGGAGGCTGCAAAGGTGGCACTTACACAATTGGTAGATATTACAGCTAATCAAATGCCACATCAAAGCAGAATTACGTGTGATGGGGAGAGAGACTATCAAAAGGTGATGCCGCCTACTTACAACATGAAGTCCATGTTAAAGGAAGTGAATGAATCTCTAAGCATGCAAGGGCTACCCCACATCTCTCAATCAAGTTTTAGTCGAATGTGGAATAAGGACTTTAATGATGTCCTTGTTTCAAGAGAAAATAGCAACTTCTCAAAGTGTGAAACGTGTACAGATTTGAAGAACAAATTGGATAGCACGAAAAATCAACAGGAGAGGGAGATACTTCTTTATAAAATTGACAGACACAACATGGAGCAGAAAAGTTGTCGCAACGTTTACTATTCGTGGAGATATTTGTCTTTTGGTAGTCGACAAGAATATCTGTGTTTGATACACGATAAGATGGATCAAAAGAAGACATGCATTCCTCGACTAAGATCGAATCCAAACACTACTAAGAATGCTATGCAATTGCCTATGGCTTTGACAGGAATTCTTACTCATGGGCATGGCCCTTCTTCTTATGGCCATTTTTCCACATGGAATTGGTCATTTGACCCAAACTTTACAATAGGTTCTATTGCAAAATATTTGCGGAGTTTAGAGAGTTTCCAAGATGGAGATAGGGGTGATTTGACTCCAACTTTCACCTCAGCAACACAACCCCTTCATAAAGCATTGTTGACAAGAACAGATGGTAAGCAATTGACAAAGGAAGAATATGGTGGTTTTAAACCTCTTCCAAAAGTTCTACTTCTACAGGTGGATAACTGTGTCTTTGAGAATAAAAATCGATATGTCTTGGCATACTTGGCACTATTAGTGGCAAGAGGACATTTCAAAGAAATTTTGATGGCATTTCTTATGGTTGGGCATACGCATGAAGACATTGATGCTTTCTTTAGCAGAGTTGGAGAAAGTTTAAGAACGCGTCATGCTCACACTTTGCCTCAATTATTTGAAGTGTTTGAAACATGTGTATCTGCAAAAAATGTTCCATATCTCGTACAAGAAGTTCCTGATTTTAAGAAATTTGTGGATGGTTATATAGAAGATGGACGCAACAAGTTGGTAGGGCATACCAGGCCATTACATTTTCAGTTCTATTTAGATGATAAAGGAGCTCCAAAAATGCAGTATAAGGTGCATCCTAAGCAGGCAATATGGGAACCAGAAGCCGGTGTTGAACTTTTTAAAAAAGATGGTGATATACAAATGTTGCCTCAAGGTGAGCCTGAGCCAGTGCCCCTTGCTGAACATATGAGAGAAGAGGAAAATATTATATCCAGCATTTCAAAATATATAGATTTTTGGAAAATAGGTTTGGAAGGTCGTTTTGGGCAAAGTTCCAAGTATCATGAAGTAGTGAAACCAATTATTGCATATTGGAAAAATGTTATCAAAGAGATAAAGGCATCTCCAATAAGAAATATCAAGTTACAAGATGGCTTTTGGCCCCGATCACAATGGATGCGCCATGATGAGGCACATGTAGCTCCTACAACAATTGAATATGATGAAGAGCAACAAGAAGCAGTATATTGTGGCCCTGCAAGTGGTAAACCAAAACAAGAATTTAAACCTGAGAAAGACGTCATGGAGGGTATGTTTGTCATTGTGAGGCCTAACGATATGAAAGAGACTCCTTTTTGGCTAGGGGCTGCATTAACGAATCCGACCAAAAAAAATGATGGACTAAAAGATTGTCTTCAAATTCACGTCCAATGGTGGAAGCCACTTAGTAAAGGTTGCAAGACTTTGAAAAGTCAATACAATAGATGTTGCGAAAAAAAATGGAAACCAAATCCAAGTGAACAACGACAATGGGTAGACATCCAATCAGTAATCTACGGTTGGAAACCAAAGACCTATGCAGTTTCCATGAAATTTCAAAAAATACCTGAAGATGTAGTTACAATTGTTCGAAATCATTTGGAATTATGTAGTATTGAGTAATTTATATGAGTGCAAACTCATTTGGATTTATGTACTATTGAGTGATTTATATGAATACAAACATCTTTGCAGCGTTTGCTTTTTCATTTTATTTATTATGTCAAATAAACATTCGTATGAATGCAAACTCATTTGGATTTATGTTCTATTGAATAATTTATGTAAATGCAAACATCTTTGCAAGGTTCCTTTTCCAGTTCATGTCAGATAAACATTGACATTAAATGAAATAGATATGTCTAAAAACTTTGAATAAGTCTAAATTTTCCTAAATAAGTCATTGATAGAGAAAATGCTGCAAGTAGACTTGTCAATTGCTCAGCAACTACAAATGATGACAGAGAAGATGGCAGCTGTGGCTGATGCAACAGTCAAATCATGCTCCCAAAAGGTAAGTTTTTAAGTTATCCCTAAGTTGCATAGCAGCTTCATGAGCATTGGGTCTTCTTCCTGCAGGAGCCCTGAGGAACTCAACGTAATCATCATCAACAATTGGTGCTGAGATAGGATCCTCTTTTTCACCAACCTCAATTAAGTAGTTGTGGAGAATGCAACAAGCATATATTACATTTATTAAGTATTCAACGTTCTCACATTCTAAATTTTTATAAAATAGTCTCCACTTAGTCTTAAATATACCAAATGTTCTCTCAGCACAAACCCTGCTGCTACATAGTAAGTAGTTAAAGCTTTTGAAATCATCTTGCAAGTGACGTCCAGGATAGGGAAGCACTAGCCATGGCAGATCGAAGTATCTTGCATCTGCTATAATGTACTCAGGAAACCTGAATCCTTCCCTTGTAACTCTTGGCCCATTGAAAAGCACTCCATGAATAGCATTGTTATACAAAAGTGATTTACGAAGGATATTAATATCATTGCAGCTACCTGAGGTTCCAACGAAGACATCTAAGAACCTCGCTCGAATGTCCACCACTGTTTGTAAAGTAATTGAATAATCCTTGTCCTTATCATAGTAATCAATAGCACAAGCATTTGCTGGGAGATCTAACTCGAAATGAGTAGCATCCATTGCCCCGCAGCAGTTGGGAAATCCTCTTCACTCTTCGAATCCATTCTTAACCTCATTCAAGTCCTCAGACCAATGCGAGTAATGACTCATATGTCTGACAACTGCATCACTAAATTGTTTCACGTACTTGTGAACAGTTGCTGGTGCTAATCCTACTTGTTCAGACACACTCAAATAGCTATTTCTTGTTGCTATTCTAGATAGAGCGGCAGCTACCTTCAAACCCACTGGAACATTTCTTGTTGGGATGTTCCTTAATCCGGGAGGTGGGCTCGAAGTCAGGGAGGGACCTAATATGGAGCGTAGATGCTCAAACTGCTCTAAATTTACATGGGTGAAAGCATGTTGTAGTGGAACAAAAACGTGCATTTTAGCACCACAATTTTGGGTGCTAAGTGTGGTGGGATAAACCAAATTTGTAGTGGGAGAGGCAGTTATTTTTTCAAATATACACATGATTACTTATTCAAAATTTTGTCTTTTCTTAATTACACGATGCCTGTTTTCATTTTTCCCCAAAAACACTGATCCCACTCCCTAAATCCGGCAAGACCATTTCTGATTTCTGGCAAGATCTATCACGAAATGGCTTCGATCATACCGGACTTCAATGCCACGGGATACACCTACAAGGAAATGTACAGGCAAGAAAAGCATTACGCCACACAAGAAGAAATCGAGTCTGTTTGGGGGCCGAAAGTATCAGGGAAATCCAATTACGGTGAGTTGCATTCTAGATTCGGGGATGCCCATGATTCTCTGTTGTTTAAAATATTGTTTTGTTTCATCATGCAGGTTGAAGAATCTGAGCAAGGAGAGGTATAATGAATATATGTCCCTTTACAGGAAAATCTCACAAAGGACGTGTGTCTGGGGAGGCATGGCCTCACAGACTATGGCTATTGCGTTCAAGTCTCTGGGGATCCGTCATATGTCCTTATGGACGCTGCCAATGTGGCATGACGTAAAAATACTATCTATCTATCTATCTATCTATCTATCTATCTATCTATCTATCTATCTATCTATCTATCTATTAAAGTAAAGAAATAAACTGGTTGAGTTTCTGGCAACAGTTAAGAGAAAACGGGTCTGAAGCCTCTCCGTCCCAATGTAAGAGGAAGCATGCAAGCATTCCAAATAGTGAGGAAGCCGAGCAAAATGCCGCAGATGATGCTTCCTCTCTTGAAATGACTAGGCCACAATTCAAGCCTCCTCAAGCTGTAAGAAGAATCTCGGGGAAAATCACTGAAAAAATAGGTACTTTTCAACCCTCTTCTTCTGGAACCACCATATGATGCAATCTAATATTGGAACTGTTATTTTCCAGAAAGGTCTAGCAAGCTTGAACAATCAGGTACACCACTTCTTCTTCATTTGGGTGTGTTGTAAGTTATGTGTAGGAAATTTGTGCTGCTAGTTTCGAGTTGTGGTGGATAATTTCAGTTCACAGTAGTATGTAGCTTCAAATGTGTTACAGGGCAGTCATATGGTGCCAATTATATGTTAATAATATAGTTTATAGCATATGTAGTGTCATATATAGTACCAAACGTGGTACCTTATCTGAATAGTGAATTGGCTTCCATATGTTTCTATACTTAGTATCATATGTGATGTTAGATATGGTGATACTAGTGAATGGTGTATTGTCTGCCATATATGGTGCCAGCTGCTAGGCTAAATATTGCACCACGCTATGTGCCACATGTGGGGTGGTGGATGTCTGCCGGATGTGGTGCTTTGTGTGCATTGTGGTGCCACATGTGGTGTCTAATGTGGCACCACTATGGTTCCACATTTTGCACCATATGTAGTGTCTTTGACGCCATTTGTGGTGCGAAGTAATGGATGTCTGCCATATGTGGTGCTTTGGGTGCATTGTTGGTGCCATATGTGGTGTGGCATGTGGCACCATTATGGTGCCATGCCACACTACATGTGGTGCCTATGACGCCATTTGTGGTGCAAAGTTTGTCATGATGGAATTTGTGGTGTGTAAAGTGGTGCCTGTTGTGTCATGTGGTACTAACCTTGGATTCCTTTCCAGTTGAATTCAACAGGACACTAGGAGAATGGATCAACTCTACAAGATCGGAAGTGATTCAGTGTAAGGCAAGGTTGCAAACTTGTGATCAAAGCCTACAGGTGCTACAAATGAAGGTTTAGCACCTTGAGTTTCAGACCGAGAAGATGAATAAAGATTTAAAAAAATGGGAAGGAATGATGAAGGATAAACCAAGTTGTGCAGATGGTATTCGGGCTATATGCCAAGATACAGAGGCTGAGTTCAAGGAACTATTACCAGACCTTGAGCAGACAAAAATCAAGGAGCTTAATCTGCTGTCAGCCAGGGAAGCAGACACAACAGCATTGAAAGTGCTGGAACCAAGATTAGAGATGTTTCTGTCTTGCAAGGACCGTCTTCCTTTATTTGTCTTGGATCCACTACTTCCAGACCTTGATAAGGCTGAAGATTATGGTAGTGGCTGTCTATTCTGTGGCAAGATCCTCCAGTGGATGGGGAAACCACTACCAACTTTGATTGCTGAATGTAGTCACCAATACCATCTTCCATGTCTGCTCAGCCTCTTGAGGTACTTCATAACAAAATTCTTGAAGTGCTTAATATATTTGTATTCTCATTGACAAATTTGTATTCACTTTGCAGGATTTTATAATCACTGTTGCATTGAGAATTGCTATCATGAATTTTCTACAGCATGGGTACAAGCTTTAGGTGTGAGTAGGAAGGATCAAACGCAACTTCAAGCTACTGAGGCACTTATAGGTGAGCGCCCTTGTCATATTGAGATGCCAAAGCATAGTTACAATCAATTGTGATTCAATTCCAAGTTTGCAGAGCATGGTGCCATTTACTAGTTCAGGTTTAACTGTTCCTAGTTCCTACTGGTGGCAATGACTTTGTGAGTCCATATAGCACACCAAAAAGGGACTTATTTTCTACTCTCAAAGGTAACCAAGTCTTGTTTGATGCAATTGGGATATGTAGCTTACTTCTTCATCCCTACTTTGTAGATATAGGGGTACAATGTACTCAGCTAGGGGGACAAGACACTCACACCCCTTCAAAAGAATTTGACACAGATACAAACTCGGGCAAATCAGAAGATGCATTAGGTTATAGGAACTCGAACAAATCAGTAGATGTCAATAAATCAGTAGGTGCATCAAGTCAAGCTCCAACTCGACAGCATTAAGTCATGCTCCACACCAATCTGCCAAATCAGCAGATGCATCAGGTTATGATATGAACAAATCTATAGGTGAATTTAAGTCACAAGGTAACTTCCAACCTTTTGTGCCTGTCTTCTTTTTAATTTGACCCATGTAGTTACAGAATCTGTTCAAATTTTTGCAACCGAAAGTGTCTCAGAGAAAAATCAAGAGCAGAATTCCAAGCAAAAGACACCTCCAAGACATGCTGAAGCAGAAGTTTCCAGCCCTGCACCAACTCTGTCCATGCAGAAGACTACAAGGTTAAGCCCAATCCTGCTTGTTTTTTACTACAATGGAGTTTTGGGTAAAAGCTATGACAGGAGTCAAAAAATACCCACTGCCAAAGAAGAGGGTGTTAGCATGGTCACACTTAACAGATCCAAGGTTGCAGTAACTAGACCAGGCTGGGCCGAGTTCTTAGATTGGTGCAGTCAGAATTTTCATATAGCACTTTGGTCGAGCCTGCAGGCTCAAAACCTGAGAATGATAGTTAAGGGAGCATTGATGAAATACAAGAACAAATTCCAGTTCATATGGACTTAGGATCAGTGTACAAGCACAAATTTAAATAACAGTGGAAAGCCAATTTTTCTGAAGCACCTCAAAAAGGTCTACGACGCATATCCAGGTTTCACAAAAAAGAACGTTCTTCTCATTAATGACATCAGATACAAAGGGTACCTCAATGAGCCAAACACCATGATCTGTCCAAACAGCTGGAGCCCTGACAGAGTAGATGGCAATTTCCTCATGAATGATCTAAAGGATTGGCTTCAGGGATTGCTGAAGGCAGAGAATGTGCAAAGTTAGTCGAAAGCAACAAAATGCTGAATATGTTTGACATTGAGAGCCAAATTTGTATTAATATGATGAAAAAACATATAACTAAAGCCTAAAAATAGTATTATTGTGTATATGATATAACTTCTCTATACTTTTTAATATAAACAAAGTTTTACTTCAATTGTTCATTTCTTGGCTATTTCAATGTTCCTCAAGGTTTTCAATGATCTTCCATTTGCTGAATGTAAACTTACACCACCAGCACGAGGACTGTAGTGTTAAGAGCGCACATCCGACCAGAACACTTACCACTTAAAGTGTTTAAAGGACAGCAGGAGCCTCTTGTACTTGATCAAGATTCAATCAGAATATTGGAGAAGAGTTAACTGAACTGTTTCTATCCTTTTCTATACAGATATAAGAAACATGTTTGGTATTTAGTTTGCAACTCAAGTTTTTGGTATTTAGTTTGCAATCAAGTTAATGACAGTTTTTGTCATTAATTATAAAATGCAAACTACAAAGCAAAGTATACATTTACTGAAATAGCATACCAAAACAGCATACCCAAATAAACATTAAAGCCAACAAGGAATTTCAAGGTGCAGAATTTATGATCTGCACACTAACAAAATATGGTAACCAACAACAAATAGGAAAATATGAGGTGGGTGGCTCGGGTTCAAAAGAAATAGAGTTCAAGAGAAACTGAAAAGAAAAACACAGAATTCCCTGAAGCAAAAGTTAGTGGCCTTGCAAGAATCTTTGCACAAAGCAGAGCTTAATGAATTTTGGCCTCATATCAATTCAGGGACATAATTTGGGATCCATATATTGCTATCACCAAAATCAGTCAAGATAATGTGAGGAATCTGAGAGCCATTCCATTTTCTGACCGGGTCAAAAAATGGTCAATGCCCCTGGCTGATTGTGGTGAAAACTGTGGTGATACTGTGGTGATGCAAACGTTGTTTTTATATTTCAAATAATAAAAATACATATGGAAATCTATCATACCAGGTAGAATAGTAATTACATAAGCACACATGGAATACAGATTCATGGGCCTTTTAACAAAATTATCTAAAGATGTCTTAGATACATATCGATGAGTAAAATTTTTGGACCAAGTTTTTCTTTTTTTCAAGTTCAGTTCTAGACCATTTACTCCACATCCTGCATGGTTAAATCAGGGACCTCATTCCTGCCAAACATCTTCAGCAACATGTCTAGTGTGGTAGTAGGCTAGTTAGTGAAGTCCAATAAGAGGAGGACATGTGCCTCCCTCCCTTGCTGCCATTTGTGGTATAAGTTTTGAAAGTAAGGCTTCAGGCTATTGAACCTTCACAATTCATGCTGCTTCAGCACTTTTTTGATGGCTTTGGCATGCACCATCTCCCTTCTCTGTGCCTTAAAAGTTTCTACCTGCTCAAGCTTAGAAAGTCGGGATTCTTCTTCATCTGAGTATTCAGCATTCCCCATCATCCTATCAGCAGCACCAAACCTATTCAGTCTACTCTGCCCGTCTGTGTAGCACATCATCACAAATATTAAGATTAGTAATATAGAAATCACATTCTACTACAAAGAAAGGGAACCGCCTATCACTGCATTGGCTTCTGATTCTTTAAGCCTATCAGGAATTAACCTATGTTTTAAGCCTAGAATACCTCGGAATTCATGGATCCTCCGGTGGCCCTGCTCCTCTAATATCTGCCTCTGTTCCTGGTTTATTTGCTCCAGTATAGGTCCTACCAGATGCGACTGCATTTGAACTGACGAAATTGTTTGTGCTCGTGTTCTCTTTCTGTCTTCTTCCGCCATAGCTGGATTGGGATAAGCCAATGTCTGCATGCAAAACTAGATTTAGGGTTTCCGTCTAATGCTTCCTGCCCAGCCAGCTTTTGAATGATTGACCTTGCATTTGATGTGACAGGTTTCCAATGGTGGGTTTCATCATGTGTTTCTCTGGCCCATTCTGTTCATCCTTAATGTAATTTTTCTGTGTGTCACTTTCACCCTGCTCCCACCAAATCCAGCCACTGTGACTGTACCTTTCCCCTTAGTCTATTAAAGAGTAAAGATTGAAGAGTGAAGATTTATATTAAACATATAAAATGATTTGTATTAAACATTTCAGATTACATGAGAAACAAAACTTCTTATATACATTGCTTTCATTCCTGGTCTTATATACGTTGCTTTACTGTGGATCTATCAAAAAGAGATCTGGGTCCAGCTCCTTCTCGTCCTCTTCTGTGACATTCCCTACTCATATACGGTGCACTCACCGTATACAAACAGGAGTTCATCCCCCATACCAGCTCCACACTGATACAGGGCCCTCCACATATCACTGTACTCGTAACGAGTCCCAGTGGGAAGAGTGAAGGGGTCATTTTACCCTGTCTCCCTCAGGGCCTACCTAGCTGCGGAAGCGTAAACATACATGTCAGTATACAACATAATCACATACCCACCTCGAAGGGTGCTACATCAACATCTGCATAGACAAAGATCAGCACAATACATAAGGGAATCTACCCAGGGCTCAGACTCTAGGGGATGACTGACGGCTTGGGTCTCCAGAGTTCATTGCAGACAGAATTCATAACAATGGATTTGGCTGGCATGAGAACATGGCATAGGGTTGTCCACTTCATCCGCCCCTCCTGTGCACACTTTGCAGAGTAGGTTGAAAGGTGTTGGGACCTGACTGTAGCCCGCCGGATACATAGCCAAAAGGGGCTACTCCTGGGTTTCATCTCCCCAGTTCCGATGGGGCAGGGAGGGATCGCTCCCACCAGAGGTCTCCATGCTGACTCAAGGCGACTAGAGGGCCACTGCCCTTATTCGACTTAACCCACTGGAAAGTGAACACCACTCCACGGGTGTCGAGCCCATGCCTTGCCCGCACTCAGTGGCAAGCCATTAGACCTAGTCACAATGATCCCCGGTAGGCCTTACACACCAGAGGGATCGTTCAAAAGTCAGAACACGAACCTCCTTCTTAGCCAGTCTGGCCCCTTCACCCACAACCAGGTGTGGTTCTTGTACACAGGCCGAATCTACAGTGTGCTAGAGAGGCTACTCTAGGAGCATCAACTACTAAGCCTTAGGGTCTCTATCCCCCTTCCCAATACAAGGAGTTCATAGAGATACATCATCCACATACATCATAGAAGAACTAAGGAACTAGATCTAATCTATATCATAGAGTTAGGTTCTTTAGTTAGAGTCTGGGTATCTAGAGATCTAGGTAACCGCTATGGGCAATTTAATAGGCTAAACCTACTGGCACAAAGCCTGGAGGATGGTTTAAGCTATTAAATTGACGAAATACCTGATTTTTGGCTTGCTCCTACTGCTCTGAAGTCGACCATCCTGCTGAACTGCTCGAATCAAGGGAAACTAATGGTGCAATTCGCTCAGACAGAGTCTGGGAGGCGGTTTTGACCCCTGGGGCAGCCAAAACAGAGCTCTAAAACCCTAGGAACGAAAATAGCAAGTTAGGGTTTTCCTAACCTAAATAGACAAGGGGTTAGGGCTAGGGTTTCCAATTATCCCTTTAAGCATGTGGGATAATTGGGTATGGCCCACTTGCCTCTAATGGCTAGGTGGCATAAATGTATCTACATGGAAATGTGTGCACCTTAATAAATGTGCACATTGGTAATTGTGCACATTAATAATAAATGCACACACTTAGCAAGTTGCCCCCTAGGGGCTACCCACCTGGCTACACGTCGGCGCATTACCGCGTCGGTCGAGTGGCGGTAACGCTGACGCAGGCAAGACAAAGATATGTCCCGGGACCGTATATTCTTTGGAACGCCATATTCTCCCCACCTTGAAATGATGCTGTCCGCAGCATCGTGGGTCTCCCCACCTTGGAATCTTCCTATCCTGCAATCAACCTGATGCGTACAATATACTACTATAATACTTACACATTTATTAAGATTACCTTAAGGTAATATTTTTAGAACATTATTACGCCATTATCTTATGAAATAACTTATCAATTCATCACATCATTAAAACAAGTTACTCAATAATTCACTTATTACGACAATTTAGTTTATCAAAATTTTAACTTAACGTTCGAGGTACTCTTCATTCCTTGCAACACGTTCCGACAAAATTTGTGTTGCAAGTCTTCGTAGCTCGACCTCCTTGCCCTCCGGAGCGCTCTATTGGCCTGCAGGTCGACACTACGTTAGTACCATTTTAATTATTAATAAAATTTTGGTTATATGGTGACCACCCCACCTATCTACATGAATGCATGGCTAATCTCCCGGCGTAGGAAGAGGATGTTTCTTCCATCGTGGCCGTGGAGACAGCACCCTATCATGCCTATATGCCGCTCATGCCTACACCTTTAGTTGCCCCAGCGTGGAGGATAGGGTATATGGGGCGTGAAGGATAGGGTCCTCCCCGTAGGCATTGACTAGAGGTGCTTTTCCTATCAATACATTCCTGAATGACCTCCTTTCTCTCGAGGTCGTCTACTTCCTTGGGACAGAAGTAGACTTTCCTTCCACTCATCCAAGCGGAAACGCGGTCATGCCTACATTGACATGTAGTGGTCTCATCATCGGTAACAACGCATGCAACCCATACCTAGCATAGATTGCATGCGCAGATTAATCTTAACTACACATAGAATTAATCTACACAAATCGACATGCCTGAGCCGATTTCTTCGGAGATGACCTTGCAGTCCCATTGCTCCATAAACTGTGGGTACTGCTTTAATAGATCCTTCTTGAGTACCCACGTCACGTCTTCCACCGGCAAGTGTTTCCACTTAATCAAATATTGGAGAAACTCTGATCTCCTCGTTTTCTTGAAGGCTTTATCAAGAATCAATTCTGGAACTATTTCCAGCTGCTCCTCCGTCATTTCCAACAACGTTGGGGTGTCCAAGACTTCGTCTGGATTTGGAGTATGCTTCTTCAACAAACTCACGTGGAAGACTTTATGAATCTTTAGGTGTGCTGGCAAGTCTAACTTGTAGGATTGATTACCTACTCTCTTGACTATTCTAAAGGGTCCAGCCCACCTTGGAGCAAGCTTCTTACAATTTTCGATGCGGAGCTTTGCCTGCTTCACCTTGATCTTGAGCCATACGTCGTCGCCAACTTGGAACTCTCTGACTGTTCGATGCTTGTCGGCGATGCTCTTTTGTCGACTCCTTGTTGCTAGAAGATATCCTCGAACTTCTTCCACTAGTCTGGCGTGATGTCGGCCAACATTTCTTCTGAAACCTCTACTTTTGACGGGGTTGTGCCAAATTGTCCGGAGTTAGGCATTGATAACCGTGAATTGATCATAAACGGCGATATTTGGGATGATTCCTGCTTGGTGCTATTATACGCAAACTCCACCAAGTGAATAAATTCTTCCCACATACCTTGCTTGTTCCAGACATAGTTTCGTAGCATATCCTCCAAAATTCTGTTGGTCCGCTCTGTTTGCCCATCCGTCTGAGGATGATAGGCCGTGCTCATGGATAGCTTCGTCTGAATCGTCGCAACTAGAGGTCCTGCCAAAAAGCACTCATAAACTTCGGATCCCTGTCGGAGATGACCTCCCTCGGCATGCCATGGAGCCTGAAGATTTCTTTGGTGAAGAGCTTCGTTGTATCCATAGCCGTGTCAGTGGTCCTGCAAGGCACAAAATGTGCCATCTTCGACAACTTGTCGACCACTACCATCAAGGCATCCTTCCCTCTTACTGTCCTTGGGAGCCCTGTTATGAAGTCCATGCTGATGACCTCCCACTTGTTTGACACCGCTAATGGCTCCAATGCTCCTGGAATTCGTAGCTATTCTGCCTTTGCATGCTGACATAGCTGACATTCTTTGATTCGAGCTACCTGCTTCTTCATTCCTGGCCAATAATAGCTGCTGCGCACTTTGAAATATGTCTTCATAAATCCCGCGTGGCCAGCTATTGGGCTGTTGTGGGTGTCGTGGAGAATCAACTTCCTTACACCCGATGATTTCGGCACGCACAACTTGTTCTTATGGTACAAGAGGTTACCTTCCTTCTTAAAATTTTTGAAAGTTTCTCTCTCCTTGTCTGTTCTTGCTTCCCTGCATAAGCTTGCCCATACTTCCTTGAAGTCCACATCTGTTGGCAAGGCTTCCTCAATCTTCTTCGAAAGTCATTTGGAGAGCGCCGAAATTGCATTGCAATGCACTCTAGTTGTCGGGGAATGCCTTGAAAGCGCATCCGCTACCACGTTGAGCTTCCCCGGCTTGTAGACTATATCAAAGTCATACTCTTCGAGGAACTCCATCCACCTTCGCTGCCTTAGGTTAAGGTGTGGTTGCATGAATACATACTCGAGGCTCTGATGATCTGTATCCAATTGGAACTTCCTTCCTAAGAGGTAGTGCCTCCAAATTCTTAATGCCCCGACGACAACGCGAAGCAATTCGATCGTGCGTTTTGGCGTCGTTCATCTTCACGGAATCATATGCTACCCGGCTCTTCACGCATAAGCCACCGCTCTGTGGCTATCTTACTTGCGTCACATGCGCCACCAACTTATCTTTCTCACGGATCGGCGGGGTTAAGGCCGAGGCGGTTGTCAAAGCTTCCTTCAACAATTCAAACCACCTTGGGCTTTCTTGTGCCAATGGTCTGCCCAATCTTTCACCTTTTACGCCCTCGTCAAGTGCATTGGCGGGGGCTGCTATCTTAGAAAAGTTCTTCACGAACTTCTGTAGTGCCCTGCTAGGCCAAAGGAAACTTCGACCTCATGCACATTCTTGATTGCCGCCATTGAATGATGGCTTCAATCTTGGCGGGTGCTGTGAGATTCCTTACGCTGATATCACATGACCGGATATTCCACCCTCTCCGTTCTTAAGTGACGCCCGACAACTTGGCATAACCTTGGTGCCTCCTTAATTTCTCAAGCACTCTTCTTAAGTGTTGCCGCGTGTTCCTCCGGGGATCTGCTATACACCAAAATGTCATCAAAGAATACTATCACAAAGGTGTCCAAGAACTCCTGAAGATGTCGTTCATGAGCCTCATGAACGTTCTTTGAAGCATTCGATAAGCGAAAGGCATTACCGTGAACTCATAGTGCCCATACCTGGTCCTGAAAGCCGTTTTGTGGATGTCTTCTTCCTTTATTCTGATCTGATGATAGCCTGACCTTAAGTCGATTTTGAAGAAGACTTTTGCCCCTTGGAGCTGATCCATCAAGTCGTCCGATCTGGGGAGCGTGTACTTGTTCTTGATGGTGTGCTTGTTCAACTGCCTATAGTCTATGCACATCCTCAAACTGCCATCCTTCTTCTTGACAAAAAGAATGGGCGCTCCAAATGGCGAGACGCTAGGTCTAATGAAGCCTAGGTCGAGCAACTCCTGCAATTGCTTCTTTAGCTCCGTCAGCTCCTGCATGGTCATTCTGTATGGGGCTTTACTTGTCGGCTTCGTCCCTGGTTCGAGTGCTATCTCACACTCGACTCCCCTATAAGGAGGGAGTTGCTTGATCTCATCTGGAAAGAGATCGTGGAACTCCGTGATCAACCCAGCTACTTGCTTGGACAACTTGCTGAGGTCCTTATCTTCCTTACCTTCTTCTGATTTGGGCTCTTGGATCTCGAGCTTGAAGATAAAGCTACCTGCTCACTCTTTATGCACCTGAACAGCTGCTTACTAGACATGCACTGCATAATGGGAACAACTTCTTTACCTATGATCTCTATGATCTTGCCATTGTGTGCTGTGAGAGTCACCTTCTGCTTTCCACAATCAATGAGGGCTCCTGCTGGACCAAGATACTCCATCCCAATGATTAAGTCATACTTTCCAATGTTCATTACCTCTCCCCCCATCTGAATGTTGATTCCTGGTAAATCAATGTCGAAGTTGATTCTTTTGCCTGCTGTATGCCTTACTCCCCCGTTTGCCAACACCACAGGTCTTGGCTTGGACTTCAAAGGCTTGAGTTTCAACATTTCTACCATTCTTGGGGATGCAAAGTTGTGACTACTTCCCGAATCTATCAGGATTGTGAATGACTTGGCTTTGGCCTTCCCTATTGTGGATATTACTTGATATTGGTTCTCTGCTTGTTCTGTGTCTATTGCGGCAAAGATATGACACTCACCCTGAATGTAGTCGCGGGCTGCCTCGCCGTCGTCGTCAGACAGAGTGTCCCAATCTCCCAACTCGCTAGTCTTTGCACTCATGGCGTAGGGGCAGTTCATTTGTCCTATGGCGCTGGAAACACACGAAGCAAAGCTGCTTTTCTATGCACTCTGTCTCTTTTCCTTGGGCATTGCCACGCAAAAAGGACCGCCTTTGCTTTGGAGTAGTTTGACCCCTCCCGCTTGTCCTTGAAGGACACTGCTTCTTCTCCCCGATGCTTCCCCAGTTTGCCACCATATGGGGCTCTAGCCGGACACTGGGGCTGCCCTAGGGCTATAACTCCCTGTTGCCTTGCCTTTATCCCCGGTAATAGTGTTGCCTCTGCCCGCTATTCTCGGAGATACATCCCTTGCAAGCTTATTGCCTTGGATTCTGCTTCTGATACTGTCTTAGGGTTTATTGCCCTTACAAACTTGCGGATCTCATCATTCAGACCCCTCAATATAGCTCTCCTTTGCTCTCTTGGGACGAGGGCGCTTTGAAGGCTTTAGCAAACTTTTGAACCTGCAAGCATCCCTGCTAAGCCATGGACCTTGGCATAACCCTCCCACCAAATGCGTGCTGCTCCTTTCAGGTTGGCTGTTGCCACCCTGCCTTTATCCTTGTCCTTCATACCATAAGCATTGCCATATTCACTCATTTCATCGAGCCAAGCCTCTGCTTCCATGCCTGATCGTTCCTCGGCTGAGAATTGCTCGAGCTTCACGGCTTTCCATCACGTTTCCCAAAGCTGAATCTACCTTCTTACGGTAGTCAGAGGTCTTAGCCTCTTTGAATTACGTCATCCGTTACGCACTTGTTCGGCCTCTTCCTCGGAATCGAGTCACGAGTCCGAGCTTGAGTCGAGGAGGATTCCGTCTTTGGAGGCCCTCCTTCTCTTGCTCCTCTTCTTGTCCTTTCTGTTTTTCGAAGCTGATGCTTGTAGCAACGGCGTTGCCCTCGAACCAACTCCAGCTTGTGCGGCCGGGAAAGCCTTTATCTGCTCAAAGGTCCGTCCCCTCATCTGCGACACTTCCTCCTCACGGGGTCATGGGTCCAAATGCTTCCTCAGGCTCCTTGGGGGGTGGTGCTGGGAGGACTCGTAGTTGTCGGCGTTGTCCTTCCAAATGCTCTTTCTCGGCGTTGTCGTTCCCCTGAGCTCGGGTCTCTAGCTGCATACACAAGTAGGTCATGGCTGTACGGTTAGTTTTATTTGTTCTCTTGCATTGCATGTGTTGTTGGTATAGTTGTGGAACAAAATACATCAACAAACATTTAAGTGCAAAAGAAATATATATTTATATTATATAATATCATTAGTACCAAAATCCGGGGATCAAGAGTCTAACTATTCTTGAAATCGCGGTAGGATGGGTTGTCTTCGAGGAACTTCTTAACTTGGGCGTTCCTACCGAAAGTGTCCCAAGTTCCTGAGGACGTTGGTTGATGACCCGCCCGCAAAGCTCTCACTAATTCTTCTACCACAGCGGTCGGAGGTGTAAGGCCTGTGGTCTTTGCCGGTCTTCCCTGCCCGTCGGTAAGGTATGGCAAAGTCGAAGATGTCAAGTGCCATTGCTCTCTTGACTAGGGCGACATAGTCGACATTTGCGGCCTATTGAGCATGCCCTGCTTAGAAGAGAGTGCAATAAGCATGAACACTCCTTCTTCACCGGGGTGAATTTGCGGTGTATCACCGCTATTCTCCCATCCGTGGCGAAAGGGGAAGGTAGTACCTCGGTGACTTGTCGTTGTGTGTTTCGGCGACTCTCCTCTGCTTGGCCTCGGTCTATGCCTTCCTAGGCATATTAGGTCGACCCTCTACCTCGATTGGTACATCGGTAATCCCTAGCATTCTTTGTTGCTGAAGCTCGAGGTCAATTTCGCCTCTTCTCTCACGGGGGCTGTTGGCCGAAGCTTGGCATTAAAATGTTTGAGCTCTTGCGGCGGATTTCCATCTGTTCACGGAGGCGAGGAACTCCTCCTCGGTTGGTAGTTCGAGCTTCCATTATTCGCACGATGTTGCTATAGGCTTGGATGTCGAGTCGACTCTCCCACTATAAGTGTCGTCTTACTTGAAGTGGAAAATCGGAAGCTCCTCGGACTGCATGAAATCATCCAGTCTAATTACAGCGATTTGTTGCAGCAGCTCGCCGAGTTGATACTCTCTTCCGCACTCGGGAGGTTCTGGGACAGGTACTCCTCACCGTCGATGATAATGGGGGGCTAGGCTTGTGATACCTAGCCCAAGGGGTGGGGCTTATCCCGAGGGTTTGTCGGCTCCGTTAATTCCTGCAACTCCTGCTCGCTAACCGCTACTCTTCCTTTGGATCGAGCTCGGCGTAGCCCTCTTCTTCCGATTCTTCGTCTCCTGCTCTTCCTTCTTGCTCTCCTGCTGGTAAAAGGAAAAGGAGCTGCCTCTTGAGGAGGCTAAGGGGTCCACATCCATGGGAGGGATGGAAGTTTCTCCCATGGGGTTTTCAGCACGGTGGGAAAGGAATATGGCCAAGGCGGCGGTGTAGGAAAAGTACTTGGCCCTATCAACTGTCAAGACCATGTAGTCTGGCAACCTCTGGGCCTTGTTGGTCAGGTACTTGGCAATGTTTGAAACATCACCCAAGGCTGCTTGAAGGGATTGCCTGGGAACAAAGTAGCCTGTGCAAGGGGGGAGCTGCACTAAAGATGGTCCTACCCTAGCTTGGAACTCATCTGGGGTTGCGTGCAGAGTGGCTTGGACATCTATTTCTTTCCTAAAGACTCGGAAGATGTCATTGACATCAGCCTTGGCAGCATGGGCACTCGGCGCGTTACCATCGCTCAAGTCGTGATGGCCATTGATCTAGCGAAGAAGAGACTAGCAAGCAGTGATGGCGCCTCGGGGGAGCTGGAAGATCGCCTAAACAGTCAAGAGCAAACTTGTAGGGTGCTAGGTGAGAAATGGGGGCCTATTTATAGAGAAGGGGGAAACCCTAATTTTTGGGTGACTTGAAAAACTCTTGGGATTGGGCAATTCTAGTCTATATTGAGGTCCAAATGGGAATTGGAAGACTAATTTGAGGTTTGAGCATGGACCGGATTATAAAGAACCTATTGCAACAAGCTAGGAGTCAATTGGGTATGTTATGGTGACAAAATTGCTAGAGGTCTCACACGCGTTGCTTGTTAAAAATCGAGTTTGTTTTAGACCCGGTAGCGGCGTGTGAGACATCGGCCTCTATTTTGTCAAAACTTATCAATTTGGTTGATCTAAGGGTCTAAACATGCTAGGCTCGAAGTTAAGCGTAATTGACCCCTTCGCGGTCGATTTGGAGGAGATTTGGACAACTTTGGCCAAGGTCTCACGTTGTGCCTCGTTCAAAAAATCGGAGTTTTGTTTTAGACCAAAGCGCCGACCTTGGCGCCGACGTGTGAGACATCTCACTATTTGCTCTAGAGATGTCCTATTTTAGTAAAACAAAAGCTATTACATGCTAACTCAACTATTTAAGCAAGATTAGACATATAATCTATTCAAAATTCGTTTATATTAACAAAATTTTCATTATTTACAAAATTTCTCTTTGGGGTTCTCCTTGATTATCTTGGCTACTTTGCATGTCCTTCCTCCTTCGAGAGTTACTTTCATGGCATGCCTTTGTCTTGAGGGCTGTAGAGTCTTCAAAAATCTTGCACTATCTTACCTTTCCATTTGCTTCCTAAAGTGCCACCAAAGATCTCGTCTGCTACTCCCCCGCGCCGGCAGCAATGCTATTATCATAAACTCCACCAAGTGAATAAATTCTTCCCACATACCTTGCTTGTTCAGGACATAGTTTAAATTGCTTATATCCTCCAAAATTCCTGTTGGTCCGCTCCCTCGCTTGTCCATCCGTCTGGGAGGATGATAGGCTGCGGCTCATGGATAGCTTCGTTCTGGACCGTTAAGCAACTAGAGGTCCCGCCAAAAGCACTCATAAACTTGGATCCCTCGGCTTGAGATGACTGCTCCTCTAAGATGCCATGGAGCCTCGAAGATTTCTTTGGTGAAGAGCGTTGTATCCATAGCGTGTCGCTGGTCCCGCGAGCCACAAAATGTGCCATCTTAAACAACTTATGCGACCACTACCATCAAGGCATCCTTCCCTTTTACCGTCGCTTGGGAGCCACCGTTATGAAGTCCATCTTGGCGACCTCCCCTTGTTTGACACCGCTAATGGCTCCACGTTCTCGAATTAAGTAGCTAATGCACTTGCCTTTGCATGTTGACATAGCTGACATTCTTTGATTCGAAGCACCGCTTCTTCATTCCCCGCCAATAATAGGCTCGCGACTTTGGAAATATGTCTTCATAAATCCCGCTGTGGCCAGCTATTGGGCTGTTGTGGGTGTCGTGGAGAATCAACTTCCTTACACCCGATGATTTCGCACGCACAACTTGTTCTTATGGTACAAGAGGTTACCTTCCTTCTTAAAATTTTTGAAAGTTTCTCTCCTTGTTCTTTCTGCTTCCTCGCATAAGCTTGCCCATACTTCCTTGAAGTCCACATCCGCTGGGCAAGCTTCCTCAATCTTCTTCCCGGTCGCCGAGAGCGTCGAAATTGCATTGCAATGCACTCTAGTTGTCGTGAATGCCTTGAAAGCGCATCCGCTACCACGCTGAGCTTCCCGGCTTGTAGACTATATCAAAGTCATACTCTTCGAGGAACTCCATCCACCTTCGTCGCCTTTAGGTTAAGGTGTGGTTGCATGAATACATACCGGAGCCTCGATGATCATATCCAATTGGAACTTCCTTCCTAAGAGGTAGTGCCTCCAAATTTTAATGCCCTCAACCGCAAGCAATTCCTGATCGTGCGCTTCGCCGCCGCTTCATCTTCCCGGAATCATATGCTACCCGCTCTTCCCCGTATAAGCACCGCCCCCGTGGCTATCTTTACTTGCGTCTCGCCACCACCAACTTATCTTTCTCCTGATCCGCGTGGTTAAGACGGGGCGGTTGTCAAAGCTTCCTTCAACAATTCAAACCCCGCTTTTCTTGTGCCAATGGTCTGCCTAATCTTTCACCTTTTTCGCCCTCGCCAAGTCCTTAGCTGGTCGCTATCTTAGAAAAGTTCTTCACGAACTTCCTGTAGTGCCCTGCTAGGCCAAGGAAACTTCTGACCTCATGCACATTCTTCGGTGCCGGCCATTGAATGATGGCTTCAATCTTGGCGGGGTCTGTCGAGATTCCTTCTGCTGATATCACATGACCCAGATATTCCACCTTCCGTTCTTGGGCGACACTTCGACAACTTGGCGTATAACTGGTGCCTCCTTAATTTCTCAAGCACTCTTCTTAAGTGTTGCACGTGTTCCTCCAGGGATCTGCTATACACCAAAATGTCATCAAAGAATACTATCACAAAGGTGTCCAAGAACTCCCTGAAGATGTCGTTCATGAGCCTCATGAACGTTCTTTCGGGCATTCGATAAAGCAGAAAGGCATTACCGTGAACTCATAGTGCCCATACCGGGTCCCGAAAAGCCGCTTTGTGGGATGTCTTCTTCCTTTATTCTCGATCTGATGATAGCCTGACCTTAAGTCGATTTTGAAGAAGACTTTTGCCCCTTTGAGCTGATCCATCAAGTCGTCCGATCCGGGAGCGGTACTTGTTCTTGATGGTGTGCTTGTTCAACTGCCTATAGTCTATGCACATCCTCAAACCGCCATCCTTCTTCTTGACAAAAAGAATGGGCTCCCAAATGGCGAGGCAGCTAGGTCTAATGAAGCCTAGGTCGAAAGCAACTCCCCGCAATTGCTTCTTTAGTCCGTCGCCTCGCATGGTCATTACTCAGGGGGGCTTTACTTGTCGGCTTAGTCCCCTCGGTTCGAAAGTGCTATCTCACACACGACTCCTATAAGGAGGGAGTTGCTTGATCTCATCCGAAAGAGATCGTGGAACTCCGGATCAACCCGAACTTGCTTGGACAACTTGTTGAGGTCCTTATCTTCCTTACCTTCTTCTGATTTGGGCTCTTGGATCTCGAGCTTGAAGATAAAGCTACTCGCTCACTCTTTATGCACCAAACAACTTGCTTACTAGACATGCACCTTTCGCATAATGGGAACAACTTTTTACCTATGATCTCTATGATCTTGCCATTGTGTCTTGTCAGGAGAGTCACCTTTCTTTCCACAAATCAATGAGGGGCCTGCTGACCAAGATACTCCATCCCAATGATTAAGTCATACTTTCCAATGTTCATTACCTCCCCCATCTGAATGTTGATTCCCTGGTAAATCAATGTCGGTTGATTCTTTTGCCCGCCAGATGCCTTTTCCCCGCTTGCCAACACCACGTGTCTTGGCTTGACTTCAAAGGCTTGAGTTTCAACATTTCTACCATTCTTGGGGATGCAAAGTTGTGACTACTTCCCCGAATCTATCGTGATTGTGAATGACTTGGCTTTGGCCTTCCCTATTGTGGATATTACTTGATATTGGTTCTCTCGCTTGTTCTCAGGTCTATTGCGCAAAGATATGACACTCACCCCGAATGTAGTCGCTGGCTGCCTGCCCGCCGCCGTCCGGATGAGTGTCCCAATCTCCCAACTCCGGGCTAGTGCTTGCCTCATGGCGAGGGGCGTTCATTTGTCCTATGGCCTCGGGCTGGAAACACCTGAAGCAAAGTCCGCTTATGCACTCGCCTTTTTTCCTTGGGCATTGCCTCAAAAGGACCGCGACCGCTTTAGAGTAGTTTGACCCCCCGCTTGTCCTTGAAGGACACCCGCTTCTTCTCCCCGATGCTTCCCTCGGTTGCCACCATATGGGGCTCTAGCCGGACTGGCCGGGTGCCCTAGGGCTATAACTCCCTGCTGCCTTGCCTTTATCCCGGTAATAGTGTTGCCTCCTACCTCGCTATTCTCGAGACCCTGTCCCTTTGCAAGCTTATTGCCTTGATTACCTTTCTCACTGCCTTTTAGGGTTTATTGCCCTTACAAGCTTATGGATCTCATCATTCAAATTTCAATATAGTTCTCCAATTTGCTCTCTTGGGGACGTGAGTGAGCAGAAGAGCTTTAGCAAACTTTTGAACCTCGCAAACATCCCCTCTCTCAAGCCATGGACCTTTGGCATAACCCTCCCACCAAATCGTCTTTGCTCCTTTCGGGTTGGCTTTGCCACCACGCCTTTATCCTTGTCCTTCATACCATAAGCATTGCCATATTCACTCATTTCATCGGTAAGCCTCTCCGCTTCATGCCTGATCTGTTCTGTTCTGAGAATTGCCTTCGAACTTCCTCGGCTTTCCATACGCTTTCCCAAAGCTGAATCTACCTTCTTACGGTAGTCAGGGTCTTCGCCTCTTTGGTCTCATCATCCGTTTTCGCACTTGTTCCAGCCTCTTCCCTCTAATCGTGAGTCCGAGTCCGAGCTTGAGCTCTGAGGATTCCGTGCTGGAGGCCTCCTTCTCTTGCTCCTCTTCTTGTCCTTTCCTGTTTTCGAGTTGATGCTTGTGGGCAACCGAAAGGCGTTGCCCTCCGAACCAACTCCCCGCTTGTGCAGCCAGAAAGCCTTTATCCGCCAAGGTCCGCCCTCATCTGGGACACTTCCTCCTCTCGGGGTCATGGGTCCAAATGCTTCATACAGGCTTCCGGGTGGTGCAGGCCCTACGCTGTTCGCCCTTGTCCTTCCAAATGCTCTTTCTGGGCTGTCGCCCCCGAGCTCTGGGTCTCTAGTCGCATACACAAGTAGGTCATGGTCAGACGGGGTTAGTTTTATTTGTTCTCTTGCATTGCATGTGTTGTTGGTATAGTTGTGGAACAAAATACATCAACAAACATTTAAGTGCAAAAGAAATTATATTTATATTATATAATATCGTAGTACCAAAATCCCGTGGATCAAGAGTCTAACTATTCTTGAAATCGCCGTAGGATGGGTTGTCTTCGAGGAACTTCTTAACTTGGGCCGCTCCTACCGAAAGTGTCCCAAGTTCCCGAGGACGGGTTGATGACCCGCCCGCAAAGCTCTCACTAATTCTTCTACCCCCTGGGTTGGAGGTGTAAGCCGCGTCACCGCCATCTTCCACCACGGGTAAGGTATGGCAAAGTCGAAGATGTCAAGTGCCATTGCTCTCTTTGACTAGGACAAAGATAGTCGACATTTGCGACTATTCGAGCATGCCTGCCAAGCCCGAGTGCAATAAGCATGAACACTCCTTCTTCACCCTCGGATCGAATTTGGGTGTATCACCGCTTATTCTCCCATCCGCCAGCCGGGGAAGGTAGTACCTCGACTGTCAAGTTGTTGTGTTGCTGGCGGCTCTCCTCCTGCTTGGCCTCCTGGGCCTATGCCTTCCCAAGATATTCAACCCTCTACCTCGAGTGAGGTAGTCGGTAATCCCTAATCTTTGGCTTCGCGTCAGGTCGAGGTTCGCCTCTTCTCTCGGGGCTGTTGTCGAAGAGCTTGGCATTAAAATGTTTGAGCTCTTGCCATGGTTTCCATCTATTCCCCGGAGGGCGCAGGAACTCCTCCTCGATGGTAGTTCCCGAACTTCCATTATGCTTTGATGTTGCTATAGGCTTGGATGTCAAAGTCGACTCTCCCGTATAAGTGTGGCGTTTACTTGAAGTGGAAAATCGGAGCTCCCTGGACGATGAAATCATCCAGGTCTAATTGCCGCAGTTGTTGCAGCAGCTCGTCGAGTTGATACTCTCTTTCCCTGCACTCAGGGAGGTTCTGGGACAGGTACTCCTCACCGTCGATGATAATGGGGGCTAGGCTTGTGATACCTAGCCCAAGGGGGTGGGGCGATCGAGGGTTTGTCGGCTCCGTCAATTCCTGCAACTCCTGCTCTACTAACCGCTCTTCCACTGGATCGAGCTCGGCGTAGCCCTCTTCTTTCTGATTCTTCGTCTCTGCTCTTCCTTCTTGCTCCCTGTTGGTGCTGTAAAAGGAGCTGCTCTGCTGCTGAGGAGGCTAAGGGGTCCACATCCATGGGAGGGATGGAAGTTTCTCCCATGGGGTTTTCAGCACGGTGGGAAAGGAATATGGCCAAGGCGTCGGTGTAGGAAAAGTACTTGGCCCTATCAACTCGCCAAGACCATGTAGTCCGGCAACCTCCGGCCTTGTTGGTCGTGCTTGGCAATGTTTGAAACATCACCCAAGGCTGCTTGAAGGGATTGCCCGGGAACAAAGTAGCCCTCGGCAAGGGGAGCCGCTGCACTAAAGATGGTCCTACCCTAGCTTGAACTCATCCGGGGTTGCGGCAGAGTGGCTTGGACATCTATTTCTTTCCTAAAGACTTCGGAAGATGTCATTGACATCAGCCTTGGCAAAGATGGGCAATCGGCGTTGTACCATCGCCTCAAGTCAGCGAAGGCCATTGATCTAGCTAAGAAGAGACTAGCAAACGATGCGTAAGCGCCTGAGCCGGAAGATCGCCCTAAACAAAGAGCAAACTTGTAGGGTGCTAGGTGAGAAATGGGGGGCCTATTTATAGAGAAGGGGAAACCCTAATTTTTGGGTGACTTGAAAAACTCTTGGGATTGGGCAATTCTAGTCTATATTGAGGTCCAAATGGGAATTGGAAGACTAATTTGAGGGTTTGAGCATGACTGGATTATAAAGAACCTATTGCAACAAGCTAGAGGTCAATTGGGTATGTTATGGTGACAAAATTGCTAGGAGGTCTCACACGTTGCGCCTTGTTAAAAAACTGGAGTTTTGTTTTTAGACCAGGCGCGACGTGTGAGACATCGGCTCTATTTTGGTCAAAACTTATCCAATTTGGTTGATCTAAGGGTCTAAACATGCTAGGCTCGAGTTAGGCAGAATTGACCCCTTACTGTGTCGATTTGGAGGAGATTTGGACAACTTTGGCCAAGGTCTCACACGTTGTGCCTCGTTCAAAAACTGGAGTTTTGTTTTTAGACCAGGCGCGACCTTGGGCGCGACGTGTGAGACATCTCACTATTTGCTCTAGAGATGTCCTATTTTAGTAAAACAAAAGCTATTACATGCTAACTCAACTATTTAAGCAAGATTAGACATATAATCTATTCAAAATTCGTTTATATTAACAAAATTTTCATTATTTACAAAATTTCTACTGGGGTTCTCCCTTGATTATACTGGCTAACTGCATGTCCTTCCTCATCAGAGTTACTCGCTTGGCATGCACTGTGCAGGCTGTAGAGTCTTCAAAATGCTGCACTATCTTCTGCTCAGCTGCTTCCTAAAGTGCCAACAGCATCTCGTCTGTTACCCTCATGCCGGTGTTAAAGTCCCCGCATCACTTCTCCGACTAGGGCGGGGCAAAGGGGCTTGGGGATTAAGAAAGAGCTGCACTAGAAGTGTCCGATCTCCCTCGATTTCTTCTCTCGGTCCTCCTTCCCCTGGCTTTCTTTGTTGGCTTCTTAGGGGCTTGGGCTTCTGCGGGCGGCCTTAAGGTTCTGCCGCTGTTGGATGTCCACCCTCGATGGTCCTCCACCATTCTCCTAGTAGTAGGAGTTGTAAGCCTCCCACTTCTTCATGCGTAAGCCTCCCGTGTTCCCTCATCTTTCTCTTGTAGATCTTGGCCAGGGTCCGTGACATACTTAGGATTCGGGCGGGCCGTGGGCGCGTTTCTTCTGTCCCAAGCCGGGATATTTAGGGGTTTTACGCACTTGGTCTGCTTTGCTCCGGTTGGGGTGCTCCCGGTTGGGTATTGCATGCTCATCACACGGGGTTTTGAAGAGCTTTCACCTTGATTGTTGGGGTTGAAGTCTTCATCGTCCGAGTCATCTGGAGGAGGGCTGAGTCGGTGACCGGATTCGGTGATGACGACCTTGGGGTTGGGTTTCTTTGTTCGCGGAACTTCCTTGAGTTTCCTTGGGCCCACTACCACGAACTTCCCTTCTTCTTCTTGGTTCCTCGGCTTTCGCCTCCTCCTCTTCCCTCTTCCTCTTCTTCTCCTCCCTCTTCCTTTCGGCAGCGTTCTTTTGCCGTGCTTTTTGATCCCGCGCCCGAGGTCTATGCCCGGCTTGGCGAGCATTGGCTCCCTTTGCTCCCTCACTCCTCGGCCTCCTTCTCTCGGGCCCAAGCTTCGAGTTGCTCCTCGATGGTTGGCTCGGTGTGTGCCTCGCTCCTCCACGTTCTTCGCCACCCGATCTTGTTCTGTTTGTTCTTCCTTTCCTCCTCCTCCCACTTCTTAGAGAACCTTACGCATCCCGTCCGGCTGCTCTTAGCCCTAGGACCTCTGTTCCCAGCATCGGTGTACATCCCCTCCTCTTCTGGGGATCGCCGTTTGGTGTTAAAGTCATTTGCTCTCTCACTTGATGAAGGCCCCGGTCATGCGAAGGCGCTCTGAAGCATTCTCACGTATCGGCGAGGATCATGGAAGCATTTGGGAGATTAAGCACAGGCGGGCCTTCTGGCGATCTGTTTGGTTCTCCGCCATGTTCGGCTTGACTCGTTAATCCGATGTAGGAAGTAAAGATAAGCCCAATGCGGTTTGGGCAGATTTCTAAGGCGGAACGCATAAAATGAGGGGGTCTACATCTATTTATAGCTTGGGCAATTTTAGGTCAAAATTCAAATTGTTTTTATTTAACGTGCCGTGGCACCTATTGACTTAAAATATACACTTATTTCGTGAGTTTTTATAAGCCGGTCTCATATGTTGCTACTGCTCAAAAACTAGAGTTTTGTTTTTTAGACCGTGGCGCCGACGTGTGAAACATTGTATATTTTTATTAATTTACATGATTGAAACATACTATTCTAACTGAATCTTACCTTAGAACTTGCTTTACCATGTTACTTTTCTAAAATTCATGAAGTTTTAAGGTGTTCTTGGCCCAATGTCTCACACGTTGCGCCTCGCTCAAAAACTGGAGTTTTGTTTTTAGACCAGGCGCGACGTGTGAGACGACCTTGCCCTAGAAGGTTTTGGCTAATTCTTTTTAGTCTTATTATATTCCAATTCACTTAACTGTTACTAGCTTAGCATAAACTACAAAAATGAGAAAAAAATTTCCCACTTTTCGAGGTTAGAGGATCCTATCAAGTTAGTACTCATCGAGCATGGTCGCGCTTTGCTCTTGGTCTCCAAGAACATTGCTCGATACCACCGGACGCCCCTACTCATATACTGCACTCACCGTATACAAACAGAGTTCATCCCCATACCAGCTCCACAATCGATCACGGGGCCTCCACATATCATCAGCTTCAGAATCTAGTCCCAAAGTGGGAAGAGTGAAGGGGTCATTTTACCCCGTCTCCCTCAGGGCCTACCTAGCTACGGAAGCATAAACATACATGTCAGTATACAACATAATCACATACCCACCTCGAATGGTGGTACATCAACATCTACATAGACAAAGATCAGCACAATACATAAGGGAATCTACCCAGGGCTCAGACTCCAGGGGATGACTGACGGCTTGGGTCTCCAGAGTTCATTGCAGACAGAATTCATAACAATGGATTTGGCTGGCATGAGAACATGGCATAGGGTTGTCCACTCCATCCGCCCCTCCTGTGCACACTTTGCAGAGTAGGTTGAAAGGTGTTGGGACCTGACTGTAGCCCGACGGATACATAGCCAAAAGGGGCTACTCCTGGGCTTCATCTCCCCAGTTCCGATGGGGCAGGGAGGGATCGCTCCCACCAGAGGTCTCCATGCTGACTCAAGGCGACTAGAGGGCCACTGCCCTTATTCGACTTAACCCACTGGAAAGTGAACACCACTCCACGGGTGTCGAGCCCATGCCTTGCCCGCGTCACAATGATCCCCGATAGGCCTTACACACCAGAGGGATCGTTCAAGAGTCGTAACACGAACCTCCTTCTTAGCCGGTCGCCCCTTCACCCACAACCTGTGTGGGTTCTTGTACACAGTCGAATCTACAAGTGCTAGAGAGGCTACTCTAGGAGCATCAACTACTAAGCCTTAGGGTCTCTACCCCCCTTTCCAATACAAGGAGTTCATAGAGATACATCATCCACATACATCATAGAAGAACTAAGGAACTAGATCTAATCTATATCATAGAGTTAGGTTCTTTAGTTAGAGTCTGGGTATCTAGAGATCTATAGGTAACCGCTATGGGCAATTTAATAGGCTAAACCTACTGGCACAAAGCCTGGAGGATGGTTTAAGCTATTAAATTGACGAAATACCTGATCTTTGGCTTGCTCCCTACCGCTCAAAGCCACCATCCCGGCCTGAATCGCCGAATCAAGGGAAACTAATCTGGTGCAATTACATGGGGAAGTTCGAGGCGGTTTTGACCCCTGGGGCAGCCAAAACAGAGCTCTAAAACCCTAGGAACGAAAATAGCAAGTTAGGGTTTTCCTAACCTAAATAGACAAGGGGTTAGGGCTAGGGTTTCCAATTATCCCTTTAAGCATGTGGGATAATTGGGTATGGCCCACTTGCCTCTAATGGCTAGGTGGCATAAATGTATCTACATGGAAATGTGTGCACCTTAATAAATGTGCACATTGGTAATTGTGCACATTAATAATAAATGCACACACCTAGCAAGTTGCCCCCTAGGGGCTACCCACCTGGCTACACATCGGCGTACACGTCAGTCGGAGTGGCGTGTACGCGTGACGAGGCAGTACAGTATACGTCCTGGAATCGTATACTGTGCTGGAACGTCACATCTTCTATGATCACCAGATCAGTGGCCACCGGGTCAGCTTGCCAGCCTATTTCCTCCCATTCCGGAGGGAAAACAAAAAACCATAATGGTGCAGTGTTACCAAACAGAATAGCAGCTTCTCCATGTGCATCCTGCTTGGCCTTGTGATGATAGAACATATCCCTGAAGTGAAGGAATTGGTCCTCTGTAAACAACCTATCATAACTAAACAAGAACCTGTCTAGCGTAAAGGCTTGGTAGCCATTAAGGAGAAAAGGTTTCAACCTTTGCAGACCCTGGTCAATAGGATGAGAAAGAGGCCAAAGATGTTCGTTCTTAAAAATTTTAGTGGTAGCAGAGTAAGGAGAGAGGTCTTGGAGTTTCGGTGTACAATTCATCCTCCTGGTGAGAGCTTTCAGTATTTCTGTGGTCATATTCTCATCCGGTGAATAGAGAAATTTCTATTGCCTGAGGATGTCCATCCATTCTGCATTGGTGAAAATCGGGACAGCATGCCTAGGTATTAGGGGCTCTTCTTCTCTGGTCACATTGTCCCATTCCGGTACTCCTTGGTTTTGCAGCATCCAGGAGGTGAAGTTGGCCATGTCGAAGCACCCGAACTGTAGCTGCTGAGAGGATTTATACACACACTTTGGCATAATCTCCAACCAGTAGGATGTATTGGTAGCGCTCAGATCTTTGTACATCACATCCTTTGCAACAGGTCAAAACATGTGGGTGAAAGCATGGTGTAGTGGAACACCCTGGGTGTCCCTCCTGTCCCCCCTAAAAATGTGGTGGGAAATATCAAATTTGTGGTGCGATTTTAAATGTTTGTTTGGCACCTAGTGCATAACTGCCCGGATTCAATCATTTCTTGAACTGCAACAACCCGATTCCTAAACCACCCGCCCCATTCCAATTTCCACCTAACAGACTCCTAAACCCACCCGCGCCTTTCTTGAAGCACACACCTGCTATGGCGCTTAATCCGTTGTGGATCAATCCGTTCATACTTTGAATCATTTAATTTGGAAGCAAATCTGCCTAAAAATCTCAAACCGAGCACATGTGTGAGAAAGAGAACTACGTAACAAGAACAGGGATCATAAAAGACGTAAAGGAAAAGAAAAAAGGAAGCCAAAGAAGAATTAGCAAAAATTGCATCGCCAGAGGATCCACGAGCGGCCTCTACTAGGCGCCTGGATGGTGTTGAAATTATTATCTTCATTTCATAGCACCAATAATGGCTTGGTCGACAAGATAAGAAAAGAGGTTTTACGAGATTTCGGAAGATGACACAATGGACAAACGTACTTGGTGAAGAGCTCAAAGATTTGCAAGCAAAAAGCATTGTGGTCAAGCAACCTCGGGACTTCCATTCAACTTAACAAAGAATGACGGTTTAGCGACCAAGAATAGTTGCCTTGCTATGGCGAAGAAGAGGAAGCATTACCTAATCCCCGGTTGCTTTCGGGGTTTTGGTAAACTGGCCGGGTGTTCATCCTAGGAATCTTACCAAAGCAAAATTGAAGAGGAAGAGATAGATTGCAAAGGGGGGAAATGGGTTTTGTACAAAAGAGTTAGAAGAGCGTCATGCAATTCCCAATTCGTCATAGAACTTGTGTGCAGCAATTTTGGACTGAAAACAAGAAGGTCTCTCCAAATGCAAAGGATGTCAAGTTCAGAAGATTGGAACGAAATATAAGACAGGATCATGCCACTCACTATCTGGAAGAATCACAGGTTATTTCATTTCTTCATCTTCACCATATTTTTTATTGTTAATGTGGTATATGGTTAGTGATAAAAGGACTTCAATTGTTCTTTCAGTATATACCATGTTAGAATGCATGCTAATAGATGGCTTCAATAGTATGAGAACTAAGCACCCAAAAAGCTGTAGCTGCACTTGCCAACTTTGCGGTCGACATATATATGGTGAATCTGCAGCGCCCTGAATACAAAATAAGTAGCACAAGAAGTCTGTGGCAGGGAATTTTATGTGAGAAAACTAGTTTCCAACCTTACCATAAGAAGGAATGCATTCTGGGTGAGTGTAAAGAGTGTGGGATTAAGAAGTTCCCTATCTGCCCACATGAACAATCTAGTGATAGTGGCATGGTGAAGTGGGAATATCAAGACTATGAAAAACTGAATTTAGAGATGACAAAGAAGAAGTCTAAGCTCGCTCACCAACACAATGAAACCGCAAGTCTTCCACGGGTGAACAAAATGTTGGAGAAGCTTCCAAAATTTCCTTTACACAACTTCGGATATAAGTGGCGGTGCGGGCCAAGATAAAAAGAACTCCTTGATGACTTGCCCGAGATGCTTACCTATCCATGGTTGGCTTCCCAGAATTATACTTTTAAGGAGCGTAATGAAGTTCACCCATACGCCGGGTCAACAACCGATAACTATATTTGTTCAAATAACCTATCGTTGATCCACTCGACGTAGACACCATTGAGAAGGAAACACACTACTATGTAAATGATGATAGGGAACATGACACACTTTTTATTCAACATTGTTTTATGAAACATTTTGAGTACTTAAAGCGAGAAAGTCAATGTCCCCAAACAAAGACTATGTATTTTCGGATGGTGCTTGCATCACAATTCAAAGCATCCGCACCATTTTATTTTGTTGGAAGGTACAATTGTGATCTGAGAGGTCAACATGATGTGGAACTTCTCCGGATCAAACCATGAAAAAGGTGAACATGATGGGAAGGCGTGAGAATTGAAAAGATGGATACGAGGTCTACAAATGCCTAAACATCCCTCGACATTAAACTAGATAATGCCCATGATGTGGTGAAAATTGCGGAGAAACAATTTCAATGTGGTACATCCGAGACTGAAAATGGAAGAAAAGTTCGGAGATACTGGGAAATAAAACCCGAGGATATCAACAGGAAAAGGCTTGGGGTGCGAGAGACAATTCCAAAACCGTGCAAATTCATTCATCCATGGATTCAAAGACAGAAAATCCAACACAACTACATACCGTAAAGCTATCATGTTTTTGCAACAATTGTTTGGATGGAAAATGGGACATGTGTGAGAACAAATTGTATGTAGATGAATGAAACCTTGTAGTCGCTGGAACCATCCTCCAACGTTCATGCAGATGTGGAAGAGACCCCAAAGTCTACCAGGCCACTATACTCAACCTTGGCAAATGTACTTGCGGAAGCACTCGAGAAGGAGACAACGCTGTGATTCTTTCGCACCTAAAAGGAATGAGGAGGATTTTGTAGTTTGGATGTTGCTATGCACCAAGCCAAAATTTGAAGTTGAAAATGACTTCAAGCGAACGGAAACCGGTTTTGTGAGAGGTGAAACCGTTGTGGAGGGCATTTACTATAGAAAGAAGCCTCCTGGCCAAAGGTGATGTATGAGTTGTGCACAAACGAGCCAAAGTCACTTGTATTCTCTACTCAAATTTGTGCTATTCGAGTTCCCATGCGGCAGATCAAGAAAGGTGCTCAAACCGCTTACGTGCTAGACCAGGCAGATGAGGAAAAGATTCTAGAAAACTTGCCCGGAGTTTTACCTGATGAAGATATCATGTCTGATGAAGATATCATGTCTGATGAAGAATAGTTTTTTCCGAGCTACGATGATGACGCCACCGAGATCCTAAGTTCATTGTTGAACACATTCTTACAAAGTTAGGAAATGATTCAGAAATTTTGAATATATGTTGTTGTTTCTTGCCTTGTTTGGGAATAATATAAGAAACTCAATTCCATGCTCAATTGTATTTTGATGTCCCTTGTTTCAATGTAATATGTTCACCACATGTTTCACCACATGAGTCACCACGCCAGGTTCACCACATGTTTCACCATATGTTTCACCACATGTTTCACTTTCTGGCTCTTCCCCCGAGCCAGATAGATCCTTCTGAACAGCTTTTCCACTTTTCCTTTCATTTTCCTTAAATTCTCTCGGTCCCATTAATTCCCCTCATCATCCTTTGGCTGACATCCGTACCCGAAAATCATTAGGGGATGGCGAAAATTAATGACCTCGGGCAACCCAAAAGGCCCGAGGTGCCATTCTTCCCGGCTCGGAATCGAAGTTTACGATTCAAAGAGTTCGAGCAAAGCTTATAGTTTACAACAGCAGCTCTTCGGGCGATTTCGGTTTCTGATTGGGATTGAGCTTTTTGAGGATAATAGTCGTGGGATAACAAATGTTCCTGTATGTTGAGGTATCGAAAAATGCACTTAACTGATCTGGCTGATATGTTTCCAAACTGTTAGTTTCTTCTGTGCTATGCAATTTCTTTATCCTCTAATAGCAAACACATGGACACTCCATCATCAACTTGGTTGATAAATTTAAATCATTATGGGATACTTTATAAGTATGAATTAGCTAATGGAATATGTTTATGAAACTTCATGGGATGCTTTAGAAGTATGAATAATTAATGACGTATCTTTTGTCTGTGCAGCACACCATCCATCTCTAAATGTAGCAGTTGAGATTCTGAAAGAAGGTTGGTTATTTTCTCCTCTGCATTGCTACATATAACAAAATTTTGTATCTCGATGTTTTAACCGTATAGTGCACATGCCTCCACGTTTAAGTCTCTAGTTGCAGTTTTGATGCACACAGATGACCATGGTGAACTCCAGGTATAACAACCATGGTGAACTCCAAGTATAATGCATGGTGATATGCCCTTCGGGGCGTGGTCTAGTGGCAGGACCTTAAACTGCCACACCCGAGGTCACGGGTTCAAAACTGGCCAATATCGGTCTAGTAATGGGGACCTTAAAAATCCATTACCCCGAGGTCACGGGTTCAAGTGTGGCCAATTGGTCCTGTGGTAGAGACCTTAAACCTGCCATATGTACTCGATCATCACATGCAAAGCAGCTCCTAGCATCGATCATCACATGCAAAGCAGCTCCTAGCATAAGGTATCGCGGCTAGGTAGTGGATTGGCTTCTATGTGATATGTAGAATAAAGTGATGTAGAATGTACTCATGATGTGATGATGAATAGACTGTCGTCCCTCAACAAAAAATAATGCATGGTGATATATTGGTTTGTTGTTGTTAGATTTACCATTGATTAATAAACCCTTGAGTTTACATTTAAAATGTGATTGATGGAACATGTTGATCTTGATCTATGTTACTAGTAATGGTGCCCAGCGTTGCTGGGCAAAGTTGAAACCTGTGTGAAGGATAACCTATTCATCTCAAACTCTTTGTCATACATCTAACATATTTCAGTTTCCAACTTTTTTAACTTTTTATTACAACAAAGATTTTACAAAGGTTTTAACAATATTTAAAAGAAACCTAACTCCTTCATGTTAGATAGTGTTGCATTGGTATCTCTAAGAGCTTTGAGTAGCATAGCACGGTGCCTGTACATAGCGCCCGAGTGGGAGCATGTTGTTAACTTGAGCAGGTTTTGAGGTAAGCTTATAGTCAAAGTCTATAACTCTTTGTGATGTAGCGAGGAGCATATTGTCACTTGTATATATAAGGTCTGCTATCTTGTCAACTTCTTGTTGGTTGATAATCTCAACCACTGATGTGCCCACAACTTCTTCTTGGCTAGTGATCTCAGGCTCTTGCTGTTGGTCATGTGTCTGTTGGTCGTCTCTCTCATGGTTTTGTGCTTGTTGGTTTTCAGTCTCCATGTGTTCATCTCCTTGAAGTCTGATGTAGATACATGTTTGCTCATTATGTCCCTCTTTATGTTGTGCTTGTTGCTCCTTAGTGTCATATTGATTGTCTCCTTCAAGTTCGATATAGATAACTCCTTGCTCATTATGTTGCTCCATGTGCCTTGGGTCCTCCTCGGTTCTTGAAAGCTAAATCTTCCTATTTTATAATATGGCAAAAAGGTGAAAAAGGTGAAGAAGGCGATTTTTTGAAAAAAGGTATGGCCTTCTAAAAACTCCACGTGAATATGTATTTGACATGGTGTTTGCGGACCACTTGTATCATAAAGGTGTAAAATATCTTTACCTTTTACACCTTTTACCTTTTACACCTTTTTCCTTTTTTTTTACCTTTTACCTTTTACCTTTTACACCTTTTACCTTTTTTACCTTTTGCCTTTTACACCTTTTACCTTTGATACCTTTACCCCCTTTTTTTTCATGTTTTTTTCGATGGTGTAAAATTTTGTATTTTTTAAGATGATATGAAACTTTATTCATTTGTAGCAAGAGCCATTGGGAGAAGAAATATAGAATACTAGTAATGGTGCCCAGCGTTGCTGGGCATAAGTTGGGAGCCTGTAAATGTTTTAGACATAATGAGAAAATCGTGCAATATTAATTCAACATTTGTACTCTTTTCTCATAATTTCCATACAAAGAATAAAAAAATGATCGGCTGCCAAGAATATGCTATTGGATTCGTTCACTTAGGTGTTGGCAAAGTATAGCTTGAAATCCCTTCAATTGTGGGAGGGTGATGTCTATGCATTCATCCAAGTTCACATCGAATAACGTCATTGAACTATGTAAATCATCGATTGATTGCTCCAGCTGAGCAATGTGTTGGAGCACATCGTTTGTATCATTTTTTGTAGGTGCCTGTAAAGCAAAAGCATGATGCTAATTGATACATTATTTTGGATGCCTGTAAAACAAAAGCATGATGTTAGTTGATACATTTTTTTGAATGCAACAGAATATATGTTTTATCTTAGGGTTGATAACGATCTTTTAGTTTATAACAATGCAAAGATCTTCAGTACCTAAGTTGTATTCACTATTGTCTGCCATCTTTGGCCTAAGATATAGCTAGGCCCTCTACTAAATACTAATGTAAGGCTTGGAGGTCGTATATATATAAGGGGAAAAGAACCATCTAGGTGAAAAGGTTAAGAGGAAATTCTTAAAAAAAAAAGGCATTTTTATCCACATCACACGTCATTTACCATTCCACCCTTTCTCTTCTTATGACCCTTGTAGTTGTAATGTACAACATAAAGGCCGAAAGATACCCAAATTAAAGACCCTTTTGAGTTAATACTATAATGCGGGCATTGAGCACATTTGGACAATAAATAATTGGAGTACAAAATTATGACAATTGTGCATAATTGGTTGATAACATGGTTCAAGAGTTGCAGATCCTTCAGAAATGTTAACGAAGATTTATCAGAACCCATGCTTATAAAATATGATGTTATGACGTGTACTTCAGAACCCATGCTTATACAATATGATGTAAAGATGTCTATCTCCACAAAATGAGCTAGGTGTATGTTAAACAATAGCTTAAAATAACATGTCATGTCAATGGATTACTATATGCAATGCTTCTAAGCTAGCTGCAGTGCCTATTGTTTAGTGATCTATGTATATCTATTGTATGAAAAAATAACACTGGGCATCTTGTGGGGACTTGTAAATGTTGGAAATCTAGGCATCATGTGGGACCGGGGACTTGTAAATGTTGCAAACCTGTGCATCATTTAAGGACATGTGCACATTATGTGGAGACCTGCACATCATGTGGAAACCTATAAATGTTGATAAACATTCTGTTTTAGTTGTGGAAACCTATAAATGTTGATAAACATTACGTTTTATACTATTTGTCTAGGAGTGGAGGGCACATTGTGTATATATCTCTTGTTTATATAATGATGTTATGCTATCCAAATAAAATGTCTTGGGATTTTGTGCATTTAAGCCATTGAATGTGTCTTTGAGTTGCATACAATTGAGTGACCTATGATAACCCTTGTGTATGCCGTTATGCTTTCTTATTCTTATTTCAATTTCACAACATAGGTTGTACAATTTAATGTTTGAGATCAGCAAATCCTTTGTTATGTAAACAAATGATTCTTAGATTAATGGCTAAGGTATCCACTTTTATCAGGCAACTGCAGACAATCCAAAGAACCTAAGCCTATTTAGATGCATTCTAAGCATCTGAATAACTGATTTTAGCTTAGATGCAATCAGTATCTAGCAACCTTAAAAAAAACCTAGCAAGCCTATATCTGTCAAGCACTTGCATGTTTTCTGCTAGCATGAAAACAGCACGTCAATAGACCTAAGGTTACGGACCCTCGACTATTTGTGTATCCTGCCAGCAAAGACATATTAAGCACCAATAGCTGTGTAAAGCAAGTATAGTCTGCCGCATGCAATCAATTTCTCAAATGCAGCAAGCATTTACAGTTTATACCATTTTGAGGGCAGATAAATGGATCACAGCTATAATGATAAGATAAACAATTACACCAGGTGCATAACATTTTCAATTCTTAAATATTGTGCACTATCCTAAAATAATTCCATATTAATCTCAATATGCGAACCTGATTAGACTCGCTCCCAATTTCAGGCTATTGTCATTGCTCCATAGAATTGTTTGCCTGTTTCATTCCATGGCTATTTTTACCAAAACTTTTTATGAGGAAAATTGCCCCCATGCTTTCGCCTTGCTCCTCTTACCAAAGGCACTTTGGTATACTCCCTTAGGCATAATCACAAACAGATTAAAAACTTATGGAGTATTGCTATCAGAATACCTTATCGCCTTATCGCAAATCTGTATATATGCCATGAATATATATACCTTCTTCTTATATATGCCATGAATCCTAAATGTGGCTACGAAACTCTCAAATGTCATTTACTTCTCCCAATGATCTCCCAGATACTGCTTTGGCTCATTAGAACACCTGCCTTCAGGACATATCTCAAATGTAATCTGAACAGAACTTGTGGATGCCAAGAAAAGTAGAACTTTGGGGCCCTAAGCAACTCCGCCGTGCTTTTAAGGTTTCATTCACATAGCAACTTTAGAATGAAAAGGAAAGGGAATGGAATAAACATCCTCTTAGTTCTACTGGAAGAGAAAGCTCTTCTGCCCTTTTTTTTGAACTGATCTGATGGTAGAACCTAACAACACAACAACTTGATGAAAAGTCCCGCCCTTATAGTCCAAAATGGCTCCCAACATAGCAGTATTTGTAGATTGAAGCAGGACCCGACTATTTTTATTATGATCCAGCATGGTAGAAACTTGGATAAGTCATTTATTTAATTGAAAAATGAACAAAACATGCAATAAACTCTATCTTCCAAAACACTTACCAAATAATGATGTCCAATCATCAAAATTTGTTGCTGAAACTACCATCCCGACTTCCTCTAAGCAGCCTCTTCGTCTCTTTTTTTTACCTTGTCTCTGCTATATCATGCACTGCCATCAACCACTTATACACTGCTCCATTTGTTTAATATTACCTTCAAAAGAGCTTTTATTGTAAGCCTACCGGAGCTGGAGGTCTCTGCCTTGGTGCACTGCTAGGATGTATACCGAAAATGCTCTCAAGATAATCAGCCTTTTGATGAGCCTCTTTTTCCCTTGCAGCTCTCTGTGTAGCTTTTTTTGCTCTTGAATTGCCATTCTAGAATTTAGTGTATCAGAAGAGGCAAAGCTGTGGGCAGAAATAGACATGTCAATCTCTTCGCATTGGCAGTATCAGTAACAGCCAGCAATCTAATGATAACCTGTTCAAGCTGCTTCTACAGTAAAGAAAAACAACACCATTTGCAAAAACGAATTTATAGCATGTTTAATCTCCAGCGACCTCAGCAGAGCATCCATTCAACGACTTCACCAAGAGCATCTATTCAGCTACTTATCAGAGCTTACAACGTCGAAGGAAAGGCTTGGACTAACCCACTGCTTCTGTAGTCAGCATACAACCAAAAACTTTGCAAACTTTGGCAGGCCGATTCCAATTCGTCCAAATCCTAATCCGAAAAAAATTACCAAACATAAATGCAACAGTCATTCACCAAAGCTACAAAAAGTAAGAAATTCATCAACTGGATGCTTACCATTAATTGCTAATCTAGTCTTCTCCTTGGTAGCAACTGCCTCTGCAAAAGCATCATGCTTATAAGGACATTATACGCTTCAAAAATTACATTGGGTAAAGAAGCATGTGATAGAAATGCACTTCAGGAATTAAGTTGCACAGGAAAACACATTCCCCACTTATAGTTCTGACTTACTTTCCTTTACAGGTGCTTCTATGACGCTTGCTGCCCTGACAAATACTGGTCACACCAGAGCTGATAAGCATGCGTTAGCAAGTTATTATTTATAAGAACGAAGCAAATGCAACCTACAAGGGAATTGGTTTTACCCAATGGTGGTCATCTGGGTGCCCAAGAAGGAAGAATCATTTCCAATGGTTAATGCACAACTCTTAAATCCATGAGATCTTGCCTGTAATTAAAACTTGGGTAATATATAAATGCAAGCAGAGACGCCATCAAGAGACATTACAAGCCCACTAAGAAAGAGAACTACCATGGAACAGAGGTCGAATCAGGAGCTATTCTTTTTGAACCGCGCCATCTATATAACATCCTGGAGCAGCTATAACAAAAGACTTGAGCATCATAGAGGCCGCCATCTTCCTTGATCAAATGATCAACCTATCAAACACAACACAGAATTAATTGAAAACGCGCAACTTTTGTAGAAAATCTAAGAATCAGATGGTAAAAGACGAACTTTTGACTCAACGGTAAAATGACTAAGACTGCGTACACAAAATGAATCGATCTTTGCACTCTAATATCTCAGCGGCCCAAGAGCAGATACAAACAATGGTTCTGGAAACAGAGCTATGTGCATGGTTTAAGGAGCATCTTCTTGATACGACATTCCCCAATATCTCAACCGTCCATACCATACCGTGGAGATCTGCCAGACCTTGAAGGAAACACTCGTCAAATCTCGACCATTTGATCAAGGTCATTAAATCTCAGCCATAGATTTTAGGGCGTGGTCCATTACACAACATTATCTACCTAATGAGAGGAATCCAAAGGCGTGGGTCCCACTTTGATCCGAGACCTCCACCGCAAGATAAAGTCGTTTGAAGGCGACGCAAAAAAAGAAGCTTCCAAGAAAGCTTCATAATTAATGAGTTGCCACCTCATTATCTTTTCATTAAATAAAGGGTGCCACCTCACCTCCTTCAATATAAAAAATTCTAATTTATTATAAAAATGAATGGCTAGGATTTATCCTCTCCCCTTTTGATCTAAGGGTTAAGATTGGTTGCACCAAATCCACTTTTGAGGAAGCTTCCTTGCACTTTCCTTATAAAAATTAAGGCCCATGATTTCTCCTTCCCTTTTGATCCGATGACTTAAAGACATGGTGCATGCCCCTATGCATGTCCCCCATAATATTTATATGCCCATGCATGACCTCTCCCACGAGGTGGCGGCATCATGGCCCTCCATCTCCAATCGGACGGTCGGCATTAATCTCTATATAGCATGGGTACATACTTTCCTCGCACACATAGAATAGTTTTATCTACACATATATATATATATATATATATATATATATATATATATATATATATATATATACTTGGCCTTAGCCATAGACTAAGACATTCCAAGGCCAAAAGCCAAAGAACTTATCAGTCCCCAGGCTTTTACTGGGGGAACCTTGGAGATCAGAATCCTATTATTCATGTAAAAGCCAGAATCCTTAACAAATGCACAAGTCACCAAGAGCTATCATTCTAACCGATTACTAGCCTCCAATAACTTCTTATATCAAAGACAGAAAATTTAAAGTTAGAAGATTTAAAGTATGGCCAGATATATCCATGAAGTGGCTCATGTATAATATTTAAGAAAAGGTTTAAAAAAACCTACTGAATTTGTCCAGAAATCATGCTTTCATGGGGTACCAGTAGTGAAGACATTATTACATGCACTTCAGTACCCAATAGTTTTTCCCATTATTGCATGCACGATCCAAAGTAAGGAATCAAACATGCTTCACCAACACCAAATGTACATGTACATTTCTAACCATATGTGCATGTTATATTCTGCAATTACTTTAATATTCCTTTGCATATTTTAGATCCATAGCGATTTTTGGTCACTAAAGATTTACAAATGCAACCAATCACTAATTGCAACCCGTTATTCTTTTAAGTATCATTAATGACCCGGTAGAATCGGATGTGCACGGATTTATACTTATTACAATAATCGACCTTGAGAGACTAAGCGGCCAATCCTTTTAGAGCTTCTTGATGCAACCTAGTCAGGAGCAATTTACTCAGACCTATATAAAGGTATTTATCCTTATAGCTGTTACACCACTGATTTTGACATTAGACAAGAGGTTATCAAACGTGCTAAAGGCAGTAATGCTTGAACCTTATCCTACTATTTAAGAAAGTAAGCGCCCGAGAATATATCATAGCTACTATTATCCGATAATATCAACTTTCATTTACTTGAAATAGAGGCTTACAACGTATTTGTGCTAACCAAACATGAAATGCTTTCGATTCTGGCGATCTTATGAGCAAGATCACAAAAAGCAAAGTGCATAAGTTGTTTACCTTGTCTTGGTAAAATCTGAGAATGTAACAGTTACTATATTATCGGACAAACTTGCATATTCAGCATCTTCTAATATTCTTGTTCTTACGTTTGTAAGATAGTTGCCTCCAAACATCAAAATTGAGAAAGAAATTGGAGATGTAAGACCGTTACACGCAATCCAAACAACCAAATATTAGCCAAAAATGGGTAACAACGATAGGGATTAGCGGGTAAGCATTGGTCTTAGCATGGCTCTTAGCCCTTCACCAATTTTAATATTAGACAAGTTAACTATGTAAATACTTTTTGAAGAAACATGTAAATCATGGATTCTACGGGATGCGGGATGCATGCATCCTTTCTTAGGTGTTGAAAAATGATTGTTAGTCACTAGAAAAACCTGGTTTAGTAGAAGCTCCACTTCTTCCTCTCCATCATTTTCTTGATTTTTCTTTGAATGCCAATGGACTCTGCCACATTACTCATGCTTGTATCAGGCGTCTCCTTAGTGCAATCTGCTCCTTGTGACATGTATTTGTGTATTCCAGCCTCTTTCTTGCTAGTAGAGGGCCCAACCAAATTGTAACTCTCCACTACCTTAGCCAGAAACAGCTTGCTCGGCTGTGCTAGAGCCTCTCCCTCCTTTCTGCACAGGGCTGCAAGATCAAGTCCTGCTCCCTTGATCAGGCATAGCATGTCAGCTCGGGTTAGCTTGCTCTTCATCCCCATTGGCGCCATGGTGGCGCTGAAAAGCGAGACTATGGTGCGCTTTGTTACCGCGGGACTTCATATTTATAAGCCGTTCTGTCGGGCTAGCATGGCACTAGTTGTCTCAGATTCAGCTAACAGTTACATCAGCTCCTTTCCTACGTTTCCAAAATTAGAGATACCTGTTTTATCCTTTTTTGTGGCCATGCGTCCATCATCCGAGATGCCGCTAGCTGCCTGTATCCTCCCATCTGGTACAAATCGCCATAGGCAATGATGAAATGGAGTGCCGGAATCTCCATGCTGTTCCACTTCCGCTGAGTAAACCCTAACATTGATCCTTCGTAACTTTTCCTTTTTACAAACCCTAAAGGGTAACATTTTTACATGCCACATATTATTGTATTAAAAACCATGGTAGAAACCATAGAACATAATAAGTCAGCCGAAATGTCTAATGTCTAGTTACATGTTATTGGTCTAGTTACATGTCCATGTGCTATTCCCTTGGAAGGTTGAACCACTATCCTTATGCGAACTTCATAGACGTTAGCCAGAAACTAAGGTTAATGTCCTACTCTATTGTCACCTGAGTTGGCTTCCCCTCAGGTAACATCAGTTGTAAACCAGCAATCAGAGATTGTGTTATATGAGGGGCTCACATACTCCAGGTGTAGTGCACACACATGAACATGTGGTTCCACTAGTTTTGTCAAGGCCTATATGTTACCTCGTGTCACCTTAGTACTCCACCAAACTGTGCCAAGAACTCACCTTACTTACACTGTACAAAACCGCGGGTTAATTTGATATATATATATATATATATAAGCTAAATCCTACCACCTACCGGAAGGCAGAGTAGAACCCTAGAATCTATAAGGACAAGAGGATCCCTATATTCTAGGGATCCCCCTGCCAACTGTACTAAGAAGTTTAAGCTGAAGGAACATAAGGAAGTACCTGTATTTCTTAAGTTCTAGATGCAAGATTGAGAGGTTGAACTTAAGTCCTGGAAAAACTCCCTTTGTGAGAGTTCTGTTGACAGTATGCCAAATGTCATCTCTTTTAAAGCCCTTGCTGCAGAACAATTGTACCAGACCGTTCAAGTCCTCTGCTGCTCTAGCTGGATCGTTGTGTACATAAAGGTAGGGTAGAATTTGTGACACGATCACATTTCTTGCCATCTGATAGGGTCTGCAGCCATTAGCATGCCCAAATTTTGATGCTTGAAATGGTAACTTATCCCTCTTATCATATCTGTACATCTCATAAATGCCATTTGTTGGATCAGTTATCTCAATGGACAGGTTCAGAAAGTTGATTTTCCTTCCCCTGCGTGCATTGTTATTACCTATCAGCCAGTAGACGGTTTCGTCCTGAATTGTTAGGTACTTGAGATTGTAGATGGTCTGCTGCATTACTTCCTGGCTATCAATGGCCAGATACCTTCTAATGTACTTATTGTTTAAGCTGGTTAGGTCATCAATATACCTGAATGTATTACCGAATGCCACAGCAGCCTCCAGTTCGTTATTGTTCACTAAGTACAGGATAAACTGCAGCTCTGACCAGGCCAGGTATAGATTGCACCATGCCGGGCTTGAGGAGAACCCCATAGGGATTCCTCTAGTCTGCCGCCATACTCTATTGCCCATCTGCAGATAACAGTTTCTGAGAAGCCAAGAATTCATTTTTATAAAGGCTTGTTCCTCAATGCAAATCCAGCTTTTGCCTGTTGGTGCCACAGTTTTCCATTCCAAGGCTATTTCACCATTGCTTTTTAATTTGTACCACATCCCGTATTGCTTGTTTACTGTACTTTGATGTTTCCATACCATGGCTGCCATCTGTGCCAGAATGGAGCAGATACCATCATCCCCTTCTATGGGGATGTTCTCGTAGCACCTGGTGATATCGGCAACGAATACATCCGTGACTTTTACAGGTAGGTTGGTCACCAAATCATACACTGAGTTAATTACCCAAAAGGCCCTGATTTTGTCCTTTCTGAAGAAATTAACTCGAGCCAACATGTTTTCACAAATGTTTGGCCAGATTGAAAGAAATGTGTTCAAACCTGCTGCTATTAGAGCTGCTAGTTGTGAAAATATGGAATCAAATGCGCTGGTGATCCATCTGTAGGTTTGCTTGTGTGCTTTATAAATTGCAAGTAGAAACGGTAGATTCTGGTTGCTACTAGCATGTTCCCCAAGGAAACCCTGTATGTTATACCCTATGGATGCTCTTAAAATGGTAGGATCAATGCTAATTTCCACAAAGTCCTCACTACCCAGCCTTAAAAGAGCCTGTTCTCTGATATGTTTCGGGCAAATGAAACAGGGATTATTAGCAGCCTTGTCCACGCCCGAGATGTAGAAATTGCTAGATAGCCACTCAATATTTTTGGTTACCATCCCATCAATGATTTGAAATTTCTTTTGTTTTCCAGAATTTGATTTAACAAACTCCTTAGCAAGCTTAACCAATTTGGCTAGTAACTGTACTTTCGACTTCAGGATAAAGGAACTGTCAAACAACCCATTAAGGCAATGCTTATGTACCTCAAAGAAGTGATCCACTGTTTTTTCCATCTCCATTTTGAATCTACAGAGAGTAAATGGTTTGTCCGGGATGTGGTTTAACCCTATGGCCAGCCAACCCCTAAGAGCTTTACTGTGCACAATAGACAGGTCAGTGGTTCGTATGTGTCCTATATCCATAGAGATGAATTTCTTCAGGTTAGGATTACCACATGGGCAAGGGACGTCATCAGCTTCTTGAAAGATAATCTTAGGCTTATATAACATGCTTTTGAGGCATTCCGTATAGGACCAGCCAAAAGTGGTTTTCTCCATAATCCTCTGTCCCATTTCTCCAAATCTAAGGCATATTATCTCAGAAAAAACTTTCTGAAATTTGATCTTGTCTACAGCCTTGGAGAAGAATCTGAAATGTATGAATTTTTGCTTTGTCTTATCCTTGTAAGTCTCTAAAGCCCATCTTCCTTCGGCTTTTTTAACCAACCTTCTATCTACATCCTGTTATGTCAGTTCAGAATTGGTTAGTACCATAAATTACTATTCATGTGTATGAACGACATGAATGTTTGGAGGGTCTACTATTAATCGATTGGCAGGATCTGCCATGAATTTGAAATGCCCCTCAAAAAAAAGGGGGGCTACTATATGACCAAAGGTCATGTTTCTTGTTAGTATATTACAGTTTTATCAATGTTATAATTCTTAGTCATTGCCAGAAACTCCCAAAATTACTTCACATACTTTGCAAGAGAAAGCTACTGAATGACATACTTACATCATTTAAAAGGAGATTTTGGTTTGCGCCACACCATCAGTTCGGCTGTGTCCTCCCTGATTTTTGCTCACCGAGTGTCCAGTGTCTGCTCCATTGTTCGGTGCATTTTCATATGCCTGTTCAATTCCACTAGAAGCAGTAGGAGTGTTAACTGCAGCAGCAGCTATCCTGTTATGCTTTGGGGGCATGATAATTTTTACTTCATCCTCCTCAGTAATCACCACTTTCCTCTTGTAGGTACTTTTGTAGGTATTTCCATCTGCATCCAAAGGAGGGCATTCCTCAAGGAAACTTATATTTTTTATTGTCCTTTCCAGAATATCGACCAGTTTAGTGTCACCAAACACTGCCTTAAAATCTGTTTTCTTGTTCTCACTCATTCTCAGAGTCATGTCAATTAGAGTCTCCCTGACTTTCAGATAAGCCAGAAATGCCACAGCACCTTTCCTCATGGGTTTTGAGTTTATCATGACATAGAATTTGCAGAACCTGCTAGTGCAGCTTTCATTTGGCCATAACGTGTGCATGTTATTCATCATATACCATATGGCATGGTCGTACCAGGTTATATTATCATTGCATACCTCTTCATTGTTGTTTCTATTTTTGTTTTTTCCAAACTTGTCACATTTACATTTCAGGAACGGGCAGAATGTCCTCCAGAGTTTGACAATGTAAAATGGTTCTCTTTCTTCATTCTTCTTGGCCATATGTCCTTTCTGTCCAAGCCATATGCCATTGTTTTTCTTACACTTTTTTCCAAAAAACAGCGTGCTTTTGCATGGTAGTTGGACCTGTTCCTTACCAATCCTTCTGTTAAAGTTTACAGCATCCTTATGTGCCTGCTCCACTTCAGCATCAGTAATATTGCAGAGGCTTTTCCAGGTCTCAACACTAATAGGTGCCAACAGCCCCAAATTCTTTGTTTCCCAAAGTGCATGTTTGACCTTTACTCCATGTAGTTCAACAAGGCGGGCTGACATAACCGGACAGGTGTTACAGTTGGAAAGAGTCAGTGCCTTGACGTTATATTCCTCAAGTAAGCTGCATTCCTGTTGAATTAATTCTTGATCAGTCAGCTTTGGACCGGTATTCATAATGGCTTTTCGTTTTTCCTCGGGTAGCATATTCATGTCGAATAGGCAATTGCTGATCATCACAGGTTCTGGTTCAGGTTCCTTCAGAGTTTCTTTGCTTGGCTTTTTGTTTCTGACCCTGGGATTACTAATTTTAAACTGATTGGCCTTCTCCAATGCAGTGGAGCATTTTATGAAGGTGAGTACGTCATGTATTTCTTTGCTTTCAGCTAGCTCATGTGCTGCAGGCAGAACCTTATAAACTTCATCTATCAGCTTCATACAAGCCACAGTATCATCACCAGCAGAATTCAACTTGTTAGCCAGATTAAACAAGTTATTAATGCCGAGAAAAGTAATAACTGATATTTCATCCTCCTCTAGAAATGCCTCCCTTTTTAGAAAGTATTTGTGCACTTCTGGTTTCAGAATGCAGCCAAGAACCACCTGGACTGCCATATTAGGTGGGATGATTCGAGAGTACCCATATCCCATTTCAGCTAGTTCGTGGTCCCAAGACGAGTACCACTCAGATCTTACTGCTGTTGAATTCACTTGCTGGTCTTCAGTATCAACAACAATTTCATTTGCTTTTATGTTTCCTTCCTGAAACATTGCCAAACCTTAGTTTTCATAGAGTGCAACTTTGAATTATCATACTATGCATTGTTATGCATATATTACTTTTAGACTATAAAGCCAACAAAAGGTATGCAGAAACCATGCATAGTACTATGGATCTCCAAGGTTCACACTGGTTTAACCAGTGTCCTGAAATCAATGCATATATACTTGGCCTTAGCCATAGACTAAGACATTCCAAGGCCAAAAGCCAAAGAACTTATCAGTCCCCAGGCTTTTACTGGGGGAACCTTGGAGATCAGAATCCTATTATTCATGTAAAAGCCAGAATCCTTAACAAATGCACAAGTCACCAAGAGCTATCATTCTAACCGATTACTAGCCTCCAATAACTTCTTATATCAAAGACAGAAAATTTAAAGTTAGAAGATTTAAAGTATGGCCAGATATATCCATGAAGTGGCTCATGTATAATATTTAAGAAAAGGTTTAAAAAAACCTACTGAATTTGTCCAGAAATCATGCTTTCATGGGGTACCAGTAGTGAAGACATTATTACATGCACTTCAGTACCCAATAGTTTTTCCCATTATTGCATGCACGATCCAAAGTAAGGAATCAAACATGCTTCACCAACACCAAATGTACATGTACATTTCTAACCATATGTGCATGTTATATTCTGCAATTACTTTAATATTCCCGCTGCATATTTTAACAGTCCATAACGATTTTTGGTCACTAAAGATTTACAAATGCAACCAATCACTAATTGCAACCAGTTATTCTTTTAAGTATCATTAATACAGCCAGCAGAATCAGATGTGCCTGGATTTATACTTATTACAATAATCAGCAACAGAGACTAACTGGCCAATCCTTTTAGAGCTTACTGATGCAACCTAGTCAGGAGCAATTTACTCAGACCTATATAAAGGTATTTATCCTTATAGCTGTTACACCACTGATTTTGACATTAGACAAGAGGTTATCAAACGTGCTAAAGGCAGTAATGCTTGAACCTTATCCTACTATTTAAGAAAGTAAACGCCAGAATATATCATAGCTACTATTATCCAGTAATATCAACTTTCATTTACTTGAAATAGAGGCTTACACTGTATTTGTGCTAACCAAACATGAAATGCTCAGATTACAGCAGTCTTATGAGCAAGATCACAAAAGCAAAGTGCATAAGTTGTTTACCTTGTCTTGGTAAAATACAGAATGTAACAGATTACTATATTATCAGACAAACTTGCATATTCAGCATCTTCTAATATTCTTGTTCTTCTGTTTGTAAGATAGTTGCCTCCAAACATCCAAAATTCAGAAAGAAATTGGAGATGTAAGACACGTTACCTGCAATCCAAACAACCAAATATTAGCCAAAAAATGGGTAACACTGATAGGGATTAGCAGGTAAGCATTGGTCTTAGCATGGCTCTTCGCCCTTCACCAATTTTAATATTAGACAAGTTAACTATGTAAATACTTTTTTGAAGAAACATGTAAATCATGGAGTTACAGGATCTGGGATGCATGCATCCTTTCTTAGGTGTTGAAAAATGATTGTTAGTCACTAGAAAAACCTGGTTTAGTAGAAGCTCCACTTCTTCCTCTCCATCTGTTTCTTGATTTTGCTGAATGCCAATGGACTCTGCCACATTACTCATGCTTGTATCAGGCGTCTCCTTAGTGCAATCTGCTCCTTGTGACATGTATTTGTGTATTCCAGCCTCTTTCTTGCTAGTAGAGGGCCCAACCAAATTGTAACTCTCCACTACCTTAGCCAGAAACAGCTTGCTCGGCTGTGCTAGAGTCTCTCCCTCCTTTCTGCACAGGGCTGCAAGATCAAGTCCTGCTCCCTTGATCAGGCATAGCATGTCAGCTCGGGTGAGCTTGCTCTTCATCCCCATTGGCGCCATGACTGGCGCCTGAAAGAAGCAGAGAATATGGTCTGCTATTACACAGGACTTCATATTTATAAGCCGTTCTGTCGGGCTAGCATGGCACTAGTTGTCTCAGATTTAGCTAACAGTTACATCAGCTCCTTTCCTACGTTTCCAAAATTAGAGATACCTGTTTTATCCTTCTTTGTGGCCATGCGTCCATCATCCGAGATGCCGCTAGCTGCCTGTATCCTCCCATCTGGTACAAATCGCCATAGGCAATGATGAAATGGAGTGCCGGAATCTCCATGCTGTTCCATTTCCGCTGAGTAAACCCTAACATTGATCCTTCGTAACTTTTCCTTTTTACAAACCCTAAAGGGTAACATTTTTACATGCCACATATTATTGTATTAAAAACCATGGTAGAAACCATAGAACATAATAAGTCAGCCGAAATGTCTAATGTCTAGTTACATGTTATTGGTCTAGTTACATGTCCATGTGCTATTCCCTTGGAAGGTTGAACCACTATCCTTATGCGAACTTCATAGACGTTAGCCAGAAACTAAGGTTAATGTCCTACTCTATTGTCACCTGAGTTGGCTTCCCCTCAGGTAACATCAGTTGTAAACCAGCAATCAGAGATTATGTTATATGAGGGGCTCACATACTCCAGGTGTAGTGCACACACATGAACATGTGGTTCCACTAGTTTTGTCAAGGCCTATATGTTACCTCGTGTCACCTTAGTACTGTGGCTTTCAATGTTGGATCTCACAATCAACTGCGATCAGTCACGGGCGACACCTCGGCCTAGATTCAAATAATTGTATATATATATATATATATATATATATATATATATATATATATATATATATATATATATATATATATATATATATATATATATATATATATATATATATATATATATATATATATAAGTTTTTGTACTTTAAATGGGTCTATGAACTATGGTTTACGAAATCTGGGAACAAAATCCAAGATTAAGAGTGACAGGAATGGTAGCATGCATCCAGTCCAAAGTCATGAAGTTTTAAGCTAAACCCTTTGCTTGATGGCCATTCAATCGAGCTCATCGTTGTTTATTAGATGGAGACTTGCAATTAGATTTCATCTGATCACTCTATGATAACGAAGCAAACTTTGTCTATAATCCTATTGGGTACAGCTTTATTCGAGGTGTCTTTGGCTCAGCGAAATTAAATTGCATCTCCTCTAACAATGAGCATAGATATTTGGTAAACAGTCTACATGCATCCACACACGTCATTGATAAACAAACTCTGATAAATATTTTGTTCCCACGCTTATAAACTTCATTTATTGTCTTATTCTTGATCATTATCCAATTTTATTCGAGGCAAATTCAACAATCGTACCAAATGTACAAACAAAAAAAAAGCTTGTCCTTGACTCACAGGGTGAATTAGTTTTGACTTTCTCGGGAACACTTTCGATGATAGACATTTCTGTATAGTTATACACTATTTGTAGTTGGAAGGTGCATTTTGTACTATAAATGTGTCCATGAACTATACGAACATCTGGGAATAAAATCCTCTACCTATATTAACATGCGTTGTAAGGCCCCAGAATATCATGCCTTACAATTTTGACAATGCTCTAATCCTTGCTTTATGATTACTCTACCACTGGGTCTTCTCAACCAATTCCCTTCGCCATTATGCTTTTGATACCTCAAGCTCTTCCATATACCGACAATTCAATCCTCCCATCATCTACCATGTCATGTTCATCTTAAGATGGTGGTCACATTATACATGCTCTTAATACACTCTTAGCCCCAATGAACTGTGGGTCGTAACTATAACGCGGTCCTAAGGTAACGAATCTATCAACTATAGTTTATAAACACACAGGAAGTAAACTTCGAGAGTATTACGATCGGCATATATGCCTAGACATTTGTTTGTACTATCAATGATCTATCAACTATGGTTTATGAACATCCGGGAGAAGTCCAAGATTAAGAAGACTAGCATCTACGACATTTGATTTAGTAATAACACACTAGTCTTAGAACAAATCGAGGCCGCCCACATTCACATTCAATGTAAGGTGGTTGGGGCCAAGACCCAACAATCACACAATAATGCAATGTTAGAGTGGCGTGGGTATCATACATCCTATGGGATGGTGCCAAGTGGCATGACGTAAACGAACAACTCTTGGCTGCAAAAGTTACCATCTTCCTGGTTTGACCTAAGGAAAGAGGGAATTGTCCAGATCATTTCAAATTTAGTAGTCTAAATAAGCAAAACAAAGATCAACAAAGCCTTTGTTGAGATAACAAAGACCTAAGAATGATCTAACAAAACTAGGGAATTAAGGTGCTAGAGAACACCATACACCACAATTTTCAACAAATATCACAACCTTGCCTAGCGTTTGCCCTTCGGGCAACCCCAAAAGTACAATTTTATGGTCTAGCAATAGGATGTAAGCGGTACTTTTCATATTAAGTGTGGGGATTCTATGACGTTCTCTCATAATTAATTAAAACTTTGTTCAAATATTACTTAAGCTTTGTGTAAACATTACCTCAACAATTTCTTAGAGTAAGGTTCTTAAATATTCTATTCCTGCAAATAGAAAATTTTTTGATGATTTTTCATAGTCGATCGATTATATAAGCCATCATTTTTAAGGCCAATAACATTGCAAAGGCATAACTTACTCGAAATCATGTTTTGAATTCACATCACCAAGTATGGATTCTTGCAATGAAAATGCCATCTTGGTGTTGCACAATGCGAAGGCTTAACTTACTCGAAACCACGTTCCAATGACTATATGAAGCTATAGCGAAAGAAGAAAGAAAAATCTGACAGAAAATGCAAATGCATAACTTACTCGAAATCATGTTCTAAATGCACACAAATTATCGGTTCTTGCAATGAAAATGCCAGCTTGAACAACTCATGCTACTGAATGATAATTATCTCAAATAGACCTCGACAAATGCTGGTGAACTTTAAGTGCACTTTTAGTAAAACAAATATCTCAGCAATTCAATTTGCTAGCATTCTAGTTTACATTTTCTTTTAGGACATATAGCAACCAAACAATAATGTAGTATAACTGCAAATTTTTTCATGAATGGAACATGCTCGATCTTACTTATCTTCCCGTGCTATACCCCAACATAGATTATCTCCATGTTACCTTTACTATATCCTATGGTGTGCAGTTTGCCACTAGTGTTACAGGAAAATTATATAAGTTCGTCTCTTCAATGTGCTAAAGTGTTATATCCCAATACGGATTATCTCCATGTTACCTTTACTATATTCTATGGTGTGCAGTTTGCCACTAGTGTTAAAACAGTTTGCCATTAGTGTTTGCCACTAGTGTTCATACAACCTCCTCTTAGTGTGCTAAGTGTGTGCATGTTAGGATTATAGCTGGTTGACACACTCCCATCTTTTATCTAAGTTCAAAAATACAATACTTTTTTTAACCTAGACCTTATCATAAAACGACCACCACACTACACGATCACAATAAGTGTGCTCTCTTTTTTCTGAATGTTCCTTTTACAACACCAAGGCTATTAAGACCTTGGGCAGACTCATAGATAGTAAAAGATACTTCTATCTTATCTTAAAGAATGACTATCTATAAAGGAGACACATTCACCAAAGGCAATTGGCATGGCCCGTCCTGTGGGCCAGGAGTGCTTCCTTAATGGCAAAACTAACGTTACATTATCTTACTAATTTTGTCAATATCTACATTACCGACCCTCGCAATTCCCGCAGAACTTGAAATGGCACTTAGCTGAAATTAGGGCACATCATGGAACACTGAAGGAGCTCCATTAGCTTGTGTTTGTGCCTCATATCTGCCTTCATTATCTTTTTAACATTGTGTGCAGCAAACATGTTGAAGATTGGATACATGTACTGTGAAGGTAATTCTTCCCCATCAAATAACATATGGATGTTGCCATCAATCCTAACTTTCAAACTTCTTCCAAACTAAGGAGAATTATGACCAAAACGTAATTGAGCAAACTGCATAGGCAGAAAGTGGAATTCATGGTGCACATATGATGGATGGGTTGAACACCCGTTTTTTCATGTAAAATCCACTGTTCTATAAGATATGAATCTTGTTCATTTGCCAATATGGCACATCATTATCTCAACTAGTCAGGTCAAACCACAAATGTGTAAAATTATAGATCCAGAAAATAGATTGGAAGTTGATAAAAAAGACAACTACAGTAAAATTGTCTAGGAGCAAAGTGTGAAACAAAAAGATGGCAAAAAGTCTGCATATGTTCTCTATGCAGTCTCCAACAAATATAAGTAGTGTCTTCCTTTTCTCCAAATGATACCCCTATGAGCAGTGCATAAGCCACCTAGAGAATCTTACCTGCCCATTTGCTGGCTGTCCATGCATTTGTGCCCTACTTCAGATTGGTTCACCTTACACACTATTCAATAATTTTGAACAAAGTCCCAAAGCAAATAATCTTATATTATAATGTTTTAGTGCAAGTAATGGACCACGCCCTAATTTGAACGGTGCAGATTTATGTTAATTTAGAGCGTCGGATGTAATTTGCCCTAAACTTAGACGGTACTGATCCACGCCCTATTTCTGAGCACTGAGCATTGAGTTCTCGAAGGCTCCTGCTCTTCTTGAGACAGGGAGATCGAAAGCTTACGCAGTTTGTACAGCCAACAAAATTACGATTGCTGCATTGTCATTAGCCTAGAAACTTCGACCATTCATGTTTGCAAAATGGCTTATTATCTGATCAAAACAGTGAGATTAAAAACACTGCCTCTTTTGCTAGAACAGAGTTTCAGAATCCTTGGTGCTTGTGATGGAGCTGCTCTGCTACAATTTCCTTTTATGCTTGGCAACAAAGCATTGGGGAAAGGGACTATATTTATCCTCGTTAATGATGCTTGCTATGAAGCTACTACGCTCACGGTTCTCAACGAAACACCGAGGTAAGAAACTATATTTATGATTAGCCTTCACAACACAAGTGTCATAAGTGGAGCTCTATCTCCTCATTGGCCTCTCTTCTTCATGCACTCTCATTCTGTTTCTTTGAAGAATAGGAATCGGCAAAAGGATTAAGTTGCAATTTTGAGCATGGGCTTGATCGAAAAGACAATGTTAGAATCTGGAAAGATTATATCGATAGCAACCCAATTCGCGAATGACCCACAAAGCGAGCAAAAGTGAGACAAAGGAGGCGCGTTGATTTGGGTATTGTTGTTTATGGTCGGCTTCGGTGGCACATTTGAAAATATAAAAGAGCCTACTGTTGGAATGTTGAAAAAAAATGAATAAGGAGGTGAAGTTGTTTCATAGCAACGAGTTTCAAGATTTGGCAACCGATTGCCGCACAAACGGGCAGCTTTTTATCTGGATCTTTGGCTTTGTTAAAGCTCGGGGTGCAAACATATCGGTGGATATTCGGGGAGCATATCAAGCTTGCCGATTTTGGGGCATCAAAGAAAGGTCTTGAGCTCATGTTTATGGGTCCGCATCTTTGGATGTTTGGCTTTGTTAAAGCTTCGAGATGCGATATATTAGTGGATAATCGGGGCATATCAAGCTTGCGATGTTTGGGCATGTAACTTTGAGGATGGCCAATCTCTCTCCGTTGGAAATGTGGAAGGTCTCTTCCGGTAATTTAAATCTGATTTCATAGCTTTGAAGCCCTCGCAAAACTGTCCATTAAGGTTAATCTGCCCGTGTTCTAGCTTACCTCTCTTAATTTTCCCTTTTAAATTCACTTCAAGATCTCTCGAAATAACGGCTGGACAAGCTCCTCCAGATCCGGATAGCCGGGTTTAGCTTGAACTTTTATGTTCTTTGGAATAAAACCGGTGGAAGATTCAGCTCCTTTGGGTAGATCTATGAGAATTTGACCGGGGAATGCACAAGCTCACTGGCGATATTGCCGGATATTGCTGCATCTGTTAGGTATTATCTTTCTAGCAAATAATATTAGAGTATGCAACACTTGAGCACGGAGATGATCATGGATGGACATGGCATATTCTCGCATGGGAAAGGAACGATTAATGGAATTTAGAAAGAATCCTCTTCTTTGCATCACCTTCTTCTTGAAGAACCCAAGTTCTGTTCTTAATATAGTTATTGCCATAGTTTTGTTTGTAGCCATGACAAATTTCCACGTGCTATACCGTTAATAGTCGTGAACAATCCCATTGTGCTACAATTAATAGCTACACCGCTTAATAGTAGCCGGAACAATCCCATTGTGCTACACCATTAATAGTCGTGGAAAATCCCATTCGGGAAGATTATGACATTGAAATGGTATAGTATTTTTTCATTGTCTAACTGCTTAGATATTTAAAATCCTCATCCGCATGCACGGGTAGCTCATTGTAGACCGTAGGGACTTTTATTTTTAGATTAGCAAAGATGATGATTTTGTTAACAAAGGATTTTCCTTATCTGCAGATCATTGAAAAGATTACCACAGGAGCATCACACACGGAAAAAATTCTAGAATTTCTTCGTGCATGACAAGCAATCAAGGCAGATTGACATGTCGAAGCAACTCTTATGGTAAGCAACTCTGGGATTTATGCGAAGAAAAGTATGAACTCTTAGGCTCAAAGGAGGTGGTCATTGAAATTCATAGTATCTTTGAAAAACTCATCCGTATTAGCAGCAGCTATAAGAATTTCGGTTTACCAGCTATAAAAGTTTCAGTTTGCCAGTAAATGGTCGCAATGCATGCTCCTGCCCAGTGACGCTTGCCATAATCATTTTTTCCACCGAGCTTTTGCTTTTGGGTCTAGGAACGCTTACATGGAACATGATGCTTTTCCATATGTAGATGTTTAATGCAGCAAGTTTCTCTGACACTACGTAGAAGTCAAGAAGAAACTTCATATGCAAGAAGGTGCTACGATGAAATCTTGAGATGGTTTGGGTTATCAAAACCAGAGCTTATTTGCAGTACTACAATCATAGTGTTTACTATTTTCAAAGCAAAAGCTAGAGGTATATGTATTGATGGTTTATCTGTGAAAAATCGTTTTGTCCTATGAGAGGCCAAAAACACAAGACACAAAAGCAGCAAAGATTTGGTTTAGAAAAAAATTGGATTGTGAGACATATAAGAATCACATTGGACTAAATAGCAAGACCATATGAGCGAATGATAATGTACTGAAATGTCTATATTATTTAAAGAATATCCATATGATAATGTACTGAAATGTCTATATTATTTAAAGAATATCCATATTATACAGAACTGTAGTATTAAAGGCAATCTTTTATTCTTTTGTCTATGTCCTCTATCAACACAAAACAAAAGCATGTGTGTAGATAGTAAAGAAAAAGGCAAATCTCCATCTTTTATGGAGAATTATCCATGTTATATGGAGCTACACAGTACTTTGCTATGTTAATGAATTCTATCTTATGCTCGCATGGACAAGAAATCATTATATCATCTTCAAAGAAGCAACCATGGAACTACACTATAGGAGTTGTTACTTGAAGATTAGAAAGAGATGGTTTGTTAGACCTCTAGCAACAAAGTAGCATTTATAAAAGTTTGAAGATAGCATTTATAAGAGATGTGCAATGCCAGGCTCTGGTTCAACTACTTGGTATTTCAACCATTCACGCAATTGAGTAGGCAACACTTCTAAAAGTCCAAAGATATACGCAACACAACTATTCACGTGCTCTCGACTTATCCCCAGCAACGCTGGGCACCATTACTAGTAGTATATATTAAATAGCAGTTTGGGTTAAAACTTAGCGCAAAACACGAAATTGTAGAAAAGGCCAAATATCATAACATCAATTTCAACTTTGGATGCACGCTTCATAACGTCATAACACATTTCCTCTTGGAAAATCTGTAAGCAGAGAACATAATGAAAAGACGCCCTTTGTGTCGGCTTCCATAAGCTGGTTAAAGTTGCGCACATTAGCTGAAAATCCAACCTGATGCATTTCGCAAAAAGCCGAGGTTGCTTTTGCATAGAGAGCTCCTTTGGCATGTGTCTACAAAATACATCAACCATCGATGTACTTTGTAGACATGCACACTCAAAAGGTAATTGCATATCTGAAAATGGGGCACTGTTTATCACTGTGGCAACAAAGCTTAACTTGCAACACAATCAATGCCTTTAGAATATGCAACATAGCATCATCAAATAATTATAGCAATCAAAAGATTAAAGAACATGCCCTTATAAGAAAATCATTCTTGCACTAAACTGAAACTACCCCTACAACCAGCCTAAAATTTTAGAAAAGGAAGGACCTACTTAGAATTCTAAAAAAGGGAGGTATAATGCATAGCATAGCCTTTTAGGACCATTGCATGATTACAAAAGAGTTGGGAAGGTTCTTGAGGTTAGGTTGCATTGTCTTCATGGGACGTAGCTTAAAAACATCAAGCCCTTTTTTAATTACTCCTCATCAATATCCATCATTTCAGAAGTTAAGCCTACTAGCCCTTTTTTAATTACTCCTCATCAATACCCATCATTTCAGAAGTTAGACCTATAGGACAATTTTGGTTCCTAGAAAGTTACAACATTGCAATACTATAACCATAGGACAACTATGACCATAGGACAACTTTGGTCTTGCGCAGGTGTCTTTTCACGTTGATTCAATTTTTCACTAACAATAATCTTCAAATGTGATCATATGGTACATGTGCGACAACCATAGATCAGACAGCAACATGCCTCTAGATTTAATTCACAACCATAACCATGGATCAGGCAGCAACCTGCCTATAGACTTAATTCACAGCCATATGAACATGCCTCTACTGTTGTTTCATGGTAATAAAAAACAAACTATGCTGCCAGAGCCCCCTTGCTTTTTGGACCTTGTACTTATAGTTGGCATTGGTAATTCAACTACACGACCATGACCATGACCATGACCATGACCATGACCATGACCATGACCATGGCCATGTGTGCAGAAGCAACGGGACGTTGATTCAGTCACAGCCAAGACTATGAGGCAATATGCGTCTAATGTCTGAATTGTACCCCGCTTTTCTAGTTGACAACTTCATCAAAGTTGTCATTGCTATGCTTGCAAGGTAACAATGGTTGAAACAAATGGATATCTTTCCTATCCATATCTGTCATTACAGTGGATGAATCCAGAAGTGAAAATAAGTACCAGCATTAGAGCGTTTCCAAAGCCAATCATAACTACAATGAAATATATCAAGTTTTCCAGATGGCTGGGCAGATAATATATTGTAGTGCCTGACAATATCCAAAGTCCTGCACCTCCAGCGAAGAAAGCTTTAAGTCGATAAGTGTTTCACCACAATTCCTGCAAAAAATAAAAAACAGAAATTTAACAATCCAATGACGACATTAAAGAGCCAGCAAAGCTGCAGACATATATTATCGCAAGAGCCTACATCTTCACACACATCTTCAATTTACAGATAAAGCAAATTAAACACATGATTCGTCGTGATAAACGCATAGCTTACAATTGCCTTTACTGACAATCCCATTTGTAAATCCTCAATTAAATAGAATGCCAAAAGCACCTGTAAATTGAAAGATGAATTTCATAACTTAAATTTCATAAAATGCAGAAAATGTTAGTGCATCTAAACCGTGATACATTTGTAGAAAGTCTAGTCAACATCTTGCGGACTAATACCACTTCAGTAGTACAAAAGCTTCCCAAGCACCATGCCATATGGTACCACGAGTTGCCAAATGGTACCAACGTGAGGAAATTCAAAGAACATACACTAATGTGAGAGATAAAGCAAATTAAACACATGATTCCTCGTGATAAACGCATAGCTTACAATTGCCTTTACTGACAATCCCATTTGTAAATCCTCAATTAAATAGAATGCCAAAAGCACCTGTAAATTGAAAGATGAATTTCATAACTTAAATTTCATAAAATGCAGAAATGTTAGTGCATCTAAACCTGTGATACATTTGTAGAAAGTCTAGTCAACATGCAGACTAATACCACTTGGTAGTACAAAAGCTTCCTGCACCATGCCATATGGTACCACGAGTTGCCAAATGGTACCAACGTGAGGAAATTCAAAGAACATACACAAATGTGAGTAAACCCGCATGTACCAGCTATACAGTTGCAAGATGGCATTTTATGCAAGCTCTGCCTTCTAATCTGTGCACATCTATTTGCAAACATTCTGCTTCAAATCTAAATTGAATGGGTAAAACCTGAAATTAGTACTAAATTTAGAATTAATGTCCAATGTGCTCACTGGATTTGTAGATTATCTCGAGGTGGATACCTTTCCAATAACATATCGAACATGTTGCAAGTGGAAAGAGTCACAACCAACATATTGATAAGCATAGGCCAATTTACTTGAAGTCTCCTTCATTAATCTGCCAGTTAAAGATGCAACAAAACCCACCATCATAAACGGTATTAAACAGGTTACAGATTAACATCATCTAACCTTCTAAAATATTCTACATAAAACAACAAAAGTTAAAAGGTGAAAACAGTCAAGCTCATATAATGCATGGCAAGATTACCAAGTAGGATTCTAGCAGGCTGTCAAAAGCATCTATCAGAGTGAACTAGAGGTGACGATCCTGCTGACTAAGTGCACAATTAACTTACCATATCATGATGAAATCATCAAGGAGCAGTTTGCAGAAACATTTTGGAGCATTTAGATCTCATTCTCATTCTCATTCTAAAGTTATGCCCCACTACATAGGTTTCTGTTTCAATGTAGCATCAAATCCACACATGCACATACTTTAATGAAATCTAGTGAATTTGATGTTGGTACATATAGTCTGGCTGAGCGGCTACCTGGATTTTGGGCAGAATGCTACCGCAAGAACAGAATGGAAATGTTAAAGGCTGGTTTTTTCTCTGATCAAGCATCTACATAGAGTTCAACCAATAAATTTAAGGCAAATAAGATGTACTAAACCTGGCTTTCAACCCAAAGGTCACCAATCTTTTTGTATGCAAGTACTATTGAATACGAATTCCGAATTCAACATGCTTCGAACATGTCTCTAAACCTGGCTTTAAACCCAAAGGTCACCAATCTTTTTTTATGCAAGTACCATTGAATACGAATTCCGAATTCAACATGCTTCAAACATGTCTCAAAGCATGTCTAGCCTGTGCAAATTTGAGGGAATAGTTGTAACCATTTTTCAGGCCGTGGCTCTTCGTATGTTCTCACATTTTGCGGGAGAAATTGAATTAGACAGACTTCAAGGATGTCTTCAAACACATTTACTTTCTGTCAGCCTGCAGTATGATGATTGCAGCCCCTTTTTATGCTACAATACTTAGTCAAAGGTTAGAAGTTACCTAGGCAGAAGCTAAATACGCCACTGCATATATTTATTTAGGTTCCAACCTGCTACAAAGAAGACATAATACTGTCGGGCCAGTCTTCCTTATTCACACCCGCCCATTAAGATTTGATCTCCAAACAATTAATATAAGAGTGAGGTAACCTCCACCATCCAATTTCCACATAGATCCCATTTCCAGAAGTTTTCTCAGCTCATGTTTGGAAGCAATGATGGCTCGAAAAAAAATGGAGATGGCGCAGTCACACGATGTTCCTTCATTTTCTTGAGCACCTTCCATACCTCTTCTATAAGGTCTACAACATTCCACGTTGAAATGTTATGCCAAGGCATCTGACCAGGAAATGGCTGTGCATCTTCTACACTGCCCAAACGACTATAACCAACAATCATAGTGGTTTAAGAAACAACATTGTGCTGGGGAATTTTGTCAAAAACTCCTGCCATTTCCATAATGATCATTTCCAAATTAATTCCACTAGATCATGCAACTATTTACCTCAGTTGGAATTATGTATCCAGAAGACATTGTAAAAAATATCATCCTACTTGGTCACACACCTTGCAACTCAACATATATGGAATGCACAAATAGAGTAGCATGGAAGATGCATGGACATGGCATGAATTATAACCATTATTTTGGCAGGTTTCTAAGCTATGGCCAAATTGTGCCTAAATCTAAGTTTGTGTCATGGGTTTCTATATAACCCAAAGCCAAGATTCGGATGGGATGCAGAGAAATGTAGTAGTGTGCAACATCCAACAAATAAGTATAGATTGAAGTATGCCTAAGAGGAAAGATCAATGTATTTCTCGATCTTTGGAAGACTTAGTGACCATTGTTTATAGTGAACAAAGATCAGCTTTGTATAATGAAGCAGCATCTTTAATGTGTTGTAGAAGTTGTTGGAGCTAACGAGAAATACAGACCTTCAATAGCGAGATCTATTTAAGACTTGAAGAAACCTTGCTCACAAGATGTTTATTATACACATATGGAACTGCATCATACTCCATTTGTCAATTATAACCGGAGTTCAAGAGTTATTTGGGAGTCGCGCAAGTACCATAGGCAGGCCATTGGACTCAATTGTCTGATAGGAAGGCTAGAACTGCACAATGGGCAAAATCCAATGCTCGCCTTGGCAAACCTAGTGAATCTGATGTTGGTGGTTATTAAAAATACAGATCATTGTGATAATGAGAATGCTACACATCCTTTGGGTGAGTAGCTACACGGATTTTGAGCGAGAATGCTACCGCTAGAAAGAAATGTTTTAAGCAAAGATTAATAGATTGTTTTCAAGAAAAACATTTTACTGAAGAGGTCGCACACTCTCATAGAAAAACGCAAAGCATTCCACGGGCTTAGAGTTCGGTATAGCATACACGTTGGGCTGCAATGTTTTGAGCTGCATTGTTCGGCAAAAAATACATAGGCTTCACAAGACATCTCTAGTGCACTCAATTCAGAAACGGGTTTTAACTATGTTTGCAAAGAAAAAATTACACGGCTAATCTTTGGCAAGATATTTTTCCCAAGCTCTTGAATAGCTAGCACAATAACCTATCGCAAATCGTCTTCCATGTTGGGAACTTCCAGCCACTCATTTAAAAGCCCCCGGTCCAATTACATCTATTTCTCCGGATAAAAGACCTAACAAAGAATCAAGGATCTTATAAGATCACGTGAAATTATAAACTAGGGGACCTTGCCCACAAAAAAACGCCGAGAATCGCCAAGCATAACAACAAAGAGTATCATAGAAGGCAACTTCTAAAGAAAGCCAATATTAGAGAAAAGAAGTTCGGACCAAGGTCTTCAAGAACTTAAAAAGTATTTGCAATAATAGATAATAATATGTGGCCCAAATAAAGCTGTGGACCAGCACAGAATTTGTTCTTATGATCACTAGTTGGTTAATGTATACACTTACTATTAGACACCATGGTTGCTTAAACTTACTGTTTGCAACATCCATAAGATAAACATATTCCCCGCTATAACTTAAAAGCACCTCCTCCCCATTAGGACTTTGAACGTGACATGTGTAAGATCCAAGCCTCGGTCTGTGGAACATCATATTTGTTATTAGAGGATTAGAAATCAATTGCCAGATTAAAATAACAACAAACCACGGCTTACGTAATCAGAGATGCCATATTCCCAGAGATTCACCTGATATATAGGACAATGTTTATATGTTAATTTATCACCAGCACAACAAATTTGCAGGAGACTTACCTTCATGTCATCAAAACCCGAGAGCAAAAGTCCCTGTTTGAGTTCCAAGCTAAAGCATTGACACAACCTTGGTGACCCTGTTAAAACAAAAGGCCACTCAAAGACTTCCAACCATGCAAGAACAAGTAGACGCAATATAGCATGTAGCATGGACAAAAAGCACTTGGCTCAAAACCCATGCGAGTGAAAACTAAGAAGTAATGCTAAGCCTATATAGACCGGGTTGGGGGATATTTGGCGAGTATTATTCAAGTTGAATATGAAATGAGTTTGATCTAGCGGCCTTGCATATGTTAGCGCCATAAGGTCTTGAGTCAAAGCCTCATAACGGTATGACAACGTGTAAATAAGATGCTTTAGTCACGGGTTCAATATCTGAAGACCAGTACGCAACATCACTCAAGCTAAATCAAAAACTTTAATCCCGACAAAATGCAACAACTCAATTTACAATCCCACATTTGTGTCACGGGCCAAGAGATTCAAAGCATTGCAACACAAAAATGCTGGTCTAATGTTGATGTACCTTGCAGTTCCTGTAAAACTATTCAATGATCCATGATAGAAGTCTTGATGCATGATGTGATCCACCACGAAAATGTCTTGCAAGAAGATCAAAGGAGAAATTGGCCTAGTCATGATTCTTGTGATGATGCAAATAGAAGAAGGCAAATTAGAAACGTTGATCTAATCATTGCAATACGAGTAAATGAAAATATCATCGCAAAGAAAAGACACATACCATTTGCTCCAAGCAATAGACATTGGCAAATTGCTCGCTAGATTGCCAAAATGCTTTTTTCTAGATTGCTCACACTCCCCGGAATGCCATTTTCTTGTCTCCAAAGAGGCTCCATAAACTCTAGTTCTGCAAGAAGATATATAATGCTTCTTTAAGCAAGATGGAATCTGCAACAAATACATTTTGCATCAACATTTTGCATAAAACTCACCTACATTGATGAAGCGCTTCTATAATATTAAAATGTAGACCTAGCTATTTGTCATTCAGAGCTACCATGTTGAACATATACTCCATCCCGCCAAAAAAAGAACTCATTTTTGCTCAAACTAAACTGTGAAAAAATCGGAATATTTGCTCTTTGGAAATGCAAATAATTTGCAGCAAATCTAGACCATCTTTGCTTTTAGACACGAAGTTGACATCAAACGTAATAAAGTAATGATGGAAACATGTCTGTAAAAAAAAATTGTCTTTTCATGCATCCTCCACGGACCACAAGGCCCCCCTGCTTTGGGGTCCGTGAACCAGGCCACACCACTTGTTTTTGCGAATCATGCCCATTGACCTTACAAACTTGCAAAGCATAGACAAACATTCTAATTATCCCATAGAAAAACAAAAGAGTCTAAAATACCTAGTCTTAAGAAGCAGGCAAAGCAACTCCAATGGCGGAATGACATTATCTACTACATATTCTCGTGCATTTGTCAATTGTTCCTCTAGCTTTGCAATCGCAAAAAGATCTTGCAAAATGACATAAAACCCGAACCGGATATACCTACTTCAAGTTTCAAGAGCGCCTTTTATCATGCCCCGCAAGAAGCTATAGACCGGCGACCAAGCAAAAAGGAAACAGAGGGGTGGCGAAGTTCCGTGGCGGGAAAGGTTCATCTCCATTCAAAGCTGCCACCGATCAACCGAATCACAATAGAATACCACAATCGGGAACCACAATTTGGAAAGAAGGTATAGCTAATTAAATGAGCAACCATAAAAGTAAACCCAAAAAGGCAATAATACAAAGATGATAAGATGGACTGGAGCACAAAAGGCATAACACAAACTTACACGAGATGCACTAGAAACAAGATGGAAAGGAAAAATTAGCGTAAAAAGCAAAAAAATATGAGCATTCACATATCCGATTGATCCCAATGCTATACACTTCTTGATCAAAATACAAAGAACAAAGAGTAAAATCGTGTTCACAAAAAAGCGTCATAGGATCATACGCTTTATGGATCAAACGGAGTTCAAACAAACTAGAAGAAACTAATAAAATGAACATACCAAGCTCAACGCTTTCCACCACCACCACCAACCTTGGGACCTTTACCCGGTAGGGACCCTTCTTAACAAAGACCCTTAACTTTAGTATCCGCTTAATTCGACCCTTGATTTCCTTGAGAGCGGCTTCCGGCGGCAACCACGAACTTAACTGGCGGCATGGGCATCCTTTTTATGTTGCTTTCGGTAGAGGGCAGTCCATGTGAGCTTGGCAAGACGGAGCTGTTATGGAAGTAGCTCTTGCATTTTGAATTGATGAAGAGAAAAACTCGTGAATGACCCCTCACAAAACGAATGCCACGGCCTGGATAGATCTTCGCCGCCCTGAAGCGGCAGCTCCGTCTTCAACACCATAGTTTGCTCCCCGCGAGATGAGATTTGATGGAGAAATCGAATCGAGGATACCAATTTGGGGCTTTTGTTCTTGGGCAAGAGCCCCGAGGAAATGGGGAAGGGGGCAAACTCCGACGTCCACGGTCGAAGCCCCAAATAAAGGGGCCAATTTGGGGGCTTAACGTGGGCCGTCCAGATTTGAGATGGACGGCCGAGATTTAAATGTCTACACACACTCTGCATCAAGGGGCTTATTTGGGGCTTTTGTTGTGGGCCGTTCATCTAAGAGATGGACGGCCGAGATCAATCTGTACCAATATTTTGGTACACCAACAAGAGGGGTGCTTGGGGAGTTACGAGGTGGCACCGTCTGGACCGTCTATCTCAAAAGTGGATGGCCGAGATCAATCTCTACCAACATTTTGTGGCATCAATCTCTACACCATTTGTGGCACTGCCAACATTTGTGGCACTCAATATAATTGTATATATATAAGGATATATATATACAAGTGAGTGTACTATAAGGGAGTACACAAATTTTGAGCCATCCAAACTTAAGATTCTCTTAAGATTCCCCTAGATTCTCAAAGATTATCCCAAATTTTCTCTACATTTCTTAAGATTCTATATAAATTCTCTTAGATTCCTTTAGGTTCTATCAAGATTCCCCTAGAAAAACACACTTAGTGTAAAAGATTCCCTAAGATTCCCTTAGATTCTTAGGATTCTACAAAGATTCCTCGAGATTTCAAACGTTATCACAAGGATCCTCTAAATTCTTTAGAATTCTATGTAGATTCTCCTAGATTTTGTTAGATTCTATAGAGATTCCCCTAGAATCTTGAAAATTCCATCAAGATTCCCCTAGATTCTCAAAGATTTTATGAAGATGCGCTTAGATTCTGCTAGATTCTGAGCCATTCAATGAAGATTCTATAAAGGTTCACTTAGATTCTTGAAGATTCAGGAAAAAATATCCTAGATTCTCAAAGATTTAAGGAAGATTCTCTTAAATACTCTTAATCCCATAAATTACTTAAGATTCTCTTAAGATTCAACTAGATTCTCAAAGATTATCCCAGATTTTCCAAGATTCTATATAGATTCTCTTAGATTCTATCGAGATTCCCCTACTAAACACACTTATTAATGAAAGATTCCTTAAGATTCCACAAAGCTTCCCCTAGATTCTTAAGATTCTATAAAGATCCCTCTAGATTTTCGAACTTATCACAAGAAACCTCTAGAGTCTCCAAAATTCTATGTGGATTCTCCTAAATTTTGTTAGATTCTATATAGATTCCCTTAGATTCTATGTAGATTCCCTTAGATTCTACAGATTTTCAAGGATTCTCAAAGATTTTATGAAGATGCACTTTGATCCTACTAGATTCTCTATGATTCTCTTGAGATTCCCATAAATTCCCTAATTTTGTTGGGGTTCCCCTAGCCTCCTAAAGATCATCTCAAGATTCCTCTAGATTTCTCATATTTCTATGTAGATTCTCCTAGATTCCCTTAGATTCTATGAAGATTCTTCTACATTCTCAAAGGTTTCATAAAGATTCATATAGAATCTCAAAGATTCCCTTGCGATTCTCATAGATTCCCAAAGATTCTCTTGAGCTTCCTTTAAATTCTCTAAAATCCTATGGAGATTCCCCTAGATTCTTTTAAATTCGCATAGATTCTGTAAAATTCTAAGTTTCCAAAAAGAAACTTAGTATTCGATCACATTAGCTCCAACTGCGAGGGAACGATGCCAAAGCACCACTCATTGGAAAGTTCTCGACGAGAGGAATCCAATGGTGTGGGTCTCACCTTCATCCGACCCCTCTACTGCAAGTTATCGGCCTTTGAAGCTGATTATAAAAAAGAAGCTTCCTAGAAAGTCCACCTATTAATGTTGATGCCACCTCATTACCTTTTTATTAAATAAGGGTGCCACCTCACCTCTTTTAATAAAGAAATTGCAATTTAATAAAAAATTTAATGGTTAGGATTTTTCCTCCCCCTTTTGATCCAACGGTTAAGATTGACTGCACCAAAAAGCACCTTTTAAGGGACCTTCCTTGCATCTTCCCTTTAAAAAATCAAGGGCCAAGATTTCACACGTGCCCGATCAACGGTTCATGGATGGGGTGCATGGCCCATGCATGGCCCATGCATGCCCCCCATCAAATCCAAGGGCCATTTAAGTGCCACCTCAAAAATTAGACGGATAGGATTAATCTCTACCCACATTCAACCCCCCATAGGACCCATCAAATAATTGTATATATATAAGAGATATATATATATATATATATATATATATATATATATATATATATATATATATATATAAGTTTTTGTACTATGAATGGGTTACTGAGCTATGGTTTATGAAGACGTGGAAATAAAATCTAGGCTTAAAACGGATTGGAATACGCTGAAAGAGTCGAATTTAGTGGAATACAAAATCTTAAAGGATCTAGAAGAATCTTCATAGAACGTTAGAGAGTTTAAGGAAATATTAAGATCCCCTTATAATTCTCATTCTTTCAAATTCCATAAAGATTCCAACATTATCTAGAAACATTTGCATTTGTCACTGTTTTTTTATTCTACATAACCTTGGATTTGTTTTTGAAGCACAGGCATTTCGACACATGTTATATTGCAAAATAACATTCTTACCGAGAAAATTTTACCTTTTGGGAAGTGGCAATTTCTATACAAAAGATTGTGCACGCATTGGGTGGATTGTTCTTTTTTCACAACAAAACGCGTGTTTTTTTAGTTTGCATAACAATTAGCAAGCATTCTTTGAAAGTCATGCAATGAATATTCTATAGAGATTCTCCAAAATCCCATCAAGATTCTCTAGATACTCAAAGATTTTGTGAAGATTCCCTAAGATTCCTTTGGATTCTTAAGGATTCTTTTAAGATTTCCCTAAATTTCCAATGGTAAATATTCCCCTAAGATTACATGGTTTATCAACTATGGTTTATAAACATTTGGTAGTTTTCTTGCACAAAGTTCTTTATAAGATCGATGGCAATTAACGATAACAATTTCATTATCCAATTGAGGAAGAATATTTTAGTGTAGCTGTTCATTTTATATCATTGGTATTTAAATAAATAGATCGTTTTGTAGTTGGCTTTCATCATTCCGCAAATGGGGAATCAATTACTAACATATCTAAGGTATAGAGTTCCTAATTTTGGTTAAGAAATTGGACCATTCATGAAGTGAGATATCACACACAAAAGCTATCTTCATGCTCTGCTCTCTTGTATGATATTGATTTGATAATTCTAGAAGTGGATTCAATAGATTTACCTTTGATGATTTGCTCTGGTGTCTATATTAAACTATTTGTATTCGTTTTTTTTGTGTAGTTTATGCATGTCTCTCATACATGCAATGAAGCAATTATTATAGGAAATCTAACTAGGACTAAGCTCTTTTCTCAGTTTTGAGAAACAAAGCAAATTTCAATACTCACGAAAATTTTACTTTGTTGATTGAAATGAGCTCCTATTCCAAGATTTTGATACGCAATCGTATTTAAGTCATCACCTCCCGTGTCAAGCTAATGATTCTTTGGTGAATTAGGATCAATTAAACTAGGTGCTAAAGCATGAATACTTTGTACCCATGGGGAAAAAATAAAGCACAATGTGTGTCATATGGGTGTATAAGCCAAAGTAGTGCAATTATGAACGCAAATTTAGCGCATATTTTTAAACATTTGATTTGTACTTGTATGGTTTATATATGTCAAACTTTTGGTTATGTTTTTTAGTCTGAAAATTTAAATGCCAAATTCAACACAACGTTGCAACGTTGAACTTGCTTTATGGAAAATGTTCTATATGGTACAACACTTTGGAATGTATTAAGCTAAAAAGTGAGTGTCTGCACTTGCATTTGGTAAGTTACGAGTAAAGCACAGCACACATGTCAATCCTCAGTTGCAGATTTAAAATATTTCTAGCCTTTTCCAGTACTTAGAAGTAAAACTCTACAAATAAAAAATGAACTTAAAGTTTTATGCTATCTTTGTTGTCAATAATATAGTTGTCTGTTATATATGTGTCATGCTTACATTGGAAACATTCATACTGCTACCTTCCCCAGCAAGTAGAACTCATCAAGATACATCAAGATAATCCGTTCACCATTTTTTCAACAAATAGAAGCCTAAAGCTCAAACATCATTGAGTGCAGTCATTAGTTGCTGACTTCTCCATTTGTACCTAGAATAAATGGTCCTAAGGTTGTCCTCATGTATGTGTAAATTTGGCAATTAAAAGAAGTTTCTTGTATCATGTGAAGGATATGTTCCAACCAAATGCCACCAATGGGAAAGTTCGACCATGTTGACCCATTGCACTTTTAAATGATTGCTTTGCATCTATAATCCAATCAATATTATCTATTTTAACATCTTCAAAATAAAACGTCTACGAAAGGAGATGGCTAAAAAATATCTTTTAGCAAGTCATGTTGGTACGTTGGAGGCACATGTTATTACAATATCTCACATTTGATATTGTGATTCCCACAAATGCTGGCAAATACTACAACAATTACTACATAAATGTACTTATAACATTGATACTCAGTTTTCAAAATGCTACTAAAATAGTTCTCAAAATTATCAAATGTTGGATGTTGACATGTTTGCAAATTATTACACATGTTAGGAACAAATGCAAGTGTTCAAGTGTAACAAGTAGCATAACAAGTTAAAGAGAGACCATCTTGGCTGGCATAACAAGTTAAAGAGAGACCATCTTGGCTGGCATTCGGATGCCTAATACTCCTGGATAAATAACTTTTAAATTTTTTGAAAGCTTGAAAGTCTATCTTGCCTCGTGGAATTAATAAAGTTCTTTTCTATCCATTCCTTAGCTTAGTATAATCATCATGCGTTGAACTTGTCCTTCACAATTGATTAAGGGAGAGATATTCTGAAGATTTTGAGCTATTAGGCCATCTTTATTTGTTATGTGTCTTTCTAAATCAATTGTGATACAGAAAGATGGAAGCTACCCCATCCGCACAAAAACAAAGGTAAATATTATCTTCTCTAGTCAAAATCTGCTAACAAATGTTTGACTACTTGATAACTGGGCGACTACCCTTAGAAAGAACTAATTTTCCAGAAATTGGAAGTGCAAACTTTTAAAAATATCTATTACCATCATGAGCTTCCGTAACTCTGTCCTTGCTCTTAAACCCCTCCACATGCATTGGAATGTGATCGCTGCCTTACGCAATTTCTTATAATATGATCGTGCTCTATAACCACGCCACCTTGCCTGGATGTTGAATGCTTTGAGTACACAAGTATTTCAACTAAACTACTCACTCCACATGCATTGGAATGTGATCATAAATTTCAGCTAATCACATAAATCATACAGCAGTACCTGGATAATGATAGCTGCCTTGGTTTGTTTTCGGACACAGGTATTCTCTACGAGCAAACATTCCACGCACTCCTGCCTGTATGACTATTGTTGCCTTTTTAATCTTTTTTTATGCATTCTCCTGCTGCCATCTGCGTACATGCTTCTGGATACAGATAGCAGCTGCTTCTTTCTGTTTGCTTTCATATAATTTTCGAGCAAGTTTACATCATCAAAGAGGCTATCGCACCTCGCCAATGGGCCTGGATAGTAATAGCAGCCTTGCGCATTGCTTTAAATTCTTTGAGTGCAAGGTATGTACGAACTTGATGTTGTATGACATTTGCAAAGCAGCTCGGCTCTCCGGGCATCCAACTCAGCCATTTGCCCTGCCCTAAGGAACACTTTGTTCTTTCCAATCTGCATGCACAAGAAATACTATTAGGATTTTTGAATTGACATTCTTGAGCACTTAATATTAATCACTGAGGTTCAAACATATGTCATAGATGTAACTATAGCATTTGATTCAAAATATTCTAATGTACAAATATATTAGTCTATACCTGATAGTTCTTGAGGTTCATCTTCTCGCAAAAGCTTCTCCGTTGCCACCTTCTCATCATATCACGAAAACAAAAGACCAGTTATACATATTACTTGCATGATTTACTCAGATGGCCTATTTGCTATCCAACTATGAAGAAAGATATTGCCCCATAAACACACCGTCCATCGAGAAGCTTTGGGGCTAGGAGTCCAAAATCTAGAACTCATCAAAAGTTCGACGTGTTGGATATCCAAAGACAGTGATTCTTCGGACCTCGGTACACCCTATACAATTTATTTTGGAGCGGTACAAGACGAGGAAGAAAGTGTAAACATAATGGGGGGAGGAATCCTATACAAATTTTGGGGGCGTGGAGAATAGGGAGAACAATGATAGCAATTGAATCGAGTTGAACTATCCCACAAGATCATAATCATGCTGCATTTTTTGATTCATCCGCATCTGAATGATATGGAACTAACCTGTTGTTTTGAAACTTTCAAACCCATAAATATCAAGCACCCCTATCAATGTTTTGGACTCAGGATCCTGTCCAATGGATTTGTTGACCTTATCAACCAGCCTGAACAATAAGGAGACCACCGTCAGATGTAGACAAATAAAACACCACAAAAAGAAAATACCACCAAAGAGCCTTGAGTATATGGTCTTGGCTAAGGTGTCACGCAGTTGATTGTTGCGAAGCCAGGTCAAAGAGACTTTGTGATAGTTTCATCCGCGTGTGACAATAACGCTGCGTGTGCAAAGAGAATCCTGCGGCCCTTGGCATCACGCCAATAAACAATAAAAATTAGCAAAGAAGACCATCACATGAATCTTAAATAAATGTTACGTAAACCTACATCAATGACTCCTTGGCAGGCATTAAGAAGAAACGTTGATTTTTCGTCTTTTAATATTGAGGAATCAAACTCCTTTCCATTAATAAACTCGACATTTCCTAAATGCAAGATTAATGCAACTACTAGGAAAATTGCCTCCTGTTTGTGGAAGGAGAAAAGACCAACATTAGGAGCTGACCATTAGTAAGAACAAAAAGAAGCACGGGCCCTAACTACAACCTCCTGTGAAATCTGTGACACAGCCACCGAAATCAGATTGTTTTTGCAGCAGCATTGGAACTGAAAACACAACACTGCATCGTACAATTATAAGCATATTATATTAAACCATTTTTCGAAGACAGACCTCAGCTTCCAGAACATATGATAAGAGTTCTAAATTTAAATTAATAGATGCTAGTTAAACGAATATTGCCAGAATCACTAACCTGAATAACATAACTCATCTTGAAATATATATGAAGCATTCACAATCTGTTTTCCGCTTCGAAATTGCTTGGCGATTTAGACTACCCGTACATAGTCTACCTGCTTTCTATTACTATTGTCATTGCTTTAGTTACACTAATACACAGCGTCAAATGATTCGGACAGAGTACCTGAGGAGGCAAATAGAAGCTATGAGTAAAAGGCAGCATACACAACTCAGCAGTATCGCCGATAAGCCAACATAAAAAGCCCATGAAGCTCGGCAAATCAGGTTCTTTCACATTAATATGCATGTGCGGTACAATTACTATAGTGTCATGAATAAAACCTAACAACTACACATAAAGCAGATTCGGCATGACAGCAAATTTACCTGCTCCTGCAGCTTTGAGACGTCTTCGAGCTGCCCTTACATGCCTGGAACTCACGGATGATATATCTTCCCCGAAGAAAGGCGACCATTTGCAACTGTTATACTCAGGACAAGCCTCAAAGGAAAGGCATGACCCTAACCCAGAGAGGCTTGAGCCGCACATGGCAACCACACTGCCCATGGATTGAGAAAGCTCGCCTGGAAAGATAGACCACAAACTGCTGGGTATTTCTTGGATGCATGGATCTTTGCTACGTCTGGATCTTCTTCTTTGACCTGGTTCCGAAGGCAAGGTTCTTGATTCCTCAGTAGATAGGCGGTAAAACAGTCCACGGAGATGCAAGCGGCCAGGGAGCCAAGTACAAAATGGTGCGAACCACGACGAAGCTGCCATAGCTACTCTTTAATTTGCCTTAAGAGCGGTTTCAAGGAGAAAAGCCAATGTGGTTGGATCGAAAATCAAAAGAGGGGGAGGATTGAAAAGGTTTTTGATCAAGATGATCTTTCCGATTTTTTGAGAAGGGCAAATATGAATAGGATCCGGTTATGCGGAAACGGAATAGAAAGCCAAGACAAGACATGCAGCCAAGACAAACAAATCGAAAAGCCAACAACGTTTTGCTTTTCCGGAGCGACCGATCCACGACCCGGACTAGTGTACGATCAAGCATAGGTAGCGGCTCATGGGATTTTCAACACCGCTTTTTTTTCTTTAGGAGAGGACCGATCACGACCAGACTAGTGTAGCTACAATTGCTCTGCCCTACAAAAATGACCAAGCAAGTTAATAAAGGCGATCAAACACCTTGGCTCGTAAAACAACCACCCGGTCACAAGAGCAAAAACAAAACCTCAACCCAAAAGACAAATCGTGAAAATGAGAAGCCCCTGCCACTCTGGGATGTTAACCCCATTTGCTAAAACAATAGGAAATCTCGGTAGTTTTGGCCATTTGCCCGGTATGTTCCGCACTCATCAAAATAAAAATCCTTCCATGATTACTCCTTTTTTTTTTACCATCCATCCCGCCATAGCCGAGAGAGATCTGCCAGTAGTCGGTTCGAAAAAAAATGCCGCCGGATTGCCTTCCAAATGTTTCCTTGCGCTTTTTATTTTTTGAAGCCGTAACATTCACTTTGAAAGCCCTTAGATTTATTAGAATTAATTAATATAGGCAATTAAAATCGTGCCACCTCATAACTTAGCATTTAATGCATCTAGATAGAATTTAATTTTAATGACTTTTCGACCAGCAATGAGAGATTAAACCCCTAAATCCAATCCCCAGACATCCAAAGCCCTAAATAAGAGGGGCTTTTTATTTGGCGTCGATCTCGACATTCGGCGGCCCGGCGACACCCTCAATCTCTACCAAAGGGGGTTGCTTGGGGTGATTGAGGTGTCACCTTTTGGACCGTCCATCTCGAGATGGATCTGTAGAGATCAATCTCTACCGAAGTTGGTAGAGATTATATAGTTAATATATATATAAGGATATATATATATATATATATATATATATATATATATATATATATATATATATATATATATATATATATATATATATATATATATATACTAGCAAAGTGTGCTTTCGGCGATCTTTTGAAAATGATGAAAGAGAGTGTGCGCATACAAAATGATAGATCAAGAGAGTGTGTGTGAAAAGGATACGGGAGAGATGGAGGTGAGAAGAAGAAGAAGCGGGTGGGAGGGGGAGAAGAGAGAGGTGTGGGGGGGGGTGGAGTAAAAGAAAAGAGAAAGAGGGGGTGGGGGTTGGGGGAGGGATAGAGAGGAGGATGTCTTAGGCCGTGCGGTTCCTTTATTATTTATTTGTTTATTTGTTAGCATGTATGTTGAATATGCAATTGCTACGTAATGCCTTGCATTCACCCTACACATTTGCTTGTTGGCCAAGTTACCACGAACTTGTGTCCAAGTTGCTGACTCTATCTAGATTAACTCACCAAATTTGTGGTAATTTATTTCATTGAAGTCAAATGTTAACCTATAGCTTGTGCACTTGTTATTAAGCATTTGTTGTTGCCCTATGGCAAATAGTTAAGAATCTAATTAGAATCAAAACTTAATAGCTCGCTCCTCAATCTGAAGTGGATAAGGTTTCCAATAGCAAATGTCCTACCAATATAAGGCATTCATGTCGTATGCAATAATGTGATTGTTAAAAATATGCAATCACTTGAAAAAGAAATGAGCGTCTCTAAATTACATTTCTTTTAATGATTTGACATTAATGCATTAACATATTGGATGGGGTGTGGCATTTAGATATAGGTGCTATAATGTCTTCTTCATAACCATGAGTTACATTAGGTTTAAGCTGAACCCTTGTAATAGTTTTGAAGTCATTGCAAGTTAAAATTTGTCTAAAATTTTAATTTCTTGTTCTATTTGCTAATCCCCACCAAAAAAAAACCTTTTCTTTCTTTTGGTAATTCAAAAATATTTGGTATGCCCATTATCACATGTAATCATAGATTAGAAGTCATCATTGGTAGGTATAAGCGGACATAGTAGGTATAGTTGGCTATTTTATAACGCTTCTAAATATGAGGCATAATGGGCATTTTATGAGAACCTCAAAATATCATAGAGGTTTTGAATATGTACAAAGGGTTAAATCCTTGTCTTATTTGCTACTTTTGAATGGCATATAATGTTTGCATAAGTTGTCCTTGCCTTCTCTATCTTTGGAAGGCATGTTGCATTCTCTATGAACATAAGCTAAGGCTCTAGAGTCTAGAATAAAATCGAACAAAGTATAATTTACTGCTTCCAATATGTAGCTGCCTTTTAGTCGAACCTTGTGAGAAATTTATTATACAAATAGGCCTGACAAGATGTAGGATTAACTATTTGTTAAGAAGTCACCTCACCAACCTGAAATACTCCTTGTGTTGCCTAGATGTCTAGCACTTGAAGTTTGCAAACTGCTTTTCTGATTGCAAAAACACCTCCACATGTAAACCAACATTCATTGCATATTTATAAAGACCGAAAGAAGGAAAGGAAAAGAGCTACTCGTTACCATTGGGAGAGAGAGAATTTCAATTTGACAGACTTCACTCAAGAGGACACCGCTTTTCGGTTTAGAGAGGCACCATATAATTTAGCTTCTTGCAAAGCATGATCAGCAAGTACAAATTTTTGCAAACAATAGAAAGATGGTGGCAGGGTTGCTAATCTTTGAAATTGATGGGCCTCAAATAATCGTAAGAAGGGCGGGCTTGGGCCATGCTAAATAGCCAAAGTTAAGAAAGTTATCCATTTTACCTAGTGAGAAACTTCAAAGCCTATCTTGCCTCCAAGCTCCAATTAACGAATATAACAAACATAGCATGACGATTAAGCACGAAAGCAAAGGAAAAAGATGGTTAAACGCATGAAAACAAAGTCTAGTAACTATCTTGTATTGATAACTAACATGGAGAGAATGTTAAGCGCCTTGTTGATCATTGTCTTCAAGCAAATAAACTGCCTTTTGTTCCTTAAAATTCACAATTTGATTCATAAAATACCTCCTGCATACAGTCATCAAGGGTAACCATGTCATACATCAAAAGAAAACACGGACAAAAGAGCTTCAAAACGCACCCAAAAATGCCTCAAACTGAGCTTCCTAGACAAAGATATCATGGAAAATGTCACGAGATCAATTAAGCTGCGGAAATCCATCTAATATGTTGTCGCCATTACTGTTTTGTCTTAATGTAGCGGGAGGAAACGTTGCTGGCCTTAGGAGATCTGCTCTCTCATGGGCACACGAACAACAAACAAAAAGCTCCACCGGGGATGAAGCTATGCAAAAAGCAATTAATATTTACCTTGATGCATAGTGCTTGTCTACTTACATTGAATATCTCCCAAGTCCAAGATGCTTGTTTGCAAAAGAGAATACTTGAATACATGAATATTTAGAGCTGGACTTCCAAGAAGAAGAAACTCACATCCATCATGAGTAAGATTGGCATGCCTAGGAATCCAAGTATAGAAGTGGCATACCTAGATGCTTTACAAAATCGGAAATGGATGCCTCTTGTCCTATTAAAAAAAAAAAACGGAGGACCAAATCCTTGATGCTTTACTTATCTAGAAATTTTGAGAACATCGGTAGAGAATAGAATATATAGCGCAGTCTAACAAAATTTCTAACCAACGGGGTTTTTAGTGCTGAGAAAGAAAGTAAAGATGCAAAAGAACCCATAATCAATCCACACCTGCTACCTTACTATCGGATGGTCTTTGGTAGATGTCGATCTGCAATTTTTTTTTGGCGAATCGAAGTCCTTGTAATGTCGTAATATCCACCTAATCTGTGAATGCTATATCTCCATAAGATGGCTTGAGACTCTTGGAAAAGTATTATAATGTTGAGATATAAAAGCTTATTATATGAATCCATGGGTTTAGCTTGAGATGCTCTTCGACCTAATAAAACCTATAAACCATATAAACACATTCTTAACACTTGAAACCAAGGACAAAATAAGAACTCCATTTCTGAATGTGTTTTTCGATTCTTGTGAGATGCAAGTTGAAAAGCTCTTGTGCATTTTAGAAAACCTTCTTGGGTAAAAGAAACTCAAACACTATCTGCATTGTTGAATACTCGGGGCTTACTTGTGACCGGACGCCCTAGAAGAGTTCGAAAATTGTGATCCGTCCATTCTGCGACCTTGCTAACCAAACAAATCTTGGCCACGGAATCAAAGTAAGATATAAGCATGATTGTAAAGGTCTTCCTTTTGAAAACTTCGAAGCAACTCATCTTAGAATGTGCTATTTCGAGAAAAGCAAATCTCATCGATGGTTTACGCATACAAAAAAACTTATATCAAGAAGATGCTAAAAAAAAATGAATCCTAAATGTTACCCGGCGGATGCTCTAGACTTTATAAACGCAGAGTAGTTATAAAATCGTAAGCTTGGCAATTGCAAGTCTTGAAATCAAAAAAAGAAAAGCATAGAGAAAAGCCACCGTAATGGAATGAGAAAAAGATAGAAGTTCAAACTAACCCTAAAGGAGCCAGCGATGCATATTGCGTTGGCCATTTTGTGAAACAACAGCAACCATTTCCAGTGGCCATTTCCACGGCTGTCTAGAGGATGCACTCCCTGGAGCCGAACAAACGTGCAATAAAGCTTCGGACTTTATCGACAACCCAACAATCTCAGCATTTAGCAAAAGAAACAAAATCAAGTAGTTCAGATGCATCCGCTCCAGAGCATACCTGTCGCATAAAGTCGTTTAAGAGGCAAGTTCTCCGGGATAACCCTTGATGCACTTTAAAGCATGTGGCTATAGCTTCTAGTTCAAGTTCTCCACCGCAGGTTGCCGTATTTACTGAAATTCGGAGAGAGGCCATAACCTCTTGCAGAGTTATGCCATTCACTCTTCAAGCTCAGTTTCATAGTTGATAAAATTGCGGATGTTGCACCAAATGCCCTAATGTATGACGGATAAAGAAGCGGGAGCAACGGCCATGGCTAAACAACCCGGCCCAAGCAAGCACACTTTGCATGATCGTGGCACCCTCCACCAAAATGAGATAGGGAAGTTCAAAATTTGTGGTCTTGATCTCCTCGGTTTGAAATCAAGGGTAGGAGATTGTTGTATACATGTATACAAAGGGCACATGAAATTCAAGTTCAAATTGGAATTCAAATTCGAATTTGAGGGATCTCCGGTGGGGAGGAAAATTTGAAATTCAAATTTTTACACAAATTAAATGTTGGTTTTTAAATAACATAACTTTTTGCTAGGCACCTCCAAATCGAGTGATTTCAGATGCAATGGATTCATCTCGATGAGAACTATCCATTGGGTACCCATCTTGATATGTTTGGAGCTGTGGTTAGAGAGCTACACTCGTTTGAATGAAAACGGGTTAAAGAGCATGTGCAAAATGCATTAATTGCAATTTGAGCACATGTTTGTACTATTTAATGGAAAACGGTTTTGGAAGCCAAAACACGAATATTGACTTTCTTGGGAGGACAAAAAAGGGGCAAGTTGGCGGAAAAATTTTTTCCGGTTGTATACATGTATCTGAGGGGTGCACAAATGGGGCGACAATTTGTATATCGAAACATTTTAATAATGTATAGATATATATATACAAGTGGTTGTACTATGAGGGGGTGTACAAATTCGACCAAAAGCCAAATGTAGAGCCATCCAACGAAGATTCTATAAAGACTCTTGGATTCTCTAAAGTAATGTAAAGATTCCCCTAAATTCTTTGAGATTCCATCAATTTTCCCTTATATTCCACAAGATCCCTTGATAATCCTCGAGATTCTATATGATTCTATAGACATTCCTTTAGATTCTCCTAGATTTTCAAATATTCTTTTAAGATTCCCATAGATTCCCTAAGATTCTCTTGAGATTCTTCTAGATTTCCAAAGAATATTCCAAGATTCCTCCAGGTTTGTCAAGGTTCTATGTAGGTTACCCCTAGATTCCCTTAGATTCTATAAAGATTACAATAGATTCTTCAGGATTCCATCAAGACTTCCACAAGTCTCAAAATTTTTTATTAAGATCCACTTAGATTCTCGTGGATCTCCAAAGATTCTTCCAAGCTTCCCATAGATTCCATGTAGATTCCTCAAGATTCTCCAAGATTCCATCAAGATTCCCTTAAATTCTGAAAGATTTTATGGAGATTCCTTTAGATTGGCCTAGATCCTCAAAGATTCTCCCAAGATTCTCTTAGATTCCTAAATATTCTATGTCAATTCTCTTAGATTATTTAAGATCCTATATAGATTCCTTTAGATTCTCCAAGATTCCATCAAGATTCCCTTAAATTGTCAAAGATTTTATGAAGGTTCTTAGAGATTCTCTTAAGATTCCTATAGACTCCCAAGATTCTCTTAGATTCCATTGGATTCTACAAAGATTCCTTTATATTCTCCAAGGTTCCATCAAGATTCCCTTAGATTCTCCAAGATTCCATCAAGATTCCATAGATTCTCCAAGTTTCTATGAAGATTCCTCGATTCCTACTTAGATTTTTGAAGCTTATCTCAACATTCCTCTAGATTCTCCAAGATTTCCTAATATTCTATGTATATTCTCTAGTTTCTACGAAGAGTTCCTAGGTTCTCCAAGATTCTACCAATATTCCCCTATGTTCTAAAATATTTTATGAAGATTCCCTTGGATTCCTTAGATTCTCAAGGATTCACTTGTGATTCCCATAGATTCCCTAATATTCCAATGAGATTCCTCTAGATTCTCTAAGATCCCATGAAGATTCTCAAGATTCTCCTAAATTATAATAGATTACGTGAAGATTCCATGAAGATTCTCAATATTCGATCACATTGACTCTTACTACGACGAGAATGATGCCAAGGCACCACTCTTTAAAAAAGCTCTCGCGAGAGGAATCCAATGACATGGGTCCCACCTTCATCCGACCCTTCTACTGTAAGTTACGGGCCCTTGAAGATGATTATAGAAAGGAAGCTTCCTAGAAATCCACTCATAAATGTTGGTGTCACATCACTACTTTTTTTATTAAATAAGGGTGCCACCTCACCTCCTTTAATAAAAAATTGCATTTAAATAAAATACTTAATGGCCAAGATTTCACCTCCCCCTTTTGATCCAATGGCTGAGATTGGTTGCACCAAAAAGCATTTGCACTCTCTCTAAAATTAATATAGGCAAAAAGAATTAATATTTATTAATATAGGCAATTAAAATCTTGTCACCTCATAACTTAGCATTTAATGTATTTAGGTAGAATTAAATGCCTATTTTTGACAACCAAGATTAAATTTCCCCTTTAATTCTATGGAAGGAAACTTCCTTGCACTCTCCCTAAAAGAAATCAAGGGCCACGATTTTTCGCGTGCCCGATCGACGGCCCAGAGATGGGGTGCATGCCCCATGCATGCCCCATGCATGCCCCCCCATGAAATCCAAGGGCTATTGTCGCGCCACCTCAGAAAATGGACGGCTGGGATGAATCTCTACAAAGATTCACCCCCCCATAGGACACATCCAATAATTGTATATATATACAAGTTTTTGTACTATAAATGGGTCTATGAACTATGGTTTACGAAATCTGGGAACAAAATCCAAGATTAAGAGTGACAGGAATGGTAGCATGCATCCAGTCCAAAGTCATGAAGTTTTAAGCTAAACCCTTTGCTTGATGGCCATTCAATCGAGCTCATCGTTGTTTATTAGATGGAGACTTGCAATTAGATTTCATCTGACCACTCTACGATAACGAAGCAAACTTTGTCTATAATCCTATTGGGTACAGCTTTATTCGAGGTGTCTTTGGCTCAGCGAAATTAAATTGCATCTCCTCTAACAATGAGCATAGATATTTGGTAAACAGTCTACATGCATCCACACACGTCATTGATAAACAAACTCTGATAAATATTTTGTTCCCTGCTTATGAACTTCATTTATTCTTGATGCGTATCCAATTTTATTCGAGGCAAATTCAACAATCGTACCAAATGTACAAACAAAAAGCTTGTCCTTGACTCCTGGGTGAATTAGTTTTGGCTTTCTCAGGAACACTCGATGATAGACATTTTTGTATAGTTATACACTATTTGTAGTTGGAAGGTGCATTTTGTACTATAAATGTGTCCATGAACTACATGAACATCTGGGAATAAAATCCTCTACCTATATTAACATGCGTTGTAAGGCCCCAGAATATCATGCCTTACAATTTTGACAATGCTCTAATCCTTGCTTTATGATTACTCTACCACTGGGTCTTCTCAACCAATTCCCTTCAGCATTATGCTTTTGATACCTCAAGCTCTTCCATATACCGACAATTCAATCCCCCCATCATCTACCATGTCATGTTCATCTTAAGATGGTGGTCCCATTATACATGCTCTTAATACACTCTTAGCCCCAATGAACTGTGGCCGAAACTATAACGGTCCTAAGGTAACGAAATTCTTTGTCGGGCCGCACAAAAGGCGTTACAATCTGGGCACTATCTCGGAGAGAGTCTCGGTGAAATACACATGTCAAAAGACACAATCCACGTATGTACATAATGTGCTAGAATCATAGACATGAATACAAAAAATTGATATGTTCGGCCCAGTTTGAGCATTTCACCTTGCACATTTTGAATCTCCTGCCAATATTCGTTAGGAGACTTTGAGAATGGTATCAGGGAGTTGTCTATCAAGAATATACCTTGCAGACAAGTACACAGCTGCATACAACTTCTCTTGGTGGTCCTACATTTATGATGGTCCTACAATTCTACTATAATTTGCTCTTGCTATTTTTGCAAATGTATGGACATTAAAATTATCACTAGATGCACAATGATTTGGTTAAAGTAAAAGAATTTAGTTGGTATTCCACAAGCTCCTTGCACTGCATATTCTAAAGGTAATATGTTATTGAAATGCATACTAATCTAGTTGGGGATGTCAATAAAGTTTTTGATCGTCACTCTATTCAAAACTACTCCTAAAAAAATAGGCATCCAAATATAGAGTGACTTGAAAATTGCAAAGGGTTGAACTTTGCACAATCCATCTCTTCTACAAAATGCTTGAGTTATTATTCAAAAAAAAGAGATGTTACACATGCAATGAGAGGTTATGCAATTTGTACATGCTTGACAAATTTGCAGAAGACTTAAAATCATTACCAGATCAAATGTTTCACATCCAAAGGTTCCTTAGATCAAATGTTTTGCATTCAGAGCTAAGGACCTGAATAGCTTTGAATAGCTTTAATACTTGCTCTTGACACAATTCTCAATGTGTGCAAACTTTTGTTCAAAACTTTAATATCGACAACTACCGTCACCACAAAGAATGGCACCTACGTATACAACATCCAAAGTTCAAAAAAATGTCAAAATCTTGCCTTTGCAAAAGATAAACTCATGCCTCAACTTTAAAAATAAAGGTGCAAGCAATAGTTCTTTTAATACAAAATGGCACCTACGTGTACATCCAAAGTTTAAACAATTGTCAAAATCTTGCCTTTGCAAAAGACAAACTCATGCCTCAATCTTAAAAATAAAGGTGCAAGCAATAGTTCTTTAAACACTTTGCCTTCACAACTTGAAGATATGCCATGAAACACTTTGTCGACATTTATTGCATGGAAATAGGTAATCAGGCTGTTACAGACATACTTGAGGGTGAGCTTGCATTCACATAGTTCCCTGCAACTAGTGAATGTGGCGTTGGGGCCAACAGCAAGTAAGAACATCGGCTTCATCGTATTACCCTATGGCCAATAAGCTAAATTCGTATTTCTGTGCATTCTCAGTCACCTTTGAAAATTGCACCAACGTAACAAAGTTTTGAAGTAAAACTGGTTGTCATAAATAATCATTGTCCTGAAAGTGTTCAGTTCAGAGACAATGTTCCCATATTCTGATATTTATCTCACTCTGCCAATATGAGCAGTTAACGGTGCTCAATAACAGAGAAGCAAAACGATTTGCCAAATTAAGTAGCATGGAACCTGAAACATAGTTAACTAGGTATATTTACCTCATGCTCTGCTTTTCCAAAGGCTCGCATTCACCTAGGCAATAGTTGCAAATGTACAACATTGAAATGCCCAATGAGAAAAGCCTTCCCAGTAAAAATAAGGATCCACAAATAAATCTGCAAAGCTATGGCAAAAGCCCAACGAGCCGGGATTTAAAAACGACCTGCGCATGTCTATATTACTATATCATGTAGACTTGAACATCTCAGGTAAGACTGCAGTGAATACACAAAGAAGGCAACGTGTATCAAGTACAAAGATCCACATTCAGAACAAAGACATTTATGCACGCTGCCATGGCAGACCATTTGCAGATGGAGACTGGATCTCACCTCGTGCTCAAATCATACTTAAGAGGAAGGCCCTGGAATTACCAGGGCTTCAGATTCTGACATCTAATCTGGGCATAAGAGAAGGATAAACCCAAATGTAGATGCTCAAGAACTTCCCATTTACACGTGGATCATCACTGCCTGCAATAAAAGCATGCCTGCCAATTTACTAAATAGATGCGCCAACACGAAGTAACATAATTTTATGCGCATCTAATTTTATGCGCATAATTAGATGCAAAGCATCATATGAGAACATAAATACTTGCAGAGCACAGCATTTCACTGCAAATATGGGATTTGAGGAAGGCAGATCTATAAACACTCTCATTAATACTATGGAACTGGTCGGTCTTGTAGCAGCTGGACCAAAATTTGGAGCTATTCTAAGAGATGTTTCATAATTTACCTCTTTAATTAAACCAAAATCTCCAGCATATGTGAGCTTATTCAACTGAGCTAAATAAAACAATGTAACTTTTATAAATTAGATAAAGTAAATTAGATAAAGTAAATTAGATAATAGGCATTAATGATGTATGGGAGGCAACCATCTGCTTCATTGACCTGTCTACCATCACATCATGGCTCATGCCACAGAAGCAATTTATCATAGCATTGCAAAAGTAAGGCAAATAGAACCACTAAATGAAGGTACTTTAGTTAGAGATGTGCAGGCTCACCAGAACAGCATGCAAAGGACAAATTTAACTCCTGAACCCATCTTTTCCTATCTATTGATTTATTAATTACTTTTCTCATCTCTAGAAAGTTGGAAAATATATGCAATGTGCACTCACAAGCTGGTAGCTCAGTGGCAGGGCACTTGACTTGGTAACAGAAGGTCCTGGGTTTGCTAGCCAGTCAATTCTTCCCAGTTTCCAATATGATGGTTCCAGGAAGGTGTTCAGTGTATACATGAGGATCGAAAAGGCTCCAGTCATTTGCAGCACATGATGGTCACACAAAATTGTTCACCATCATGTTGGAAAGGGCTCTAGTGGTCTTCCCATTAAAAAGCAGTGTTGCAAAAGGCTCTAGTGTGTCTGTAAGGAGCAGGTGTCTGTAAGGAGCAGTAATGCAGAATAAGGAGCTCAAACCCATCCATCCTCAGTTTCCAACATCCTTCTTTTCCTAGCAACATAATAAATTATTCTTTTAATCATCTAATATATGAATATTAAAGATCTCGCCAGATCTCTCAGAATAGCTGCTCTTCCAGATCCAAAACCCGATCAGCAATAGAAAGGTCAAAAATCTTTCTGAAGTATCTTCCTAACCTAGCACCCTCAAATCTGACTAAAGAAGCTCTCACACCATAATGCAGAGCATATAGAATGTGCACAGCAAGTAAATCAATCACGAATATTCCACCAGCAGTTGTTATTGCTTCTTACATGACTGAAATTGAAATCTTAAAAGCCTGTTTAATTCATTTCTGATGGATTGACATTGACCTATTAGTTCAATTAAGGGGACCAAACTAATATTCTTGGGCTAGTACCTGCAATGCATTTCATGTTTCCGCAATGGATCACCAATGTCCAGACGACTAACATGAGTGTCCAGATTTGGACCATACATGACTAATGGCATTGACTGGTTTGTGACATCGAAAACATTTACAATGATAGCCTGACTTTCAGCAAGTTATCTCAGCAGGTTTTCGACCACAGATTCAAAATCAAAACCTACATATCTGTTTGCACAAATACATGCCATTAAACTGACAAAGAAAATCTCTATGAAAGGTAACAGACTGACACAACATAATGCGCCAGACATTGGGCTCAAATGCAAAAACCTCACCTTTTCCCCAGTTCTCGTCTTTTGCTAACTTGACTACATCTTTTGCATGCTATGATGCGATACTCAAACTGTCCAAGTTCCCTTTTCATTCTGCACCTGTCCAATCCATGTGGCTTCAAAGTGCTTCACACCGTGTGTTTTTTATTTTTGGTCCATGTTAGAAAGAGTAATAAAAATTCTAAATGACGGGGCACTTCATTTGCATGTCCACTAGCAACTGAAATCCCAACAGAGCAGAATCAGATTCAACATCAACGCTACATCAAGCTTCTAAATTTCAAAAACTTGGAACTACATAATGCAAACTGGAACGTTTGAGTGAATCAAAACAAATTTGCATTTGATTCACCAAGATGATATTTTGTTAAGAATACAAATAGAAGGTTCTGTTACATTGTCCTCTCTGGCTAGACTCTATTCCGCTTATGATTTACATATATGTGGCACACAAATAACCTGCATGAAAAGATAGTATTAATCAAACAACTTCAGGGGAGAAAAAACATGGCTCAAAGCTAAATATAATGCCAGAAGATCTTACCTGCTAGAGCCAGCCAGTTCACAAGCTCCGTCACATATCCAAAATGGTTCACCAAAGAGCTGGCAAAGAAAAGCATTTTCAAGATGTTTCAGAGCAAAAAGATAAAAGCGAATAGGATGCTTACTATGATCTTAAGCCTAACTCAGATCCAATGGCATAACGTTGTGGGTGCGCAATACTTCTACAAATAGCTTGCATTCCATGTGTACTCTGGAGAAGGATTGATCAAAATGCTTGACAACCGACTTCGTTCTTACTCTCTTGGTCCATTGATCATCCACCATGTCTGGCCTCCCGATTTAAACAAGCCTCAAGTCTGGCAAAAAAAGAAAAGGCATAAAGGCATAAGAGAGGATAAAATCCTGAACAGGGGCAAAATTTTCGAAAGTTTGGTCAACAACTGAGATACCAAACATGTTTGAAACTAGCAAATATGCAAGATTTAGTTGAAGATTCCAAGCTGGATTGCACAATTTTCCTGGATTTCCTGGATAGCATAATGTTTCAGCTACATGGCACAAGAAACAATAAAACTTTATTGTATTGTGTAGGAAGGTGCATACAGAAGCCATTTGAAACAACTTGGTTAGACGGTGAAGGCAAGAGCAAAACTAGGTTCATATATGGGGGTACAGTTTGGCCACTTCAGTTCGTAGAATATCAATTTGCATATGCAGCCCTGGTAAAGACAGTTACAAAAGACGTTTTTAGCCCTAGGATGAACGTTGCAAGAATTTGCACACTAACACTTCATTCCTAAAAGGGATTGAAACTGTACTCATATCCAATGTTTCCATTTTCCAAAGCACATTTCTCAGAAAAGCACAAGCTGGACTCGAAAAGCAGGAGTGCGAACATAAATTCTAAACTTTTAACTTTCGTGTGTGCATTCGTTATTGGTGGCTTTATACACTGGCTCATATTAAAGTTTCGCAAGAACCAACAACGGCATCATAACCAATGTAACAGAAATGATCCATCAAACTGCAAAGCATAGCTATGGTATTAATCTTCCAACTATAACAAATCGTCAAAAGAGATGATGCAATTATGATGGATCAGACTCGTGTAATCCATCAACCTTTTCCTGGAGTCGCTATGCCCAGCTCCGGCTCCGTCAGAATGTGGGCACTGCTTAAACGAGCTGCAAAACCCAAAGCCCATTCAAGATCAACAAACAAATCCATGCAGCACAACCCAACAAACAAATTGCCTACCTAGCATAATCTGTGCATCCTCCAGTTATCTTATAACAGATCCTTCGCAAAGAAAAAACAGAAAGAAGCAATGACTTCAAGCTCCAATGTTACGACTTCACAATATTGCCAAATCCAATGAAACGCACTAATGCTTCTGCCTATACTATGCGAATTTCTAAAGTCGTCACTTTGTTTCGTTTTGTGCCTTCAGAATGTGTCTGCTCAAACCATTCAATAGCCAAACCTAGCAAAGTGTCCAATAATGAAGAGTTAAAACTTAAGTATGAACAGTTTTGAATCTTTACATATCTGTATAGATGCGAGCCTGTGTATTTTGTTGATAAATTTATATGGTGGTCATTACTACTGAGGATCTTTGTCCTATCCTTATCCTTAGACATCTTAATGCCAACAAAGCGGAGCCATTAAACTTTATTGCTAATCCTGTATTGCTCTGATCATAGCAATGTCTTATGTGCAAAATCGTTTATAACTTATGTGGAAAAATTGGTTATAATGTGTTTGTAGTGGTGCAGGTCTTTAGAAGATGAATTACCTGATGAAGCAATAAAGATGTATGTAGACTTGTGCGCATTGCTTGAAGATCAAGGCAGAGAGCAAATGGCCTTTCACACATATTGCGCAGCAACACCCATATTTGAAGCTGGAAAGGCATGAATTGTGAGCACTCACACCTATGAATGTGAGCAGTAGATAGATAATGACCTACATTTGCGCAAAAGAAAAAATAGATCTAGAGTGACACACCTTTAAGATATGATGGTCCCGACACAATGTCCATGTCAATTCCCAACGTGGCAGACCTCAATAACTCCTCAATAGCCAGCAAATGTCGAAGTCTGAACCCTACTCAGAAACCGTAGGGGCAACTCAAATTAAATAAGTTCTTTGAAAACCTTAAGCTACTTAGCCTAACTTTCCATGCAAAAGAGAAGACAAAGAAAGCAAGCCCGTCCAAATTCTACATTTGGTGACCTTAATATGAGAGCTGATAATTTTAAGGATCAAAAAAATTTTAACTCCATCCCCATGAGCAAGTTCTTTATGGACTTGGATTGGAACTTAAAGTAGAAAAGCATGGCTATGAAAACCTCATGAGCAATTGTTTGCCGACGATAGTTATCCGCGTTGCATCCCACCGCCAAATTAACTCCATCCGATGGCCAGATCTATCTTTAGCGGATTTCTTGACCCTAGCCAAACGCCCTGTGAATAGAAAGAGACGATTAAGCAAAATTGTGAAAAGAGTGTAATCTTGGACAAATATAAACATGCAAAATAGGCTTCATGAACTCTCTTTGTAACATGCACCATCGTTGCCTTTGAAACATTAAAAGTTGAGTTCCTATCCAATCCATTAATTATTCAATTAGATAAAGCTTCAATTATGTACAGAATAGCAACAACTCACTTGAGCCCATCATCCCGGGAACTGCTTGCTCGGCCCATTGGCCTCGTAAGATGGGGATTTGCTCTATCATAGACCTCTGTAAATATTGCCTTAAACAAAGCTTAAGGCTAAGCTCAATCCTGCAAGCTGATTTGAAGAAGTGAAAGAGGCGGATCAAGACATAACAACCACATGCAGCTTCCTCAAAGATTTATAAGCAGTTGGTAGAAAAACAAGCCCAGAGAAACAAATTACTTAACAAAATCACCGACAAAAGGAATCCCTTCCTTTCCAAATGGATCTAAAAGTCCGCAAAGCTTCGAACCTAGGCATACATAATTGGAGCAACAAAAGGAAAAACCACTTTACCTAGAAATTCAATTCAATTGGAAAATGCGCCAAATAGTGCAAGGCTCGCTTGCGGATAGGTTATATGATCAAAAATCCATCTTGAATTTTGTATCAAAACACTCCTTTCCCACGGATTGAAGCGTCTACGTGAGGCGAAGAAGCATCTTAAAGGTAGCCGGTTACCTTTCTTTAACCGAATATGGTACGGAATATTCATTTGCTTAAATTTGCTCACGCAAAACAACAAACCTTTCTCAGAATGGTCATCAACAAATGGGTTTTGAAAACCAACAAAAAAAAAAAAAAAAGAGATGCCTACGCACAGCTTGGAGCCCAAGGGGGGATATCCTCCATAGCCAAGCTTGAGATTGGAGGCCGAAAAAACATGTCCATTTTGCCGCTCGGGTCGGAAATAGTCGGCTGCTACCAGCATATCCGAAATGCCCATTCTTTAGCAAATCTTCCATCGATTAGAACCCAGCCAGACCTAACCCTGAAAACTGCATTTCCGAGCCCACATCACAAAAATACAAAGCAAGGGTCGAAAAAATGCCAGAACCCGCCTTGCAAGAACAGATGGTCAGAGGAGCTCACATGAAGAAGAGATGGCACATGGCAAAAGAAGAGGCCTTGCCTCGGAATGGCATTCGGCTTCTACAAATTCAAAGCTCCAAGAACTCAACCTGAAACTCAAAATCCCAGCCATTCTATTTGCCCACATTCTACAAAAGCCCGTAATTCTGTAAGTAATTGGGCCACCGTAAGCAAAAGAAAGGAAAAAAACAATTTTGTGAACCCAAATTAGAGATACCCAACTCAAATCCGGCAAGCTTAAACACAATTCGAATCAAAAGAGAACGAGATGGCAAAAAATGAGAATCACCGAGAAGAATTAAAGTTCTAAAAAGCTAAGTCACATGTACTATAGAAAAAATTCGGAGCTAGAGATGCTACACTCCCTGAGGTCGTTCAACATCCCAACTTCAGATATTTAAAACCGTAATATAGAGCTGGTAGTCTCAATATGTAGCAAAATAACGGGGGTTCGGGGGGATTTGATATAGATATAATTCTTGAAACCATAGATCATATCCCTAAAACAATTCAATGGGTTATTATAAAAAAAAAGATAGATTTAAGATAAAAATAGTCACATTAGCTCCAAGGGGGTTAGATCGGTTAAAGTAGTCGTATTAGGACATTGAGTTATTTTGGTAGAGGTTTGAATCCCCAGTATTTCATATTCTAAAAGCTTAAGCCAAACCGTATAGAGGCTCGATATACCATCAAAACCTTAGGCAAACTCGTATTATTCACATCTTAAAATCATAAAGCGCCTCTCAATCATAATTGAGCATAATCAAAAATTCCATCAAGTGTCAAGAAGCTCCAACATACCTTAAGGGCCATAGGATTGATGAGATCCGACGAGATTCCCAAAGTAGTCCAAGGTGCACCTCGTTTAGAATATGTAGCAAAATAACAGGGGTTCCCAGGGATTTGATATAGATATAATTCTTGAAACCATAGACCATATCCCTAAAACAATTCAATGGGTTATTATAAAAAAACATAGATTTAAGATAAAAAATAGTCACATTAGCTCATTCGGGTTAGATTGGTTAAAGTAGTTTATTAGGACATTGAGTTATTTTGGTAGAGGTTCCTTTCTAATCCCCATTATTTCATATTCTAAAATAGAGGCTCGATATACCATCAAAACCTTAGGCAAACTTCAGATATTCGACATCTTAAAATCATAGGCGTCTCAATCATAATTGAGCATAATCAAAAAGCGAGAGGTGTCAAGAAGCTCCAACATACCCGGGCCATAGGATTGGCCAGATCCGGACGACCGTGTAGTCCAAGGTGCACCTCGTTTAGAATATGTAGCAAAATAACAGGGGTTCGGGGGGATTTGATATAGATATAATTCTTGAAACCATAGACCATATCCCTAAAACAATTCAATGGGTTATTATAAAAAAAACATAGATTTAAGATAAAAAAATAGTCACATTAGCTCCTTTGGTTAGATTGGTTAAAGTAGTCGTGATTAGGACATTGAGTTATTTTGGTAGAGGTTCAATCCCCTCGTATTTCATATTCTAAAATAGAGGCTCGATATACCATCAAAACCTTAGGCAAACTTCATTGATTCGACATCTTAAAATCATAGGCGTCTCCAATCATAATTGAGCATAATCGAAAACGAGAGGTGTCAAGAAGCTCCAACATCTGATCGGGCCATAGGATTGGCCAGATCCGACGCGGTATGAGTCCAAGGTGCACCTCGTTTAGAATATGTAGCAAAATAATATTAAAGGTTCCGGCTAGGATTTGATATAGATATAATTCTTGAAACCATAGATCATATCCCTAAAACAATTCAATGGGTTATTATAAAAAAAACATAGATTTAAGATAAAAAATAGTCACATTAGCTCAAGGGTTAGATCGGTTAAAGTAGTCGTATTAGGACATTGAGTTATTTTGGTAGAGGTTGAATCCCCATTTCATATTCTAAAAGCTTAAGCCAAACCTTAGTATAGAGGCTTCGATATACCATCAAAACCTTAGGCAAACTAAGTTTTCGACATCTTAAAATCATAGGCGTCTCCAATCATAATTGAGCATAATCGAAACGAGAGGTGTCAAGAAGCTCCAACATACTGATGCCACATGGCCATAGGATTGACAGATCCCAACTTTAATTTGTGGTAGTCCAAGGTGCACCTCGTTTAGAATATGTAGCACCCGACCCAACACCCAAACCCAACACTGCAGAAAGCCACGGAGAATTCTTGTTGATTAGGGGCAAGTCCACGTAAATCGAATTGGGGCTTTTTGTTGTGGGTCAGTCCAGACGGAGATGGGCCGGTCCCAGAGAGCGACAAAGAAATCTTTATACCCAAGGGGGGTGCTTGGGGTGGTTTGGCATGTTTCATCTCAACCGTTGATCTCAAAAATGGGCCCAACAACCACATACCAAAAATCTCTAGAAATAAGGGGGGTGCTTATATAATTGTATATATATATAAGGGATAATAGATATATATATATATATATATATACAAGTGGTTGTACTATGAGGGACTGTACAAATTCGGTTAGACGCCAAAGATGCAGTGTCTTCCAACGAAGATTCTATTAGGATTCTCCTGGATTCTCCAAGGCTCTAGAAAGATTTCCCTAGATTCTATGAGATTCCATCAATGTTGATTCCTCGAGGGATTGTACAAATTCGACTAGAAATCAAATTTAAAGTCATGCGATGAAGATTCTACAGAGATTCTCCAAGATCCCATCAAGATGCTCTAGATTCTCAAAGATTTTATGAAGATTCCCTTAGATTCCTCTAGATTCCTAAAGATTGTCCTGAGATTCGTCTAGATTTTCAGAGATTATCCTAAGATTCGTCTAGATTCCCCAAGAATCTGTGTAGATTCTTCAAGATTCCCTTAGATTCCAAAGGTTATCCCAAGATTCCTTTAGATTCCCTTAGATTCCTTCAGATTCTCTTGAGATTCCCCTAGATACTCAAATATTATCCTAAGTTTCCTCTAGATTGCCTAAGATTCCATGTAGATTCTTCTAGATTCTCTTATATTCTATGAAGATTCCCCCGTAGAACACACCTAGTATAAAAGATTCCCATAGGTCCCCTTGGATTCTCCCTCGATTCCCTAAGATTCCCCTAAGATCCCCCTAGATTCTTAAGGTTTTATATATTCCCCTAGCTTTTCAAAGATTATTTGACGGTTCATTTAGATTCCCCAAGATTCTATATAGATTCTCCTAGATTCCCTTAAATTCTATGAACATTCCCCTACATTCGTTAAGATTCTATCAAGATTTCCCTAGATTCTTAAACATTTTTCGAAGATTCTCTTAGATTCTCCTAGATGCTTTTGAGATTCCCATAGATTCCTTAAGATTCTCTTGAGATTCCCTTGATTCCCAAAGATTATCCCAAAATTCCTCTAGATTCCCCAAGCTTCTATATAGAGTCTCTTAGATTCCTTTAGATTCTATGAAGATTCCCCTAGATTATGCAAGGTTGCACGGAATGATGTCAAATCACTACTCATTAAAAAGCATTCGATGAGAGGAATCCAACGGCGTGGGTCCCACTTTGATCCGAGATCTCGACCGCAAGATAAAGTCGTTTGAATGCAACACAAAAAAAGAAGCTTCCATGAAAGCTTCATAATTAATGGGGTGCCACCTCATTACCATTTCATTAAATAAGGGTGACACCTCACCCCTTTAATATAAAAAACTTTAATTTAATAAAAAATGAATGGCTAGGATTTCTCCTCCCCCTTTTGATCTAAAGGTTGAGATTGGTTACACCAAATCCACTTTGGAGGAAGCTTCCTTGCACCTTCTTAGTAAAAAAAAAAAGGGCCATGATTTAGCCTCCCTTTTTGATCCGATGGTCTAGAGATGTGTTGCATGCCCCCATGCATGGCCATGTATGTCCCATGCATGACCCATCCATAATCCAATGGCCCATGTCGCCATAAACCAGTGCCCCAATCCGAATGGCAAAGAAGCATGTCACATATTTTTAGCACATTATATAAACCATGGGTGCATCGTTTCCTGGGACACATAGAATAATTTTATAAATATAATGATATATATAACTCAGTTTCATATTTTGATTTTCTGTTTTTGTCGCAGAGAATATTTCTGCGCCGCAATCCAATTTGCCCTTTTGGTGCCACGTTTTTTTGCTTCGCCATTTTTTGTCGTCCGATAGTGGCGGTGGAAGAACCTACATCCCGGTTTTTTCTTGGTTTATCCCGAAGCTTCATTTGCTTTGTCTTGCGATTATATTGCATTTTGGGTAGATTGACTATTGCTTCTCGATTTTGGTTGCAAGTTGGATTTATTGCATCAGATGGACATAGACCAGAAATCGGCAAGTTGTGCCCCAAAAATGGACGTATTTTCTGGAGCTCGGTTACAGCAACGAAATAGTTGGAGCAACGAAAGATCTGTTTCCGGCAATTTTTGGTAGTGATTGGCCGGGTAGAGTTTATGCAGATGGTATCTATGATCCATTTCATTTCGGGCATTCAAGATCCTTGGAGAAAGCAACAAAATCGTGAGTGCTTTTTGACCGCTTTGCTGAAACTTCTCTTAATTTGATGAACAGGCTATGGCGATGCTCAGTATCAACAGGCTTTCCAGAGAAAGCGGCTTTTTTCTTTGCATTCCTTTACTTGGGCTTCAACTCTACGAATGCCGTTGTGCCAAAATTGGAGTTTTGCAAATATTTGGCATGCAATGCAAAGGGCTTTTGGGATTTGCAGGGCGGATCTGCAACAGGCATCTAAATCCATTCGCCAGAATCCTCCCTGTCCATTTCGTTCCTCAGGAGTTTGATTAGAACCTAGCCGTTTATGCCTTTGTTCTCAGAATGTTTATGCCTTTGTTCTCAGAATATCGGTGCACTTTGGCGTGAATTCCCTTGCATTTTTTCGTATCCTTTTTTTTACTCTGTATCTATTCAAAAGCTCGTCTTTTGTCTTGTGTTGACAGTCGCTGTAACTTTCAACTCACAGGTTCTATTTTAATGGCAATAGATGCTCTTTACCAAGCATGCAAGTTTACTCAGAAGCGATATGATGTATTTCTCGGTTGATCTTTTAGCTAAATCTGCTTACAACATAATAGTCTAGGGTGCATCTACTGCTTTTAGTCCAGACGCAAATATTTTTGGCATTATATAAAGGTCAGCTTCTGATAAACCTTTCTTTCTATTTAGACTGCGGCAAAGGTCCTAAATGGGATTAATTTGCATGCTGAATTTCGTTGTGAACATTCACGGTAGGGGATTTCTTTCTTTTATTAGATTTGAGCAGCATGTAGCTACTCCTATTGTTGGTTTTTCCTTGCCTGCTCATTGGCAAACGCACCACCAATTGAGGTTGTATTTTGGACCATTAGAGAAACTATGAAAATGTAAAAAGCAAAGAATGTGAATCTTTGATAAATTGTTGTTGTTGTCTATTAAGTCTATCTTTCACTGCCATGCGAATGTTTGTACCCACACTAATACTAAATGCTTGTGCTTATCGACAGGCTCTGTGTCCCTTTGCGGTGTGTGAACAATAAGCCCGAGTCGGTATGTGGGTTTGCATAAGAATCCGGGATCAAGGCCTCGTTTGGGAGATTTGGCGAATTCATAACTAGGGAATTGGTGGCTGCCTCTTGCTTCTTACACCGCTTCTTCTGGGTTCACAAATGTAGAAAGCGAGGGAAGCAATTTGTTGGATTTGGCAATTTGTTGGATTTAGGATTTGCACGTCTATTGCTTTGATGCCAAATACATCGGTCAATAAGCTTTAAGGATCTCAAGATAAACTTTCTGAAGCTGTAGGCTTTTAAATGGAAGAACATTGCAAAGGCATTCTAGCATTTGGGGCCAATAAATGACCACCACTATGGACGCGAATTCGAAATATTATGTAGCCAGACTATACATACGCCATGTTCTCGCTATGTTACGGATAACTCTTAATCTTCACCTTTGAAATAACAAGGACAAAGTGTCAAGATATAGCTCGAGGGCCCAAGCCGAAAGCAATCACGGTGATCTATGCCACCGGATCGGTGTTATCAACAAATCGTATCTGCATGGCAAGAGAATGTTTATGAGAATCACGCATGGAAGGCACTAATGGATTGCCCGTGCAAAGGGATATCATGCACTAAATTGCTTCAAAATCAATTGATGAAATATGGCAATGAGTTTAATTCAAGATAAGTTAATTAAAAAGTTCGGTTCATATAGCCGGTACATATATCGATTCTACAACGTGAATGGGTCCATTTCAAGAGAAGCACGCTCCTTTATTGCAAATTTTGGAACCCAGAAGTTACGTTCAAGTACTTAAGCCGGATTTGGGGCGACATACTTGGCGAGAATGCAATCCAAATAAAGGGGTCATTTTGGTAAGATCCAAATAAGGGGTCATTTTTGGTAAGGTTGAGATGACTGGAAAAACTTACCACTTTCATCCGTTAGGGTTACGTGAAGGGGCAGCTTGATGGGTTTGGAACAAATTGTAGTATGTAAGTTCGGCAATCAGCCCATAGCCAAACCTGTGGAATTCTCTCTTCCAAATGGTTCTCTATGTATTTTTTAAAGCACGTGTCGACATTTGAAACGTTGGTGAGATTACGGGCGCGTCGTATCTAGAAATGTCAACTTAATATTGGTACCCTAAATGTCTACTCCATAATCCATCACCTTATCACTTCTCATTGACATAATAAAACAATTTATCTGCTGTCAAAGAGTACTCATCTTGATAGTATATCCCTTCCCACTTCTGCCTGGGTCCCAAAGACCATCTAGCCCTTTAGACCATTGAGATATAATCCACGAGTGAATTCTTTGAAGACATACATAGGGCCTCCAATGTGGTTGTTAAATTCTCTAAAGACATTCATATGGCCTCCATTGTTATTGTTTGAATCAATAAAGATATATATATGGTATGTTTGCCGATCATCTCCCCCTCAACGCGTTCAACATTGGAGCTGATGGTTCTCTCTATAGTAGAGGCACAACCATTCTCCTTGACAAACTAGTCCTCAAGTTTTAAGTTGAGATAAAATCTCAGGTGTTTGCAGAGGTGTTACAACAGTAACAGATTGAGGGCACATAGACACCTAGTTTATTATGCCAAATGGCCATAAACACCTTATTTGTTATGGAAAACCACCATAAAGCTCTCAGGCCCAAAGGGAAGAGAAATGTTCGTGGCGGCCTTGGCCGCCGCGATAAATTTCTTGTATATATAATGATAATGATATCGTAATATATATATAATTATTCTATGTGTCCATGGGAAACGATGTACCCATGGATTGTTTACATATTCAAATCAATCTAGGCCATCTATTTGTGGGCCAATGAGGTGGCACAGCTACGGCCTTAGGATCTACATGGGGTCATGCATGGGGCATGCACCATGCCTCTAGACCATCAGATCAAGGGGGGAAGGTAAAATCATAGCCTTTGATTTTTTTAAGGAAGGTGCAAGGAAGGACCCTAAAAGTGCTTTTTGGTGTGGCCAATCTCAGCCCTTGGATCAAAAGAGGGAGGAGAAATCCTGGCCACTAAGTTTTTTTAATAAGTTGCAATTTATTTATTAAAGGAGTTGAGGTGGCATCCTCATTTAATAAAAAAGTAATGAGGTGGCACCAACATTTATGAAAATAATTCCGAGGAAGCTTCTTTTTTGTAATGATCTTCAAAAGCCCGTAACTTGCAGCAAAGGGGTCGGATGAAGGTGGGCCCTACGCCATTGGATTGCTTTCCAATGAGTAGTGCTTTGATATTGTTTCATCGTAGTTGAAGCGAATATGATCGAATACTAAGAATCTTCTTAGAATCTTGGTATTTTATGGAATCTATTGGAAATTAAGAAAATCTAGGGGAATCTTCATAGGATCTTAAAGAATGTAAAGGAATCTCTATAGAATCTTGAGGAATCTATGGGAATCACAAGAGAATCTTTAAGAATCTAAGCGAATCTTTATAAAACATTTGAGAATCTATAGGAATCTTCATAAAATCTTGAAGAATCTAAGAGGACTTTCATAGAATCTAAGGGGATCTGGGAGAATCTACATAGAAACTTGGGGAATCTAAAGGAATCTCAACAGAATTAGGGAATCTATGGGAATCTTAAGAGAATCTTAGAAAATCTAGCAGAATCTAAGCGCATCTTCGTAAAGTCTTTGAGAATCTACGTGATCTTTAATGGAATCTTGGAGAATCTAGGGGAATGTACTTAGATTTAATGGAATCTAGGGGAATATACATATATCTAAAGGAATCTAGGGGAATCTACATAAAATTTATATATAATCTTAGAGAATCTAGAGGAATCTTTGTAGAATACTAAGAATCTAGAAGAATAATTGTGGAATCTTGGGGAATCTTTCACATTGGATGTGTTTTGCAAGGGAATCTTCATAGAATCTATGGGAATTTAGGAGAATCTACATAGAATCTTGGAGATTCTAGAGGAAATTTGGGTTACTCGGAGAATCTAGGGGAAACTCAAGAGAATCTTAAAGAATCTATGAGAATCTCAAGAGAATGTAGAGGAATCTAAGGGAATCTTCGTGGAATCTTCGAGAATTTTGGGAATTTTTTTCTAAGCCTTGAAGAATGTAAGAGAATCTTTATAGAATCTTCATTGGATGGCTCAAAATTTGTACACTCCCTCATAGTACAATCACTTGTATATATCTGTTATCTTAATATGTATATAGAAACTCATGGGGGTGGTCGTAAAATAGCACATTACATATAAAGTTTTGATCTTGGCCCTTGGATAAAAAGTTGGTGAGGTGGCGTAGCCTAAGCCCTTGGATTTTGATGGGGGCATGCATGAGTCATGCATGGGGGCATACACCCCATCTGTGAACCGTTGGATCAAAGGGGAAGGCGAAATCCTAGCCCTTGATTTTTATGGGGAAGGTGCAAGGAAAATGCCAAAAAGTGAATTTGGTGTAGCAAATCTTAACCGTTAGATCAAAAGGTGAGCATAAATCCTAGCCATTAACTTTTTAATGTTTTTTTTTAAAAGGAGGTGAGGTGGCACCCTCATTAATAAGAAAAAGTAATGAGGTGGCAAAGCATTTATTAGTGGACATTCTAGGAAGCTTCCTTTCGTTTAATCGCCTTCAAAAGCACGTAGCTTGCGGTAGAGGGGTCGGATGAAGGTGGGGCCCACGCCATTGGATTCCTCTCGTCGAGAACTTCTGAATGAGAGGTGCTATGACACTATTTTGTCGTAGTTGGAGCCAACATGATCGAACATGAGTTTCAAGGAATCTATGGTAAGTTGAGGGAATCTAGGAGAATCTTTATAGGGTCTTAAGGAATCCAGAGGAATATTATGAGAATCTTAGAGAATCTATGGGAATCTCAAGAGAGCATCTTTGAGAATGTAAGGGAATCTTGATAAAATCTTTAAGAACCTAGAGAAAACTTGATGGAATCTTGGGGAGTCTAGGGGAATCTTCATATAATCTATGGGAACTATAGGAATCTCAAGAGAATCTATAGGAATCTCAAGCATGTCTTTGGGAATCTAGGGGAATCTTGATAAAATCTTTAAGAACGTAGAAGAATCTTAATGGAATCTTAGAGAATCTAGGAGAGTCTTGATAGAATCTTGGAGAATCTAGAGGAATATTGGGGTGTTCTTTTGGAATCTAGGGGAATCTTTAAAGAATCTTAGGGAATCTCAAATGAATCTTTGGGAATCTAGGAGAATGTAAAGGAATCTTTATAAAATCTTTAAGAATCTATGGGAATCTTAATGGAATCTCGAAGAATCTAGGAGAATCTTGATAGAATCTTGGAGAATCTAGAGGAATCTTGGGGTAATTTTTTGGAATCTAGGGGAATCTTTAGAGAATCTTTGGGAATCTTAATAAAATCTAGGGGAATCTCCATAAAATCTTAATAATCTAGGGGAATCTTTGTAGAACATTAAGAGTCTAAGAAAATCTTTAGAAATCTAGGAGAATCTAAGAGAATCTTTGGGAATCTAGGGGAATCTTTCTAAAAGTTTTGAGAATTTAAGGATATCTTGATGGAATTTTAGAGAATCTAAGAGAACCTTCATAGATTATGTAGAGATTGATCACAACCGTCGATTATGAAATCAATGGTTCTAATGCAGCCACCTCGTCATTACCTAAGCACCCCCTTGTTATGTAGAGATCGATCTTAGCCGTCCAATGTGATGCATCAATGGCCCAGGTTTAGCCACCTATATTTTGGGGCTTTTGATCTGGGCCGTCGAATTTAGGGATTTGATCTACACCGTTGGTCAAAAACGTCAAAATTAAATGCAAGTTGCGCTAGTTTCTAGGTTTTTAGGTTTCTGTGATATTTTTTCTTTTTCCAAGATTTTGAGAATAATGTGGATTTGCCCCACATCGCAAGACCATTGGATTGGGGGATGGAGGTGTGATCCTATCCATTAAATGTGGGTTTGAAATTGCTAGGCAGGTGATAGAATTGGGCCTTCAATCTCGGCCATTAAATGGGCTCAGGATACTTTTACCCTTGATTCGGTGATCCCGGAGATAAATTTACCGGCCTCCGGGATCCCGGGTCTCCCTCGGCGAGGGTCCGTTCGGGACCCCGTTTTGAGTCTGGCGGGGCGCGCCGTCGGCCCGAGACCATCCCGCCGTCCAAACCCCGTTGCAATCCTTGCCGTCCGCCTCGAGATCCCGCCTCGGGATCATCCACGCGATCCCCTCCTCCGGGATCCCCCGCGATTAGATGGTTTAGCTTGGCGGGCGATATCGTAGAGGTGATCCCCTCCTCAGGGATCCCGGGCACCCGGGCCGGATCCCCTCCTCCGGGATCACCCCCTAATGGCTGATAACGGCGGACGCTATCCGCCGAGGTGATCCCCTCCTCCCGGGATCCCGGGCACCCGGGCCGGATCCCTCCTCAGGGATCACCCCCAATGGCTGATAATGGCCGGGCGCTATCCGCCCCGGGTGATCCCCTCCTCCCGGGATCCCCGGGCACCCGGGCGGATCCCCTCCTCCTCGGATCACCCCACCGTGGCTGATAACGGGCCGGACCCTATCGCCCAGGTCATCCGCCCTGGAACCCGTGCTTGGCCGGACCCTATCCCCTCCGAGGTGATCCCCTCCTCAGGGATCCCGGGCACCGGGGCGGATCCCCTCCTCGGGATCACCCCTAATGGGTGATAGCGGCGGGCGCTATCCCCGGGTGATCCCCTCCTCGGGATCCCCATTGGCACCGGGGCGGATCCCCTCCTCGGGATCACGTTTGGGCGTAGATATACTGGCCGGACCCTGTCGCCCAGTCACCCGGCCCAATACACCGGACCCTATCGTAGGTGATCCCCCTCGGGATCCGGGGCACCGGGCCCCTCCCTCCTCGGGATCACCCCTAATGGCTGATAGCGGGGGCGCTATCGCCCGTAGGTGATCCCCTCCTCCGGGATTCCGGGCACCCGGTGAGCGGATCCCCTCCTCAAAGGATCACCCGCGTGGGCTGATAACGGCGGGGCGGCTATCCGGGATCCGTGGTGATCCCCCTCTCAGGATCCCCATTGTCATTTGCCCACAGTGATTGGGAGGCGAATATGAGAATGTTTGGGCCCGGTAGAGATAAGCGGCGTGGACTAATCAGGTGTTCTAAGTTTGAATTACGCCCAAGGCCCATGCGGACAAACCAATACAATGAGAACCGTGGGCGTTAAAGAGACCACCCTCGGGATCACCATCGAGTGTGGTTCGTCCACATTGCGTGTGGGCGATGTCGAAAGCGCGAGGCATGGAGGAGGAGCGCAATCGCGGTACGTAGCTGCTGCGGCGGACTATGGGCGAGTTAGAAGCGAAGAGAGAAGAGGTAAGTTCAAGGGCTTTAAAGAAGCGTTCTGATTTTGTGTTTAATGTTTTTATTTCGACTTAGGGCTGAGATAACGGCCAGAAAACAAAAGCGTTGTCATTTTACTGTTTGTTCTTATTTCCGGCTTAGGGCTGAGATACGGTAGGAAACACCTCAAATGGCTGTTTGATCATGGCAACTTACATTGGTATCTGAAGAGCATTTTGTACCGATATTCAAGGGGTGGCGGATGCTTGTTTGGACTTGCTACATCCATACTGACCCGGGTCCAAGATTTCGTTCTTGGGGAGGCGGAGGAATTGTGAAGCACACACCAATTTCTATCTAAGAAGTTCGATGCACGAGAGAGTGTTAAAAAGACCCTACAAGGATTCATATGTGGCGTTGAAGAGGTATTTGTTTGATACATGTGTTTTTGTTTTAAATCATGAGTCCAAGATTATGTGTTTGCTTTCGGCTATGTGTTTGATTATAAATCTTGCTTTTTAAGTCATTTGAGGTGCTTGTCATTAAGATTACACCTAGTAGATTAATACTAACTTGTAATGCACAATCTGAGATATTGGTGTTCATATGGACCTCGGGGACAAGGCGGCAAACACTCATGTGGTTGAGGAAAGACCCGTCCACCCAGGGCACCGCGTAGGAAAAGGGGTTGAGAGGGAGAGGGGCATACGTAGGGGCTGCCCGGTGCCATTTCACAATCGGGCAACTCTATTTCCTTCCGAAATTTTCACATATCACTTATTATGGGTTTGATCACAAGAATATCCAAGGTTTGCCCCCGCCATGGTAGGTTTGTTGACCCATCCTTTGGAGTTAGGTTCAAGCTAGCACCACGGATCTCACAAGAATTGAGGGAATGGGTAAAAGCGAAGCTTGTCCAATGGCACATGCGTAGTGTAATGAACATGCATGAAGAGGTGGAGGTTGAGACTTGAAGTGAATGGACGGGAAAGCATGTGTAGGGATGATGTGTTGAAAATTCGGGGCGTGTACAATATTGAAAAGGGAGTTGTTAAGTAACACATGGAAGCTACATGAAGATCTTCCCACTAGCATTGACATGTGGGTTCAACAACATCAAGATTCGGTGTTCATGTATGAGCAAGGAGACTTGTTTCAATTAGGAGTTATGACTCAATCAAAGGGAGTCCATGTTGAAATTTGGCAAGAACAAAGCCATTTGCATGGACTCTACATTCAAAACAAGCGACAAGAGGTGCGGTTCTTCCTCAACTTTTATTGTGTGTTGATTTGATTATTGTGTATGGTTTTAATCACGGGTTCTATCTTTTCACACTTCTACGCCTTTGATGAGTATTCCAATGGTTTACCATTGGCTTACGTTAATACCAATTCTCAAAAGAGTGGAGCTATAACAAAGTGGATGCAAGCACTAAAGGAGTCCTTATCTTAGAGATGATCACGATTGGCGACCTTCTTGCATCATTACGGATGATGCCCATCTTTGAGATAAAGGCCGTGAAAAAAAAGTAACTTGTCAAACTCTAATCCTTGGAAGCAAATCACAAGTGTACTAACATTGTTTTAATTTCATAGGTTTTTCCTAGTGTGCCCGTGCAAATTTGCATATGGCACGTGAGGAGGAAACTTGGATCAAGTGGTTCTTGAAAGAACATCAAGAACAAGGTGTACGTAGCGATCTGTTCAAGGAACTTGGTTACATTATGTATGAGACGAGAAGGTCCTCTAGGGGACAATATAATGCGGTGAAAGAGTATAGGGAGGCGATGGGAGGGAGGCAACTAGGAAATTGGAGGACTTATTGAGGAAGTATCCTCAATACCCCAAGTTGGCGGCTTACATGAGTAAGGAGTGGACCAAAAACATTTGCCAATGGGTATTGGCTACAAGGATGTACCCTCACTCCAACCAAGAGACTAATGCAGCCATAGAGGCATGGCATTGTGCCTTGAAAAGGCGCTGGGCATTCAAAGCGAGCACTCAGGGGCCGGAGGATTGGTGGCTCCTCTACATTCTAACCAACAACGTGGAGACACACATGGCATACATCAGGTATAACTTCTAATCATCATTTGTAGCCTATTTTGATTTTGCAAGAATATAATTCTCTTGTCATCTAGGTCCATGAAGGAAGCAGGGTTTGTGGTGAACACCTCCCAGGAAGAGATAATACAATGTGCCATATTGGGTGCAAGGAAGATTGGCGATGAGCAGGTCACATTCACTAACCCGAAGAAGGTGAGGCGAAGTGCAAAGTGAACACTCTAGGGCAAGGACCATACTTTGTGAGCAGGGCACACAAAGAACTGGGCATCTTTGTGGCCCACAGGGGAGCCAAGGGCAACTTATGTAAGCACCAAGTTAAGGTCATGCAAATGTTGGGCAACTTCACGGGGATCAAGATCTTTTCAGTGTGCTTGGATCTCAATATGGGTCAATTTGTGGGGGCATGGACTACTTGAGGCCATGTGAGGATCATGGGGCCCCTCATGGGGAGGAAACCACATCTGAAGATGTGGTTGAGATTGTAAGCTTGGGCGAGTCTCCCTCTCAAAAGGAGGCAAGGATTAACTGGATAAGACAAGGAGATCTTTACAAGAAGTCATTGCTAGAGTGATGTCAAGGGCGAGAAAAAGATCCGGGCATGCTAATTGCAAGCCCGATTCACTCATGAGACAACTTCGACCAGCGGCTTGAAAGAATGGATGATGTTGGCCACCACGGGCTCTAACAGAACCATAACATGTATCCCCACTAATGCGGTGGAAGAGGAGTGTGGTAATAGTTTGGTAAAATTGAAGCCTCTAATAGAAATTGGGAAGAGGAAAGACAAGGAAACCAAGAAGAGTTGGAAGCAAGTTGAGATGGAGGGCCTGTTGTGAGAATGGCATCGTGAGTTTGTTGTTGTTTAATGCTCATTGACACCTCATGAGCTTCATTGTCTTGTTAATTGTTCAGGTCAAGTTTAGAGTTTTGTAAGCGGTGGGTATAAATAAATCAATATTCACCTATGTACTTATAAATATTGTCAATGTTATCAATGTTTATTGTTAGGAGTTAAATGTTAGGATAATTTAGAACCTTGAGTTAAATGTTTAATGTTTAGAGATTAGACCATAGGATAAAAAACTAATTAAAAAAGCGTACGTGGGATCCCCTCCTCCGGGATCCCGCGTCCGCCTGTAATGTGATCCCCTCCTCCGGGATCCCGCGTGCGCCAGCCTGGTGATCCCGTTCTCGGGGATCCCGCGTCCGCCTGCGTGATGATCCCCTCCTCCGGGATCACATACTGGTTATAACGGGATCCCCTCCTCCGGGATCACACTGCCCCGGTTATAAGAGGATCCCCTCCTCAGGGATCCAGCGTCCTTTTACTGGTGATCCCGTCCTCAGGGATCACGGGGGATTAATTTGTTAGTATATTATTTATAACATCCCTTAACCATTGACATATGTCTTGGAATAACCATTGAAATATCCCTTAACCATTACTTTTAATAAGCTTTGAAACATTGAACTTAATACAATGGCTTAAAACTGACATTCCAATTCGGAATCACTCTGAATCTACCTCCTGCACTTTTGCCATGGCTTCTGCCCGGACGTCCTCCTCAGTTACATCGGCACACATGGGGTGTCTCCACATCATGTGATCGAAAATATCGCCGCGGGGTTGGCTCGGACCCCTCTAGGACATCCACGATCGGATCCTTCTTTTTCGCGACCTTAGTGCGGCATACATTTCCTCGAAGCGGGGCTTTAAGGGTGTTGCCTTCCCGGACAACATCCGTAGCTAATAAGCAACTTCAAAGCCTTGCCTGGATAATACACTTCTTCAATTCCCAAAGCAATGCCCTATGGGTTGGCCTACTACCGGGAGCATAGTCAAGATGCCTAGGGGTCTCCACTGAATTCCCCATTCTCCACGGTCTGCATGAAGCATGGGGGATCATGAAAAGATTAATATGAAAGTAGAACATGAATATGAAGCTTACTTACGAGCGTTTTGATCTTGTCGTCGGTTGGGCGACTCTAGGCCCACATCCTCCTGAATTTCATTCAAGTGGGCGAGAATATCCTCAAGTGTATGGGCATTGATGGCCTTTGCTCTCGACAACTTTGTTGTCGGGTCCTCACCATTTGGCTTGAGCGGTAAGCAATTGAACCGAGAGGCGCTCTTGAACTCAAGCGAGAGGCCCCAACTCAACTTTCTACCAAGAACAAGGCATGAGTATATATAGACTCATGAGCCAACCGTTGTACTAACCGTTGTACAGCGGTTAAAATATAATTCAATTTCTAAAGGTAAGACCATAGGGATAAAATGTTTTGAGTTTAGCCAAGTTAAGACCATTGAGCCTTGGACCATAGTACCAAAAAGTAATAAAAATACGTGCAGGGATCCCCTCCTCCGGGATCCCGCGTCCGCCTGCTAGGTGATCCCGTCCTCCGGGATCACATATTAATTAAAACGGGATCCCCTCCTCCGGGATCCCGCGTCCGTCTGTACTTTGGTCCCGTCCTCCGGGATCACACACAAAGGAAAATGGGATCCCCTCCTCCGGGATCCCGCGTCCGCCTACTTGGTGATCCCCTCCTCCGGGATCACACACCCCTTAAAAATAGATCCCATCCTCCGGGATCCCCCGTCCGGCTGCTTGCTGATCCCGCCCTCCGGGATCACAGCATTCAACATGTTAATATATATTCAGCATTCAACAAATTTAACATGTTAATATATGTTAACCATTGAAATTATGAATGTATTATTAACCATTGGAATATGTCTAGGAACAGTGGCAATAATAAACTTTGATGTTGAAACTATGGTGGAAGCTTTGAAGCATTATTCTTTGGTGCATTGAGCCATTGCCAAAAGCCAAAATTACATTCAATTGCGCCTGTTTTGACATTGAAGACTTGATGAAGATATTCACATTCAAGACAATTACATTCAATTGTTCCAGATATTCACATTCAAGAAAATATTCACATTGGGAGTTTTTTGAGATATTCACATTCACAAACTTGTAGATCCTTACCAGCATGTCAAGGACCATGTACCAGCAAGCGGGTCTGGATCCTGCTATCACCCGTGTCACCCTGGGGTAAGTAAAAGGTGGACTTCCCTGCAGCCAAGCAATCATGTAGTTTCTGGAGCATTATCTTGAAGCCTGACCTCATGCAATCTATGTCTTCTTTTTTGAACCAATCACGGTTAATCAGAATCTGCATTAAAACATGAATTTAGCCATGAACTGAAAATTTGCCTAAAAAAAAAGAAACAAGAAACATAAACTCAAAGACTCACATTATCCTCCTTGCCACTGATGTCTTTAACAAATTTCTTCACATAATTTATGACATACACACCACAGTCCGAATTATTGTGCTGTTGGGGAGTTTCTAATGGAATGCAGGGTGCATTATGCAATGCACTTTCCTCATGCCTCCACCTCTTAAACACGTCGTGAGGAATGCAAGTATGAATAAGAAATTAGCTTCAATCATAATGCAAAAGATTAAATATTTCGAGTTAGAGAGGAATACTTACGGTGTCACAAATTCTCGGGTAGATGCATGCAAGGGGCATATGAATCAAGGTCGCGAGATGCAAAGGCAGGGCTTTCCAAGCCGAGCACACGCCAGGCCATCAGTCACTAAGATGAAAAGGCTCCAATGGCCACTAAGAAATAGCAATTTGAAAGGCAATTAGAATAGATTTAAAACTTAAATAATCAAGTGATCTGAGTTTACCCAGCATTGACAGGAATATAATAGAATTGTCTTTGTCACGGATCTTCCACCGTGCCCTACCAAGCGGGTTGTCGGGGATGAGCTTGGCAAACTGCTCATAAGCCCCCGCCAACCCGGCCTTGCTTCCATTCAAGAACAGCCCGAATCTGCGGGGATGCAAGAACACATGATGGCACCTTTTACGGATTGGAATTGAGTCTTGAGAATTACCTGTACAACCAATTGAGCAATTGAGTGCAATGAAAAACTGAAATTGAAGAAACTTAAGAACTTAAAAACTTACAGGAGATAAGAACCAATGCAATCCGAGTCCACATCGCTCTCCAGATCCCCGAGGCCAGAAGGGATTGTCATAAATTTTAGGGCCTCGGCTTCTTGGATGTAAAACTTCGACATTTCTTGACTTCTTGCTGCCCCACCTTGATGAAGGGGCTCTCAACCACCACGGGGAAATTTAATGTGAAGGGGCACTTTGCCATCGATCGGCATCAACACCTCTTTGGTAGTCCAAAGCGAGTCGAGAAAATGTGGATCGGCCAGTACAAATGATCTGACATAATCTTCTTTGGGCTTGGGAATATTATCTTGAGCTCGGTTTCAGCGGGGATCCGGTTAGCGGCCATGAATTGATGGATTTAGGAGGAGGTTTTGGGGTTTTGGATCTGCCCGATGCCTCAGAAATTTTTGGGCACGGCTTTGGCAACACGGGTTTTAGGCAAGGGGCAGCTTTAGGGCAAAGGCGGAGGTTTAGGCAAAGGGGCGAATGCTTACTGCTGCTGCAGCCACCTCCTCGCTCACATCATCAGCGTCCAATTGGCTTTGCTCCTGCTCTTTGGTTAGTGGAGGCCAAAGCTCATCATCAGAGATTAAATTTTTGGTGCTCTGCCTGATCCGTGCCTTTATCTCCTCGATCTGCAATTGTTGGCTTTCCAATTCACTTGCTTTCTTCCTCTGCACCTGTAAATTAATGAAGGCTTCTCTTTGGCTCTTATCGAGAAGACCCATTTCAATTTGCTCATCGGCCACCACTCGGCATGTCTCCACAGCCCTCTGCAAATTTTCAGGTGAGGTTGTGGGCATATTTATAGTGCGGATCCATGCTTACGGCCCGCGAAACCTTTGCATAACTCCTCTTCTTCTGATTGGCATTCGTCTTGGCGGGCTCTGCATTGGGCAAATGAATACGGTTTGGGATCCTCCCCCTCGGCGCATCAGGAACCCGCCACCTATCAACCAAGGCATGCACTCGAAACCTGTGATTTTCGAGCTCAACCTTCCTGGAGTAACTTTTGGTGCAGTCATCAACTAAGCACTTCCATCTCTTTGCCAGCTGATCGTAACTGTAATCAGGGGGCTCTTCGTTCAAGTAACGCGCATCAGGCTCGTCTATGACAACACCCTCCCCCCCCCCCTTCCTCATTCAAATGCGCCATCGCCCGGTTGGCGTCCACGAAGCTTCGTTCTTTCACCTCCTCCTTTGTATTCTTCCCCACCGCCCAGATTTTCCTCCCCTTCATCCAATTTTTGTTGCCACGGCGGCCGGGGACTCCACCTCGGCATCCCAATCCGCTTCACATGCGGGGCGTGCGGAATCTAGGAATGCATATGAAGCGGCGCCCGTCAACACAAAGATTCTCGCCAAAACCGGTGTTGAGGCTGACTTCGAGTTTAAGGATTAGATCCATCGCAAAATACGGTAAGATTTAGTAAAGAATAGTAGGAAATAGTAAAAACTTGATATAACAATTTGAAAGGGTCGATTTTACCTCAGTAACCCGTTAATCTGAGGAGGTAAACGTATGTAAACGACTTCCTTCTAATGGTGCCGTCGCCCGGACAAAACCAGCGTGCCGCGAGGAGGAGGGTCCGGTGCAAACCATGTCGAGTTAAGCCCTGAGACTTGGACTCTTAGTCGGCCAGTGCTGCATAGCCCTCCATTATCCCAAGGTCCCTACGTGGCCGGGCGAGGGATTGTACATTACCGCGGCATTAATGGCTGTCCAGAATTTAATTTTAAAATTAAAGTTCTTTGTAGCGCTACGGGGGGCGGTATAAATCAGGAGGGGCCAGTGTCATCACCCGGATCTAATGGCTGGCAAACTAAACCAGCTTCCGGAGTGCATCTAGCGGCCCGGAGAAATAGCTCCCGCTTTCCGTCACCCTCTCAGGGGATCGGCGGAGGAGGGATGGCCCGCGGCGGTCGCGTCGCCCGTTATCAGCCGCGGAGATCCGGAGAGGTGATCACCCGGCGAGATGGCGTCGTTATCGACCACCTTGGTGATTCTCCTGAGGAGGGGACCACACCGGGTGCCCTCGGGATCCTGAGGAGTGGGGATCACCTCTACGATAAAGGCCCCATTGCTATCGCCCATTAGGTGATCCCAGGAGGGGATCCGGCCCGGTGCCCGGGATCCCTGAGGGATCACCTCTACGGAGCAAGTCTCACTGCTAATGCCTGGCCTGTGACCTCGGCCGAGCAGGGTCCACAGACGGGCCCACCACGGGTGATCTCCGGAGGAGGGGACTACACCGGGTGCCCTGGGATCCCTGGGAGGAGGGACACCTCAAGGATAGCCCCGCCGCTATCGCCCACCTACGGGTGATCCCTGAGGAGGGGATCTGCCCCGGGTGCCCGCCGGGATCCCTGGGAGGAGGGATCACCTCAAGGATAGGGCCCCGCTATCGCCCATTAGGGGTGATCCCAGGAGGGGATCCCATACCCGGTGCCCTGGTCCTGAGGGAGGGGATCACCCCTGCCGGATAGGGTCCGGCCAAGCACGCCTCTGGCCTGTGACCCGCTGGGTCGGGACAGGGTCCTCCGCCGTTAACAACGGTGATCCCTGGCGAGGGATCCGACCTGCCCTCGGGATAGGGGGATCGCCCCGCTATAGCCCCGCCGGCGGGGTGATCTCGAGGAGGGGGATCCAAGGCCCCGTCCGGGGACGGGAGGAGGGGATCCACGGATCCTGGGAGGGGATCACCACCTCGGGGTCGGATAATGCGTCGCCGTGTGACCTAGGTCAGCCCGGCCAAGGACCCACTACCGGGTGATCCCTGAGGAGGGGATCCACAAGCCCCGGGTGCCCTGGGATCCCTGGGAGAGGGGATCACCTCGGCGGATAGCGTCGTAGAGTATGTCCTTTAATGGCGGGGAGTGATCCCTGGGAGGGAGGGGATCCCGGCGTCCTTGGGATCCCTGAGGAGAGGGGGATCACCTCGGCGGATAGCATGCCGTTGCTCCGGCCATTAGGGTGATCCCGAGGAGGGATCCAAGGTCCGGTGGTGCCGCCGGGGATCCCTGAGAAGGGGATCACCTCGGCCGGATATCGTCCGTAGATTAACGACTCATCGGCCGTGGGATCCGGAGGAGGGATCGGATCGTGGATGATCCCGGGCGGGGATCTCTCGAGGCGGGGCGGCCAGCGATTACCGCGGGGGGTTTGGGCCGGGGATGGGATGGTCCGGGCCGCGTGGCGTGCCGGCGTACCTCCGAATCGGGGTCTCCCGAGCGGACCCGTCGAGGGAGACCCGGGATCCCGGGCCGATGTAAATTTATCTCCGGGATCACCGAATCAAGGGTAAAAGTATCCTGAGCCATTAAAATGTAGATTATAATTGTTGACGTTGATTAGTCATTTATTTGAAGGTGCATATTGCAATTAATATGATGACGTTTGCACAATTTTTAATGGAGATACACAAATAGAAAGATGAGCCTTTTTTACGACCCTTTTGGCCGTGGCATTCCACCAAGTCGAACTGATGCTGTGAAGATCTACCTCATCTGCTTCGGCCGATAGAAGGGCATGGAGCCTTGCAGTGCTGCATGGCCTGGAATGCTCCAGGATCGGTTGAAGAGGAAATCGATGGTTACAGAGTCCTTTCAACAAGCAGTCTATGTTTTCCCTTCTACCATTTTTGGGTTTCGTACAAAGGAAAAGCCCAAGTGGAGGTTGTCTTGTGCTAAATCGGCATATGGAAAGCTGGGTGAGCAGAGCGAAGCAAAATGAAAACGGCTATGCTTTCCAGAACACAGATGATTTTTACTTTTGCAGCAGGCCATCCTTAGGCCTAGCCATGGATTTGCAGCGGTAGCACATGAACGTGAGTTTAAAGCACCGTTCTGGACGGAAATCCGTGAGCAGCTAAGGCCAAAACGGATTTCTGTGATAGAGACAATGGTAATGGAGGCGCAAGTAAGAGCTCCATGCCCTAATCTTTGAAGAAAAAACAGAGCTTGCCAAATTTGGATGGCCTATGCTCAAATCCAAAATTCTACGAAAATTCTTGATTTTGATTTTGGATGAATGGGCTGTGCATTATCGTCATTGGCTATTGGCTTTCCTCTGTCCTCACGCCGGAGCTGAGCCTTCTTCATTTAAAATGTCGAAGGTTAATCGCCTCAGCTCTAACTACATTGCCGAAAATCGGTGGGTTTTGCTGCTCTGGTCTCCAAGCTTGGGGCTTTTTCCAAATTTCTTGATCCTTGTTTGCATAATCTAACACTTTCATTTCCCTTTTTGCAGATAATATTGCAGAGTAGAGAGGTATCATCATCCGGTCCATTCTCTCTGGCAATTTTCATGTGGTCAAATATGGCGACGCTTACGAAATATTTACCAACTATTTGGCATTGGAGCCTGCTAATGTACCAGACTGATGAATCCACAGACAAGATCTTCCCCTTCTCGGGTTTGCAAGTGTCCCTTCTCCTTCTCCAATCGTTTATTTACCAATGATCTTTGTCTCCTATATCTTAACGGAGAATAGGACAGCACTATCTTTGATTACCAGCTCTTAAGAGAATCAATTTACAGATGGGTTCAAGCCTGTGAGCATTCCCGGCTTTGGAGCTCGTCGAGATGCAGAAGTCATTGACTGTCTGCGGATTGCAGTTATCTTATGCCGAGATGATGAGTCGTTCATCAAGGATTAAGCTAAACGGTCAAGACGGTCAAATCTTCTTTCTCCTCTGAACTTTTTGCATCACTGTATGCACTCTACATTTTGGCGGTTCTGGATTTCGGTGCCTTATATCTGTGCGTCCCATGATTTTGATCTAACGAAGGATTTTTGCAAGGGCAACAATTGTTCCTATGGCAGATGCTGGCGATGGTATATTTTTTGCCCTTATCCTTTGCTATTTCTTCCTACTATTTTTTTAACAATTTTTTGTTGTTGTTTCTTGCTTGCTTATTTATGCAGTTAAATTTGTCGTTGTGCCACTTAATTTATAGCATGGCAAACGACTCTCTCAGCATCAAGAAACTGAGCAAAAGGGGCGGTCTTTTTAGCAAAGTTTTAAATGTAGAGCTTTGTGCCAGAAATTCTAGAACAAATACAAAATATTTTCGGCTCTGTTTATCTGGGATTTTGGCGCCATATTTTGCAGCGGCTGTTCTTGAAGCCATAAGGTTTTGGACGGTTTCTTCTCCCAGGCTCCGTTTGTGGTTGCTGGACGCTACACGATTTGATCTTTCCACTGTTTGTAGAATTGAAACATAACCGTTTCTGGCTGATTTGGAGCTCTCCATATGCATATCTGTTTTCTTACATTGCCAGGAGTCATCGATGCAGTCTGCTTTTGGCTATGGCAGCTCTCAGGCTGACATGGTACATTGATTGACAATCAGCATCAAAAAATTTGGTTAGTATAAAGCTTTGTAATTTGTGTCTCTTGTTTTTTACTTAGTTTGTGGCTTGATTTGATGCATTGAAGTAGAGTTCTATAACGATTCTTCTAACCAATAATTCTGGAGGTCGACCATTTCCTTACTTTGAATACTGGTTCAGAAGCCATATATTTTCCCATAGACTTAAAAAGCTCACGGCCTGCTTCTACCCAGTCCATGTGGCTACATGTAGAAAGAACAGAAATGAAGGTGACTTTATCTGACTTTATAGGGCCCCTTGGTTGAAGAGTTTTGGGAGAATATGAGACGGTATGGTCAAAGCTTATGAACTATAACTCTTGCTTGGTGCCACTTTCAGTCCTCCATAAATGCCAATATGAATCACAACATCTACCAAGCACAATGTTTTTGATGTTTTTTGGAATATCGCAGCAACTGGCACAAGCAGTACTTAACATTCTATGGGTTATTCTAGTGTGGGGTTGCTCTTTTACAGTCTTTCTAGGCAAGAACCTGCAGTTAAACTTAAGTGGGCTTCTATTTGTATAGAAGGGGATTATTGTAGAGTTGACATAGAATATCATTATCATTGGCTAAACTTGCTACTTTTACAACCCACATAGAATAAAAATCGTAACTACCAAAGGGATGACAACACATTGCTGCTTCAGATGATAGGTGTATATTTTTGAAACAGTTATGGTGGATGTGTCGAATGAATTGCAACTGCAATTTTATAGCCTGTAAAAATGAGCTATCACAATTTTTGAAAATGTTGTAGAGATCCCTGAGTTATGGTGAATGTGTCAGATCAATTGCAACTACAGTTTTATAGCTTGTAGAAATGAGCTACTACAAGTTTTGAAAACGTTGTAGAGATCCCTGACTTACTCGGACAAGAGCTTCCTTTTTGGAGTTACCTCCATGTTTCTCCGCTCTAGAATTAGTTAGAATAGCAAACGTATTTTGCCATATTTGATATATATACAATAGGAATTTAAAAGATGTGTGCCTAGACTTATTTGTAGAGCTTCCATTAAGCTTTCCAATGGATACTTTTGCTTGAGAAATAGATCTTGCATTTGTAGGATATGCTCAAATATTTGCTAGCTGGTGCACATGCCACATAGTGAACCTGGTCGTCTCAGTTGTTGGAGATTTTAAAAAGGAGGTATTTAGAGTAGTTACTCGGACATTGGAGATTTTAAAAAGGAGGTATTTAGAGTAGTTACTCGGACAACAACTTCGTTTTTGGAGTTCTCCATATTTGTACTCTGCTGTAGAATTACAACAACAAATGTATTTTTTCATATTTGACATACATACATTAAGAATTTGAAAGATGTGTGCCTAGGCTTATTTGTGGAGCTCCTTTAAGCTTTCCAATCGATACCCTTGCTTGAGAAATGGGTCTTGCACTTGCAAGTTATGCTCAAATATCTGCCAGTTATGTTATAACAATGTAATGTAATTTTTAAAATGTTTATTGTATGTTTTAAGGTGGGCATGTTTAAACAACATTTCTAAAATCTTTATGTCGACTTATTTTATTTGATATACATGTGGTTGTGCAAGTTTGTTGAGTATGCATTTTAATCGTCGTCTTTCCTTGCATTTATGACAAAGATGCTGCAACACAATATTCGTAATGACATGTTCTTGAACTTTAGTTTATGATAATCATGAATGAAATAAATCATATTAAAAACTTGGTTTTTTTGGTGTTCTTTATTAAACACAACCTTTCAGTAGATCTGGAATATGAGATTAGAGTAAGCATAACGGATTTTAACGTGCTATAACTTATGCCCACAACAGAACTCGAGGGCGATCAAAACATTTGGCAGCAAGATTGAACACGACCACATAAGTGGTGCAACTGTGAAGCATTTAATACTGACATGACAAAGATGCTGCAACTTAATGTATGTTTAGCCTTTGTAATGACAAGTTCTTGAACTTTAGTTTATGATAATCACGAGGGAAATGAAGCATATTAAAAGCTTGGGTTTTTCAGTGTTCTTTCAATAAAGTCAAGCTTTCAATACATCTGGAATATGTATTAGCGTAGGCATAACCCTTTCTAACACGTGCCGTAATTTATGCCCACAACACAAGTCGATGGTGATAAATATAGAGGGAAATTTAAAAAATCCCCCTAATTGTCAAAATGCCCTAAAATGGGCTATGAAGCTACGAGAGAAGAGCAAAATGGCTTATTCTTATGGGAAGCTTAACAGAATCTAGGTGAATGGTAATAAAATTTAAGGGAAAGAAATTAAAACGAATGGAGTTGGGAGTTTGACTGTAGTGTTGATTGTGGTTTGATCGAAGGTTGACCAAGGTAGAAGAAACCAAGGGGATCTTAGAGAATCGTTCACAGTCAGTTTGTTTTGCAAGGGAATCTTCATAGAATCTAAGAGAAACTACGTAGAATCTTGGAGAATCTAGAATCTTGGGAATCTAGAGAAATGTCAAGAGAATCTTAGGGAATCTGTGGGAAGCTCAAGAGAATATTTGAAAATCTAGGAGAATCTAAGGGAACCTTTATGGAAATCTAGGGGAATCTTTGGGAATAGTTTATTTATTGTTTGCTATGTTTTTTTGTTAATTTGATGCAATCCAAAATGGAATTCGACGAGGGAACATGTATCTCCTTTTATTTCTTTATGAAACTCCGAGGTATTCCTTCTTAATTCCATGCTATTGTGAAGTTTTGCACATACCTCACTTGGGAACGTTCGATACTAGTCATGTGCACTTCTCAAATAAATTTTTTATTTTTGAAGGAAGAAAAAAAAATTAAATAAATGTGTGAGAACATCATAGGATCCCCACACATAATATGAAAAAAATTTCGCTTGCACTCTGTTGCTAGACCATAAATTACACTTTTTTTAAATTAAAAGATTACATTGTTAAACAATTATATTTTATGACAGAGACTATAAAACTATATGGCAATGTTTTTTACTACATGGCAATGTTTTTTACTACAATATTGGATACTGATCTATTTAAGCCTAGATTTTTCTTCCCCATCTTCATAACCCATAGCTCAAACACCCATTTATAGTACAAAGACTTGTATATATCTGTTATATATATACAATTATAAAAGCTGCCCCCTTGTTTCCGACCCGAGGTGTCGCCGTCTGGACGGTCCAGATTGTGAGATCCGACGGCCGAGAGGAAGCCACGTCATGATCCCATGCAACCCCCTTATTTGGGGCTTTTAATCTTAGCCCTTAAAAATAAGGGCATTTCATCTGGACCGTCCATGTAACCTTGGTGTATTGTTTAGGTTGTCATGCTTTTCTTCGGCAAATGGGTTTTGTCGATGCTGTTCCGACAGGATAGCCGCAACACCAGCTAATCCGACCATTGCCCGCTTCTCCTTAGGAAAACAGGTGGAACATTCCCTGTATTCTTGCAGCAATGCAGAGCCAAATCTGGCCTCAATGCTATAAACGGCAGCCTGGATGCAGAGTTCGATGAGCCCAAATATGTTGGAGCTTATGGCAATTGATTGATTGGCTTCGTCAGCCAGAAAGACATGGCTTGGTTGGCTATCAAAACTGAATTTCTCAGTGCCAAAGCTGAACTTTATGCTGTTCTTGACGGTAAGAGTTTTTCCTTCTGGTTAATCTAAAATGTTTTTTCCTTTTGCTTAAGACGACATGGCCGAATTTATGCTGGCCTAAGTCAAGACATCATGTGTTACAGGAGGGGTGATGCCGTCCATTAGCACAATCTTGACAGCTAATGAGGCGATTTGCTAACTTAAGGCCTCTGCCATACCAAAAACAAAAGAATGGAAGGCTGACAGCCCCCTATCCGGTGTTTGGCCGTGACCTAAAGGGGACGTTTCTCTAATTTTGATAAGTTAGATGGTTCGTGACCATACTGCCCATGGAACCCAATCTACCAGGTATTATATTTAAAGAGCAAAATGCAAGCTCCCAACATTCGATCTCATTCATTGCTTTTTTTACCGTATCACAGTCTATCGCCCTATGGCAATCTGCCAGGTATTATATTTAAAGAGCAAAATGCAAGCTCCCAACATTCGATCTCATTCATTGCTTTTACCATATGCAGGCCCTGGTCACGAAACGTTTGGACACACATTTGAACTCCAGAGCTAAGGCTGTCATGTTCCTTGCTGCGGCCTGGTAAAATCCTTGATTGCTGTTATGCAGGAAACCCTTGGAAGCTCCAGCCAATCTATCACCTGGGAAGAGGTACTTTGCTTGCAAAAATTTATTAATCTTTGCTTATTTTGGACATGACATAAAATTGAATCCACATCTTTTAGGTGCAGGAGAGCTTTGTTGTAATGGATTAGCGCGATTGTGTCCAGATGTAGAACTCTGCTCCGTTTTATTGTGTTCTATGCCTTTTCGTAATCCTACGTAAGCTTTTCTCACTATGTTTCTTCAGATATCAGTTTGTTTTGTTTCTAAAATAGATCTTGAAACAATGGTATCTTTGTAGTCATTTTGGGAATGGCAGGTTTGCTTGCAATCTATGCATGCCTTGATCTGTTTTATAATTGCACTTGACTTTTAAATGCATATTCTTCTTAGTACTAGATTGATTCGGCTACTGTCAATTTTTAAAGAATATTAAGCAGCAGGAGCTGGCATCAAGAAACGATGGTTCCCGTTCTTTCAAACATCATTATCGTTGCAGGCCCTGCTTGGCTATGGTCTTATAAGCTCGAAATGAACACCTGAGTCCTTCACTTTGAGTTGCTATGTCTGATTGGGGGAATGCATGTATGTTGATTATTGATGCTGCCATGTTTGTCTACATTTTAAAGGGTTGTGCAATACTGTTTTCAGGTTATGCAGACCATGAATTAGATGATGGAGTGCTAAAATAATTGCAACAAAATCGACATAATGACTTCTCTCAAGTGCTCTTACATTTGAGGTAAATTTATGCGAGGCATATGTTCTTCCGCGATCATTTAGCTTAATTTGCCGGACCGTTCTAATGCAAACACTTTGATCTAAACCTTGTCCGGAAATTTTGAAAACTGGCCTCAGATGTTGGCGATGACTTAGGAAGCCTCTGCGACAAAAATCAGAATTTAATTCCGTACTATGCATTAATTACGAATTTATGAATGTCTTGCTACTCTTGCAAAAGCTGCCCTTTACTTCTAACGCCACAACGGAGGAGTGATCCAAACTCCATTCCGTCGGTTCCCTTTGCCCGCGTTCTCAACTTCATCTTATCAGCCAAGTCCCAAGTGCAAAGGACCAAAACTTCGGCACCCAAAACGCAAAACCCTGCTAGAACACGGCAACTCATAGGGTTTACGTTTTGAAGGCTCTATCCTTGTCGATTCGACTAGGACCTTGCGCGGCGTCTTGGCGTAGAGGGGGGTGTTGACACCGAGCACGGACCCTAAAACCATCCCAAGAGCGGCTTGCCCCAAAAAGTCCTCTCCGGAAGGCCACGGCGACGGGCCGGGCAACTTCCCCTCTCGGGAATCGTGATTCGGCTCGCCAGGACTTCGGGCGTCGACATTGCCACGGGGACCAAGTTTCATGGCCAAAAGACCACCCCTTCTCGGTAGCGTCAAACTATCTCATGTCCAACACACTTTCGTAGTCAATTGGCCTAGGAGGTGGGCGTCGAATCTTTTTACGTAGGGCGTAAGTGTTTCTTTCTTTTGCAAAACTAACCGTGCAACTTGGTCTCTAGGGTAATTTCGGCCTCCGGACGATGTGGCGAAGTCGAATCGCCATTCCGAGCCTCCGCAATGTCCGAACGACAAAACACTTTGGTTTCTACGGTCGACCGCCCAGGCGCTTCCAGCGGTTTGATAAGTTCTCCGCGGACCGGATGTTGGATTTTTGGACCTTATCGAGGCGGGGCCCTTGAACGAAGGATTCAGCGGTGGGATAGGGGAACCGAGATCCGGAGTGTGGTCTTTAGCGTCGCCCGGGGCGCGCCGGGGAAAAAGCTGCAGGGGAAACTTTTTGGGGCTCGCCTCACGGGGTCAGGACTCTCCCCTCTAATGAGGTGGCCTTGCAAGGTCCTGGCCTTATTTGACTTGGGCAAGTGTGCGGCTTCGGCTTCCCAACAACGGGCTGCGGACCGTTCTAATGCAAACACTTTGATCTAAACCTTGTCCAAAAATTTTGAAAACTGGCCTGTATGTTGGCGATGACTTAGGAAGCCTGTGACAAAAATCAGAATTTAATTCCGTACTATGCATTAATTACGAATTTATGAATGTCTTGCTACCGCAAAAGCGCCCTTTACTTCTAAGCGCCACAACGGAAGGAGTACAGATCAAACTCCATTCCGTCCCCTTCCCCGCTTGCTTTCGTGTTCTCAACTGCATCTTATCAGCCAAGTCCCAAGTGCAAAGGACCAAAACTTCGGCACCAAAAGCGCCAAACCACGCTAGAACACGGCAACTCATAGGGTTTACGTTTGAGGCTCTATCCTTGTCGGTTCGACTAGGACCTTGGACAGATGTCTTGGCGTAGAGGGGGTGTTGGCGCCAGAGCACGACCCTAAAACCATCCGGAAGCGGCTTGCCCCAAAAGTCCTCTCGAAGGCCACGGCAGCGGACGGGCAATTTCCCTCTCGAAATCGTGATTCGGCTCGCGCCAATGGACTCGGAGCGTCGACATTGCCCTAGGGACCAAGTTTCACGGCCAAAAGACCACCCCTTCTCGAGTAGCGTCAAACTATCTCATGTCCAACACACTCGTAGTTAATTGGCCTAGGAGGTGGGTCAGTCCGAATCTTTTAACGTAGGGCGTAAGTGTTTTCTTTCTTTTGCAAAACTGACCGTGCAACTTGGTCTCTAGGGTAATTCGGCCTCCGGACGATGTGGCGAGTCGAATCGCCATTCGAACCTCCGCATAATGTCCGAACAACAAAACACTTTGGTTTCTACGATTAGGCCTTGGGGCCTCTTCAGCGGTTTGATAAGTTCTCCCGGCCGGATATTGGATTTTTGGACCTTATCGGGCGGGGGCCCTTGAGCGACCAGGATTCAGCGGGCCGGATAGGGGAACCGAGATCCCGGAGTGTGGTCTTTAAGCGTCTGACCCCTCCCGGGGCCGCCGGAAAGGGCCCTCGGGAAACTTTTGTGGCTCGCCTCTTGGGGTTCGGACTCTCCCCTCTAATGAGGCGGCCTTGCAAGGTCTGGCCTTGTTTGACTTGGGCAAGTGTGCCCGGCTCGGTACGCTAACAACAGTACGCTGCCGGACCGTACTAATGCAAACACTTTGATCTAAACCTTGTGGAAATTTTGAAAACTGGCATGTACGTTGGCGACTTAAGAAGCCTGCTGACAAAAATCAGAATTTAATTCCTTACTATGCATTAATTACGAATTTATGAATGTCTTGCTCTTGCCCAACAACAAAATTTTGAGGCGCTTCCAATGCTACCTATTTGATCAGAACTTTATCCGGAAATTCTAAAAATTTGCCTGTATGCTTGGGGATGACATAGGAAGCCAACTGACAAAAAATCAGAATTTAATTTCATACCATGCATTAATTACGAATTTATGAAGCATGAATGCAAAAAGAACGCATAACTAAAAAATTGCATCGAAAAAAGGTGGAATTTTGACAAAGCGGTGCAACGTCTGCGGTCTGCGGACATGAGAAAAACATTTCACTAGGATATGCGGTGTTGGTGCCGCGATGAAATAGCTCAGGAGTCTTCGGAGCTCACATGTTGCCACAAAAGTTCTCTTCACGAAGGCCACGGCGATGGGCGAGCAATTTTCCCCTCTCAAAACCATGATTTGGCTCTTCCAATGGACTCGAATATCGACATTACCACGGGGACCAACTTTGTGGCGGAAGACCACCCTTGTTCTCCAAAAGAACAAAAGTACACTAGGCGTCAGCCCAAGGCGTCCGTAGCGGCGATCCGTACGTCGCCCAGCGGCGTCCGCGTCGCACAAAAGTGGCGGCGCCGCAGCGATGCGGCGTGGTGCACTGGCGTGGCGGATGCGCCGCGTCCGCGGTGTCGGGCGTCGCACCACCGCGTCGCATCGCGGCGATGTGCAGCGACGCGATGGCGTCGCGTTAACGTCGCATAGTCCGCGTTATTTGCGGCGTCACGTCGCCTGAGCGTCGCAAGCCCACGTCGCTAAATGTCCATTCTCTTGTTGTGGTCTTCTTCATGAGCTTCAATCCTAAGCTCAAATTTTCGCAACACTGTTTTGTTTTATACAAATATTTCAATTCTGCGTATAGTTCAAACTAGCTCGGTTAGGTCCAAACTTACAGTCCAGAGGTCAGTCTATCATGAATAATGTAAGTGGATTTCGCCTTGGGACACAAGAAATTCTGTACTCAAAAGCTCTACTTGTTTTTGGACACTAGAGACAAAGCGTTTACATGCTCATTTGATAATGTGGTAGAGGTTGTGAAGACTAGTTGTATATAAGCATGATTTCATTAATTGGATAAAATAACGCAATTTTGAGAATTTTGAGCACACCTTATTTGCTCAAGCACGAATACTTTCACCTAGTACTCGACCCCAACAAACATGAGGTAATTAACATACACATATACATACAAATTTTGTGTTATACTTGTACGTGTACATGACACTCATTATAAGCTCAATAATGGCCCTACATTGTGCGTAATAATTCACATCAATAATTTTACTTCACTATAAAAACGGCTTCACGAGGGGTAGAGGCCATTCATCTTCCATGGCTTCCTCGATGCCTCGTCCCAGAACACATCGCTCTTTCAAGTGTTACTTGAGCTACAACGATCTCGGGCGAATCGCGCTAGAAATAGCGTTAAGCTTGATCCATGGCTCTTATCTAAAGGCGATGGACACGCTAGTGCTTCGCGGGGAAGCTCACTTTCAGCGTTAAAGTCCATATTTACCGGCTTCCCGATCGGGGAGATCTATGAGCTGAATGGCATCCGCGAGCTTTGATGTTGATGACGAGTGAATCAAGACCGCTAATAATGTAATAATGACATGGGTACCTAATAACTAAGTAAGGATGTAATAGCATTACGATTAAGGATGTAATATCCATTACCTTAACCGAGTATATTGTAACGATGTGCTATCCCACCTCCACTTATTACGCGAAAGCGTCATTGAATTCAATCATAGCTAAATTAAATCAAGCAAACATGTTTTGAAACATAATGCATATTAGCATGCAGCATACATATATCCATACGAAAGATGTATTATACTTGTATTTATACAACGGTCTTATACACGAGCAATGATGGCGAAGTCTACCCCAATAATTCACCTCAATAATTCTACCTCACTAAAAAGCTTCTCGCCGGGCTAAAGTTCATTCCTCTCACATGGATTATTTGCCTTCATCAATTCACCACATCGAGGCGATCAAGTGCTTTCGATGAGCCACTCTGATCTTGTTGGTTGCCTAGACAGGGCATCTTCTTCTTGATCCCTACTGCTAAGAAAAGCTTTGGGCGAGATTAAGTTGCCACTACGTCAATTAGTGTAATGATCCATCTGATTTGGCTTCACGGCGAATGAGCTATGAGATATCGGGGATCACTACTACGAATCCTCAAGATGAATGAATCACACGTTTAGCATTGTATAGTATAAGAGCTCTTGTGTTGAGATGGAAAACGCAGAGGCGTAACAAATAATAACTAGTCTATTGTAACTTTCATGTTATGAATGATATAGTAATTATGTAAAAAGAGCATTGCATACCTCAAGAGTTCTCATCATCGTCCTTAGCTTCTTTAGCCACTAATTCTTGCAATCGAGCCCAACACTCTGGGGATCACCACATGGCGACAATGGCCTGGTCTCTACGGCCCAACTATAGTCTATTGTTTTCAAAGGTTGGTAGCGTGGCGGGTCATTAGGATTGGGTCTCAATTCTTGCTCCAACAATCCCTATCTTGCATTGCATATGAGGTTCCCTTTAAACAAACAGGTTCAAACCAAGAGACAAACACCTCTTCATAATGTGGGAGATTAGGGTCCTCTCTTCGGGTCCTCTTGACAAAAAAGCCATCCATGTCGAGGCGGTTATCATGTGGCCTAATTAGCAAGAGCATTCCCTTCTTGACATCTTGGTAGGGGTCGAATATTTCAACTGGGTTCTTGGGTCTACCCGAGAAAGGCCCTACGTAATGAGATGCTTCAATGTGCTCATCCACAAACACTCTTTCGGGTTCTTCCAATGCACTTTGCACAGTCTTGGGCGAGAAATCTGAATAATGACTCTTCATCTGCCGTACACCCGTCACCAAGCACTTCGCAACAAAAGGTGGACCAGTAGTCAATAACTTCATTCATATATGTGTTGGACCATGACTTATCGCCAGCTCTAGAAATAGCTGCCCAGTGCATCATGTACTTGGCAATAGAAGCTCTTAATGCACCTATATCTTTCAAGCTCCCATATGGCTGCAGGACCTTAGGTGACCCTCTCGGAATCATAGGTAAACCTTGGGCATCCTCCTTCCACATTCTGATTCCCTTTTTCAGGGAGCCACTCCCTATGCCCTGGCCTCATCTTGTAGAACATTAGTGGCCATCCATCCTTCATGCAAAACTTGAAGAGTAGAGGTTCCAAGTGACCACATAAACGGTCCTTCTTATCAGGGATAAATCCTTTCACGAATTCCTTCCAATCAGGAACCTCTGTCACAAGGTAAGGTGAAGGAGCCTTTGAACTACACTGCCTGAAGAGTTGCATAAGCTACCGGAATAGTCAATGCTTCGATCTTCTCATTAGAGTAGAGTAGTTTCCAAATAGGGCATCTATGTCATCGTGGGTGTGTCCAACCATCATGAATCCCACCGCACTTGATCAAATACACCTAACCAAACCAAGTATGACAAGTAAGAGAAAAGATATCTATTCTTATTCTGACTGAGCAATTATCTAGTCGCAAGTAAAGCCTCCTAGGCAACTTGTTTGCTACCATGGGGCCTTTGATAGGAGGCATAAAATCATTTCTACTGCCATTCATCATTTTTGTCCTAAGGTTATCAGTGTTTAAAATTGCTGCACCCCAGCTGCTTTCAGGACGATCAGTATCTCTCAAATGGCCCCAATTATCCTCGATTTATTCTCCGGTGTCTTCAAGGTATGATTCAAGGATCCCACATGAAAATTAGAATCATCGGGCCGGAGGTCCAGTGAGAAGTGGCTCAAGGCACCTATACCATGGCCGTGCATGAGAGCACTCTTAACAAAGACCTTCATCGTTCACCCCTCCATCTGAGACTTTGCTAAGCTTCTCTAGGCGAGGGACCATGGTCTTATTCTCGATCCATCTTATCATGTATAATGGTTAAAGCGTGCTCGGAGATCTATCGCGACAAAGCTCTCCGGGGACCGATAAAGGCTCTGCATGAAATCTGGGCGTCATATGTGATTTTCTCTCTATTGCAAGTACCCTTCTTTTCGTTTGGATCTCTGGTCTTAGCAAGCTTTTCCTTTATGACAATACAGGTGTTACACTTGGAAAATGCTATCCTCTTTAGCTATTGCTACCTCTGAATGATTCTCTTTCCAAGTAAGGCCGAAATGACCTAAGGAGAAATATGCTTGCCCTGTCATCTCTCAGAACGTGAAATATCTACTTCTTGGTGTATATCCTTCTTAGTCAAGACTGAAGGTAGCCTCTTAACATTTTATTCTACTACCTCGCTCGTAATTTTCGGCGGTGTGGCATCGTCTCGCGTTTTCATCTATGAACATGGATAGCACAATTGCCCGACCAAAGTATGAGACCTTGGCTTCTTAGACCCATGTATTTCCGTGCTCAGCAATTACGGGGCGCCATTGAAGAGCTTCTTCCACTTGTAAAAAGTGGAAATGGGAATGCCATAGGCTTGATGCCATGCTTTCCGCACACCGCTTGTTATTCAACATCGGTTCGCGGACTACACCATTTTCGAGCAAAGATCTAGCATGTTATATGCAAAAGTTGTGCGCTCCGACGACTTCATGTTCGATAAAAGGTTCTCATGCAAGCTATCTCACGGGATGTAAAATTTGCACAAAGATCGTTTCATGCAAAGACAGTGATGACACAAGTCTAGAATAGCCTCGACACTAGTTTTTCTTTGACATTTAGTCTGGGCCGGGCGTGTTCTTACGGGTCTCCGATTGACCATGCTTGTAAGGTCTCTTTTTTGGTGATGCCAATTTCGGGTCTAATGGAGTAAGGTTCATTCTCCACATCCTTCTCCTTCACCGCAACCACAAGAGTCAAACCGAAATGTTATCAACGAGCACGAGGGCTATGAGCCATCTCACAAGGTCATGCAAATTAGGGCATTTACGCACAGTGCCGGCAAAAGACAGAGATCTTTTTCGGGCATTGGAAAAATGTTCATGATAGTAGCAGCTATCGAGCCTTCCCTAACTTCACGTCCGACCAAGATGGTTTGGATCGGCAAAAAACGATAACACCATAGGCATAAGCCATGTAGCGAAGATTCATGCATGAGTGTGCACGCCTTCTCAACTAACTCATCTCTAGAAAGCCCTTGCACATGATTCGTCTCATTAGTGGCTAACCCCTCATTCCCTCTGTCTGCCAGCCTATCCTTTTATCCGACCGGTGGGGTGCAAGCTTCCTCATGTCTATCTAGTGGAGCAACAATGTCCTTCTTGTACCACAACACAAAAGTCCCCACAGCTTCACCCATTTTTTTCTATTTCCAATTCGAATTGGTAGCGTGCTCGGCCCATCCGAACATTCACAATTGAAAGGACAACCATATCCTCCCGACAAATAATTGTGATGGCGCCAAATTGTGGACTCTTCCTTCGCCACCTTTTCCCCGGCCAGACACTGGTGAATTACATCAGCCATCCTCCAAACAAGAGGTCGTGAATAGCGCCGCGATCCTAGTGATGCGTAAAGCACCGTGATCATAAACCACTACAAAAAAATATGAACTGAAAATAAGAAATGGTCCGACGACTTTCGCCACCGCGATCTTATCGAGCATGGGTAAGAACGCGGTCAAGGCTTATTTGCAAGCATTCACACTAGTTGTTTCAATAAGAACTTCGTGCAAATCAAATTTCGAGGCTAGCTAGTGGGTTCAACTCAAAGTTATCGATATCCGGGAGTTCTTTGGTCAATAGCAAGTGTAGATGGTTGAAGGTATCGCGACCAGCGATCTAAATGGACCACCAAAGTTGAACGATTGACTTACAGAATAAGGCATCACTCCTACCTCACGGAATCGATGTTTAGTGTCATAAAAACGATGTTTAGTTTCATCCACATAGAGAGAAAGAAAGCATATACTTGAAACACGTTTACATTGTATAATAAACACACCAGAGTGCAGTTTTGCTTAGAACATCTATTTTTACATAGTTGCAACAAAGTATCGGAGGTATCTTATCAATCCATGCAATACATAGTGAATGTTAGTGCGAGAGACTTCGGAGGTTGCGGTTATAATTGAAATTGATTGCATTATTCGATACGTTGAGTTCACTTCGGAGGGATATGCATCGAATAGGCCTTTTTACCTCGGCGAAACCCCGAATTCGATGCGATTCTGCGAATTCAGAGTGTGTAGTGGCGGATTGCGGCGGATTATCGGCGCCCTCGTCGGCGCCTTCAATGGATGCGAATTTGCAAGCAAATCCTTGCCAAAACTTGGCTGGCTTAGGCGCTGACTCCAAGCGCCTCGAAGATCTTACAAAACAATGAAATTTGAATTGGCTTTTCCGCTTTCGAATTGGTTTGTTCTCGAATTCAAATTTTGCGGTCATTTGTCCGTCAAGTAAACGATATTTTGGAGGCATTTATGGCTGGATAAAGTGTCGTCCAAATTATGACCGAAATTGAGCGGGACGTCAAGTGGATAAAGACCTTTAAATGCGGGTTACTTGCCTTTCGGGGCGGGTATATTCGCGACCGCATTAATGTCGGGGAATAAATCTGGCGGCCGGCGGTAATTATTCCACGCGGCGTCTGGCGCCATTATGGGCCGTTTTTCACAGCCATCATGAGGGGGGCATTTAATTTCAGCGGCGCGTTCTATAAATTGAAACTCAAAACATTCAAAAACTAATTTCTACTCCCTTGATTTCATCCAGGCGCCTAAGCGCCGACCTCAAGCTCCCAGGCCCACTCCAAAAAACCCATTTTTTAGATGCGAGCCCGGTAGCGATCCCATGGCACCTAAGGACTCCCTCGGAGAAGGTATTTTCTAACATTTCAGCTCGGCAAAGATCGCGGTAGCGATCTTGCCTACTAGAACTTCTATTGTTTTCATAAGTATAGATGCTCGGCAAGATCGCGATCAGTGGTCTTGCTTGATAGGGTTTTATAATTTCTAGATAGCGGTCTTCATAAGTGTAGTTTCTCATCAAGATCGCGGCAGCGGTCTTGCTTGATTAGTTTTATAATTTCTAGATAGCGGTCTTCATAAGTGTAGTGCTCATCAAGATCAGCGTGATGCACGGCCGAGCATAGATTTTCTTTATTGCTATGTTCATCATTACTAGTGTAGTAGGTCATTAGTTTGTGGCGGCGTGTTTTTTCTTGCCGTGCTTAAGTGCTACACAAAGTGGCGGCCGCCGATTAATGGAGTTCTATTTTAGCTGCCCTTGGCGGGGATCGCGGTCGCGTTTCTCTCTGATAGTTTAAACCTTTTTATTGCACCACATTATGCAGCCTACCGGGCACTCACTCTGAGCTTTTGTTTTACGGCACTTGCTCTCTTCGAGGACCGGATGTCGAGCCGGTCAGATTATAACCCCTTCCAATGAAAGAAATGGTGTATCCCGAGATTACACGGCTATCTGCACATTAAGGGTGATCGAAAGGACACATTACTGTTTGGAATTTGGAAAAAAAGTCGGGGACGTTGAACAAGTTGGCATAGTGGTGGCAATGTGGGAAGGCACGAAGAACAATGTGCAAGATGCCATCATATGCGGCGTGAGGACCCACAAGCATTGCGGTTTACGAGTACATTTTGAAATGGCGCAATTATGACCCGTCTTTGATGACAAACCAAAATGAACAAGCCAGCCACCGAGGAAAAACGTCCGACGTCGGCTAAGGGGTATGGCTGGTTGTTGCCATCCTATGAATCTCTCTCTTTGTCGGTATAAAGGGAACGAGAGACATTTTGCTTTCGGGTTCTCGACATGCGAAAATGGTTTGTCTGGCACAAAAGCCTCCAAAGCCGTGCCTTGAAAGCGGTTCGGGGCGAGAAGATGCCCTCCGTGATGGACACCAATTGGCTAAGAGCCGTTGGCCAAGAAAAAAGAGTGTGAAGCCTATTGCTACTTTGGGAGAGACCTCGGCACCAAAAAGAAATTGCTCAAGAACCACAATCCACGATAAACCCCTCCCAATTGTTAACCCTACTCTTCCTATTGCTATGAAGGCCCCATATAGCAATACATCCGGTGGATTTATTCCAAAAAAATTCCCTCCTTTCAAAATTAGCCTTAAGAATCTGACACCTAATGAGGATAGCCCGCAGCCCCAGCCAGTTCTCAAACCCCCTCGATTCTGAATGCCTCCTCTAAACTAGCATTGACATGGCCCCAAGCACCTGCCATTCCAGTCGAGTTGAAGTTCAATCCCGAAGAGGAACGCAAGATGGCAGAGCAAACCACTCAGAAGCTTGAACAGTTCAAAGGTTATACCCCCCTTAGGGGTTAATTGGTTTACAAAGATTTCTATTTTTGATTGTGAACTGCACCAAAGCAAACTTGACACCGAATGCGGTCAAATGACCATGTTCAAACTACGGTTAAAAGCTTCAAGACATACCCCGTGGGTCCTTACCCTATGGCGTCGTTCCGTTTGACCCTATTACCGGTAACTAATTCTTTATCTTTTGGACACTTTCGTTATGTAGATTTGACTGACGGTTGTCTATCTTTCGGAGGAGGGTGACATGGAGCAATCCGGAAGATTTGAAGGGCAAGAAATTTTATATTATTTACGGCAACCCACGGTATTTGTCTTTGCAAACTCCTTTGTTCCTGGTAAATCGTGATTCGAAAGCAACAACGTGAATTTGCCAAAAGTATATGCTAGAAGAAGATCGAGGGTGCTGAGCGAAATCTTCTGAACAAGGAATATATAGAGTTGAGTATTCAATGCAACGAAGTAATTGCAAACACCGGTGTGTCTGAGCCAGCGATTGAAAAGCGCAACAACCGTCATTAGCACAAGGCTTACGGTTGCCCTCCACAAGGACCTATAGGGACAGCTAAAACTTCAGCTTGGAAGGTATTTATTTGTTTTCTACTTTCAAAGTTCGCTACGCGATCTTGATGACCTTGAAATTATTCTGCAGGATTTCCATGAAATTGCAAATTCACCACCTTGAAAGTCGCGGGGAGCTTAAGGATGAAAAGCAATTCATTTTATGGATGAGAAGGTTTTCAAGAAGTTAATGGAAGTTGCGGTCTGTGGGTGAGTCGTAAACTTCGGTGGCGATCATGGTGAGTTTCGGACAAGCCATCCAAAGACTTCTTTAACAAGACACGGCTCCGGTTGCTCGAGGGTATGTCGAATCTGAGTTATCACGCGGTACTTTCGATATGAGATTATAGAAGGCAAGACCTATTTAAAGGTGCGGTCGGGTTATAGCGGGAGATTTGATTGCGGACAACGGGCAAATCCCGACATGAGAACCCTCACTTTTATGAGGCGCGAAATCTTGTCTTATGCCTCAAATTTGCTGCAAAAGGATTTCGATAGTGGGAGGAATTGCTTCAGGCTTTTCCCGATTTCAACGAACGAGAGAATCTTGGATATATCGATATCTGGATACATAAATGCGTGAAGGCTAACTATAACAAGGATCATACACTAGGTAACCTACACAGCCTTTTGGAGCCAATCGGGGAATATTCTAAAGCCCGGAAGAGGCTAGAAAAAAAAGGAAAAGAAAAATATTGTCATAGCGGTGACAAAGGATGGCATCCCTACTTCCTCCCAAGTGTCGAGAGAATGCGACGCGATATTTATTGACATCAGGGGGATAAACAAGGTATGGGATTGCAAGAAATACCTACGGATCTATTTACAAGGATAGCTACCATGATCGGATGCCAAAGTTTATCACTTGGTCATTATCATGCGCAAAGGTGCATTTGCCCAATTGCTTATGCGGTCGGAAGCAAATTCAGTGGTGGCTACCTATCTTTAGGTTCCTATGAAGAAATGGGATGGGAGAGCAAAAGAAGGGTGAAAGAACATCAGATTTTTTATTAGTCATATGTGCATTAACGGGGTGATGTTAGTGTAGCACTGTGCAACCAGAGTTGGAGCTTCACCTATCTCCACACGGCAAGGCTCTAAGTCAACACCATTGCCTCCAATGCCGCTAACGGGTAATGAGGATGCCGATGAGAAGATAAAAAGAAATATCGGACTCTTTTTTCGGGCAAACCAAGATTCAAATGGGCGGCAATGGAAGGAGATCTTGTATTGAAATGCGGTTTGAAAACCTCCTATGCCTACCATATTGTTGAACAACCGGTGCCGACCGATGGTTGTGTTCGATTTCTTTTTAATTTGGGGCGGCTTCTCGTGTTGCTCTTATGCAAGGCAAAAAGAGAGCGTGGCTTTTCAAGTTCAAGGGTAAAGTGTAGTGTGCGTTTCACGAGGGCGTTCTTGGAAACGCTTGATAAGATGGCCAATCCAAGTGCCGGATGGGTTTGAGGAAGAGCCGGAAGGAGAATGTTGACCACGATCCAGCTCAACCCGACATCGGTATCACCCAAAACACGATCTATCAAAGTTGGGTTCCATTTTGAAAACCTCGATGCTAAGTCCTCTGAAGAGAGAATGCAAGAAACAAAGCGCTTGCTTGAAGAGGCGGAAAAAGTATAGAAGCCACGGAGCCCATTTTTCGAAATTGAATGCACTTAATGAGAAGCTTGATGGGTACATGCCTTTCTTGACAGGCCGAACATAAGTTTGAATCATGGAAGAGAACACATGGAAACGGACCAGGCACATGGAAGCGGACCAACAAAGACATGGACATTGACCAAGTTGAGGTTCTTGGGTCACGGGAGCATCGTACAATTTACCAAGAAAGAAGAAGAAGCTCTATCATCCACATCGAATGCTACTGGCTGCCGAGCTCTTGCCAAAAACGAACTTATAGGCGGGGCGATCGGTGGGACTGATGAAGAATGGGAGCCCGATTCACATCTGCGGCGCAGATCGCAAACGCCATGGGTGTTGTAGTTCCGAGATCCGCGGGTTATTCGAGATGGACACAACACAAGCTATGGAATTGGGTAGAGAGCATGTCAATCGCATGGCCAATGAAATGGGTGTGATACCTCGATCAAGTATCCGAAACACAATCGAGAATAATTATCTCCTTCAATCAATAATTATGTTGTATATTACTTCCTTCAATGAAAATTTTTGTTTCGAAAACTTTGGTTTTGTCTTTACCCATATCTTTTACCATATGTTTAATGCTAAAATAATCGCGACCAGCGATCCTCATAACAATTACATGGCTTTAAATCTTGAATTTTGTGTGATATCCTTGCTCCTCGGTACCTTCTTTTAACACAATGCTCTCATATGGTTTTAATAAAAGGCACATTCTTTTCGTCTCCTTTCAGTGCGAAACATCGGCGTTAAAGCTTTCTTGCGAGAAGTTTTCACACTCCCTCCTACTACGTTATACTCTGGCGGTGAACCTCTCGCATTAGCGGTAAAACTATATTTCGAATAAGACTGAAGCATTTGCGAGAATTTGTGCAAAAACGTAACTTTTACTCAATTGGTAGTAGTTTTTGCACTATATGGCTACCCGCTAACCTATTTCATGCTAAACGAGAATTCCAAATTTCTCTAATTAATGAATTCGTGCTTATATGTGCGCTAAGGTCCAAGTTCTTGGCAGCGCCTGTATTTTGTTGGCCTGGCGAAAGCTCATGTGGCTTGCATCATGCAGCGATTTTGTCAACAATATAGCAGGTAAGGCTTCTGCTTCTTCTGACATTCTCGTAGAGTATTTATTTATTGGCAAAAGATGCAATTTACTAATGCTATTTGCCCTGGGTTATTTGGAGCAACAAATTGTAATTCTATGCATTTTCATGTGTGCTGCCATGAACTTTTAGTTAGAGCTTTCTGCTTGCAATTTTGCAGCATCATTAACTAATTTTTCCTTATCTTAATGTAGGAGCAGCAGCACTATAATCTAAGCTCCCGTTGTCCAGGCTCCCTGTCTAGGACTTCTCTAATTAGGGCTTTTGGGAATATCTTTTTGCCCATTGCCCTTCTTTCGCTCTTCACAAGGAGGAGATAAAGATGCTTGCTCTCCAGCAAACAAAAGCCCAACAAGCATTTTGATGTTTTTGTTGCCGGTTGCAGTATGAACTCAGGATGCACTCGGCATGCTCTGCTTCATTTCGATCCAAGCATATATTCAATAGTATTATTGGAGAATCGGGTCAATCTTTGGACGATGTGTCCGAAGTGAGAGGAATTCAAGTTATAGTATTCTGGTTGTTTGTCCGTATTGGTAAGACAATCTACTTTGACATGTAATATGATGTTTGCTATGGTTGAAAGTGAATGTGCCAAACCACATAATGAGGTGGAGCAGACCATGATGACACAGGTTCTCAAATTCCATTTAGCAAAAATGGCAACAAAATGTGTTGTTTCATTGAATGTTTAAATCTTTATTTTTGTTAAATGATGATTCAATGGTTTTTAGATTGCCTGTGCGGTGCTTTGCAAGTTTTTACCTGATGCAGCATATGGCAAATTACCATTCTATGCTACCTATGGAAAGCAGATCTGAATAGAATCAAAGGTAAGAGTTGCATATTTGAAGTACATTCGTTGTGTCTGTTTCCCCTTTCCTGATGCCCTAAATCAAGGCCTGTTTCTGCTTGAGTTTGCAGGTAAATTTGCAGGCCTCTATTCCAAACGGGTTCAGTTTCAACTTTTTAACTTTTAATCATCAATAAGCATGTGGTTCATCAATAAGAACCACATTTTAGATGAGGGCACCAAGAATCTGTCAAAAGCCTTTGGAAGAGAGAATGCGCACTGCAGAGCCTGATGCCCAATGACAATAACGTTGTGGATTGTAGTGCCAAGTGGACAGTCCAACACGATAAGATAATCGTACTATTGGTGTTGCTGAAGTTTCTAGAGAATAGCCAACTGTGCACAGAGTTGCACGTGTTTTTGCAAAAGTAGCTCTTCTCATGAAGATTATAGTAACTGCAATGTCAATCATAAAAAGCTCCTTTTTAACTTAAAGATGACTGGTGTTCTCAATGAGAGCATCTCAAAGGTCAGATTCAATGGTGAAATTTCCTCTTATTTTAGCAGCTGCTCTGACATGCCGACATTTGAGTGCATCCTTGCCCTTATCATGACTATCATGCCATAACTCAAAGGACATCTTTTGCAAACACTGTTAAGAAAACTCTAAGACACCTCTTATCACTTGCTGGAGGAAAAAAAGTGATGGGAAGTTCAAAGATGTAAAATTTGGAGGAACATCCTGGTTATATGACCAACTTTTGATATGGAAGTGATAGTCATTGTCCCACCTGCAACGGTTTTGGCAACTCTTACATTTAAATGAATGAGGTTTAACATATATAGTGAATTTGTCACCCATCCAATGGCTTAAGCTCTTGATGCCTTCACTCAATAGCACAACACACTGCATGGCCGGATGCTCAATGAGAATAACATTGTAGATTGGAGTGCCAAGAGCAGGGTCGAACACCATAAGCTAATCATGCGATTGTTCTTGCTGAAATTTTCACGAGAATAGCACAGGGTTGCACGGGTTTTTGCAAAAATTGGCTCTTCTCATGGGAACTTTTAGGAAGAACAATGTCATCACTAACTTATTTGCTAGAAAAGCTAATTTGTGTTGTCGATTAAAGATGTAGTTGCATCTATTGTGTGAACCAAGGTCTATAGTTCTAGAACAAATGGTTTAACAGGTTCCATTGGAAAACCTTTTTGGAAGTTAGCACCTACTCTGGCATGACATATTTGAGGGCATCCTTGGCCATTGCTGATATTGCAAGGACACTCTAACTAAACTGTTTTAAGAAATTGCTGGACATTTGAGCTTACACCCCTGGTTGTCTATTGTTTCCTGTCTGCCCTCGGTTCAAGTATATAATATTCTTTTGTGCTCCACTGTATTCGCAAGTTAGTAAAGGAAAACAAGTTCATTGTGTGGGTGAATTCATTGGCCTGGATTCATTGCTCTTAGGTTGAGGCAGAAGAACATGGTATTGACCTCCAAATTACTGAGGTTCGAACTGCCAGAAAGTCATAACAGGAGTGAAGCCTCTTTTTACACCGACTTCAATGTTTGTCAGACAACAATCTGTGATTTTTAGTCTACTTTAGATTATATTAGATGAGAATTAAGTATCTGCTACTTGGGGTGAAGCACTAGATAAAAAATGTGTTGTTCCTTATTCAACTTTTCTTTTCCTCTCATGCAATGCAATTTGTGAAGAAGAGAAAAATGGATAGGAGACTGTTTGTTTAGGTTTTATGGGAACAAATGTTTCAGTCCAGCAGCTATTCCAACAACATAGTGTATCAATGCATTGCAGATGGTCTTAACACTGTGATGTGTACACAGGTTGTTTCACTTCTATATTTTGTTTGTTTTGCAAAATGTGCAACCAGCTTCTGCTCTCAATTCATATCTACCTTCTCAGTTCTCTCTAGGGCTGTGTTTAATGGGTTCCAGAGTAATTGAACATTGAGGTAACTACCATATTTAAAGTTGTAAGAGTAGTTTTTTTGAAGGGCACGCTCTTGCAAGGTAAACCTTTCCATTTAGCTTCTAGTTTAGGGGGTAACATTGAAGGATCACTGCACAGGTGGAATGCAAAATATGAGCATCTTTTCTGTGGAGCAATGGCAGCAGACATGGCGAGCTTTTTCCTTATTGTGTCTCTCCTTGAAATCAATAATCGATTATCTTCCAAGACCATCTCAACTTCTTATCACGTCAGTATATTTCTGTGACTTGATGCACTTATTAGGATGACCACAATCACTGGCTGGACAACCAATGAAATTCTATTTTTTCACTCTAAAGATCAGGTAAATGTTGTTTTAACCTTTGATGATTCTAAACGTAGTCCATTTCCCAAAGGCTTTGGGCAGTCTATATTACTGAGTAAATTTGAGGCATTCTATTGTATTGAGTAAATTTGGAACAGACACTAGGCATTTATGCCTTGAACCATGCAATAGCATACGTTATACTGCTAGAGTTGTCAGGTAGTATTCAACTCTGGTGTTTACTTTTTCCCTCGACTTTATTTGCCTTCAGTAGTCTGACTTTTTGTAGTTTTGTTTGCTTTATAAGCTTTTGTCTCTAAACTGATCAGAGACTTGCTTTTTGCAGAAATGCTCGTGGCATTTGTATTCTAAGGACCTTTCAACAAAAGATTGCCATGCTTCAATATGCTCAGATCATATGTGTTGGTCCACAATCCTTTGGATTATTAAAGGGCCATCCTAAAAATGTCCCAAATGATGCATGTGGGAGCCAGTTTTAAACAGTCGTAGAACTTGCCGATTTTGGCGTCTTAGTTGCTGACCACCCTTCAAAAGAACTGCTTTACTTATCTGTTCAGAACTTTATCCCCGCCTATACTGTGGGAGTTGACACAAGAACTAGTGGGTCTGTTCCTTTCAAATCTTTATCCTCCGCTTTGTGGTATGACATGTAAGATGATATGCAGATTGAAGCTCCGAATTGATCGGCTCTAGCTTGACAACGAGTTGCATGCAACTCCAACTCCAATGACAGTAATATTTAGTCTACAAGATAATGGCAAAAAAGCAGAGTTCTCCTTGAAATGCTCTATAACTAGTTAAGATGATGGAGTTTCTGACCATTATGTGTACCCATATATTGAAAGGTGAGCCACCCACATCTGCATAATATTCTGCTTATTTATACTGATATGTAACATCTTCAGGGTCTGAGCATACCAAGTATGCCTTTTTGCATCAATATTCATGAGCCAATCATTTGTGGTATCCATGAAATTTATTCCGTGCCAATCTGGGTCAGCTAACAAGCAGCCAGTCAAAAGCTGTTGCATGGTAACTTGCCTTGCAACCCTCTTATTTTGCTTATATCTAAGGTTGTGCAAGTGCGCTTATTGTTTATTTCATGGGAGTTAAAGCACGTCAGAGATACGATGGTAACATTTGTGGCTTCCTCAAGCATAATCAATCCTGCTTTCGGACAGATATAGCTTTTTATTTTCTAACTTGACACCAAATGCAGATAAATCAGCATTGGAGTGCTCATTTACTGAACAAGGCGTAAAATGAGCCTTTTTAGATACAACTTGCAATCTTTTGCTCCCCGAGTTTCATTGTGATGCTGCTTGCTTCTGTCTATGAAGGGAACAACTTTTTCGGACTTGGGGACCATCTTTGATGCCTCAAGCAAGCGATGATGAAGATCATCAGAGGCACAAATAACTGCGGGTCTACCAATTTGGAGCAAGGTTACCACAACATTAAGAACCAATTGCCAAGAATATTAATCCTTTGGTTGTAAAGAATCATTGATCGTGCTAACACTAAAGGCATCTCTTTTTCTCCATCCATATTAGCATCATGTGTAATCACAAAGTTGAAAAAAATAATATGAACAAGACACCATTGCCATAATCTTCATGGATAGCATGTCATGAAACTTGTGCCGATGTTAAGCAACAAATAAAGTTATTATGTGTCTAATCTAGTTACTTTGTGCGGCTTTTTAAAAAGCTAGAGAATTTAATAGACAAAATAAGATATGTACACTTAATCTTATTGGAAAGTTGGAGAATCCAACAAATACTCCCTCAAAAGCTAGAGAATCAAACAAATAGTCAAGGATTGAATGGTGAAGCAATATTCCATGTGTTAGCAAGCATGCTTAAGAGTAAAACACCATGTTATTAAAGCAACAAATATCTAAAACTTATTTATTTTTGCTTTGAACCTTTGTACTCATGAAGTTTTGATCGAAATAGATTTGGTTGTCTCGAATATATATATGAACTATAATATCATTCAGTCACGCATAGCAACAAATCAAGTAACAATGCATTCATAATTCAGAGCACGAGATTTAAACCTAAATCAGGTACATTAAATGTGAGGTCATTTAGTTAACCTTTCTATTTGTGATGACAACAATTAGCATAGTTTGATTCCAGGAATAACTATATTCTCAAGTACTAATATGCTTGAGTCTCGTTCCATTTAGTCGCAACTTAGAGTTATGGAGGTAAGCCTTCACCTTGTGCAGTGTTAGATTTGCAAGTGAATCACTTGCAGTCTTTTAGAATAAAGAGGGATCTTAAGGTAATTGAGGGGAATTCGTAGAATTCTATCGGATCTAAGAGTGTGTTTTGCAGTTCTAACTTGACATACTCTTTCATATTACGAACATAATCTTAGAGAATCTTAAGGAATCTCGAACTAGCCTTTGTAAATTTCTTATACATAAATTTTGATAAAAAATGACTAGTCGACTTGATACACTCCATCTAGGTATATCATTCACATTGGGTGTGCTTTGAAATGAATCTTTGTATAATCTTAAGGAATACTTGCAGTATCTTGGAGAATCCTAATAGATTCTTGAAAAACCTATGTACATACATTCGATATCGTCCCTCATAATACAAATACTTGTATATATAACTATAACTACAAGAAACTTATCGCGGCGGCCAAGGCCGCCGCGAACGTTTCTCTTCCCCAACTCGTCTATACATGCTAGAATATGCAGAATTTGAACCTGCATTTTTTTGCCTTGTGTTCGGTGCCCGCATGATAGAAGGATATTGACCATAACGACTCGTTACCAAAGGTCTTTTGTATTAAATCAAAAGAATCTAAGTTCTGAACATGCAAAAATTGAACTGTGTTTGAGTCAGGAATACTAATGAGGGATTTTCTACAGCTTTATTACTTGTTTAGGGTGGGGCTAGAGGTCAAATGTACCGCATCACCTATTAAGATGATTTGCTATTTTTTCGTAGGATTGATTAATGTGTAATAGGCTGGAAATGCCTGTGTAATAATTAGTTAAATCGAGGATCCCAATTTTTCTCCATAGATACCACCAAACTGCGTACCATGTACATATTATGCTGGCTATATGGTGTTATAGGACTTCAGAGATAAAACCAAATGGAAACGAAGGAAACTAAAAGAATCCTTATTATTCCCAAAAAACAACTAATCTGCAAAAGAATTGAATTGAAGATAGTACATTATATTAAATATCAAAATTAATATACATCAAATTTAACAATCTAAGATGCTAATAGCTACCTAGGACAACTTGCAATCCATATGAGATGTGAAAATTGCTGCCTGCACACCTAGGGCAGGTTTCTTGTCAACTTACTTTCAAAATGCATTTACCTCCATCATCGACCTCTCAACAGTCATCTACATTCAACTGCAGTTTAAAGGTAGTTGCAGGAGATTGAGAACTATGATAATATTGACATCATAAGATGTTATGTGCATTCTATCATAAGAGCTTGTCCAACTACACATCTGTAAAGTTGTGCAAGACAGGAGTTTTAAGATGTATAATACTTTTGAACTGCTTATGATTTCCAAGTCAGGGTGATTATATGGATAGAACTGAAGACATGAGTTTTAAGATATATAATACTTTTGAACTGCTTATGGTTTCCAAGTCAGGGTGGCTCTGAATCTGCATTTCAATCTGGCAAGGGTGAAGAATTTCATAAATAACATTTATAGATGAAACAACGGAGATAGTCAGCTTCAAAATCAAAGCTTTGTAATGCAAAAACCTATCTACAAAATTAAATAGCTTTTCGATGAAGGATGAATTGTATCCCTCAGAATGGAAGACATTTCGATACTGTGATGTAAACAAAAAAACATAGATGGCCAGAAATTGGATCTTCCCAAAATTTTCAAAAAAGCTTCAGAGGACTATCGGGCTCGCCCATGGGTCCATGCCCCTCAGAGCACAAAATCGAGGATCTTTGATTGAGCTTCGATCGGGAATCACAGATTATCACCACAATATTATCACAGATAGGGAATCATAGATTATCACCACAATATTATCACAGCTTATTATCGTAACCAGACAACAGTGTACTCGTGTTTTTCCTAGCTCAGGCTGCCCTCTTATTGCTAACCAAGGCAAAGATTCTACAAAGAGCACAATAAATAAAGACCATTGCCAAATTATTATGCACAAGTGGATTCATAGGCTTGCGCCCTAAATTTGGAATTTGCTTGGCATTTTCAAGCGGTAGAAGGGCATTTTTGTCTAAGTGGCGATTAGAAGTAGAAGGGCGATTATGATGAGTTTATTAACTAAATTTGAAGGATTGAAAATGTGATGCCCATAATTTAGGTAACTAGAACCCGATTAAATGGTTGAAAACTTCAATTAAGTGGTCGAGATTAACTCTTGACTGGATGGTTTGAGATTGTTTCCCCTAAAGCGAACTCTATTCTAATTTGGCTGAACCCAAAATCCCTGTGCTAGTGTTTGGAGACGTCAAAAATGATTTGCAGGTGATTGGAGGCAGCGGCCAAGATAAGGATGGCCTGATTCGCCTATTATCAGGCCGAATTTGGGGATTGTCACGCGAATTTGGAGACCCATCAAGCATCGAAGCGATCAGAGGTTGATATGGAGCAAAACCGGGTTTAGAGGTTCAATTTGATGGCTCTGAGGCCCAATTTGTTGCTACCAGCCCCAATTTTATAGTTTCTACTCTGTTCAGAGTTCGAATTTAATGGTTCTGAGGCCCGATTTGTGGCTAGTAACTCCGATTTTATCATTTCTAGGCTGTGGGCAAATGAAAGGGTTATGTCAGTTTAGGTAACTTTATCTAGCCCAGCTTCACATACTCGAATGTGCTAATGAACTTGTAAAGGAAATACTACTACAGATCTAGATGGAATGGACCGGGATAGACTCTGTATGAAAAATTTCCAGAGGTTGGGAAACATAACTTACCTCTGAGATCTAGAACCAAGCAATTCGTCATATGGCGAACATTGGCAGCCGATTGTAGACGCATAATCAACTGCAGATTGGGCGATTGCCCTGCCACAAGAATCAATCGCACCCTTTGGCGATGCCCAGTCCTGCCACAATCAATAGGAAGCAACACAGAAACATGGAAATAGGCCAGCTCAATTGCTGCAACATTGAAACAATACGAGGCACAAACAATACGCGGTCTTCTGCATTGCACAGCTCGAATCTTGGTGGCTATGGTGATTGCCCTCTTTCTGATCAAATCAGGGCTACTGGGTTCCCTGCACAATAGATCGTAGCAGGTTTTTCAGAGCCCAAAATCCCTCATCATCAGGTTCGATCTGCCGCAGCTTTGATCCAGTTCTCAAAATCTAATCTATTCAGCATAAATGTCTTCAACATCGCGGCAGAAATCTAAGGGCTTGTTTTTAGAACAAATGCGCTGCGGAAACTAGTCGGATTCGCACCCACTTCTCCTTTCTCGTTGATGCAGTTTTGGGTTATGGCATTGACCAAAATATAGCTCGTAAATATTGTCCTACTGCCTTCAGAAAAACGGGGAAGTGTATACTTGTTCATGTGTCAGAGTACTGTGGTGATGCCACATTTTTCCTGGAATTTCTCTTATGAATCAATACCATATATACGAGGCAATTGGCCGGGGCAAACATTCTGTGAGTACATTAATGGAAATCTGCTGTTTTCTCTCATCTTGTTATATGCCTATGCCTATGCAAGCAATCTAACAGTATTCTTCCCGCTTGGGTTGGGAAGAAGAAGAACAGAGTGCTAGATCCTCTGGCGGCCAACTGAGCTCCCCTGTGTCTGTGTTGGGGATGTTAATGATTGGCCAATCTTGACCAGATTGGGTCGATCAGTTGCATGACCGTACTACATGCTATTAAATTTTACGACGTCTCCAACACAAAGAGCTGACGTCATGGTCGTTTTTAGTCTCTAGGTTCCATAGACAGGTGTCAATACCAGAGCTGCTCAAAAAAATATTACACCCTCAAACAAAATAAAAAAAGAAGACTGCATTTATATATGTATATATAACTATAACTATAACTATTTTCATAGTGTGCTGCCTGATCGCTGATAATTGGGGCTATCTGGGCCTTCTAAACTGCCACGTGGCTTATTGGACGGCTCTGATCGGTTGGGCCGTCATTTTTCCCTCTGGATTTTGCAGAAGACGTGCTTGCTCGCGATTCCGGCTGAGCGGGAGATGTTTGGCGGATTGGAAGATTGTATGGTGCTTCTCCAGATGCTGCTATGTACCTGCCTGCAGTGGATTTCGGCTCAGCAGGACGTGTTTAGTGGATGGACCCAGCCCCCGAATTCTCCCATCACCCTTTCTTTGCTCATGGTCTGGCTATGGCCGATTCCAGGCCCATTGCGGCACTACCAAAACCCTTCCCTGGCGAAACGGCCCCTTGGGTCCCAAGGTCAAATTTCTTTCTCTGACTCCGGCGCTCTGTTCTTCTCGCCTCCTTTCCCCATACTTCTGGATCAGCGAATTTTGTATATCCTTGGATCGATCTTCGTCCTCATTGCCGGATTTGCGCTTGAAGCTGAATGCCTTCTTTCGAAGGTAAGTTCGTGGTTAAAATTTTGATTTAGAAAGCAACGTTCAGGCTCTGGTTTCTACCGACAACATTTTGATCTCCATTGAACACAGGACAATGTCATGGACAATGTCTGACGCTATTAATAAGGCCTGGTCCTTCGTTGCTCAGAAATAGACACCAAAAACTCCCTTAGAAAGACTGTAAGAGAACTCCATGTGTTTACATGAGTGATACAGAGCAGAGGGCCAAGTTTTTTTTCATCATATTGAGATTGTTGTTTCAAAAAACCGTTTGTTTCAGATCCAAGAGTTAGCTTTACTGTGTATGTTTCGTGAGGATCCCTTTCTAACAATATCAGGACTAAGGCAGGATGGCGATTTTGTTCCAATATATCCGACTGAGGCCAATAAGAACCTCTCTGCAGCGTTTATGCAATGGAGACAAGGTAAATTTCTTGTTTGGTTTTTATGCATCAGGTACATTGTCATAATTATGAATATTGCAGATTGCTAGCAAAGAGACTGGGTGGGCTAGAATTTGCTTCAGGAAAAGTCATGTTGGCCAGCAATATATGACTGGTGGATGTTTGAACAGGCTGGATTAGTTTGCTATAGCAAAGTTTGCTCAAAGTCTTGAAGTTGTGCCTGGTACCTTAGCTGAAAATGCTGGTCTTAACTCAACAGACGTAATTTCTTCACTGTATGCAGCACATGCAGCTGGAAATAGTAAAACTGGTGTTGTCCAGAAGATATCTGGGATTTATTTCTGACAAAGTGCATTTCGTTAACAAGCCTTCTTTTAACTTTGTACGTCTCACTAATTCCCATGCCATACATCAGGTTTTGGGCCATAAAATTAGCTGCCAAATCTGTCTGTACAGTGCTTCAAGTGGATCAGGTAAGAGTTTGCTTTGTCTTTTGGCTTTCAAGACTGTAGAATTATCAATGTTGATTTGCCCAAAGTTGAATTTCGCTGTATGCTGGTTATACTAGGTGATGGCATTTACTAGAAATTGTTTTTTGCTCTGCCTTATCTTCTAGATGGTCTTCTTTATTGCATTCTTTGCATTAATTTCCTGAATATAGTAGACAGATGAAGCAATGTACCTATCTGTTACTGCTTGCCAGCACGCCATGTTTAAGCTACACTGTTTATCTCTTATATTTACATCGATCATCATAGACACAGTATGCTCGTCTAGGTGAATTCCTATGGCTGTTTATATTACATCCTAATATACCTGAATATCCTAATTTCCTGAATATAGTAGACATATGAACCAGTGTATCTATCTGTTACTGCTTGCCAGCACGCCATGTTTAAGCTACATTGTTTATCTCTTATATTTACATCGATCATCATAGACACAATATGCTCGTCTAGGTGAATTTCTATGTCTGTCTATTATCTACAAATGGTATTTATTTGACTTCATATCTAGATTCATTCTACGTCCATAGAGACATCTAGCGATAAAAAATATGTAAACTTTCTTTGTGGTAGCAGATATGTCTTGCTTTATTTGACCCATTTAAACTATGAATTTGAGAAACATGCACCTAAGTGTTTTTGTAGAACATTCATTAAGCTGTCCAACGAATGCTCATGCATAAAAAATAGAGCTTTCTTTTTGGAGTTATGCCCCTTATATAATGTGCTTTGAAACTTGGACAGCAAGTGCTTTTTGTCATTTTTTGACATCTTTACAATAAGAATTTAACAAACTTATGCCTAGAATTATCTTTAGATCTCATTGGAGGCTTTCCAATGGATACTCTTGCTAGAGAAATAGAGTTTTGGTTTGCAAGTTATGCCCAAAAAGAGTTCTATCTCATAAAGTTTTATATGAGTAACGTGCCAGCCTCTTCGTGAAATGTGAAATATGAAAATTTTAGAGGTTATAAGGAAATGATAAAGCTTCTTTTATCTTCTGCCTTTACAGGAACATGTTCCTGCTTTGAAAAGGTTCTCAATGCAGACATTTTTGGGAATGGGGCTTTTGATTCTTTGTGCTTCAAATTTAAATGCTTTTTATGCATTATCGTGCACTTGATTAAATGGCTTCCCTATGTGCCGTGGGAACATTTGAAAGTTCAATCCATGCTCGCATGTTAATGTCAACCTATAATTGGTCTATCCATCCATTTACATTACAACTAAACAAACATAAGTACATGCTTCCATCCTAATCTATGGTTAGTCTATCCACATATATCCATCTGAATTGCAACTAGAAAAACCTAACTGCATGCCCCCATGCTACATCCTATATACATCACGTTCGCACCATAGAATCGTTAATGTTTAAAAATAGGTAGTTTGAAAGTATAGTTAATTCTTAATAGACATTGACTAGTGGCATGAATACTGTCCTGGAGATTAACTAATGTTCTCGACAATCACATGCATCATACACCATTTATTGCAAAATTTAATTGATTTCTATCTTCAATAACATGCATATGAATTTACAAAAAGAAACAACATGCATATGAATTTACGAAATAACATACAAATTCTCAACTGTTAAGATGCCACTATCTACTATCTCAATGGATCTAAGGGGCGACTAACTCTAAACAATCTTTATTCTACCTATGCCTCAACCCAAACCTACACTTTAGAAATGGAGTAATCTTGACGTTAAATACCTTACTACTCACTTGCCTCCCTTTGCAAGCCTGTCCAGATGTAGCCATCACTAGAAGTGGATGCTTATAAATAATGATTTCTATTTTTAAGTTATCATGCTAGCATGCATGTGCACTTAGAGTCGATGAAACTAAAGGCCTCTTAACATAACAACCAACCTTAACTCTTAACCAACAACTAGAACTTTCAAGCATCATAATTGTTTGTTCAATGTTTGAATTTTCACAATCTTCAAAAGCAAACGATTATTTTCTCCTAATACATTTAAAGAAGTAGAATTACAACAAGTACCAACCTTAATTCCTACCCAACAACTACAACTTTTACAAGCTAAACTATCAAAAGTTCATCATTCACCAATCCACCCTTACACTCGCCTCACTAGCAGAGATGCAAAGGTGCATCATCCATTCTTTCACGTATTTCTTTATAGCAATCACATGTGAAAACAAACTCTACATTGTGAGAACTATATGAACATCTGATAACCATTACCAGCATTATGTACACATCCATATTATCCTTCTATCCAGAAGCTCCAAATGCGCATCCTAATACCTTTAAGCAAACACTATACCTCCATGCATTACTATAAAACAAGATTACAATTGACAGACCATGAACTTTTGTTACATCCTTCTCGCGTCATAGAACTATGAGAACTACAAAGCTTAGCCCCTACCCATCAACTACAACTTCTACAAATTACATTCACACATATTACAACTTTATATCACCACATCCATATTATCCTCTCATCCAGAAGCTCCATGTCCACATCCTAGTATCTTTGAAAAAACATTATACCTCGATGCACTATTACAAAACCACATTATAGTTCACAAACCATGAACTTTCATTATACCCTCCTTCTCGTATCATAGAACTACAAGAACTACGAACCTTAATCTCAACTTAAAATAAAAGTTGCTAAGAATAGTAGCTTTGACAAGTCCCTAAAAAATATTAACATCTGACTGAAATCTAAAGGAATATCATAAAATTTAGGGATAATCTAAGGAAGAATCTTCATAAACTCTTAGAAAACTGGAACATGCACAATTAGAATATGCACCACAGGATCGATTAAAAAACTTGTAATATCATTATATATATAAACACACTTTGATGTGTGGGACACATCGGTTGCTCTTTTTCATCTGGGCCGTTGAATTTCAGGGGTTAAATCTCGGCCACATATTTAGATGTGTGCATATGCATGGGCATGCATGGGGGCATGCACCCCATCTGTGAACCGTTGGATCAAAGGGGAAGGAGAAATCATAGCCTTTGATTTTTGTAGGGAAGGTACAAGGAAGTTTCTTTAAAGGTGATTTGGTGTAGCAAATTTTAGCCATTAGATCAAAAGGTTAGGATAAATCCTAACCATTAAGTTTTTATATTAAATTACTTTTTTTTCATAAATGAGGTGAGGTGACATCCTCATTAATAAAAATGTAATGAGGTGGCAAAGCATTTATTGGATAGACTTTCTAGGAAGCTTCCTTTTCTCAATCACATTCAAAGGCCCATAACTTGCACTAGAGAGGTCGGATTAAGGTGGGGCCCACACCGTTGGATTCCTCTCGTTGAGAACTTTCCAATGAGTGGTGCTTTGATACCGTTTCGTCATAGTTGGAGCCAACTTGATCGGATCCTAAGAATCTTCTTATCTTAGAATCTTAATAGAATCTATGGTATGTTAAGGGAATCTAGAGGAATCTTCCTAGGATCTTTGAGAATCTAGAGGAATCTCAATAGAATCTTAAAGAATCTATAGGAATCACAAGAGAAGCTTTGCGAATCTAGTGGAATCCAATGGAATCTTCAGTAAAATCTTAGCAAATCTATGGTACACTAAGAGAATCTACGAATCTTCACAGGATCTTTGAGAATCTAGAGGAACCTCATTAGAATCTTTAGGAACGTGCTCGAATCACAAGAGAATATTTGCGAACCTAGAGGAATCCAGTGGAATCTTCATAAATCTTTAAGAATCTAGGGAAATCTTGATGGAATCTTAGAGAATCTAGGGGAATCTTCATAGGATTAGAGAATCCAAGAGAATCTATATAGAATCTTGGGGAATCTATGGGAATCTTAAGAGAATCTAGAGGAATCTTGGAGAATCTAAGGGAATCTTTATAGAATCTAAGGAAATGTAGAAGAATCTACATAAAATCCTAGGGAATTTAGAGGAATCTTTTATGATCTAGGGGAATCTCGATAGAATCCTGGACAATCTTGAGGACTTTCATATGATCTAAGGCAATCTAAAAGAGTATACATAGAATCTTGAGAAATGTAGAAGAGTCTTGGGATAATCTTTAAAAATCTAGTGGAATCTCAGTAGAATTTTAAGAATCTAAGAGAATCTTTCACGTTGTATGTATTTTGCAAGGTGAATCTTGGAATCTTAATGGAATCTATGGTACTTTAATTGAATCTAGGGGAATCTTTTTGGAATCTTTGAGAATCTAAAGGAATCTCAAGACAATATTGGAATCTATGGAAATCAAAAGAGAATCTTTGCGAATCTAGAGGAATCCAAGGAAATCTTCATAAAATCTTTGACAATCTAGAGGAATCTTGATGGAATCCTGTAGAATCTAGGCAAATGTTCATAGGATCTTAGAGAATCTAAGAGAAGGTACATAGAATCTTAGGGGATCTCGGGAGAATCTTTGAGAGTCTAGAGAAATCTAAGAAAATCTTCTTAAAATCTTTGAGAATCTCAGGAAATCTTAGAAAGGAATCTAGGAGAGTCTTTCACATTGGGTATATTTCGTAGGTTATTTTTCACACATTTTTGTCACAAATTTCTTCAAATGTGTAGGCCCTAAATAATAATAAACTTGTATATATATATCTTAATATGTATATAGAAACTCATGGGGGTTGTCGTAAAATAGCACATTACATATAAAGTTTTGATCTTGGCCCTTGGATAAAAAGTTGGTGAGGTGGCGTAGCTTAAGCCCTTGGATTTTGATGGGGGCATGCATAAGTCATGCATGGGGGCATACACCCCATCTGTGAACCGTTGGATCAAAGTGGGAGGGCGAAATCCTAGCCCTTGATTTTTATGGGGAAGGTGCAAGGAAGGTGCCAAAAAGTGAATTTGGTGTAGCAGATCTTAACCGTTAGATCAAAAGGTGAGCATAAATCCTAGCCATTAACTTTTTAATATTAAATTAGTTTTTTTTTTAAGGAGGTGAGGTGGCAAAGCATTTATTAGTGGACATTCTAGGAAGCTTTCTTTTATTTAATCGCCTTCAAAAGGACGTAGCTTGCGGTAGAGGGGTCGGATGAAGGTGGGGCCCATGCCATTGGATTCCTCTCGTCGAGAGCTTTCCAATGAGTGGTGCTTTGATATTATTTTGTCGCAGTTGGAGCCAACATGATCGAACATTAAGAATCTTTTTGGAATGTTCGAGTTTCAAGGAATCTATGGTAAGTTGAGGGAATCTAGAAGAATCTTTATAGGATCTTAGGGAATCCAGAGGAATATCATGAGAATCTTAGAGAATCTATGGGAATCTCAAGAGAGCATCTTTGAGAATATAAGGGAATCTAAGGGAATCTTGATAAAATCTTTAAGAACCTAGAGGAAACTTGATGGAATCTTGCGGAGTCTAGGGGAATCTTCATAGAATCTATGGGAACTAGAGGAATCTCAAGAGAATCTATAGGAATCTCAGGCACTTCTTGGATAGAATTTTGATAGAATCTTGGAGAATCTTGATAGAATCTTGGAGAATCTAGAGGAATCTTGGGGTATTCTTTTAGAATCTAGGGGAATGTTTAGGAAATCTTAGGGAGTCTCAAATGAATCTTTGGGAATCTAGGAGAATCTAAAGGAATCTTCAGAACATCTTTAAGAATCTATGGGAGTCTCAATGGAATCTCGGAGAATCTAGGAGAATCTTGATAGAATCTTGGAGAATCTGGAGGAATCTTGGGGTATTTTTTTTGGAATCTAGGGGAATCTTTAGAGAATCTTTGAGAATCTTAATAAAATCTAGGGGAATCTCCATAGAATCTTAAGAATCTAGGGGAATCTTTGTAGAACATTAAGAATCTAAGAAAATCTTTGGAAATCTAGAAGAATCTCAAGAGAATCTTTGGGAATCTTCCTAAAAGTTTTGAGAATCTAAGGGAATCTTGATGGAATTTTAGAGAATCTAAGGGAATCTTCATAGAACCTTTGGGCTTTATGTAGTCCCTCATATTACAAACACTTGTATATATATATAAGTAATGGTGCCCAGCGTTGCTGGGCAAATGTTGGGAACCTGTCAATGATACGTGGTCTTTATTGACATGAGGTATTTTCTCATGCATGCAAATTAGTAAACGATTTGCTATGACCAAATGCATGCTAAAGTAAAAGGACTATATAGCAATGATGCCTAGCAAAAAACCTAAATGGTGCTTAGCAAAAACCTAAATGGTGAACATGTCGGTTGTGCCCTAGTAAGGCTCACCGCTTGATCTTTCTAGATCTTTCCACCGCCTTTAAGTTTCTGTCAATCTAATTGGCCCCTAAATAGCGTTGGGCTAAAGTTGGAAAAAACCTAAATAGTGCCTAGCAAAAACCTAAATAGTGAGATAAATTGGCAGAGTTAGCGTTGGGCTAAAGTTGGAAATTTGTAATTGGAATTGTGTGCATTGTACTTTAAATTGTTGGGAACTACGTGTATGTTCCCAAATATCTAAATGTCTAAGTTTATATTTTAGCATATGTTAGAACTATAGAATGCTATTGTGTTTTTACACGTCTTGTTTCCTCTTTGCATTGAAGAAGTTTAATGGCCAGATAAGATATTGAGAAAGAAGTTATTGATGCATTGTAGAGGCCATTTGATAACTTCTTAAATTGAATTGTGGCTTTTTCCGCTCTTATGGCAGAGTTGTTCAACCCTTTTAAGTTTAAAAGTTGAATCAACTATGCTTTCCTAAACAATCTCACATGGTCTATAAGAAATAAACAGGAAGGTATTCAATGGGATCCTTTTAGCAAGTTGGAACACTCTTACTGGTGAGAAAGTAATGCCAATCTCAAATCTTCTGAACATGTAAACAGTTTAATGCCATGTGCCTTTCACCATAACCATCAGTGTAGAAGTGTAGACAGATAGTCTTGGCCATTCAAACAAATTGCAAATGGATATGGGACAAACTTGTCAAGCTTTTGCAAGCTTTTTTCTTAAAGGTCTGCTACCAATTTTGGAGATTGGCTTTCAAGTCATTGCATAATTCTGTCTCTTTATGAATGTTGACCTTGGATTTATCCATCTTCTTTACTCTGAAAAATGACTTTTGCTTTTGTTAAACTGCATTACAAAACTCTGGCCTGGCATAGCTGACTTCATCCCAAAAACCCATAAATCCTGAGCGTTTGGATCTTGTTATACAATCGAGCTTTGTGAACCGTACTCTTCACATGATCAAAAGAAGATCATATTGCGGGGATGAAGACATCATCTATCTTAGAAAATGAAATTTCTGAGATTGAATGTACAACTTACAAATGCATCTGCGAGGATCCAAAAAATAGCAAAAATTTGGGTAAAAGGCTTCATAGGCCGACAACCGCTGAAATGAAGAGGCAAGACTCCATAGGTCGAGTAGTTGCAACCAACCCATCAAAACGATGGCCGGTCTTGAATCTAAATCAAACCGTGGATCATTCTAAATACTTTGAAATGCTACTTGCAAAAGATGTTTCCTGGCATTTTATGAATGAATTCAATTACGATAGAAAAATTCACAGTCGCACCGACTATAATGTTTTCCTAAACTTATATGTGATTAATCTTATGTGTGATAATTGGTCGGAGCCGCAATGCACCGCACCGTGAAGTAGAAAGAAAAGAATGAACTTCATAGAAATAAAAAAGAATGAATTCAAGAAAAAGCAAGATGGTCCCTAGGCCATTTGCAAATGCATATCAAGGAAATAAAAACCGTAACATAAATATATATCAAAGCGATTTCATTGGGTTATCAAGCCTACATAAATGGCCTTCATCAATAAATCTTGCCCTAAATATGAGTTAAGGAATCTTGCAACTGTTACTTCTCCTGCACCAAAAGAAGCTTTAGAATCTTAGAAGCTGCCTCTCGCGAGTTTTTCTGTGCAAGTTTTATGACTTGCATTGGCCAACAAAATGGCGAGTTGAAGTGATAAAAATGAAACCAAAATGTTGCAGATTCTTCTAGGTATGAGCATGAGAAGCTAGTAATTACTTGCATTGGTAATGATATCAAATGCGTTGTCCTCAAATGGCGATCTTGGATTTACATTCAAGTCTTGCACAATGTACTCGACAAAGCCTGCAGATATTACAGTACAACCGGCTATCAACAATAAAGGCAAAAAGTTGAAGCAACATAAGAAGATGATGGGGTTACACAATTAATGCACAATATCAAATGTAGTATGATGTTCCTCCTGTCTATCAAAATCTGCAAAAGCAGACAAACATTTTGTTTCTCTTCTCTAGAATAACTTATCAGCGTTGCGTTCTAGTTCTTCTTTATTGAGACCCATCCCCACAATCTTGTCCTGCTTGTACCCTTTTGGGTAATGACTAATCTGCAAAATTACTATATCTAAGAGAATAATATAATCGAGAAGAAGTGCCCATGGTCGATGTAGCAAGACATACCCAACAACCGCACATGTCAAGTATGGCAACACTGTGTATTGCTAGGCTTTATCATCAATATGAGTAACAAATCTTGGTGATGAATAAAATCCTATGTCGATGACCTCGCTTGAAAAGAGCTCACAAAATGAAAATGGCAAAGAAATGGCAAATCATCATGTTTTTGGAAAAGCTTCAACACTCATAAATGAAGTCACATAGAAGAATGAGAAATTCTACGACAATGACAAATTCTAAGTCAAGTTAATCTAAGATGGACTTCCCCACTTTGAAGTCTCACCCACGGATTTGTTATGTTTGTTGGATCTAGGGCTAGAGCCGTTGGATTTGGCCGAAGTCATGCTAAAGAGGGCCGTTTTTATAAGCCTTACCTTATCTCTCGAGTTTCGAGCGCTTCCAAGATGTCGAAGATGTCATGGAAGAATTAAAGGAAGCAAACCTATAGCTTCGATAGTTTTCCTTGGATCGCTATTATCTTAACTTAATCAAGGCACATCCGCCATAGCCACTATTTTTTTGTTCATCCACCCGCCATAGCCCGGTAGTTTGGTCAAAAGGCACTTCTTGCATGTCCAAGTTGAAACTTAAATAAGCCCTTCATTTTCCAAACCTAAATTGCACGCATCCGCCATAGCTACCATTTTCTATGTTCACATGCCACCCATAGCGGCAGCTCAGCCAAATCCATAAATCCATACCCAATTAAACTGCGAGCTTCCAGAAACTTTTGTAAATCCAATCGTGTATCACACTATGGAAAGAACTCCGGATCCAATCGAAGAATAGGTAACCCGAGAGATTGCTCCGGAAGATGCGCTCGAGGAGGAGCTAGCGCAAGGTGCTCTTCGCCGCCCTCGCTAACCCTCGAAAAAAAACATGTAAAAACCATGTTATTTTAAAGAATCTGACGTGGCATCATCTCCTCCATTGATTTCATCAAATCTGGGCCGCCCAAATTAGGGCTGGGTCCAACACTTACACAATAACATTATAATATAGGATAGGATTCTAGATCTTGATAGTGGGAGCACGTTGATACTTCAGCATGGAAGGCTATATCAACAACTGCATTTACTGTAACTCCAATTAACAGTTTCAAGCAAAAGGGTATCAATATCATGCCATGTTTGATACACCTTGTCTTATTGGAGCCTAGGTGGTATGTTGGAGCCCATGTGGCATGTTTGAGCCACCTTGTCATATTGGAGCCTAGGTGGTATGTTGGAGCCCATGTGGCATGTTTGAGCCACCTTGGCATGTTGGAGTCTAGGTGGCATGTTGGAGGCTAGGTGGCATGTTTGAGCCACCTTGGCATGTTGGAGCCTAGGTGGCATGTTGGAGCCACCTTGGCATGTTGGAGCCTCAGTGGTGTGTTGGAGCCTAGGTGGCATGTTTGAGCAACCTTGGCATGTTGGAGCCTAGGTAGCATGTTGGAAACTACGGCATGTTTGAGCCACCTTGGCATGTTGGAGCCTAGGTGGCATGTTGGAGCCTCGGTGGCATGTTTGAGCCTCAGTGGCATGTTGGAGCCTTGGCGGCATGTTTGGGCATCTTGGCATGTTTGAGCCACCTTGATATGTTGGAGCCTAGGTGGCATGTTGGAGCCCACGTGGCATGTTTGAGCCACCTTGGCATGTTCGAGCCTACCTAGGTGGCATGTTGGAGCCACGTTGGCATGCTCGAGCCTAGGTGGCATGTTTGAGAACCTTGGCAAGTTTGAGCCACCTTGGCATGTTGGAGCCTAGGTGGCATGTTGGAGCACACATGGTATGCTTGAGCCACCTTGGCATGTTTGAGCCTAGGTGGCACGTTGGAGCCTAGGTGGCACGTTGGAGCCTAGGTGGCATGCTTGAGCCACCTTGGCATGTTGGAGCCAACGTGCCATGTTTGAGCCACCTTGGCATGTTGGAGCCTAGGTGCACCTTGGCATGTTGGAGTCTAGGTGACATGCTAGAGCCAGCATGCCATGTTTGAGCCACCCTGACATGTTGGAGCCTAAGTGGCATGTTGGAGACTAGATGGCATGTTTGAGCCACCCTAGCATGTTGGAGACTAGGTGGCGTGTTGGAGCCTAGGTGACACGTTTGAGCCACCTTGGTGTGTTTGAGCCCAGGTGGCATGTTGGAGCCCAGGCGACATGTTTGAGCCACCTCGGTGTGTTGGAGCCGAGATGGCATGTTGGAGCCCACGCGGCATGTTTGAGCCACTTTGGCATATTTGAACCACCTTGGCATGTTGGAGCCCGTATGGCATGTTGGAGCCAATGTGGCACATTGGGGCCCACCTTGGCATATTTGAACCACCTTGGCATGTTGGAGCCTATGTGGCACGTTTGAGCCTAGGTGGCATGTCGAAGACTAGGTGGCGGTGGCATGTTGGAGCCTAGGTGGCATGTTGGAGCCCACGCGGCATGTTTGAGCCATCTTAGCATGTTGCAGCCTAGGTGGCATGTTGGAGCTCGCACGACATGTTTGAGCCACCTTGACATATTTGAGTCTAGGTGGTATGTTGGAGCCTAGGTGGCATGTTTGAGCCTAGGTGACATGTTTAAGCCACCTTGGCATGTTGGAGCCTAGGTGGCATGTTGGAGCCCACGTCGCATGTTTGAGCCACCTTGGCATGTTTGAGCCTACATGGCATGTTGGAGTCCACGTGGCATGTTGGAGCCTATGTGGCATGTTGGAGCCCACATCGCATGTTTGAGCCACCTTGGCATGTTTGAGCCTAGGTGGCATGTTGGAGTCCACGTGACATGTTTGAGCTTAGGTATATTGGAGCCTAGGTAGCATGTTTGAGCCACATTGATGTGTTGGAGCCTAGGTGGCATGTTGGAGCCCATGTGGCATGTTTGAGACACCTTGGCATGTTGGAGGCTAGGTGGCATGCTGGAGCCTGCATGGCATGTTTGTGCCACCTTGGCATGTTTTAGTCTAGATGGCATGTTGGAACTCGCGTGGCATGTTTGAGCCACCTTGGCATGTTTGAGCCTAGGTGGCATGTTGGAGCCTAGATGGCACATTTGAGCCACCTTGGCATGTTGGAGCCTAGGTGGTATGTTGTGAGCCACCTTGGCTTGTTGGAGCCTAGGTGGCATGTTGGAGCCCTGATGGCATGTTTGAGCTACCTTGGTATGTTTGATCCTAGGTGGCATGTTGGAGCCTAGGTGATATGTTTGAGCCATCTTGGCATGTTGGAGCCTAGGGGCATGTTCGAGCCCTAGGTGGCATGTTGGAGCCCATGTGGCATGTTTGAGCCACCTTGGCATGTTGGAGTCTAGGTGGCATGTTGGAGCACGATGGCATGTTTGAGCCACCTTGGCATGTTGGAGCCTAGGTTGCATATTGGAGCCCACGTGGTATGTTTGAGCCACCTTGGCATGTTGGAGTCCACGTGGCATGTTAGAGTGGGTGTGGCATGTTTGAGTCCTTCAAGAAATGCCTATATGATGCTAAACCAGTGTCTATCTTTGGTTCTTCGTATCAATGTGTCTTGAACAAGTTGCCAAGTGATGGATGTCTTCAAGTTTCACGCTCTACAAGCTCACACACACACACACAACACACATGTATGAACTCAAATGCTAAGCATGCATACAGCTCTTTTATGCCGCCATTTTATGGCAGTAATGGCATGTGGACAACTTGGTCATACATGAATTCTTAAAAAACCATAAAAAACCACACCTCAAAAAAACACTACCTTAAAAAACAACACCTTAAAAAAAAATCCCTTGAAAAAACCATACTGCCTGAGAAAACAACACATCCTTAAAAAAGAAACTACTTCTCCTTAAGAAACCACACATTCTTAAAAAAACAACTATGGCTCCCTAAGAAAAACTACAGCATATCCTTGAAAAAAACCAGACCTCCATATAACTACGTGTAGGTTTTTTTCAAATCTTCAAAAAAACAATCCGTATTTTGTTTTTACTGTTGTTTTCAGCCGTGGACCAAATGTTGGGGTTGTAGTGGTCGTAGCCTTATGGCCCATCTATTAATATCTTAAAGGCTTTGCCTTTTTTAAGTGACATTTTTACTATAGTCTTTAATATCTTATAATATCTTTAAACATCCCATTTTAGGCCCTTTTTCCATGGTAGTCTTATCTCTAAAAGTCACATATTTTATCCAATGATATTTGGCCACCTATTGTCTTAAAAGTAAATCATTTTTTCACTACAAAAATAAGACATGTCTTATTTAGGTTCGGAATAGGTTTGGATACCAAATGGAATCGTATTTTATTTCGGGGGATTCCCCCGCCATTAAATGCGACACCTGTCTTATTTAAATATTTAACTAAAAATAGGACGTGTCTTATTTTTTCATGCTTTTCCACGAGTATTTTAGTGGTGCCATATTTTATGACTACCATGCAGTGGAAAAGTAAGTTTAAATTTGTGTGTCTCATTTTTAACTCTGGAGTCACAAGTGGTGTCGTATATTGTATATGACAACCATATTTTGCGACTGGTGTGGAAAATAGGCCTTAGTTCAATTAAAATGCTATATATCTTTAAAAAGAGTCGCAGCCTTATAAAAGTTAAAGGCCCACCTATTCATATCTTAAAGGCTTTGCCTTTCTTAAGTGACATTTCTTATAATATCTTTAAATATCCCTTTTCAGTTCAAGGGTTATACGCATCCTTCTCACTTTCAGTTTTTTAAGTGTTGATATAACGAAGTCATCCTCATCTTCACCCATAGATTGCTCCTCACTGGAGTCTTTATTATTGTCTTCAGGTTCTTTCTCAACTGCAAATTGCATGTAACCTAACTCTTGGTAAAGATCACAAGGTAGCTCCCCACGACAAACTAAACAGTGTATATTTTCCATGCAAACCTGGAAACAGAATATATGGAAGTTGTGTTCACAATGCAACTTGACATGCATTTCAAAATTCACACTAAAACTAAAACCACGCACTACACATTCTGCTTCTCTGGATCTGACCAGCGTTTGCCCATATTCGAGCGCGGTATGCTCGGTTACTAGTGACTGGCCAGCCGTTGCATGAGTTATTGAATACATCGTCCGTGGGCTTGTTGGGGTCATAGCTCCAGGAAGTTATGGATGCGCGGACTCAGTTGTGTCCTTCAGAACAGTATTGAAGTGTCCTATACAATTGTACAGTGTACTAGCATACTTATTATTGCGAAGGTATTTCCCTCAAAAACCCTTCGGGGCGGGCCTGCTGCTCTCTTTTTGTTTGGGTCGCATAGGCCGATTGGTCTCCGTGGACGATAAAAAATCTATTCTATTCTATTTTATTCTATTCTATTCTATTCTATTCTATTCTATTCTATTCTATTCTATTCTATCTAGGATAAGCCAATTTTCAGCACTTGGAGTAATTAGCATTGTCGTCATAAAAGCATCTCTCAGATGTTTCAGATTTTGAATTCTAGATTTCAAGTCTGCACTTGCTTCTCTAGTGACATCAAGGTTAAATTTTATTTTGTTAATCTCATATTCATCTGCTTTGCTATTACCCTCATCTTTGTTCTTTAGAATTGTTAACAAAGAGAGTCCCAACAAATCTTCTTGACTAAGATATTCTAAGCCAGTTGTTTCCTCCGGAGATAGACCCTTTAAAGCCGTGTATTTGGCTTTAGCATCTTCAATTTGCTTAGAAAGAGATTCTGTTGCCATTTGAAAACTAGCTAGCATGCCGGTATTCTCCATCAACCTTTCCTTCCCTTTCAAATCCTTCTCATAAGATAAAATATTAGATTTCAACTTGTTATTTGCATCTTAAGCAGAGTTTTATTAAAGTTGGAAATTTCGTGATTCCAATTTCTCGCGAAATCAGTTTCTTCCCTGTTTTATCACACATTTATGGATAGATATGGCACTATTTACTTAAAAAGAAACCATTTGTCATGCAAAAACCGCTACATTCAATATAAAACAGTGCGGTTTTAGTTGTCAGGAAGAGAAGTATGGCGCCATTTACTTAGAAAGTATGAGGAAAAGTGCCCCGAGAACCTCAAAAGCAGATACTAAGTTGCCAAAAAGCACCCGGCAAGCAAACAAAATGGCGCGGCTGCCCCTTTAGCTTCAAAATAACTACAAAGCAAATAGCGCGAATGCGCTATTTGCTTGAATGTGAAAGCAAGCAAATAGTGCAGGCGCGCCATTTGCTTTAACGTGTAGAGCGAGCAAATAGTGCAGGCGCGCTATTTGCCTTAACGTGAAGACCAAGCAAATAGTGCTCTCGCGCCATTTTGCTATAGATAACACATTTTTTCAGAAGACCATGTAGATATATATTAATAGAAGTATTATGTAAGATACAATTTTTCAAAACAGATAGAATTTTTTTAATAGTCTTTGTCGAAGTGTTCATCAGCGACTTTCTCATAATCATCTAGGTTAATGTTACTTCGGTCAATTTGCTCCTCCTCATCTCCACCTTGGCCCGATGTCTCACCTTTCTCTATATGAGAACCTGCTTCCTCTACCCCCCTTCTCTTTCAATGTCAAGACTTCACGTTGGCCAATGGCCTTTGGGTCAAGCAAGGGGTACATGACGTTCTCGACCCTACCCAGAATGCCCGATACGCATTTCATCTTTCCGAAGTCATGCTCATACGTCGCACTGATTCTTCCTACATGAAGTGATGCCCTAGAGAATGCTCCACCAGAGAAGAAATCTAGTACGATGTTACCTTGAGGGCAGAGCTTATCAACAAGGTAGAAAGCAGTTGCAGGACCAATCTGCTTATGCACCAGATATTCTCCCTCCATACCCTGCCAACTCCATTTAAACCTGTCTTGCATGAGTTTTTTAGCCATAACATCTCCCTCACTTCCGATGGCTTCCTTAGGAGTAGGAGGAATTTGCGGGAGCTTTCGAGGATGATCGCCATATAGCCTGAGATCCAGGTCATCATCAGGCTCTCCCGTCTGTGCTGAAATCCTCGTAGCAAGTAGGAGAGCTTGTGGCTCTTTGATTCCTGAACCATCTGTAGCCCCAGTCTCCTCTTCATAGATTCCTACAAACACTCTTGACCTGGATTCCAGTCTTTCAAGCGCACTGGCAAATAATAAGTTATGCTTCGGCCTGACGAAACATAGAATCCAGTATGTCTCTACATCTGTCATCTGTGAGACGTTATCGAAGAACGCGGTTACAGTCTCACTATTCCAAACTGGAGTAAGCTGCCTTGCATCTAAACATATCATGCTGGCAGGTAGAACTGCATGTTTTTGCGGTATCCCCCCAGCAGTGACATGTTCCACAAAATATCTTGGCAGGTCCTTTTCTGTTACGGGCTGAAGGATTTTTCGAATGGATCTGGCCAAGGAGAATGACATGTTACCATGAACTCCCTCTTTGAGTATGCCTTCCGACACCCACTTATGGTGGCATACTCCCCAAGCCAGAAGTGCATTATCTGAGAAATGGTCGGTGGCCTTCCTTAGGTCCTCAAATTTCTCGTACTTAATGCCAATTTGATCTGCAATGAAGTGCAGTATCTCCTTCTTCATGTAAGCAAGTATTCTTAAGTTCTGCGCCCTCGTCTTGAAAAAATTCTCGCCTTTGTAATCTGAGGTGACCTTGACGTATATATCCCCGCTTAATGCCCTCATGCATCTAAGGTAGTTGTCACTAAAGTAATCTTTGTCTTTCGCGAAATTGATTACTATAGCTTGACCCCTATTGTCCTTAAGTTCTCCCTTCCTCCATTTGTTCCACATCTGGCGGAAGAGTGCATAGACATTATCTGGCATGAAGACAAACTGATTCACATCCTTCGTGTGTTTGCCCCTCAGAATCTTGTCTGCCATTTCTAGGTAGTGCTGCAAGAGAATTGGCGATGTTAGAATTTGAACTGAAATGGTGCAGCTGCGCTATTTACCCAAATGGTGCAGCTGCGCGATTTACCGAAATAGCGCAGCTGCGCCATTTGTTGTAAATGGCGCAGCTGCGCCATTTCGGTAAATAGCGCAGCTGCGCCATTTGATGGAAAGGAATGGCAACACAGACGTAAACAAACCTTGTACTCATCACTTCGTGACTGTCCTTTACCAGCAAGAGCTGGTCTTCCGCACTCCTGATACTGCTTACGCAGATGGTGGATCTGATCCACGTATGGTTCCTTGAAAATAGTCTTGGCTACTATATCATTGACATCGATACTGAGCTGAAGAAGGTCCAGGTCACTGATGTCTCCAGAAAGAACTCTGCATATTCTGTAGTTATAGATCTTCCGGAGCTTAGCTCTAGCGTCTTCTGTCCCCAACTTACTGCACACAAGCTGAGCAGCAGAGACCGAATGATTATCATTGATAATATAAAATCGTTTCCCTGCCAGATCAGATTCTTGTGACCAGTTCAGCAACTCCTTTGTAGCCGGATCAAAGGGCACAACATCTGCTGGAGTGAATACCGGATGTGGATCCTCAACAAAAGATTTGCAGAGCCTCCTAACATGCTCGGGGTTAATAACCCTGGCGGTCATATTAGGTGGTGCCTCCTCTAGATCCCAGATAGAGATTCTTCTTGTGTATGTGACTCCGAGGGGGAACATGTGGTCGTGATTTTGTATTTCATTGCCTCAAATCTTATAGTATTTCGCAAATTGTATTATACAGTATATCAAAACTTGTACAGGCATACCCCACAAACGAGGATTTCTATGTACGGTTGAGATCGAGGTATAAAGGGCATTTATGCTTATCCAACAGCTCTCGATGCCCGAAGTCACCCCCCGTGTGAATATGCACCCAAACCAAAGGGGGTTTCAGGGGGTTTTTAATTTTAAATTGTTAAATGTAATGGTTTGTGTTAATTAATGTTGATGGTAGTCATATGTTGGTTGTTATATAAAAAAAATTTTGGGCCCTTCGGGCCCTAACAAAAGGGAGAAAAAAAGAGGAGAAAATGTAAAAGTCATTATAGGATCATACGAACGAATAAAAAACTCAGGATGAACAAACAAATGCCAAATAGGAGTATCAAAGGTAAAAATAAAAGTTTCTAAGAAACTATAAGATTAGTGATAAAAGAATCGCATAATTAGAGTACATGCTTATCAACTTATCAACATGATGCTAGCGGGAGGAGCAAGAACATGCACAACTTTTCCAGGAACATGCACAACTTTTGCTAAAGAGCCATATTTGGTAGAGATATGAATTAAAGAGCCGTACAAAAAGATCATCTTCAACCCACAATATACAAGTTTAGAGTGTATCTCCCACCTTTGATTTTTCAATTGGCACACACACATATTAGCATAATAGCAGGGAACAAAGATTGGAACATTTTAAACAGAATAAGATGTTCAAACACCTGGAAAGTCTCTCACATTGATAAATGATCCTCTATGGCTCCCATGCTGTTACAACAATTTTGTGCCATGGCAATCATTCATAACAATTTAGCTTATATGTAGAACATCCGTGATGCTGCTTGATGCTGCTGTAAACAACGAAATAAGAGATGGAGTGAAGAGATGGAACGTTTTCTGCAGGCAGCAACTAATTGCTAGTCCTGAAACAACCAAGAAAAAACAAAGAGGATAGTGTAGCGTAATATAAACAATTAACAAATACATAGTCCTAGAACAAGCAAGCCAGAACTTGGTGATAGCATGCAAGCGTTTTTGCAGAATGTTGGTGTAAAACAAGACCCATACATATACAAGCATGCTATTAGATATGCACCTTGTCGGTCAGGTACGCCCTACGCACCAACAGGGCATGATACCTTTCGCTCCAAGTGGGAAGGCACGGGGGCGACATATCAGCATAATAACGAGTGGAATATCGCATTGTTAATGTCCATCATGGATCTACACATGCCTTTTTGATCCGAACCACCGGAGCTCTATTATTCGACCCGATAGTCACACACTTGTGCATCTCTGCTCCAATAAAAATTGGCTAGACATACATGAGATTTTATTTGTTAAGACACGTAAACTAAGCCTTGGTTTGAAACTTTGATTGATATTATATAATAAGCCCACCTTCTGTGAAACCGTGTTGTGACTAGCAACAGCCTGTTTCAAACAAAAACCAATGATGCAAGTCAAATAACAACTAACATATGTAGAAACTGTTGTTGCCGTACTTGGATTACAGTATGCACATCTATTTGAAGCCTCCATTCTGCATTAGATCCAACATGCAGTGGGAAATAGACGATAAAGAATTAAAGACCAAAGTGCCAAACTTATAAGGCTCAACAGAGTCGAAATGTAGCACCAAAGAAGATATTTGCCCTGCAAAATCCAATTAATTGTCTGAATTCCTGCTAAATGATGTCTAATAGAAGGCCAAAAGCATTCCAATCTTTTATCACAAATGAGAATAAAGAAGAAGAAGAAGAAGAGATTTTAGGAAACAACCTGCAAGACTCCTTGATGGAGAAAATCGATGCACCTTTCCTCTAGTTTTTTACCATCAACAATCAGATTGTCTACAGCAATTTCCACTCCTGAGTTTCCCAGATGACAACATTCTAATACTCCACAAGAAACATTACGTGCGCACCTGGAAATGAAGGAAGAGGTGGCCAACCTGAAAAGTCTTCTCCATCACCACAGAAACAGCGGCCATAGAGAAAGTTCCTCAAGCTTTTTCACCATGTTGTCATGTATATAAAGGAGAAAACGAACATCGTCACCGCTACACGCCATCATCATCTCGGTCGGCCTCCATGTCCGAAACCAAGCTTCGGGGCCCTCTCTCTTCTCCATACACAACATCAGAAACGGTGGCCAACAAAAACCCTAAATAAAAGGGTTCTATGGTTGAATGGTAAATTTAATCATGGCCATACAATTCTACCTCTCATCAAAAATCAACGGCCAAAAAATGGAGCACTCTAGAAATACTATTTAGTACACCTAGTTGAATACGGCAACAAAATCATAGAAAAACCTTAGTAAATATCGTACAAAAACACAAAAGAAACCCCCTGTTATTATGCTACATATTCTTTAATGTTTCCTCTACCATTTCTTCTTCGGCATCACGGTCCATCTTTAGTTCCTCGGGCACCTCGAGGTCTGCAATCTTTTGCAATTTCCTTGCCCTTGTCTGGGCTTTGGTTTCTTTCTTTCTCTTTGCTGGATTGCTTTGTGCTGTCGATGCTACCATTCTTATGTGCTTTGTAGCCTCTTTATTGTCACTGATCGTGCGATCACTATCGGCCAGATTCCCGTGGACTTCACGGAGATCCATGTTGGTGAACATCAATATCATCCCTCTTCTCATCGATGCTCGTCCCCCTTCTCACCGTCTCCTCCTCCTTCTTGTTCTGTTTCCCTTTGCACTTCATCACCTCCACCTGTTTTTGCTCCTTTGCCAACTTTGGTGGCTGGTTTATTTTTTACACCTTTTCTTTGCATCTCTCCCATCCCGACCATCCGCTTTATCCATTCACTGGCGGCATGTTGCTGAGAGCTTCGGCTCTTACAATGTAGGACACGGAGTTTTGGACATGTCCATTGCCGCCATTTCGCCCGAATCTTCCTTTGAGGATCTCTATCGTGCCTTTGATATCTGCTTGCTCTCTGGACTCATAAGATGGCAGCGACCAACCTTTTTTCTTGGCCGACAGTGCTTGGTCCTTTATGCTGGACTCCATCATTGCAGGCTCGTAGCACTGCCAATCCATGCAGTAGAGATCAATGCTGCCAGTGACCGGATCTTCCACTGTGCAACCAAGAAAGTCAAGTCTTCCTTGTTTCTTGACTTCCCTCATGTTAACAATGATGCCCATCTGGGCCATGGCTGAAGCTCCTTCTTCACCTGTACCCGATTTGACAAGGGGGCAAAGTTCTCGCCTCTTGTCTCCCTTGGTTGGCTCCACGCCTTCAGTCAAGGGTATGGCTCTAACAATCTCCATACACCAAGACCTTCCAGTCAGGACTATGCTCCTCGAAGTCACCACGTTCCATTTCTTCGGCGCACTAGCCGCTGCAAGGTAAGCATGGTGAGAGAAATGACATGTGCTGGAAGGTTAAAACAGCAAACGACATTTAATCTAAATGGCGCAGGTACGCCATTTGCTCTAAATGGCGCTACCGCTTATTTGTATAAAATGGCGGTGGGCGCATTTGCATTGTGCTTACTGGTCTCGGTGTTAGCCAGGGCATGGGAAGTACCGACCCCATAAGCACAATGCAAATGGCGCACCTGCGCTATTTGCTCTAAAATTGTTCCCCATCTAAAGGGAGACCCCATACACATTCTAGAAATGGCGCAGCTGCGCCATTTCATATCACTAGCCTAAATACCACGATTGCACCATTTCTATAAAGAAAGGGGCAGCAACCCGCCCTCTACTATAGAAATGGCGCGGACACGCCATTACAGTTTACCTACGCTACTCAAAATAGCTAAGAATAGAAACGTCAGAAACTAACTTGAGCCTGGCTCTTGGATTTTGAGCGACATAATTGCGTGATTGTATTCGTCTGATATAAAGTCTGGGACCGTGATAAAAGTCCTCCCACTTTTTCCAACGCGGCTCCCATCAACAGCGCTTAGAGAGAAAAATGTTTGAATCAAACAGCGCCAGAGAGAGAGAATCGAAGGTATATTGGCGGAAAAGAAGAGGAGGGGGAGGCGGAGGCACTGTGGAAAAGTAATGAAATGAAAAGGGGAGGGAAAAGAAAAAGATAAACTCCGCGGAAAAGGAAAAAAGTTTTACCGCCCTGCTTCCGAATTTTTACCCTTGAATAGCCAGCGTCGCTAAAATTTCAGAAAATTTGAATTTTCGCCAGCCCGATCCGTCCACGCATCAAAAATTTGAATTTTCCGCCCATCCACGCCAGCCCGTCCGATCTTTCCAAATTTCAAAAATTTGAATTTTTCCGCCCGTCCGCCCCTTTTGACTTTTTTATTTACGAATTTGAATTTGCCCGCCCACTTGGCGCTTGTCTTTCCCCTTGGCGCTTGCTTTCTCACTTGGCCGCTAGTCTTTTTTTTTTTGGTAGCTTCAACTCATTACTGCGCTTGTCTTCCTTCTTGGTAGCATTCTTCCTTCTTGATTTCGTCTTCATTCTTGAGGCACTTTTCGTCCTCATTCTTGATTTCGTCTTCAATCTTGAGAGCATTCAATCTTGATGGCGAGATCGGAATCCTTAATGACCTCGAGGTTAGAGGCTATCACGGTTTTAGTATGTTAAATATGTACTCCCAATGTAGTTGATGTAGGATGGTAGATTGTATAGGTTAATGTTGTGTATTTACTGAGAATTCTTTTCAGTGTGATAAGTAGATCTTCTCTATTTTGTGTCAGTTGATAAGTTCTCAACAATTGATGTCTTAAAGGGTACATTTTCTTTGATTGCTGAATCTTGTAGTAATAAGATACCATAACATTAGATATAGCATTTAGATTAAAGATGCCATGTACATGTAAACGGGCCATTTTCCTTTGCCAGGTAAATGGCGCAAATCGGTTTTTGCTTTAAATGGAGCGGCCCACTCTCCGTTCACCATAATAAAATGCATTTTGCTTCCATATGAAGCAAAGGTGCATTTTGCTTCAAATGGAGCAGATTGCGCTTATTTAAAGCAAAATGGGAACATTCGCCATTTAATGCGCCAAAAAAAAATAACCGCTTCTGAAGCAAACTAAATGGCGCACGGTACACCATTTAAAGGTAAATGGCGATATAGCGCCATTTAATAAATGGAGCAAGCTAGCCCATTTGTCCCATGTCGCCTAATTTCTTTCAAATTTTCGGCTTATTTTTACTAAGCATATGTCATCGAGGGTTGCATGTCTTTAACAAGTATGTATGTGTATTGATTCTTACAGGAAAAGGCCCCTGCATAACCTTGTCGATGGGGATGTGGTAGTTGCCAGGGGACATGAATTGCATAGAGGCCATCCGCATGGCGGGGAACATTCCATGGTGCAATGTGGTGTGGAGGTCACCTTTGAAGCCATAATGCCCACCCATGTGCTTCCCATTCCGTGTGAGGAGCGGATAACATTCTTTGAAGTCATGGGGACGTTTATCGAATGGCCTCGAAATCAAGTAAAATACTTGTGAAACCGCCTCACCGTGTCATCGGGAACGCGTCGATCTTGGGTAAAACCCCAACTTGCCTAGTAGTCCCTCCACAACATCATCGGACTTCGATGTCGACGCCCGCTCCTTCAAACGATGGCGGCCACGTAGAATATGGTGAACCTTGTCGGCAATTAATAATCCGTGGTTGGTAAGGGTGTCCGGGTGAATATGGGAAGAATGTTGGCGACTTTCGCCAGTAGCGATGCAAGTTACTGAGGTCGAGGTGCCTACCCACATCCTTCCGATTCCATGTCTTTGGTCTTGGACAACATTGAAGAGGCGTGGGCACGCGTTTATCGAATGGCCTCCGGCAGATATAAGATATCATGCCAATGATTTAGCTACTTCACCATGACCTCGAATGTAGAATCTGTAGAGGCGCAAGGTCGATCTGATGAAGAAATTGATCCTACAAAGGATCTAGGTACTCGCTTTTCCTCGCAGGATAGCATCGGATGATGATGAACCACCACCTAGTTTCTCAAGAACTGATCTCTTGGATAAGCATTGCCACATTCTTCATGCATGTGACCGAAGTAAATATGCAGAGGCCATAATTGTCTTCAGTGATCCCCAGGATGCTGTTGACAATGAATTTTTAGGAGACTCAAAGGTGGGCCTCTGTGTTGGAAAGATCCTTCCTTCACTACTTACAGAGGATCTCAAATGTCATGCTTGTGCAGAAAGGCCAGCAGAAAATGCACTTGTACAATGGGAGAATAGCGATGTGATGCTACAGGATGGAAGGACTGTCTCACAACATCTGCAAGCTTGAGAAGCTAAAGAAAATGAGGATATGGAAATAGAATCATTTGAGGACAATATTCAGGCTCAATTCAAACGAAAAAGGAAGTATACTTACACAAATAGAATTCCAAGATAGCCCAAGGGAAAGAGCAAAGAGGAAAGGCTATGCTCCACAACTTCAATCAATAAGTTCATGAAGAAGTCAAGCTGCTGCAAAAATACTTGCAATAAGAAACTTACGAAGCATCAAGTACGTGAATTAAGAAAAGATGGTCGGCCACACCCATGATGATATTGACACTTTATTTGGAAATTTTTCAACCTTGATGAGTTCGTCGGATGCTTTGACACTACCAGAGCTGCTTTACTTGTTCAGCAAGTGCAATGCAAAATCTCCAATTCCATACTTTATTGATGAAGTTCCAAATTGGAAGGCTTTTGTGAAGGGATTCATCCCTGATAAGGGCCAACGCCTGGTTGGGCATACTGAACCCTTGCTCTTCAAATTTAAGATGGCAGGAGATTGGCCTGTTGTCCTACACATAAAGAGTGGCTTCCAGCAGATTCTCCAGGAGTTCGAATGTGGAAAGAGGATGAACATGGTCAGCCAATGATACTAAGTGGTGTGCCACAAAATATTCCTCCTAGACCAACATTGAAAGATCTTCCAGGGTTGAAGGATAGCATCAACAAATACATCTCCCTATAAGAGGACATATGTAAGAATCAAGAAACTAGCTTGTTTGCAAGGCAATACACGGCAAGTGTTGAGTATTGGAGCCAGCTTCTTATCTCTTTGGAGGATGTTGCTCCAGGACGTCCTCAAAATGATGCATTTTGGCCACAAACAAGACAAGCTCCTCTAGAACCAGGGATAGGTTCTATACGTACAAAATTAAAATTCCTGACGTATAAAGTTTAAAATATCATTATTTTTCATAAAATAATGTATTTAACGCGATAAAAAAACTTGCCGGCCGGAAAAAAAATCAGACGCCGGGAAACCTTAATGAAAGCGTCGTGCGAAAATATTTTTTCACGCGAAACACTCTAAGAATCGCTTATGGGCGGACGACATTCGCGTCTGCGAAAGCTTTGGAAAGCGTCGCCGCGAATTTTTTTAAAAAATTTTTCACAGACGCTATTTAGTTCATTTCGGCGCACTGTAGTGATGTTCGTTCGTCAGACGATTTATCCGTTTAGCACGCCAAAATATTTTCAATCTTACCTTTCACGAGAAACAGACGCCTTGAAATTTTTATATATCGGCGCTGGGATTCAGTTTTTCTTGTATAAAGAAGGTATTCTTCACAAGCCAAACCTTCCAACTTGCCTCCCAAAACCTTTTTTTTTTTTTTTGTTTTTGTTAGTTTTAGACAATTTGTTCTTTTTTTTTTTTTTATAGTCTAGGCTAGGCAAGGCCCATGATTAGGCCCTCTTTGTTGCCCCCCAAGGGGCATGATGATGGTGAGTGCCCTTGTTCTGTGGGCTGAGCTTACCTATTTTAGAAAAAAGAAAAAGAAAAAAAAAATTCAAGAAAAAAATAATAATTCAAGACAAAAAAAAAAAAAACAAAAGATATTAAATTTTGTTGCCTTCCTTTGAAAGGACAACCTTAGTACCAATTAGATTTAGTGTCCTTAGGGTTTTAAATTGCCAAAGGCGGAGGCATGCCCTTGCACCGTATTGCCGCATTTATTTGCGCCATCTTAGGGGTGGGTGGTGATCTTTGAAGTTTGAGGCAACTAGGGTCACCCTTTTTTAAGAAGTATAACCCTCGCCTGACGCCGCTATTGGCCTTGGTCACGCGGTGTTGAAAGGTGTGTGTTGTACTCTTATTAAGGGTTAGGAGAATGTTTTACTAATACATTCCCTAGTTCCTGATGATAGTGTTGTTGATGAAAGTCTGACACCAATAGAGGAACTGACGTTTGTTTTAGTAGGCATTCGATTGGTCTCGTCTTTTGAAAAAGCGTGACTTGGGTGGGATAAGTGCAATGCATTTTAAACTTGCTAGCCTCGCATTTTGGCAGTAGCTGGACTATAGATCATAAATCGTGTTTTGGTCCTTTCATGTGTGTTATCCCATCCTTGGCCTTGCACAATATGAACCAATTAAAATTTACCAGTAATAGGATAAAATGTTAGTGTCTTAGTGTAGTAGCTTAAAATTAGCGTTGGTTAAAGAAATTGATTTACCGTCATGTGTTAAGCACTAAATTGAAAGTTTTGTCTTTGCTTGACTTGTAGGTGTTCTTTGTTGTCATTTATTTTAGCATTGTCGGTGAGTCGATTTTTGCTAGCTAGGTAGACAATCCCTTAAGACAAGCGATGACTTCGAGAAAAAGAGCGGTTAACCCCCAACCAAATGTGGCATTAACGTCTCAAATAGAGCCGCAAACCCGGTAGAGGCATTGGCGTCCCCAAACGGAGGCTCTGAGTTGCAACTTTGAAGTCATCTTCGCGGCATTGCCGCGTAGAAAAGAAGTAGACCACAACAAGCATGGTCTACTTTGAGACCGAATTTATGAACCTGGTTGTGTGTCCGGGTTGTGGCAATGCCTCACTCGGGATTTGGAATTGATTACCAACGGTGAGGAAGGATGGCTAGACTACCATGCAGACTTGGTAAAAGATGCCGAGAGGGCTTTTAAACTTCGAATGATGGACCTAGAGCCCGAAAAGTATGAGCAAGAGGTATACATGGATAGTGGGTAATATTAGCGCGACTACATCGGAATATGATCCGCGAAGTTTCAAATTTGAGTAGTCCTCGCTTGAGGCTAGAGCTAAAAGAAAAAGCCAAAGACATGGAATGTGGCGTGAATGAACGAAAAATTAAAGAAAGAAGCCCATCAACCCCTCATCTTGTTAAGAAAGTGTTGGCGCAAACCATAAAAGCTAAACGTCCTGGTGAGACAGATAGGGAGTGGGAAGCTCGTAGAAGAGCAGATGCCAAGACAACTTGGTTTGCCAAAGTAGATTCAACACAAATAATAAATAGACAACGAATTGGTTCTGGTTCATATTATAAGTGCAATATTTTAGGGTCTAGTTTTATTAAGGATGAACCTTATTGTGTAAAACTTCAACATGATAATTTTCACCCAAGTACAGATCCCAATAAGTTAGTGCAAGCTATGTTGAAGAACATGAGGGAGTCTGGAATGCAAGTTAGGCACGGGTGTATAATACGGTGCATTGGTAGCACAACCGGCCTAGAAAGACAAGGGTTAATTTTTCCTTTTTGGAATGGAGGTTCGTTGGCAACGTTCTTTACAAGTCATGGAAGCAATGCTTTTGCAGAGCTTGCATTCAAGAAGTTAGGAGCTGTCCCCAGAGTTGAGACGGACTTGAGGTTGCTTGAGGAGCGCAGAAAGAAAGAATTATTTGTTGCCTCTAGGGTTGGGGACTTGGCAATGTCATTTTGCAGCGGGCTACGAAAACTCCATCAAGAAAGATATTTGCATATGGACTTGCATCCGGGCAATATATTGCTCCATTTTTATTACGGAAAGGAGATTGCTTGCGATTCTGTGGGTTCATTTGAGATTAGTGATTGACGAGTAACTTCGGTACGCCAAATCTGCATTTGAATGCCATCAGGACCTATAATTTGTACCTCCATTCCTTTGGGTGGCACATGCCATGCGAACCCATTTGGTATTCAGAGCATGTGCCACCCAGAGGAATAGAGTACAGATTATAGGTTCTGATAGCATTCAAAGCCCAATTTGGCGTACTGAAGTTATTCCCAATTTGGCGTACACATGAAAGAAACATAGAAAGAACCATCATACATGAACGAATCATTCATGTGCCTTGTGAACCTTCTGATGGATCGGTTCGGTCCCAAATGGTCCGTGGGTGTTTTGGCTCCTTCGTCAACCGTAGATTACTTCTCATCGGCCAAGATTCGTGGCATGCGAAGAGGCAAGCAAAGAACGAAGTCGAGACGGATCTGATCCGAGGAAGGTTCTCAAGGCACTAAGTTCGACGGAGGTAAGGGAACACGGTGATGCATAATCATTGGTTGAAAAGTGGATCGTGTATCTAGTGAAATCTGATCCGTCAAAGTCGCCTCGACCCGATCCGTAGCCGTTGACCCCTTGGCATGCGTGATTACTTCTCATCAGCAAGATTCTGTGGCATGCGAAGAGGCAAGCATCAACGGAAGTCAAGCCGGCTTTGGCAGGTGCGAGGTTTCTCTAGGCACTTAGGTCGACTGATGTTACACATGAATAAAACATGGACCGAAGTTACGTGAACCATCATACATGAAACATCATACATGAAAGAAACATAAAACAAGGTGACGAAATATATAGAAGACAAAAACTTGTAACAAAAAACTTTACTTTTTATTCATAGTGCCAGAATGGTTACATAGCTTGAACATCCTCATACACGGTTATAATAGATAGACTGAGGGTACAATAGTATGAAAATCCTCAAGACCAATTACAACAGACTGAAGATACTCATCACATCATTTTTCTAGGCGCCCACCTTCTTCGTCGATTTCATCATTCGCGGTTCCATCCTCTTACGCACAGGGGACCTAGGTTCAACCTCCGGCGACCCTTTCCCTTACTGCAACGTCCTTGAGACGTGTTTCTTCTAGCCCGTTCTCTGTTTGTCAAGGTAAAGCGCGAAGGTGAGTCCGCTGGATCACGTAGGCCAGTCAAGTCATCAACTGCATTGCTCGAACCTGGCCTTTCTGTATCAGACTCCTCGGTATCCTCGCTGTCGGCTGACTTGTCTGAGAACATGGCTTGGCCTATATCATCTTCGTCATCAACGAAGTGGGTACGTTGAATGTCTTCATCAACATGGCTTGCAGCATTTATTGCAAGCGGCTTCGTCCTCACTTGTCTTGAAGCGTCCTCTTCCACTTGAATCGCATCCATGAAAGGAAACGTAGCTTATCGATTCCCGGATGTACCATTTATTACGATTCAATAGCCGCCCGGTTTGAGAAGTTGTATACAAGTTTGTCGCCTTCTTATGTAACAAGGCGATTGCGGGTGACACTATGTATGTACTTATAGGCACTCAATTCCTCTCACTTGCACTATTGGAAGATACCAAAGAGAGGATAGTCATTGCAATTGCTTGCAAGGTATCAGTAACTTGCCCATGGGCTTGCCACCATGCATAGGATTCCATATTTGGTTCCTTCTTATGACTCTCCGATTATTGCGCGGAAGCTCTTCATCGCCCACCTTCCACCGAGGTTACGGTATTGATTAACTTCGGCAATGAAAAGCTTGTAGTCCGAAATTTTGGGATAGAACATTTTTGCAACCTTCTTCAACGAGCCCATCACTTCTTTATCGTATGCTGGTCCATATCGGTGGTTGTGTGGGTCTAAGGCATCGCCATGCCATGAAGATCATTGTATGACTTCTTCCATCGCTTCATTGAAGTCTCTAAGTAGTCTTTGCTTAGCATTGTCAAATGGCGCATTGGGGCCATCCGTTTTAGGAAGGATTGAATGGACGAGTGCCAACACCTCCAGGACCTTTCCGGTTGCTTGCCTTCAAGAATCAAAGGGTTTTGATGGCATGACAAACGGGTTGCATGCACCTCACAACATTTTTTTACACTTTTCCAAAACGTCTCCGCCAAGCATTTCTCGGCGTGACTTGTTGTCGGTGTTTGGCAACATTTTTCCCTTTTCGCCTCCTTTCCCAATCAAAAACTTCAGTATGATTAAAGATTGAGATAATCCAATCCGACACTTCAGCACTCTTTCAAGACCGGATGTAATTGGAACCAAACCGAGTTTGCCCGGGATTCATGAGTGCTAGGGTCTTCCGACGCAATGACTTGTAAATGGCATAAATTGCCGGCTTCTTTGTGATGAATTTTAGAAGCCCGTGCCAGCTTCTGAATGGGATCTTTGAACCATGTGTCTTTGTGAGAACCGGTCCTTCAAAAAATAGGTTCGGGCAATGGCATTGGCAACTAGTAGCATGCAACCACGAAATTGAGACTCAAATAATTCACCCGCTAGCTTGCAATTAGGCGCGTTATCCATTACAACTTGAAATATTCTCTTGGTCCAAAACTCTCTATCCACGGCCTTTGTTTTAAAAAATCCAATCTCTCTTGGTCACTTGGTCAGTTTTGGTTTCTCACGGTTTTCAAAAATACTTCACCCCGGATACACGATCATGAAATTTATAAGATGGTCCTTGTTTACATTGCTCCAACCATCAAACTAATGAAGGCGGGCCGCGCCGGTCCACATGACACAACTTCATCTCCACCCTCTCAACCATTTTTCCATGTATTTCATCAACCATTTTATTGTTGGCATGCTTGTATGAAGGCAATCTAAAAGCCATCTGCTTTGGCAACTTTGGAAGGCTTCTTTCATTGCTTTGTGCTCCAAAATATGTGGAGACAACCCAAAGATATAAAAATGCCTCTACAACCTTCAATTGCGTCTTCTTGATTTAACGATGTTAAGCAATGATCAACCCTCTGTTGCTTCGTCTGTCTTTCCACTATTTCAATTGTCTCTATCATTCTCTGTTCTCCCGTGCTTATACCTATTGACCCTAGTCCACCCTCGATTAACGAGGGGGTGGTATAGTTATCTTCGTCGATTCTCCTGCCTCGACCTTTGCTCTTGAGTATTTGTAACTTCGTCTTTTTCTCATACTATTCTTCATTTTTTGTGTATCCCATCCGGTCGAGACAATCTTTCAATGGCATCCTTTTCGCAAGTCGGCCAGATGCGGTACAAGTTCGCGACACCGGCGTCTCGTTCACGTAAGATGTGAGCTCGAATTCTTGTTGCGGAGAACCATTTACCGATGAGTATCCACAAAACACACATTCCCACTCATTTTCCAAACTCTTTCACAAACTCCCATTACGGGCCTCTTTTCGACCAACTAGCTCCAATACTGGCGACCACGTGCGAGTTGCGGTCCCCTCGAATAATACCCTCGAACACCGCGATCCTCGCACCTCTAGAGGTAGATGCATGACCGCTGCACGCACCCCGTAGAGATCGTGACCCGTAGCCACCATTGCTTTCGGACGGTGACAATGTCTCCTAATCGACTCCTTGATTACACGAACTAAAGGAAGGCGTATATATGCAAAGGAGCAAGCTCACAATGCATATGTTACGTCGGCGTTCCCGTCTTGAAAAATCAAAGGGGTTGGACGGGGCCCTATAGGATATTCTATGGAAGCGGAATCGCGACCGGTTTAGGAAACCACCGGGGCCGAGAGTAAACTCCCGCGTCGATTATCCAACGTCGAGGCCGGACACCTAAAAAAACTGACACCTCAAAGGCAAACCGTTTCCCAAGGGAGTATTTTGACTCAACACGGCGGTCAGCGTTGAGGTGAATTCAAGGGCTAATCACGTTTTCTTATATATACTATTAACGATGCCACAAAACAGGCCAAACAATGGCGCAAAGATTTTTTTTTAGGTAAATTGGGCAAAACGGCTTCGAAAATTTTTGCATCTACGCGAAAACAACTAAATTAGCGTGCCAAAGACCTTTTGCCGTCGCTGCGAAAATCATCGAAGCAGCGTCGCCAGAAGTTCAAATTTTTCGCGTGCGAAAACAAATAAACCCGCGTGACGCGAAAAAGTTCGCTGCATCGCTTGTGGCGTTGTTTTCGTCGTAAAAAATTTTTGGTTTCAGCGTCGCTGCGATTCGAAGGTTTAGCGTCGCACGCCGAAAATTTTCGCAGCGGTTTAGTTGTTTTTCGGCGTGGCGAAAATCTTCCGATGTCGAATTGTTTTTGTGAGTATTTTTGCGTTTTATCACCTAAAATTTGTGCCGTATCATACAATTCATCGTATTCCATATAAAGCGTATAAGCGTATTGAACCTATCCCCGTCTAGAACAAATGAAATTTTTGTTCGAGGAGGGTCGGCGATATCGCCTTGGTCCGCGACCTTTACCATCTTATTGTGGCCCGTTAGATGGTCATCCAAAGTGTTGCCTCTTGAAGAGTTTGATCCTCACGCATGTGACAAAGGGTATGTTTGTTCTAGTCGGACACGGAGATGAATAACACCGCCACTTGGTTTAGGATATCGTGGGGAGAATCTTTGTTCTTGATCCAGAATCTACATATTTTGGCCATATTTATATATCGTGGTGGAAGCCTACTAGAGGGGACTACAAAGACTGTTTAACTAAGCGTTGGCGGCCTAATCCTTCCGATCCTTCAAGGTACCTAAAATTTAGATGCTATTCATTATGCTTGGGATGCCAATGGCAAGAGGCCTAAAAACAGTCCAAATTCAAATATATTGTAGACATGTGGAAAGACATAACACATTGTTCATCTTAATACATGAGATCTTGTACTTGTAATACATATCTTTCATCTTAATACATAAGATCTTGTACATTACTATAATGTAGATCATATATAACTGCTTACATCTTTAAATATATAAATGCATACATGATTCATAGATAAGATGGTCAAGTGCTTATATGGTGATTCACTCATCATCATGATCTGCCGTGGTGATCCCACTTATCTCATAGCTATTTCGCCGGAAGCCAAATGAGGTGGATCATAACACGAATCAGCCCGAAACAACGAATCTCAAACACCATTGGCTTTGGATTGCGGTAGGAATCAAGAAGAATACCCTATCAATCGCAAACCCACAAGATCGGTGTAGCTCATTGAGCACTTGATCGCCTCGATGTGGTGAAACGAAGAAGGCAAATAATCCATGAGAGATGAATGACCTCTAGCCCTAACCGCTTTTATAGTGAAGTAAAATTATTGATGTGAATTATTGGGGTAGATCAGAAGCCATTATTGTAAGTATCATGTACTTTCATTAAGTATGAAATATTTAATTACTCATTCTATACATCAACTAATATTCACTATGCTTATATTATTATATCTATAAATGGATACACAAATCATAAGTGCTTATATTATTATATCCTTATCAGTATACGGATCATCAATTGATTCACTCATCATCGCAAGACTGCCGAGGTGATGGCATTCACTCATAGATCTCATGATCGGGAAGCCAATATAGGTGGATCACAACACGAGTGAGCTTCCTGCAACCACTCGCAGGACTATCTGCTTTGGATTGCAGCCATGGATCAAGTTTGACACCCTTTATCACGGGTAACTTTTTTATTGACCTACCCGGTTTTGACCATCCACAAACATATAAGCACCTTCACCAAATAATTTATGTCATCATCATTTGCATCACTAATATGCTCATTATATCCTTTATATAATAGAAAACACTCATGATTTTTTGAAGGGCAATGAAGGGCTATGGAAGGGCAATGAAGGGCAGTTTGAAGGGCAATGAAGGGCGGTCGGACTGTCGCGACATGTGTCATCCCACATGCTTTTTGAGTATGTGAATTAAAAAAAACCCTCACCTTCATCATACGATCATTGTAGCTCATGTAGCACTTGATGGTTCTGGATGTGCTCGGACGATCGTGCAAGGGAAGCCATGGGAGATGAATGACCTCTACCAATCGAATGGAGTCGCTTTTATAGTCAAGTAAAATTATTGATGTCCACCTGTAGCAAAATTATTAGGTATATCTGAAAGTACTATACAAGTATGTATATGATCCAATAATTTCCATGAATATATCATCAATAATTTTGGTGCTACATACCATCAATAATTTTGGTGGGTATAAATATACATCAAATTGCCGAAAGTCGCGGCAACATTGGCCTCCATCTAGCTATGGCGCATTCGGTCCTCAACGTGATTCTATCACTTGCAAGATGAATCATGAGGACTTCAAATCTTAAGGTCTTGCAGCCATATATACGCTTTGAAGAAGACCTGCTCCCACTTGTTCTCAATCCTGCATGCCATTATCCCGATCCCTTCGATGTTATCATCCATCTTATATGGAATAGAGAGCATCAAATGTTCATGATCGAAAAGATCTCTCGGGCTATACGCTGGGTTCTCGATGATTGAATAGTAATAGTAGAAGAATAATAGTACTTATCATCTTGTTGTAATCTGGTTGTGTTAGTATACAAATGTATATATAACCTTTTGTAATACACATAACCATACTATAAGTAATAGTAGAAGAATAATAGTACTTGTTATCTTATTGTAACTGGTTGTGTTAGTATACAAAGGGTATACATAACCTTTGTAATACACATAATCATACTATAAGTATTGAGGTATACATAACCCTCCAAGGTATACTATATAAAAATTATTCCAACTTGTCTTCAGAATTCCAACATTAATGAAACTCTGCTTTCTAGTTCTAAAGCTGAGATAGCAAGAGCCACATTTGATAACAATATTTCTTCCCTTTTGCTTCTCTTCTTACTATTTCTTTTTGAGATTTGCAAGCTATCAAATACAAATTTTGCCCAATTAACCTTAAAAGCATGAGGTTTAGAAAAAGCTCTCGTCGTATGTTGCCAAGCAAATGCCCTCGCAAATTTAGTTCTGGCTTCTTTATTTTTCAACCCAAATTGATAAATTTATAATAATAATAATAATAATAATAATAATAATAATAATAATAATAATAATAATAATAATAATAATAATAATAATAATAATAATAATAATAATAATAATAATAATAATAATAAAAATCTAGCGGAGAAATTCATCGCCACATTAGTTTTTATGAGGTGGACATGCTTTGTGGATAGCCTAGAATTGCAAGGAGGGCTTACGCGGTTAAAATTTGGCGTGCTAATAATAATAATAATAATAATAATAATAATAATAATAATAATAATAATAATAATAATAATAATAATAATAATAATAATAATAATAATAATAATAATAATAATAATAATAATAATAATAATAATAATAATAATAATAATAATAATAATAATTGTTGTTGTTGTTGTTGTTGTTGTTGTTGTTGTTGTTGTTGTTGTTGTTGTTGTTGTTGTTGTTGTTGTTGTTGTTGTTGTTGTTGTTGTTGTTGTTGTTGTTGTTGTTGTTGTTGTTGTTGTTGTTGTTGTTGGGTCCTTTGGTGTTGTTGTTTTGTCTTTGGGTCCTTTGGGGCCTTAACGGCCATAGAGCCTGATTACATGGTTCATATATCATTAATTTTTAGCAAAAAAGAACGATGTTCCTCAACCATTTTAATGTACAGACCTATATTGAGTAGATCTAAAGCAAATAAAGAACAAAATTTATCTATGTGGATGCCGAACTTTTCCCTAATATCTCTATAAGCTGGACAACCCGCAAACACATGATCTTCGTCTTCAATAGTATTCAAATTACAGAGTTTGCATGTTTGATTTTCTACTGGGATTTTTGTCCACCGACCAGTCTTAAATTCCAGTCTACGTGAGCTCACCCGATACCTAGCAATTGTTTGCTTCAGCCTCTTCGACATGCTTGCTAGTCGATATCCCTGATCTATATACTACTCCATGGGATTAATTGCCAATCTATAGTGTATCATCTGGCTCCCCTGTTTATCCCACAGAAAGTGAATTGCTTGTTGCTCTAGTAATGATCTAGCTTCAAGCTTATCTTCTGGTCAGTATATGCCTCTGTTATATCCCATCCATCAGCCCATGCTGTTACCTCCTGAAACCATCCCTGATCAGCTGAAACTATCATGGCTTCATGAGGTAACCTATCTATTGATTGCATCCTAATTCTCTTTACAAAATTGATCATTTGATATAGAGCTTCAAATTCCAAGAGAAACATCCCAGTCTCTAACAATATGATAGAATAAGGTATTGTACTCTTGATGCCAAACTCCCCACATAGGAACAATTTCTGAACTGATTCAATCTGTGCCCACAGCCAGATAGGTGATCCGTATAAGACCACTATCCTAACCAAGGTCTTGTACAGGATCTTTTTCAACATCCAATCATCTAAAAATAATCTTGAGCATTTGACAAGCATTGCATAAAGGGCTGATTTACCTCCTGCGACACGTCTTCTAATGCATTCCTTCCATTTATAGTTGGAGGTAAAATCTATGCCCATATATTTGAAACCTTCCACAACCTCAATTCTGTGGCTCTGATAAAGAAACCTTGATCTGTCCTTGGTTCCAAAGACCATGATTTTTATTTTTGCAACATTCACTTTCATTTTTCTACCCAAGCAAAATTCTCCCAATCTATCCAGATGCTCCTGCAAAACAGGTTGTTTATTTGCTAGCATCACGATATCATCTGCATATAACAATAGCTGGACTAGATAGGTGCCTAACTGTGTGCCAAATAATGATCTGGAATGGAGCCAATCATCGAGTTCATCAATGAAAAGCCCAAACAAAGTGGGCGACAGAGGGCACCTTGGCGAACACCTATATTATTTCTGATCATTGTATTAAATTTGCTTCACCAACTCCTGCAACTCTTCATGAAATTTTGGCCTAGTCTGATGCAACTTAACTTTGTTGTCCTTCACGTCATTTCTTCAAACTGATAAGAAGTCTGCTTTGGTGCAGTCATCCCAAGTTATGGGACTCGGATCCCTGCCCTCATTTGACAAACCTCTAAAGGCATAAAACTCTGATATGGATGTTGCAAGCTTCATCTCCTCTTTCTGATTAAACCACAACACTGGCATGCAGAGATAAAAGGGCAAAAGTATGCTGGTGAGGTACAAAAGTTGTCGGCTGGACACGTGCTGACAGCACTCATATAGCACCCCATATGGCAGTTTGTTTAGGGTGTTACTGGTACTAGCACATGGTAATTACGTAATCAATAGAAATAGTAACAGCTCCAATGAATGACAAGTGGAATACTATGATAGAATAGTAGGTGCAGGGTGCTGATCTAAGTGCTGGGGTCGCATTTTTTTGTACCCCACCAGCATACTTTTGCCCAAAATGCAAGTTGAGAGTGTGCTAAAATTGTACTACAATCCACTACATAAGAGAACAGAAATCTGCCATACTAAACTTTCTAAGCTAGTCTTTACGACAACTCCCTTAGCATGAGATTATGCCTCAATCCTTTCTAAACTAAATTTTAAGATAACTAGGATTCAAACTGATTGCCTCGCATTTTCCTTATGCTTTCTTGTTTGAAAAGGTCCTACATCAACAGACTCTAAGAATAAATAGAATAGAATAGTTTTTTTAACGTCCACGAAGACCAATAGGTCATGGGACCCATACAATGGGCTAGTACAATCATTACTACTAGGATTTAAAAAACCCCTGCGCATTCTCATTCAATGTACGTGGCCAATGAGCATGTAGACTAAATAGGAGTATTCTATCTTCAAAACATTCTATTTCCTGACACAAGATTCTGCTTCTATATGCATGCGTGCTTGCTACCATTAAAAAAAAAAAAATAACTAATATAAACCAATAATTAACTATTATAAACCAAGCAATTCGTCTAAAAAAGTAGAGCTCATTATCTAATTTAGTAAGCAAAAGCACGGAATCAACAAACTTTCATAAAGATGGGATGAAAAAGAATAAAATAGAAATACAAGATGCAATGGTTTCAAAAATTACACAATGTAGAATGTAAGAATTGCCAATTTTATCTTTCAAATTAAAGAACGACTGATTTTCTCAAAGTATTGAAGGACAATTTATATACTACAATGCCTAGAAGATGGATATACATTGCAACATGTTAGATTATATAAACCATCGACCTCTAACCAAGCATGAAGATGCCGAAACTGTAACGCTGTCTTGGAAACAAAAAATAAAAAATGAAATGGGAACACGCCTCATCAGAAAGGCATGTAATTGGTTTAGGCCGACCACTAGACTCAGGCATTGGCCTGCCATTGCACATCATTCAAGCCCGAGCCATCATTGCTCTGCCATTGCAACATATGGGTGCTATGCTGGTGGGAAAATTCTCATTCGAAAGTGAATAGAAGAATTAGAGAGCCAGAAAATGTTGGTCTTTTCTTCCCCATAGGTGTCGCCGTTGCATTACAAACATGTCTATGGGCAATGATTAAGGATCTAGGGTATTCATTTAAACTCTATAATTTGCTTTATTCTTTAATGTTATCTACTCTTTTAAATTTTAAAATGACGTACACAAAGAACATTTCACAACAACAAATGTACAGATGCACATGCTAGAGTACATGGGCACTCATCCCTCTTTCGACAATTGGACTTCTTTGGATCTACAAGTACAAGTGTGGAACTCAACTTTAGTTTCAACTTGTTGTAAGTTTCCTTTGTTTCTTTGCATCATCTTCAGTTTTGGGCAAAAGTATGCTGGTAGGTACAAAAAAAACGTGACCCCAGCACTTAGATCAGCACCTGCACCTGCTATTCTATCATAGTATTCCACTTGTCATTCATTGGAGCTGTTACATATTTCTATTGATTACCTAATTACCATGCGCTAGTACCAGTAACACCCTATAAAACAAACTGCCACATGCGGTGCTATATGAGTGCTGTCAGCATGTGTCTGGACACCTGCTTTTGTACCCCACCGGCATACTTTTGCCCTTTTGATTGCCATTATCCAGCATAAAAACATCTTGTAACCACAATTTAAGGATTCTCATCTTTTGAAATTGATTAATTATTTTTGGGAACTTTGCTATTATCCACTATGCCCAGTAAATTTAGAAAAGAAATACGATTGGAACATTTACTTGCGTTCTTCTACAACATTAAGTTAATTGCCTTGGTATATTTAAAATCTTTTTCTGAGTGCATTTTTGAGTTGTTTAGTAGCTATTCTTTTTGTGTGCTCATTGTTTTTTTAGTAGCTATATTTAAAATTTTAATGCCCTCTCGGCTCTAACTTTTACAAGTTTTAAACTAATATCAAGCTTGACGTTCATACCACTTTACTAAAAAAATGTTAGCGTTAGTAATGGGTCTAACCCCACAGGCCGTCGTGATAAATTTTCTTGTATATCTTTAAATAAAAAGAGAAGTCAACTACATTTACCATCTTGCAGCACGATGGATAGAAAAAACACTACAAATTTATCACACTACTAAAATTGTAAAAAGTAAATATGTTGCAAAACCATATAGGTTAGAAACTTTTTATGCCGAAAAATACATATAGCATAAAAATATGCATTGCTTTAAACATTTAGTTTTCACAAACGGTAAGAAAATGGAGCCATACGAACTCAATTGTATAAAGTCACTAGGTTTTGAGGCCTAAACCAAATTAAACCGAGTAGAAGTATAAGTAGAATAAGAAGATCAAGAGGACGATATATAAAATGTAAGTAAATGTGCGGTATAGAAGAATGTCGTAGTTGTCCTTGTCGTCCTTGTCATAGTTGTAGTTGTCGTCGTCGTCGTCGTCATCGTTCCAACTTGGACTTGGACTTGGACTTGGACTGTGGATAACATTTCTTATTAGTCGGGCTGTGACCTAGGTGGCATGGCATTTGTAGTTATGGGTGGGTCGGATTTGGGTTCTTTGGATTTGGGTTCTTTGGGTTGAGTGATACATATGGATTGAGTTGCTGAATGACCCAACGATAGTACATCTCAATTGAGTCGCCGATTGACCCAATAGGTCGGCTGATCAACATTTGTATTCACCAAATGATTTTGTAATGGATTGACATTTCTATCCAGCTCGGCTCGATTTTGTAATGGATGGCGATTTTGTAATGGAAGTCGTTGAACATCTGTATTATTCAGAAGAAGATTTGCTGCTGTATTATTCCGATCTTGTAATGGAAGTCGTTGAACATCTGTATTATTCAGCGTGCGGCGATTTTGTAGTCGCCGGCCGACGTTTGGGACGTTTGTATTCAGGTCGAATCGATTTTCTCCGATCGGATTGATTCGCCGGATTTGTTGCAGTAGATTGTGTCGCTGAATTGGGCCCTCGAGCCGTTCACAAATTTGAGCAAATGTTGGGCGGTCTGCTCCCCTTTGGAAACATTGACGAACCAGTCGAGAGATGAGAGTCGGGTAGCCAAATCTTTCTAGTGTAGGTATCATCTCGATTAAATTCACCGGTGGCAGCGTTACGGACACAAGTAAACGCCAGCAAGTGACTCCATAGCTATACACATCAATAGCTTCCGGCTTCTTCTCCATTACCACGCATACTAGGTGCCATATACTCGCGGGCGTACCTTGCATTTTAGTATGTAGATTGAAATCACTGCTACGAAAATTGGCCAAAATCAGCAATCTTGAATAGCCATTTACCATCTCTAGTGTTTCCCGCCAGCACATTCTTAGGCTTCACGTCTCTGTGTATAACATTATAGTAGTGCAAGTGCTTCATACCCTTGGCAATTTGCAACATAATGTCCACGGCTTCTTCTTGGGTTGGAAACCTTCTTCCTGTCCTATTAACATTCTTGCTTATCAGCTCATCCAAATCGGTCTCCATTTTTTCCATGATCAACCAATATATGTCTCTCTTGTCAGATCTATGCCTTGCATAACACTTAATTTGCAAAATGTTTTGGTGAGGAGGCAACGTTGCTATGATTATTTCCATTCCGAAAGAGGGCTCACCTATTATCTTCTTTACTGCCACTTCTTGGCCACTCCATTTCGCTTCTAGCACGTCACCGGAGCTTCCACTTCCTAATACCTTCCCCGTAAAGTGTACCTCCGTAATGCCTATCCGCAACAGCCCTGCAATAAACAAATATGATTGATTCTATAACCAAACAGAGCTTTGAATAAACCTACCTATGATTCACAATTCCATGAAGATGAACCAAAACTTGCTCTATACCCTAAAACAAATTATACCTCAGAATCATGTACTCTAAACTCCCTTACAGTCATTCCTAATGATATAAGATGAGTTCATTTTCCATTATAGGTGTTATTTTATTAATTTTATCCATCCGCCAACAGTAATGACTCAAAAATCACTTGGATTCTTCATAATTTCAGATATGCTGAGTGTAGTGCAAAAATAAATCTAACAAAATTACATTTCCTCACCTCCTGTCATCTTCTTGAATTTCTTGTCGTGTCCTCTCGATGTCGATTCCTCAACAGATGTTGCAGGCTGTTTCCAAATCATTAGTCATGTGGTGCCTAGTTCATACAAAAACGTGCAAAAGTACCGAATATAGAACAGATGAAAGAATAACATACGCATACATTTTCAGCGGCGAGATTTGATAATAACCAAGGTACGAGGTTATATTGCGGCGTTTTTGTTGATTCGAGGGACAAATCCAACAATTCAAAGTTGGTTCTTAAAAAATTACATAAGAGAAACACGAAAGCATGGTGTGTATGAAGATTATATGAGATGACAAGCATGAATAAAATTACGGCCACTAGAGGGAAGGATTGGTGAGCCTTGTATGGGACGTAAGTAAAACCGCTTATCTTTAATATACACTTTGTTTTGTTGGAACAGACATCAGTATGCTTTTTACTTAATCTTTGCTCTAAGGGCCACATAATTACGTAAAGTTGATCTAATCTGCCTTGGGTTCATTTGGTGGCTTAATTTAAATACATAACATGGGCAAACAATCCTTGTGTTGTGAGGTTTGTAGGATACTTGAAGAGACGGATTAATGGACTAGATTTACAATTAAAACAGTCATCCCATCGTCTTATTTTTCAAAAAGTCATCCCATCGTCTTACTTTTCAAAAGTGCTGAAAATTTTGGACATACTTACCAGCAAAGGAGGGAAGTTTGTTGTGATCTCCACTTGTAAATCTGAATTAGTAGGGCAAACAGATGGGCGCGCATGCAATCAGATTGGGCTCTGAATTAGTAAGGCAATCGTGGAAGAAATCAAGATATCGACAAGAAGCTCTCAAAACAACGTGGACGCCCGCATTCACACCGTTTTTTGGGCATTTGGATTAGATGGCGAATACTTTGAGATTCCTCCACAGTCCCTCTTGGATTTTCTCCCAAGTTATTTTATTATGGAGTAGGCTAGTTATTTTAATATTGTTAGGATGGTAGAATAGACTAGAAACAGTTTAGTAAATGTCGGGAACCTGTAAATGAAAAGCGTGGGTATGTCTATAACTTTAGCCAGAACCACTGTCAATGAACTTACTCAATTGAATTCATGTATGTTGCAATCTCTTCATTTGCATCTTTTTATATCTTTAACTTTAACATATCAATGAACTTGCTCAATTGAATCCATGTATATTCCAATCTCTTCACCTACGTTGACGTCGCCATGTTAGAAATCCAGTATGGTATGCCTCTTGAATAACTAATATTGTCCTAACTACTTTCAAAATAGCTTTGAAAAAAATAGCTGAATGGGAGACATCGGTGAGTGCAAGTCTCACCATGCGAGTGTACCGCACCGTAAGATGCTCCTTTCCTTCAATATATGTATATAAAAAAAAAAAGCTTTGATTCATCTCTTGCAACTCATATTGTCCTAACTACCTTCATATTAGCTTTGATTCGTACTATGTATCGAGAATAACTAATATTGTCCTAACTACTTTCAAAATAGCTTTGGTTCGTACCATTGCAACTCATATTGTCCTAACTACTTTTATAATAGCTTTAAGTCGCAGTCTTGCAACTAATTCCAAATGATTTAGGTTTCATGAATCAATTACTATCAATGAACTACCTCCAAAACATAGTAGTCAAATTTCTATTATAGTGTTTGCATCATTCATAAGTCTATATGTTTTTTTTACATAACTTGACTATGAAGTTAATATGTCTCTAGCATTCAACAAAGGTTGTGAAAGAAAACATTTTCATTGCTTCTAGCCTTATTACTATCGAAAATTAGTTTTACTTCCAGCCTTATTATTATGGAAAGATGGTTTTGATTTATGTTTACGTTAAATGATAAAACAACTTGATAGATGAGGCAACAACAGGCCATTTTTGTGCTATCAGAACAAAGTGCAATAAGGCTCAAAGGCAAAGGCAAGCTTTCAATATAGTGTAAGACAACTAGAGTATGTGTGTTTTTCGCAGTAGTTATAAAGCAGTAGCTACCTTGGTCATATAATTTCATGCCAGTGATCTACACACTAGGGACAGTCCTTACAATTCAAGAACTTTTTGTAAACAAAATTGTTTTAGTTTCTGAGTCTATAAGAATGCCTTCATCCTCAAAAAGGCTCGTGCTGCAGATCTACGCTCTGCATCAACTGTATGATCTGAATAACACATAATTGCAGGGCTTGATTTTGTCACAAAACAAAGCACAAAAATGAATTAGTGGATCTGGAATTTTTACACACATTTTTGATACGCAAAGAGACAATATATTATTAGAAAAGAAACATGAACTAAAGAACCCAGAATAAAATACGTCTCATTTTTTTTACGAAGAACGTGTTTTATTTCATATTATACACTCAAAATATTACAAAGTACTTCCAAAAGTAAGAAATGTCCCTGAAGCATCAATCACTTTTAGATGATCACTCCATATTGGAATTTTAATACGATCGCCAATTGGAGATCCGAAAGCAATTATACAACTTCTTACAATTTCTTGAAGCACCACCGAGAAGAAATACACTTATCATAAAGACCTTTCTTAGCCTTCTTCCATACACTCCATATTAGCCAAGACTTTGCCATGTGAAATGCAATCCTTTTAGAAGCAGATCCACCGATTTGGATAAATACCCAAAAGAAAGTGTCGACTATCCAAAGATACTCCAAAAAGACAATGCAGCCCGACCTAAGACTACTCATCTCGCACACAAATATAAACAAAGCTCCAATGTTTCAATGCACCGCCACATTGGGCAAAGTGGGCTTACTCCCGCTTAAAAGCGATGAACCATCTCATTAACTCTCAAAGAGCGATGAATCACCGCCAAAGTAGAACATTTACCTTTGGAGGATTATATTTAGACCAAACAAGGTTCCAGATGGATTGCCATTGAGAAGGCAAAGTCTGTAAGTGCCATTTTCGAGAAGATGATAAAGTACTTGAGGAAGTAAGCAATCTGTAGCATGAACTTACTAGCTTCTTGCCTTCTTTAATACCTTGAACAAAGTTCCAGCATCTCTTGTTACCCACCTTCTTAATTAGAGGAAGAGCACTTGCTACATAAGCCCATATATTGATCTCTTTATCCAACAACCCATATGTCTCCTGAAACCATTGCCAAGGAGCAATGTCAATACCAAAATACCACTGTTCAATAGAAATAATACCTGCTCTCCTCCACCTCGCTTGGGAATGCGCATGCATAAATTCTACAACTGGGTGTAGTTGTCCATGAGTATACAAAGGCAACCACAGAAAGGGGAAAGATGCAGTATATGTCTCATTTTGATCCAATATGCAAATTCAACTATGCTAATAGATCTTTGTTTTGAAAATAATGTAGAACACATTTAGCATGCAAGAAATATATCCAGAACTGGAAAACAAATCCTTACTGAAAGATGATTGTCCTCTGCATCATCGAAATGGCTTTGTATGAATATATGCCAGTCCACGAAGAATGTCATTCTGGACTTCCGTAAAGAAGTATGGATGATTCCCTATAACATAATGAAATTCACCAAAGAATTTTCTGCACTTCAATGGACCACTAGATCATCCAAAAAGTATACAGCATGAATAACTATTGCATTTTATATATCTATAAACAATGCGAGAATTTCTTCTCTCATCACTTGAGTTGGATCAACCATTGAAGGTCCTTAATCATTTTTACATACCTGTAAATTCATCAACAGATCCTTCATATGTTGATACTCTCTTTTGATATGTGCCAGAAGGGGGGATGTCTTCTGTTTTCTTTACGCCCATTAATGCAGACATAAGAAGATGACACTGTAGATATATGATAGATTAACCTTCAGCTTTGCATAGAAACCTAAATTTTATGATTGTATTCTTTTCCATCATATATAGAGCTTAAAATAATAATATGAAAAGCTAACAAATTCTTTACGTGTAAAAGTTTGCTTGCTCTCATGATTTTGCCCTGAAGACACAATAATTTTGATCTTTTCAAATGGATGCATAGCTACTTCCAATCATCTGTATGTGCTTCCCATTTATTCAGAACCCATAGCCAGATTGCATATGGAACCAACTAAAAAAATATTCATGGTCGTCGTGTGGTTACCTGAAGCACGAATAAGAAAAGCCAAGATCATCTCTGCCATCATGCCAACTTTTTTTAATCCTGTGTTTGGATTAGAGGGCTGCTTCTTTCGCCATTTGTGCTATATAATTCGTATTATACTTGGATTTATCTAGGACTACGGCCTTCAAACCCATTGATGCAGATCATTCCTTTTTTCCAGAGACAGAGATGGTCCAATATTTTTCTATCAGACTCTTGTGACCCATCTCAATCTTTGTCCTTTCGCTCTCCATCAGCCTTTGAACTGAAAAGAGGCAAATGCCCAGGTTTGGATGGTTTGCCAATTGAGTTCTTCCAGGAGTATTGGAAATGGCTGGAGCCAGATGTGTATGATGCTTTCTGTGACTTTCGGCGGTCCACTGCTTTGGATAGAATTCTAAACACATGTGCCATCTCACTCATCCCCAAGGTCAAGGATCCTCAGACTATTTCAGATTGTCGGCCCATCACCTTATTGCCATCCGTATATAAGATCTTCGCCAAGGATTTTGCAGAGCGGGTAAAGGACATCTTGGCGGAGTCCATCTCAATAACCCAGTCAGGTTTTCTTCCAAAACGGTGCATTTTGAACATTGTCAATGTTGCTGCTGCTTACGAGGGAATTTATTGGGCACGTACGCAAAACCTTCCAGTTGTATACCTTAAGCTTGATTTTGCAAAGGCTTATGATAGTGTCAGCTGGGAATTCTTGCGCCGATGTATGCTAAGACTGGGATTTGGGGAACAATTCACATCAGATATTATGAAGCTGCATATCTCTGCTCGGACGACAGTTCTGTTCCATGGTGAGCCGTCAGATGTCTTTCCACTCAGTCGTGGTATTCGCCAGGGATGCCCTTTAGCACCATTGCTTTTCATAATTGTTGCAGAGGCTTTGTCACAGTTATTCACCATTGCAACCACAGAGGGACTTCTCCATGGTCTTTCACCAAATCCTCTCTTATTATCATAATTTCTGCCTCTGCCCCTTCCAAACCTTTCCATGCTTGGATTGATAAAACTAGAAGGAGCACCACTCAAGTTCTCGGCTGAGATGGCGCCGTTCCAACTCCTCCTCAGCTGAATGAACAGAGTCTACTTCATCTACAAAATGATCCATGCCGATTGCTACCTCACTGCTTTCCAATCCCGTCCAAACTGCTATTACATTTAATTTACGTGCCCATACCTTTCTTGGGGGTCATCCTCCTATTCATGCTCACCCCAGCTAATGTCAACTCCCAGTCTCACAACCCTAGCCATGCACACCATTCAAGGGTCTGGTCTCAAAAAATGTCTTTGGTCCAGCATTAAATTTTCATCTATATGCCATACATACATTAGTCCTATATCCCCTAAAAGGTGTCTAAGCCTACTAATGCAGACCCTCCTTCCTTCTTATGATTCAAAAGCCTAAATCCCATCATATAGACTTAATACCAAATAAACATTTTCATATGTTGTGAAACCTTATCATCTTAATGCTAATCTAGGGTAATCATTTTTTTTTTATATTCTTGAGTTTTTTGTACTTTTGGGCTTTCTTCCACTTTGTTGTTTGGGCCTCATGGCCAATTTGGTCTCCATGGATGGTAAAAAACCTACCCATCCATCCATCCATCCATCCATTATGTCATGTTCTTATATCACATACACTTGTACGAATTTACTTATGAGTTATATGACTTCTTGATTTCCAAAGCACACGGTTTGTACTATTCCCCCATTAAAAGAAGAATAAAAGCGATTGTCCAAAGAAGCTTAGGGTTAAGAACAAAGGGTAGTTTCCCGCTCGCAGTTAGGTTAGGTTAACTTAACCAATTGGTTATCCCTTAACTTAATGGAAATTGATTGTGCTTTCTGATTAGAATCAAGGCTAGCTTAAAGGATTGTGAAGATAGGCATTCACACTATACATGTTATGGACCACTTAGATCATGAAATCAACTTGACCTAACTTTTACAATATGCTTGTGCTTCACACTAGCACTTAAGAGGTTATGTTAGGTTAGAGATAAAATGTGTTGGTTTCTCACTTTTGATTAAGAGATACAGTTAAGTTGAATAGAGGCTTGGACTTTTTAGTCAAGTTACTATTTTTGTAGATAGCTTGACTACTTAGTAAAATCTAGTCAAGTGGTTGACTCTCTAGTCAATGAATTAGTTTTTGGTTAACTTAGACACTTCCTAGTGAATTAGCCGACTTATAGTCAACTCTGTCTATTTTGATGCATTTTAGTCAAGTACTAATAAGTCAATAAAAAATTCTTGAAATCCATTTACTATTTAGAAGATTTTTATTCAATCTATCAAACTATAAGACACTTGGTCAACTAGTTGGCTTCCCCGTTAGAATTACTATTTAAGAGTGTAACCTAACTAAAACCATTTCTTACTGATAGTTAAGTTAGAATAAACCAAAAAATTAGAAGTTCACTGGACCTTGCGCATGTCCTCTAGCTTTTTGCACTATTTGGTTAAATATTTTTTTAATTTGGTGAAAAAAATAACTTAACTTTTTTTAGTAAGAAGGATGCTCCGTTAAGTTAATAAACAATAAGAAATTAACTGGATTTACTTAACTGATTAACTTAAGCGTCAGTAGAAAAGCAAGCTCACATGTAGCAAGAACAAAGGCTACTAATGCATACATGTAGCATAATAAGTTTGAGAAAAGCTTTAGCAACATTACTTCCTCTATTTGAAGAATAAAAATGGCAGCTTACTTCCTTCTTATTGACACTTCTTAGCGGACGTACCACTTTTCTTCTTAGCTTGCTTCTTAGACAACCATTTCCAACAGCTTTTGAGGTAATTAAAAATGGTATAGTGAGGCAAAATAGACTAGTACACTGATTCTCTTCAACAAAACAAGCTTCTCGAGTCGAGTGTTAAGTATGACACTACTGTCTTGAGCTCTGTAGGGTTGATAATCTATATATGCTATCTTCATTTTGCCGCACAGTTGCAAACATTCATCACATTGAGGATATTTGCAGATTTTAAATTCTAGTTTTGTTTCCTAAAATCTCACAATCTATTCACCTACAAGATTGTAAGGATGTGGTTTACCAGTGGATAAGCAAATGCACAAGGTGGCAAGGCACTGGATACGTCACAATTTACAAGAGAAGAGGTCGTGATGTTACAAGCAGGTGCATTCCTTGCTTAAGAATATGTATAAATTTGAACACAAGATGGAGATTTCCTCCTCTAATTTTGATTATGAAAGGGGAACAAGTATAAAAAGCACTATAAGATGGTTATTTTTTTGAAGATTGAGGCAAAGATCGTTCCCGAGCCTGAACCAGGAGGCGTTCTGCCTCCCATAGAGAAGTGCGTGTACGTAACACCGCCCGTGGTGCTCGTCGGAGCTCCCGGTGAACCCAGAATAGGCCGTGGACTTGGATCTACTCGTTTGGCGAATCACATGGCCACGAGGGCGGGGTGTACCCGGTCGGGGATGGACGTAAACCCGCCGCTACCTTGCTTGTGGTTGACAGGGATAATTCCTTTAGGTGCTTCTGCTGCTGCATAGGTAGGAGGAGAGGCTGGTACAGAAAAACCTTCTGTATAATGTTTAGAATGATGAATTGAGGTGGGGTGGACATCCGCTGATCCAGTCCTGTTGGATGGAATTCTCTCTTCGGACCTTACGCGGTGGTTTCCCATCGTGGGGCTCTCTATCTATGATAATGGTTAAAACTATTTTTGCACACATATGACTTCTAGAACACCCTAATAACCATGCTTGAGGTGTCATTGGTTATGTTTATGCTCAAAGTTTCCAATAAAGCCTGACATATTTAACATGCGCTTTTGTGTAAAAGCTTCACATAATTCAAAAATTCATAGATATTGAACATATCATTGTTTCACATCTTTCATTTGAATTCTTTATTGAAATATGAAACCTTGGGACCATAAAATGATGTCATCACCCAATGTCTAAGAACTCATTTGGTGCTAAGGCTATGTGCTCCTCATATGGCCTCATTACACTAGATTGTTCTTTGCATTTTATTATGGCTCTACAATAATCTTATTACATGGTGGCTTGTTGTCCATTTTCCTTCTGCTACATGCATAACTATTGGAATTAAAAGATAAGATGCCTTCTTCTTTAGAACAATATAGGATAAGGTTTCTCACATTTCTCTTAGTATTGTTTGAGAACTGTAAGCTAGTTTTTTGGGTTTGAAATGCGTGCTTTTACCACCTTTATGTATGTTATTAAATTACTTATGCAGATAGTTTTATGCAGGTTATCTGCAGAGAATCACTATCTGGAATTGAAGTAATGGAAGACTTAGATTAGACATGATGGCTACAGAAGCAGAAAGATAATTTTGTACATTAGAATGGATGTACTTTCTTCCTTTCTTACTCCGATTTTGAAAACAACTTCATATAGGAGTTTAGTAAACTACGTCAAATATAAAAAGGAAATCAATTATGAGAGAACTAAGCATGGAAGTAACAAAGTTATTATTCTTGGTCCTTCACGTGAATGAGCATACCGGCTAAATAGTAGGTCAAAGAACCTATGAAAAGTAAATCATTGGGAAAAAAACTAGAAATGGAAAATATAATAAGGGATATAATAATAATCGAATTTAGGATATGCAAAACATATGGAAGCTGCATAAGGGCCTAGCATATTCTGGAGTGTGGTTGGTAATGTAAGGTGATCCCTTCTTCTCTAAACCTCCTTTCACTACAAGAGAATGATGGCTAAACGTCACAACATTCGTCAGAGGGTCCAAACATACTGGCCAACTTAGTATCTGACGAATATAATGACTACTCCTCTGACGATTAACTTTCTAACGATAAACGTGACGAAACACTTGACGAGTTACATGACTAAAAATGTGTTTATTGATGTGACTAATAAGCTGACGAGAACTATGACGTTTTGCAATTGACTATGACACTGACTAATAATCTAACTAATATGCCTGACTAATAGTATAACTAAAAGTGTGACTTGTAAGCTGACTAAACCCTGACTAAAATCATGACTAAAAAATTGACTACGTTGCTGACTAATAAATTGACGAGAACAATGACCATTCATTTTTAACTAATATAATGACTATTAAACTGACTCATACATCTGACTAATTGGCTAACTAAGATGCTGACGAGTATGTTGTCTAATTACTGACTAAATGATGACTAAAAAGCTGCTACGTATTCTGACTAATAAGTTGACTAACTTTTTGTATTCGTCAAAACACTCGTCATGTAGTAGTAATACCATTTTTTAAAAGTACAATTTTGTATATGATGTATTAATGTATTAAGAATATAAAATTTCTCCTTTATCCACTATCATCTCTTTAACTTATCCCAAATGTCTTTCTAGTATGGGGAGACCATATAGGTTTCACCAACTCCACTGTGGGGGAAATATATAGGGATCTTAAGTAAATTTTGTGTTTGTTTAGATTTTGTTTACCACAATTTGTTTCTCCTATCATGTAACTTTGAATCAATCAAGCATATATATCATACGAGCATAAGGAGATACATACTAAAAAAAAGATGTACATATAAAGCAATTGAGAACTGAAATGTGATTTCTAAATGAAATCCTCGTCATCCAAGAAATCATGTTGTATATCATTCCATTCATATCGCCATCTAGTCAGAAAGTAGCCTTCGCCGATATCCGGCATTTGAAGCTCCACGCCTTCTTCCTCTTCAATATAATCTTCAAGTGCCACCGGGAGTGCATTGGTGATCTTAAATCTTCATTGGGTGTTTGCTCTTGAGCTTCATAATCTTCTACATTTTGTGGCACCACAAATTCCAATTCTCGCCATGCTCCATATCTTCTTCGTGCTCCTCCCCTTCTTCCTCAAGGATTATATTTGGAATGTGTCGACGTGATGTTGGTTCCAGAGGGATTACGATCCACCATTTATGGTTCTCGAGGATTGGCATGGAAAAATACTTATCGAACTTGTTGTGGATACACAAATGGTTCACCGACATCTACTAAAACTTGGCGCCGAATCGACTTCAAAAAGCCGATGGATGTGGCCGCATTGTTTGATTTCTTCCACTTTATAGAGGCTTGAACCATTTTGCTTTTTAGAACGGTCTCGTCGAAATGAACTAAAAATCCACATCAATAATATCAAGAATAACTCCGGCATATTCAAGCTCTCCATCAATAGGGTTATTATCTCTAGCGCTTGCTCGACTCCTTTGGTCAAATGAGGCAATTATTCCGAATCACAAGTAACACGGGCTTTGTCAATGCTCTCAATTCGAAATGCTGACCATAAGCCCACATTGAATTATGGAACCTAGCCTCGCATTTGAATAAAAACTCAAATGTTTTATGAATGCAAAACTATATAATAGCAATAACAACTGGACTTCATCGATTGATGGCAGCCAAGTGCAATATTGAGGTCATCCTCTTGTATTTTTCTCCATTGTCTTCAGCCTCCCAAAGCTTTTCAGATAGCCACCAATAGGGCGGAGTATCGTGGAGGGCCTTAGCTCAAGGATATTGTACTCTCCTTTGACGCCCTCGATGGTTCCTTGCAAGATATGCTCTTCTATCCAAATCTCTTTGTGCCTTTTCAACTTTATATAGTTCCACCCACCTAGTAAGACCATCTCGCATTGTTCAACACGAATTTGTTGATGCCTTCAAACATCTCGCTTACTTAACCTTCCGGGCCGCTCCCGACCTTGTAAAATTTCACCTTCTAACCAATCAGAGCCTCCTTCTTCCAAACTTTTGGTGCATTTGATCTATTGATGTGGTGGCGCTGGTGGCAAGAAAAATAATGTCTCTTGAATAAGGTGCCCCTTCTCACCATACATCCCTCGTGCCTAGCCATCTCATACAAAGCCTTTAATACCTTCATATATCTCTCTAAAAAGAACATCCATCTAGAGGGTTTGGACCCACGAGCAAAATCTCTTGTGGCAAATGCACCAAAGAATGTACTGCTGATCACATTAGTATGTATAATTGGCAATGTTTAACTTATTTCAACTAGCTACATACCTGAAGATCAAAAAAACTAGTGGGAAATAAGTATTCTAGCTGGCATAATATCTCTGCAATCTCTATTTCCATGGTGGGAATATCAGCAGCTACAATCTCTTTTGAACACACCCACCTAGAGAAGCTAGCAAGTCTATAGATGACTTTTCGGATAGAAGGCGTGAGGCAATTCTCTAAGGCACATGGGAGAGTATACTGTAACAAGAAAAAAAATATAATTAGTCGTGCATACAAGTTGTCAATATTGTTCATCCTTACCTGTAAAAAGTTGTGCCAATCATGCGATTTTAAGCCGGTAAGATCTCCATCTTTCGTGAATGCCCTTCTTAGGGAGGAGCCATGACCTGTTGGAGTGCGAAGAGCTTTAATAGAGTTCTTCACTTGTTTGAGTTCGTCCCTTTTCAATACCCAAGGGCCCTTACGAAAGCGAGGAGCTTTGCCTTCTTCTATGATAGGCCATAATTCAGGTTTGATATTGTTATCCTTTAGATCATTTCTAGCATTAAGAGTTTCCCAATCTCCTGTAAGTTGTCGCCAAAGTGAATGGCTTACATTCTTAAAAATATGCATAGGATCCAAGAGATGTGCAATCTTCAGTTCAGGCCAGTATTCCAACTTGTAGAATATGGATAGTTTCTTCATGCCAGGTGGAGGTACAGAACTGTTTAGGTCACGATCATTCCATGTTTGCAACCAATCATGTGGAGTTCTTCTACTAGGTACATGTGATGTATCACCATGACGAAGCTCATGATCCAATGGTAGATATTTCTTATGGTTTGTGTATATCATCTTTGACAGGTGTTTTGATCTGTACGATGTTAACTCTTGGCCACATGATGGGCATCCACATTTTCCACTAGTTTGTAGTCCTGCAAAGTAAAACAATCTTATAATATAGTTCAAAATAATCTAAAATAAGAATACAAATGACAACATTATACCTGACGCAACACCAAGTCCGGGATAGTCATGAATAGTGAAACATAATATTCCATGAAACATGAAATTGTGTGGTTGTCTCGAAATATCATACATATGTATTCCTCTCCATAAAGTGTCAAGTTCCTCCACAAAAGGTTCTAAGTACACATCCATATCCTTCACTTGGTATTTGCCTTAATACAAATCATTCAAATATAAATTAGGAAACCATAACCTATGTAAAGACAAGTTGCAATGCTATGTAAGGATATTTACCTGGAACTATAAGTGTGAGCATTAAATGGCCTGCCTTAGTTGCCATTCAAGGTGGTATATTGTAGTTTATGGCAACAATGGGCCAAACACTATGAGTAGAAGACAATGTGCTAAATGGACATACACCATCCATGCCTACAGCCAAACGGACGTTCCTAGGCTCATCCTTAAAATGTTTCCATTTGTCTTCTATATGTTTCAATGCCTCGCCATCGGTTGGGTACCTCAAGATTCCATCATTGCTTCGGTGTTTTGCATGAAAGTCCATGAATTGGGCTAGGGAAGGACATTTAAACATAATTTGCAAACGTGGAATGATTGGCATATGTCTCAAGACTTTTTTTGGCACTTTAGACTTTGCTTTTTCATCATATCGTGGCTCATTGCACTTGGGACATACATTCATGTCACTATATTCATTGCGAAAGAGTATACAATCATTTACACATGCATGAATGCACTTGTATTGCAAACCTAGTTCTTGCAAAAGTTGCTTGACGCCCCTCCTTGATTTTGGAAGACAATGATCACTTGGCAGTATATAAGTCAGCTAGCAAACTGGTAAAACAAAAAAAAAGAAATATCAAGCGAGAAAAAACCAATGAAGAAGGAAAACTTGTAAGACGAACCAAATTACTTGCCTGAGAAGATCATCCACACTATTATTGCTCCAATTTGATTTGTGTTGTAGGTTCAGGATGAGTATGCATGCAGCAAGACGCGAAATCTTTGCATTTGGGTACAGTGGTTTGCTTGTCTCTTTCTCTAGAAGTGTGGTAGGTCTCTCATCGTCATCATCAACATTTTCATCATTGTTAGTGGCTGGGAAGTAATTTTGAATAGCTTCCATCAAACCACTCTCAGCATGGAAGCCACTATGAGCAGAGGAGTTTTCATTCCCATCATCGCTTGACTGCAAATTAACAAGACAAGTTTGTTTGTTTGTGGGAGTTTGTACATGTGATGGTAAACAAAAAGATAAGGAAACGAGCAACATGCATTGGTACACAACCATTAACCAAACATCACTACATGATTAACATCCTCAAAATCATAAGCATACATTAAAATCCAAATATTCATCATTTGATTTAAATGGCAATGGTATATGATTATAAATCTAGGCGACGCTTCCTTCCATAAGGCACAACAATTGGTTCACCACGCTTCTTACGTTCTACTCGTCTTGGGGCATCTCTTTTGAAAGGATAGTTGACAAATAGTTCCTCTCCAGGACGGAGGTTGCGTATGGCACAAACTCTCACATACCGGCCAACATACCCATTCATGTAACACGGATCATATTCTCAGAAGTCTCTTCAAATTCGGCATTTGTTAATTCGGGATGACCACGAGAGCTATTTATAAGTGCTGCAATGTTGCCATGAACACTTGGTCGGCCATCAATATATATATATGCACCACGTGAGGTATGTTCTCCACGATCTCTACTCGCCACTCAAAAGATGCCGATTCAAAGCCATAGCATAAGTAGACATACTAGGCATAAAAGAACCAAGTTTATGCCATAAACCCCAAGGATACTTTGGGCCTCCAAACACCATCAACACAGTTGAGTGTCCAAGTGGGACCTTCACATGTTCCATTATGTACAAACCCCTTCCAGCTTGGGTATTTCTAAAGAAGGTGCTATCATGTACTTATGGCCCCAATACATAAATTCTTCCAAAGATTGGAGGCAATTCCCCTTCCCAACAACCTAGGGTTGATCGAACAAATGGAACAATAGAGGCTCTAAGGTGACGGGAGTTGTTCGCCATGTCATTTTCTCGTTTCACATGCATGAGCAAGATTATGCGAGTTTTTCTTAAAATGGCCCTTAAGTTTTGCAACCACTGTGTACTTCCCTTGTGCTGCCTCTCTCAACTTCCCCAGTCTCTTCGGACTAGAACTAGTACTTCTAGAATAACCCGATGATCCGCATAACATGGGGCTATCCTCGATGTCTCGACAAGTTCGGGATGTTGGTGAAGCATGTCTAAATACTACTTACAATCATATATACTATAAGAGAGGATTCGAATATTGAATAATATAGAAATGCTTAATACACACATCTACCTCATCCGCTTCTTGTCGTGCTTTTAACTCAAGGTTCGGGATGGTGGTGGAGCATTTGCCATCAAGCCATACTTCATTTTGTGATTTCGCCTCGTTGTATACATCCTTACGCTAGTGCCTTTGCATTGTTTGCACCAACAAGTTGTCGTATTGCACGGCAAGTCGCCCAATGGATCATCTTGCCAAGTTTTTGTTGCTTGACTTTTTCTTGATTGGGAGGATGAAGAAGTTTCATTTCTGTGGGCAAATATCCAGGTTATCAAATAGATGTCCAAATAAAAAAAGAGGCGAGGATAAAGACAGAGATAGAGAACCTTGACATTATTGGGAGCTCATCAATAGATGGCACTGAACATTGATGGCTTGACGATGTGGAGTCACTAGGTTGCTCAGAGGTGCTCATTGCGGAGCCACTGGCCTCGGAGGTGCTCGTGGCATTAAGTCTATGCGGAGCCATCGGATGCTTAGAGGTGCTCGGACATTAAGCCTTGGCAAAAACCCTATCCCATATAACCCAATATAACAAAAGTTAAAAATTCTGTAATATAACCGTTAAAAATTCTGTAATAGAATGACATTATGACGAATTTCGTGACTACGAAACGTCAAAAAAAAACAGGGGCTTAGTATGTGACGAATGTCTTCCTTCTGTTTCTCTTACCTAATCGCCCGCCAAAAATCACACCGCCTATTTTCTTGATGGAGATCAAGATTACCTTCAACGGCGCCTTGAGTGAGATCGAACCAAGCCAGACAAGCCTTATAGAGGAAGAGATAGCCGGATAGTAAGGAAGATTATGCCGAAAACGAAAAGAGGCCCGGAATAAGTAAACATTTTTTACCATTTCTTTTTTTTTTTCTTATTATTTACGGTTGTTCTGTGATGCGCCCTCCTTATGTTTACGGTTTGTTCTGTGATGGATGAAGGTTGCAAAGATTCCAAAAAATCTAGCTTAAAAATTGAAACGGTGAGAACGTGAGAGGGTCTAAGTCCGTCTAAGCACTTTTGAGAACGTGAGAAGGTCTAAGTCCGGCTAGGTTTGAAAAGAGAGGCTGGCAATTTTGGATTTCTTAGCCCTGGTAAAGAACTTGGTCAGGGAAGACAGCCTTTGCTATACAATCCAATGGCATTAAAATAAAGGAGGACGATTGTTGTTGTGCTTCCCTTTTTCGTGATCCTCTCAGTACATACAATCTTGTGACCTCTTTTCCTGTATACCTAATAACAGTTCCATTTCCACACTTTGGAAAGAATTACCTAGGCTTGCTTTATGATAGAGGACATTCTTTATGATTGGAGGCACGACTTCTACCAAGGTTTTGATTCAGATTTTTAATTCTAAGATAATATTGCTTATATGCCCGCCGCTTTTCGTGAGGTATATATATGCTTTATTTTGAATTTTGTTCTTAGTTGACAATATTTGCTTATGTTTTTTAGTGCCTACAAAGGAGAGTTCAAAGAAGAGGGCGGAAACCTCCACGAAGGAGTCATGAGGACAAAGGAGGGGAAGGCGGTTCCGGACATGGAAAGATTAGTTGGAGAAATGGACCAAGGTGAGCTGCTTAAATTTAAGGCCATGCTTGACAAGCGACTTACTTGTGAGATGGTACTCCGTTGCATACGTCTAATGGAAAGCGAGCCTCAAGTTCATCTAAAAACCAGGGAAGATCAAGGTACTTTGATGAACCACTTCATGTTTTAAACAAACTTGTTAAGCTGTCCCATTGTTGTCTCTGCAGTGAAAAATCTACTAGTCTAAAATCCATCAATGCGCCATCGTCTAGTGAGGACGAAGAAGAAGATGATAGTGCAAAAGCGATGAGGAGGACGAGGAGCTGATCAAGATTATGAGGGTTACTTTTTCTCGTCTTCCCAAAAAGGATAAGGTAGAGCTTATTTGTTTGAATGCATTCTTTGGACATTAAATTTTATTGTGTTTTTGTTAAAAAATCTATTAGTGGAACATTAGGTGACTATGGTCCAAGGAGGGAGATACACTTAGATGAGAATGGGCGGACATGGAAGAAGATTTGGGCCATGCAAAGAAGGTTTATTGCCTGAGAGATTGATAAAGATTGGAAGAAGGTGGATGAGAGCTCAAAAAGAGATTAGTGAGATACATGGAACAGCAATTTGGTAAAGGGCTTTTTGCTTATGACATATTTGAAGACAAAGAAATCGCATATTTAATCATTGGAAGTAAGCTACTTATGTATTTCATACACTATTTTATGATTTCTTCCTTACTTATTATTGTTGTCATGTTATGTAGGGATTGGTTATGTAGAAGTGACAAGAAAATAGCCCCCAACCATGTTAAAGATCCCGTTTTGGGAGGGTTTTTTGGCAAATAAAAGATACCCCCCCATCGAGAAAAAAAGCGGGCGGCAAAAGAAAACCAGTGGCGTAAGAATAGGGCCACGGGGACATCTTTGGAATTGCTGCTGATTATATACGTAGTAGATAGCTTCTCTCATGTATTTTCTTTCTTCAATCTTTAACTTCAATCAATCACACAAGTTTCTCAAATCCAAGTGTGGCCATGCCAAGATCAACCTTGGTACCATCATCATTAGATTCACTTATCCTCCTTGGGACCATGAAATTGGTGATCAGCTTGTCTCTTGGCAATCGTCCATAATAGATCCAACATGTGTTTTGATCATGTTCAAAAGCGGATTAGTTTCTCTCAATGATTCAAAGAATGGCAAGTTCCATGTTCAGCTCATCCAACCATCTACGAATGTTATCTCCACGATCAAGTTCTGTAGAATATTTGCAATTGTTGTAGCTACTGCTCTGTTAATTCCAAGATGCCGCCATTGGAAGTTCCGTACAACACATGCGGCGCTAGTATCACCACCCAGTTTAACCAAATATTGTTGCGATCATCCGGCTACAATATTTTGATAAATCTATCTCTAATTCCTCTTTTTCTACGCCATTGATCATCATCTTGCATTTTACCACCTTTGTTTTCCCTCGGTGATATTCTTAGACAAAGCTTCTTTGCGAAGGTCAGCTCCTCCTCCTTACGCATCTCTTTTATTATCGGATCTGGCTAAGCTAAAGCGAAATGCTCAGCTTCTTGGCTGCCGTTAGGAATCATCCTATTTCTCAAATTGCTCAATGTTATCTCACAATTAAGAGCACCATGATTATTCCCCCTTGATCTCGCTGGTTGGAGGAGGACACGGTGGTGATTTTCCCAAGGAAACAGCTTATCATAAACAAATTTGTCTTGTGGCATGCCCACAAGCTATCTTTATCGAGGCAGTTTTTGAGATCTACCCCAAAACAACTGGGGCCCCTTTGCTTCCTTTGACGGATTTATGACTTGATTGATGTCCGGATAGAAATGCTTCTTTTTGTAGCAATTGTTTGCTACAATTGAAGAAAGGTAATTTTGATAGTCGTCTTCAGCTTATAATGATCATAAATGTTCTGATATTCCTTGGACAAGCCTTGCCAAGCAAACATAATCATGGTAATATCTTCCATAGTAGTTCTTTTCACCATAATAATTCTCCTTCAAAGATTTTTAGGCGTTATGGGGCCATGCCATGGCTATGCTGATGCGCTATTTCGAAAAATTAGGTGAAGGCCTATTATGCTTTGCAGCGGAGAACCGACTATATTTCTTGATTGGGATTGGGGTAGTTCCGGACTGGGGTGCTTACCCTTACGCAACAACCATGGCAGCGATAAAGAAAAAAGAGATCATATAAGATATATCGAGAATCTCTAATTGCCGAAGGAAGAATTCACGAAATGTAAGTCATTTATTAATTAAGTATTGTTCTTTCCTCTATTACTCTTATATATCATATTCGATGCATTTGTTTTGGATTGCTGAAAATTGAATGTTGCTTTGACTTTTTGTAGTTTGAGGCAATGGATTACTTAGGAAAAGAAGGGCGAGAGGAAGAATAAACAACAAAAAAACAAATGAAGGTAATTCATATTCTAATGTCTACTTTGATTTTTATAGCATCTAAATATAATTTTAGCACTTCATTAAACCTTTTTTTTTTGCTTTAGGAGGGAAACAAGTTGCAGGAAGATCAAAGAGAAGAAGGAGGACTACTTGAGATGGATTTAGAAGGCGGAAATTCCCATGGAGTTGAGGAAGACGGCATTAATGTTATAACATAGATTGGAAGATGAGGTAGATGGTGTGGGGGCTGTCGATGGTGTGGGGGCTGCCATGGAGACTGAATGCGGTGTGAATAATGCAGATCAACCACTTGAGGCTGCATCAGTTGATGCATTTTATGATGCATTAATGGAGAAGGGATTGGAGAGTGCGAGGAATGTGGAGGAGATGATCATCAGGAAGAAAAATGATATCGAGGTTACAAGGAAAAGTGATAATGCATCTACCTCACGAAAGAAAGGGAAGAAGAGCAAGAACAGAGCCACTGGCAGAAAGTTAAGTTCTGATTTTGTGGATAATGTTGTCGAAAAGAATATCAGAAATTACAAATCCATTCAAAAGGACAGGAGGGCATAGATGTATGCTGGCAGTACTTTTCTAGTTACTCGTAATGAGTACATTTTGATGTACTAAACTCTTAAGGTTTAAATCTGTCCATTTTCGACACTCTTTATATTTCAGTTTTAATCTGTCTTAACCCTTGTAACAACTACTTTTGTCTTAATAAAATGTTGAGTTTTAAGATATAAATCGTCTTCTTGCACTTCTATTATTCTGTCTAATGTAACAAATGTGAAGCTCAAAAATGGATAGAGTATCTTCACTGCTTTTGAACAATTGTGGATTATTGACAGTCTGACTATAGCCTCACTACAACCTGACCAAGCGACTGACTATATGGAAACGAATATTATAACGAATACTCTGACTAAAAGTGTCACTAAATATCTGACTAACATCATGACTATGATTCAAACTTTTACACTGACTAATTGTTTACCTAATAACCTGACTAAGTATCTAACTAATAAGCCGACTAATAAGCCGACTAATAATCTACCTATTGTTTGACTATTCAGGTGACTTTCATACTGTCTACATATCTGACTAACTATGGTGACGAATTTTCTGACTATTAATGGACTAATGTTCTGACTAAATAGATGACTAATATCTGACTAATAATCAGACGATTATTCTGACTTAAAACCGTCACATAAAACTCGTCAGTTATATCGTCAGATACAAGGACCTGGGCATAGCTCAACTTTATGAAGGCTGTCTGACGAATATGCTGACGTTTAACCATCATTCTCTTGTAGTGTTTACTTGCCATTCTTGCACATCAATACTCTCTTATTTCTCTGTTTTCAACCTACTCCATATCCATTTTGCCTCTTATTTGTCCAAGACAGGAGAGTAGTCTGAATCCTAATTGATTCATGGAATACCTACTAGAATCCTATTAGCATGTTTCCCATGTTGGTGATCTTAGAAGGCATACCTAATGACGGACATAAACATATCCTTGCAAGCAAGCAATTCCAATGCCCTAATAAAATGGTGAAGGGAAAATTGAAATCACACTTGAGGAGTTGGTTGCTCATAAGCATTGCATCTTGCTCCATGCGCCATGCTCCTCCAATCTGCTAGCACAACGTCTAATCCAATATGTAAACTATGTATAATATACAATTTTTCAAATCCTATTAATTTATTAATTCCAAAGTCCCAACTTCAGCAACCTTTAGTTCCTCATGTTTAAAATAACCACAAGTTCTCCAGATCATTATCAAACAAAACATTGCTGCGATGGTGTCATCACCTCGCCATCACAACACATAACATTACAAAAGACAATTGTGATGTATCATCACTTTGCCACTACAAGTTCCAAATATGAACATGAAACCAGTTATGCAGGTGCTCATTCGTCCTCGAATGCCAGAGCATTATCATAACGCCACATATTTCTATGTATAAGAGCCTTTGCCCTACCAAGGGCAGCTCTTGTTACGATCGTCTGGATAACATACGACCTATGGCCCCCACCATCCATGCAAGTCAACCACAAGTCTATGCAACAGTTTACGTTACTCATCGGGTCTAAGAGCTGACCCACGATGTTGAGAGTCTACCACATAACCCATCAACATTCAACAGCTTCTCAATTTCCAACATTCTCAAATCAGGTTCAGGAGTAATATGGACAGACAATCATGGTTTTGATTCCAAGTGTTACATGCATAATCAACATATGGACTTGGTACATCATAGCCCGGTATAACCCTAGCTTCAATAGGGTTTTTGGACCTCTGTACCTCTACCACATCACCTTGTTCAATCCTCATTCCTCCACAGGGAACCCATCTGCAAGCAAGAACAATGAAAAATCACAAAACAACAAATAGATTGTGCTAAAGCTCAGCTTCAAGGGCAACCAAATAAATCAAATGCTACAGCTGCACTAGAATCGACCCACCACAAGGCTTAACAGAAAGAAGAACATGCATCTTGTAGATGTCGGCTACAACACAACCGAATCTTGAAGCATACATCAAAACAAACACAAACAAAAATTCTGTTTGCATAGGGATAAGCTCATACAAACTTAGCAAGATCTAACTGCTGCCACTCTTCCCTAACCCAAGAATCGGCCTCAAAACCTCAAATAGAAAGTCAGTTGCCATGATTGTGCCATTGTCTCCCAAGCACAAAATTCCTAAAGCATGAATGAAGCTTAAAATTGGAATATCAACAAAACCCTAAAATATGCCGTGCTCCAAAAAGCAAAAATACCAGGGACAAAGTTTTAAATAAATACAGCTCCCCGCCTTAGAGGATTTGGGCCGACCTAATTGTTCTAATTGTATTCCAGATTATCCCATAAAAAAAAGCTCCCATAAACGTTCAGGTCGAGGAATGGAATTGTAACTCGCTAATGGAATGTTTAGACCTAAGCTTGATAATGCAGCCCAGTACCCATCTCGCATTTCTGCAGTTCGTTCTTGCTGGTTTCGCACATATTGTAGAGGAAGGAACCCAGATTTGCTTTCCAGGTTCGATCCATTTATGATGATTTATGTTATTGCATTGTTATATCTTCTTATTGAGTTCCACCTTGAGTGATCCCCAGAACGTGCGAGAACTTCAGCAAACTTTGTGAAGATGGGAGATTGCATGATGCACTGCTGGTTGCAGAGGTAATGCAGAAAAATGGGATTCCTATAACCAGAAACGATGCCTATCATCTTCTTCAACAATGTGAGAAAAATAACGACCTAAAATGTGGCAAACGTGTGCAGTCCCTTATGGTTTATAGTGGACTTGATTCAATTGCTGTTTTGGGGGATTACCTCATCCGGTTGTTTGCGTGTCATGGGGATCTGATTGAAGCAAATCAGGCGTCTAACAAGATTGCAAGACCAAGTACATGTACCTGGAGTGCAGCTATTTTGGCTAGTGCTAAAACTGAACAACCTAAGACAGCTTTTGACATACACCACAAACTGCCATCAACAGGTTTGAAAAGTGATAAGTGTATTTACCTTGCGACTCTTAAAGCATGCTCATTAGAATTAAATCTTTTACGGGGACGTTATACCCATGTCCAAGTAATTGAAAGTGGACTTAAATCAGATATCTTCTTAGGGAACACGTTAATAGATATGTATGCAAAATGTGATAGCCTGAAAGAAGCATATGATATTTTTCAGGATTTACCGAAATATTGCCTGGTGTCATGGAATGTTATGATTTCTGGATACGCACAGCATGGGGATGGCATTTATGCCCTGGAATTGTTTGATGATATGCAACAAGCAGGCATGAATGCTGAAAAAGTCACATTTTTGGTGCCTTAAAAGCATGTGCCCAAACAGGATCTCTTGAACAAGGTCGGCTCATTCACAACCAGATCATTAAAAATGGATTCCATCTAGATGATGTGGTTGGGACCACCGTTGTGGATATGTATGTCAAGTGTGGGAGCTTAAGAGAGGCTTGCAGAATGTTCTGTTGTTTGCCAAGTCACAATGTTGTATCGTGGAGTATAATCATTGCAGGTTATGCAGAATATGGTGAAGGTTACCTTGCCTTAAAATTCTATAAGCAAATGCAACAGGAGGGGATAGAACCCAACAACGTCACCTTCTTGAGTGCCTTGAAAGCATGTACTGGAATTGGAGCCATTGACGAGGGAAGGATCATTCATCATCAAATTGTTAACGATGGACTTGAATCTGATGTAAATTTGGGTAGTGCTTTGGTTGATATGTATGCTAAATGTGGAAGTCTTGAGGAGGCATGCGAGGTATTTGAGATGCTACCTAATAGGAATGTGGTATCATGGGGTGCAATGATTGCAGGGTATGTCCATCATGGGGAAGATTTTTCTGCATTGCAATACTTTGAAAAGATGCAACAGGTAGGAATACAACCAGATGGAGTTATATTCTTGAGTATCTTGAAAGCATGTGCCTCGCTGGGAGCTATAGATCATGGCAGGCTTATTCACTACGAAATCTGCAAAACTCGATATCATTTAGATGTTCTTGTGTCAAACACAATAGTTTATATGTATGCCCAATGTGGAAGTTTAGATGAGGCACAGGTTGCTTTTCACCATCTTTCAATTCGAAATGTTGTATCATGGGGGGCAATAATTGCAGGATATGCCCAGCATGGTGATGGAATTCATGCTGTCAAATATTTTGAGAAGATGCAGCAAGATAGAATCCCACCGGACGATGCGGCATTTACTAATATTCTCGTTGCATGTAGTCGTCAAGGTCTAGTAGAAGAAGGTCGTTGGTACTTGAAAACCATGATAGATGACCATGGAATTCTTCCAGATATATCTCATTGTACTAGCATGAGTGATCTCCTAGGTCGTTCAGGTTGCCTCGGTGAAGCAGAGGATTTACTCTGGTCGATAGCTCGGACCAATGTTATAGGATGGACATCTCTGCTTAGTGCTTGCAAAATGCATGGAAATGTGGAAATAGGGAGACGTTGCTTTGATCGAGTTGTCCATCTGGATTGTAGCTGTGCTGCTGCATATGTGCTGATGGCAAACATCTATTCTGATGCTCAGATGCAGGAAGATGCTTGTAAAATTGAAAAGATGAGGCTAATGCAATTATATGGAAGATTCAAGGGGTGATAAATGATGTCATTGTCAATGTTTTGCATGGTAACTGCCCCATCTTGAAATCTAAGCTGAGAAGGAATGTTAGGTACAGCAAGGGCTTCAAAAAGGACTACTTATAAGACAGCAGTCTAAGATTTCCAAATAATTGACCACTTAGTCACATCAATGGTGGTTTGGCAAGATCAATGTACCCGGACAGAGAACCAAAACTTGCTTTGTTCTGATATCCTGCATGTGGCATAAGGAAGAAAGCGGGGCAATATAACGTTTCGATGAGGCATGCTTAAAAGATTGAAGGTTTTAAAACAGCCAAATGTCATAGGAGAAGCAAAAAATGAGAGCTGGCCACAGACACGAGTCCTTTGCAGCAGTAATAATGGTCCACATGAAGAGACAGGTTTGGAGTTTTATTTACCATGCAGAAGTGAAGAAATGAAACTGCTGTGTTGGCAAAGCTAAATCAATGCAAGGCTGATGCATACATTGGTTGGAAGATGTTTGTCAACATCTTGAGTCACAGAGCAGGCCCTCTCTTGAGCTGTATAGGGGTCCTCTCAAAGTTTGAGAAGGCCATTGACTGAAAAATACACTCTGGCGAAATCTCACCTGGCTTTGTTATATTATTGGATGACGAAGATATGAATCATGCATGACCGTACTACAAGCTTGATTGTTCAACGTTGTGATAGGAATGTACATCTAACATTGGAAGAACTTTATTCGTGACATAAATTCAATAGGCTGACATCTAAGAAACTGAAATGGAGAACAAAACAAAGATGCTCCCAAACTTTTCACCAAAGTTTTTAAGTGCCTCACTTAGAAGCAAGCTAGAAAAGCATTTAATATGCACGATATCTTGATCAAAGTTTGGAGCTTAAGCATAAGCAATTGTATGCCTCAAGTTTTTTGTCATGGAAGTGGTGCACGAAAGTTTAGCAACATATAATTTATTGGAGTATACATGTGAGGAAAATGCCTTCATCAATGTGCTTGAAATGTCAAAACTCAAGCCATGAACCTAAACTTTGCGCGTTTGGAAATCTTGTACTACCTATCCTTAGTACCCCATGTCAATGTGCAATTACTATTGTTATGCATGTAGCTGATGTTCTGAAACATACATAACCAAATGCTACAAAATGGGTGATACTATATTTGTTGCTTCCTTTGTGTCAATATTATTCTCGACATCATCACCAGGAATACATAGGCATCCTTGAAGCCTTTCTCTATTCTATTCTTAATGGCTAGATCTCTATATAAGAAACACCTTGAACCAAAAAGAAGATATGAGATTTTCAAACATAATCTTGCTTCATGGTATTTTTGTCTACATGCTATGTCCTAATTGTACATGTCAATGAATCCCTCTCCCATTTAGTTGGAATATCACCCCCCACCTCCCCAACCCCCAGGGGGGCCCCATCACAAAAACACCACCGAAGAAGTGCAAGAACTACAATAAGGAAGATACAAGAACAACCTGCTGCAAAAGAACTTTTGTGATAAGTCGAATAGATCTCGGCCACGCACATGCTTAAGGTCTTGAGAGAACATGCGTGAGTTGAACCCGCATTATTGCCGTTTGTTTTGTGCCCATAGGATAGATAGGTGCTATAACCGACTACCATGGGATTCCCATTATTGTGTGTCCCGTTTCTTCTTTTAGCATCCGGTGACGGACCCGGTGGGTTTTGGGCCTAGGTGGGGATTGCCCATTACCGGCGGCTTGACCACTAAAATCGTTACCGCGATGGACATTTATTTTATTTTATTTTTGCATCCGATGACGACAAATGGGATATGGCTTTTGGATGGGGTCACCCATTACCAATAAAGTTGACCACTAGGTCATTACTGGGATGTATGTTCTTTTCATTTATTCTTTGCATCTAATGACAGTCAGTGGGTTTTGGGCTTTGGATAGGGGTCACCTATTACCAATAGCTTGACCACTAGGCTGGCATCACGATGGTTATTTATTCTATTCCTTTGTTGCCTTTCTTTTCAATTCCTCAAAGCAAAAAAAAATGAATGAGAGGGAATCCCATGGTAATCAGATAGCACGTCATCTATCGTATGGGCAGGGAAGGGATTTTTTTTTTTTTTTTTTTTGGCATACCTTATCTGAATAACTTCCGAATAGTGTCATCTATAGAAGAGGACTGAAGAAGTCATCTTTACCTGTCTAAATAGTGGCTAGAGAAAACACACGTTAGCACAATTTGTTCCAGACAATTTGTCTGGAGATAAGAGGATCGTCACATCACATGGTACCTGTGAAAGGCAAAGGACATACCTTACTTAAAGTTCAACTTCTTGCAAACGATACACTGCTACATCATCTTTGTAAACTGTACAATACCATACATATGAAAGGCAGAGGACATACCTTACTTGAAGTTTAACTCCTTGTAGACGATACACTCGCTACATCATCCTTTGTGAACACTACAAAGAAGAGCTAAAAAGTACCTTATCAACGGAGGGAGCTCCTTATAGGCGATATTTTTGTACGCGCCTCGATGTGTTCTCCGTGAGAGGAGGATGAGTGCGTCTTCTCTCTTCCCGCATGCGGTAAGAGCCGTGTATAACGGCCATGTGCAAATACACGGATGACATTGTGTCAATGACAACGCAATCCAATGTCGGGTCCTGGCGGCTATTGAAGGTGGTTGAATAAGATAAAAGGAGTGGCAATTGTCGTCTGTGAATGGTCCATGGCCGGTTCTCTGGTTGATAGAAAAAGTCAGTTCTAGAAATCGGGTATGTACATGCATCGTCCTCGGATACCTCGTCTAGTACTTTCACCATGACAAATTTTGCGTGCATTGACACGACCATAACTCTCGCATTTTTTACCAAACCCTTTTCCATATCCAACCGTTTCATAATGCGGCATATGGCCCCTACTTTAAGCTTGACTCATGGTTGGGTATTCCGAATGTGAAGTTATTAAGGAAATCTGAGGTTGCATAAGGGTGGTCGCGTATGATTTCATCTTGCTCGGTGATGTGGTCATGACTATAATACGATTTGTCAGGACTAGGAACTCTACCAAGAATGCGATCATTAAAGCTATCAACACTCTTATTAATTGTCGACAATGTATTTCGTGTCTTACATGAAATTGGATTTCGCAGTATGTCACATGGATATAAAAATTCAATGCTATCTTATATGCTAGTAGATATATTAAATATATCTAGTGAGACTGTCAGTCCTCCCAATTTTCTCCTATGTGATCGACGAAAACGCATTAGTTCGAATTCCGTGCGTTAAGGATCGGCTCTTCCAATCTCATTACACGAAACGTTTGCCCGCGGTGATGAGGATTTTATGGATGCATTATATCTTTTTGCATTTCTCCCCCCCTCCCTTTACAACAACAGCGACTTGTCTAAAAATCTCCGGAAGCAATGAAATGCTTGCCTCCAAAGGAAGATTGTTCTTGCATAGTCGTCGTAATAGATGATGGGTACTTTCTATGACGGCTTTATTGGCCATTGGAAATTCATCCTGGATGATGACCTTAGCTGCAATGGCGGATCGTATCCTCTCGAGAATCATGTTCTATCATTGAATGAAGCCCCTGCGTTATTTTTCTTCTCAGGGGATTTGGAACAACGGTGGGCTGTTCGTCCTCTTGGGTATTGGAGACCTGCTAATCATTGTCGTCCGCATGGAAGAACTATACCTTGGTTGCCTCGTATCAATAGGCATATGCAATTTAGAAGGAATGTTTTACCTCTGGGCCTTTCCATCGATGAACAAAGGTTGGTTGCTTTCTAGGGATTCAAGCCATTCCCCGAACGAAACTATATATCTTTCGTTGGTCATTTTTCATTATGCTTGCCATTTGCATTATTTCATCTAAGTCCGGTCCATGGTCGGAAAATTTTATAATTCATGCATGACATCTCTTCCAAGACGAGGTCAGGTTGGAGACCAAATGCCATGATGTTGGTACTATGTTGTGTTAGAATGTTGTTGATTAAATGAAGGGATTCATTAAAAGCGATTGTTTCATCATCATCCGGTACTCGCCTAGCGGTCAACACTCATTGGTACTTTGAACTGCTCCATAGCTCAATTGGGACCTTGGTCCAGCAAAGAATATCAAAAAGAAACCCGCGGTATTGGTGGGACTCAATGATAAGGAAGCAGCTTCTTCCATCACTAATATAGCCTCGTTATGTGCCGCAAGCAACCCTTCTGCCTCGGCAGCTTGCTGGTACGTTTCATATTGCTGTCCATTGACGATTTTCAGCTCATCCCATGTCCTTGCGGGCGGTCGCGACAAAAATTTGTCTCAAATAGAATGCCTCTCCCACTCGAGGCAATAGCAATCATATTCTACAAACTATTGGCTGCCTCACTCTTTTCTTCACTATATTGGTCACGAATCCTTCTCGTTCTTGTTCTACATAGTTCCCAGGTACGTCTACCAAGGCAGAATTGAACGCTATCAATGTGTGGTGTTCGTGATCTGCGTAATGTGCGTGAGCGTATCAAACCCGGCATCTAAGGGCGTAAAAGTATCGATCTAACAATGATGGGTGTGCTAGATAGTGGTAGATGTAATGGTAGACATTTAACAGCGAGGACACTTATTAGTTATATCATAGGACATTGTCCTCCATGCCGCCTCCGTTTCTTGGATAAATACCGTGCCCTCAAGTAATCACATATGTCATCCACGGGAGGTCTTTTAGGAACTTGATCGATGAAATGTTCTCGATGACCCATTTATGGTACTCTTAGATTCTTGATGGTTGACCCCCCCCCGCTCTCCTTCCGGATTGTTTCTTGACGAGCTTTCTGCAGGTTCTTCATGCTGATTGCTTAATGATGACGGTATGAATGACGAATGCCTCTCTTGGGTAACTCGAAAGCTTCCGCTGTCGAATCCTTTATATATGTATCCATAAAGGTACGAGAATATATGTACTGTAGATGCTATATCCACCATAATGTGGCAATCCAATTCATGGAGCAGAAATGCATTATATGGCACCACCCATACATCATCTATAGTTCTTCTCCTATACTGGACATAACCCTTTGAGTCGAGATATGTCGTTGGAGTGATATCCTTCGGATATTTGTAGCAACAGGTTTTGCCATCCGGCAAGCATCTATGAGTATGCTTATGAATCATAAATTTTTGAACTTGCCCTCGAAGGACTGGATCTGCAGGTAATTCGGCGGAGATGATCTCATCGATGCACTCAACAGTATCTCAGGCTCGGTTCGCAGGGATTCGAGGTGGGAATGGGGCAATCCGCTGCGTTTTGAAATTCTATGACGCTTATTACATATGATATCTCTTGAAAAACTTATGAAGGAGCTCTTTTAACCGCTGTAATCTTCCATGGAAACAACGAACCACAATCATAGGGACATCTGATGCATTCTGTCCAGCTCTCAGTGTGTCCTTTATTTCAGGCCAATCAGTATTTGTCGTCATAGTGATAAACAAAGTTGGATGCCCTTTGGCTCTAGATAAAGCTAATGCATCAGCAACCTGAACAGAACACCATCGTTGGCTTCCTAAAAGGACGATGGCAAGATAACGCCGGGCCGGTTAGCCATTTTCGGCTCAATAATCCTCGTCATATTGTATTCTTCTATTGCGAAATGCCGTTTCTAAAATAGTTCAATCGAGCATCCTCGACTCTTGAGTACATATCTACCAAGTATTCTCCACATAGACGACCAAGTTGGATGAATCGGTCTTCATGTAGCAATCTGGTCCTATACCATTGCAATTGTGTAAGACCATGTTCGTTACCGAGTCCCCAACCAATTGTACCATGCGGGGGAATATGAGAGGATATTGCAATGGCTCATACATAGGATCAAGTATGTTCACAAAGCTTGGTTCACCTTCGTTTTAGCACCCAAAACCAGCTACTCTATGTGCAATGTCACCGTATTGTTAACATCCACGATAGCTGCGATATCATCACTAGCGGTTGCTCGTGTACAGTTATATATGCGGACGACATCGCATACTTCCCATCGTTCGAAGGTTTGAATATAGGGATTTACTTGATCAAGACGAACCTCGATACCGATCCATTGAAATGGCACGTTTTGACCTCGAGCTTGTGTGTATCTCTCCGACTCATCATATATGTACCAATGTATTGGATGGCGGTTTCCCCACTAGGGCGTGTCGATGATATGTTCGACCAAGATAGTTACGGATGAAGGAAAGTCTAAATCTACAAATTTACCACTTACTCCAAGTACACTGAAGCAGAATAATCTATTCACCTTTCTTGCTAGTTTTGCAAATTCTGGTATGTTGTAGAGATCATATAGTGTCATAGAATAGGAGGCAATGGCGGCAATAGCCATCTTCCTTCATTGCAACAAAAAGCCATTTCTTTTCAACATTTAACAATGGAATTTGACAATAGGTGCATCTCTTATTCCATATACACATAGCATATGTAATGATTTATTGCCAAGTTCATGCGATGTGCACAAGCTCGCCAATGTGCGGAAGGACTTTCTCCTCTGGTCATTGGACCTTCTTCATTAGGTGTGCACATCGTGTTCATGTTTGAGCGCTTTGAGTCCAAAATCTCAAGAGTTTGTGATTGTAGAAGACCTTGTTCACGTACTTCTACATTTGAAATCGAGCAAATAGCACAGAATTGCTCCTCTCCAACCCGAGTAGAATGCAATATTCTTGCACGTTCTCTTGCTCTTTGCCTTAAATGTTGCTTAATATTTCTCACGGTAATGGGATTTCAAGCGTTTGAGAGTTTCTAATAGGAGAGACAATAGATGGCTCACCATGGGTCATCCATAATTAATTGGTTTAGTCGATGCATATTTTCTTCGGGGTTTTGAATACGACATTGATTCATACTTCTGTTCTCTTCGGCTACATTTCCATCACTTGCAACTAGGGACCGGTTATCTACAATGGAGCTCACGTTCCTTCTCTCTATTTCTCTAAATCGATGTTGCCTATAACGTTCTCTTCTTCTTTCTCGATGCCTTTCCATGTCTTCCACACTTCGATTTGCTTGGCGTTGTCTATCCCTCTCTCGTAGTCTCTCCCTATGTTCCTCACTTACACTCGAGAATCCTTGTCTACGAGGCATTGCGATTGTACTAAAAAAAAATACAACGTGGCAACGTGCAAGACACTTACTTCCTTTTTGTCCTCCAGTTTTGGCACACCGTCAAGTTTTTGTTTTCCATCTTGTCAGCGACCAGAGATAAGCCTTGCATACATGCGAGAATACGATTAACCTCCAAAAGGAAACCATTATATATAGATAGGATTAGATTATATAAACAACACCATCATTCGAGAAGACTAAGCCATACATGTAGGTTTCAATTTGTATGATTAGTCTCCTCACACCCCGTGCAAGAGAACCTTCTAAAACCTACCCAACCCTACTATCATGTTGGGCCGATACAAATGATAGAAAATGCACAAGTCTTACGACGGAAAGCAGCTGAGAATTCACATAAAAAAAAATGATCTCTACTTGCAAAAATTCCCTATTCCAACAGTACAGTATAATTGTCGATAGAATGCTACAGATACCCTACAAATACTAGAGTTAAATCCTGCTGGCAATAATGTTACATCCTAATTGTCCTGGCTAGCAGAGATAGAACTTGTGTATATTGGGGCATTGTCTATATACTATACAATAATGCTCGATCACTTGTTCTCTCTTATTTGTATACATCTAATCAAATTTTTTGTTATCGTAAGTGAGTGTTGGTATACTATTGGCTTTTACTACTGTTGCTAAACGTGTTCTTCTAGTAAGATACCTACCACCTATTGCCGACCATTTTAATGAAGGCCAGAATAACACAAGATCACTACTTTCATCAAATTTTGGTACAAATTATCCAATAAAATTTGTATCCAAATTGTTATTTTGGAATATGTTTGTATGCTTGCTCTCTCTTTTCTTCAATTTCAAAAAAAAAATTCATTTACTCGAAAAGATGAAAAGAATGCTTCAATCTGCCATTGGCAACAGCATGACCTATACAGAAAAATGTACCAAGATATCATGGCTGGTAAACAACATCTATGCCTTGCATATATGAGCTTATATTCCATCCGTTTAGGCCATTGTTTCTTTGATGCATGTAAGTTATAAGCCAAAGGTGTTTTATCCCTATTGGTGGAACCGATGTTTGAAAATATGATGCAAAACATATTTTTGCTTTTAGTTGACACACTTCAAATGCCCAAATGCTGACAATAACAAGATGTTGATGTTTAAGGATTTTAAGCACTAGCATTGGAAGTTGGAAGGGGTACCTACAAATATTTTGTTGGTGTGATTTAAAGCGTGAATTGATTGCTCTTCAGGCTGGAGTATAGAAAAAGCAAAAGGTGTTAAATAAACAAATAAGGACCATTGAACTTCTTTTAGGTAATATTTTCAAAAAATTGACAGCCATTGACTTTATTAGACAATCCAAAACCATGAATTTTAAGTGGACCTATTATTTCAAGCTTATTTCACATCATTATAGCAAATCATGGCCCATATAAATCTTGCTTTTCTTCTTCAGATGATATCAGTTTCTACAGATGGTTATAAACACAAAGTTAAGGTGATTAATCATCATGGCTTGCCTTTGGTGTCTCAAGGTAGCAGCATCCAATTCGTGTAAACAAAGTGTAAAAATTTCTAAAGGAACAGATAATCACAGCCAGCACAATCTTAGACTCCCTCAATATGTTAAAACTGACATAGCATTTAAAGGGATAAAATTGGCTGATTATACAAATATAGCAATTATACAAATATAGCACAAGAGCTGGGTTTATTTTGAGGTTTATTAGTTCGTTTGCCATACATGGCCAGTCGCTAAGTCTCTCCAAGAGGCCATCCAATGATCGTGGCCGGTCGCAAGGGTAGGATGGGCATCAGGCAAGTCCCTATGATTATTGCTACTCATCTAGAATGCCAGTAAGACATGATCTTCAAGCAAAGCACTGGGTCAATTTTTGAGCCGCAACATTGTTCGCTCTTCCCAAACACTAGCTTTGTTCATCTCTGTATACTCAGGTGGATTATTTGTTGTTTCTATTTTCTCAATATTAAAACAAAAGTCTGTCGTCATATTTGGTTCACCATTTGCAGCACACTGCAAGCTTCTCCATCCTAGTACATCTCAGCCAGGAATTACCAGATCACAAATGCATATCACAAGCACAAAACAACTATGGAAGACACTTTCGACTGCAATTTTATAAATCTATGATATAATAAAGATTGAAGCCCCACAACTCCATGAAATTGAAGGTATAATTTCATAAAGCTGAGATGCATTCTGGCTCAAGTTACTGGCATAGCAAAAGGCCTTTCTTAACTTCCGTTAGGTGGAAGTTAATGACATCCACCTAATTTCTGCCTATATGCCAATGATTAGAACAATTTATAGGGCTGGGCAGTTGATGATCAAGCTGGTTATATCTTGCAACAAATTGTCCTACTATGCAAAGTTATATGTCTGCGAATGAGCAGAGCAGAATCAGAACACATGGAGAGTTGGAAGGGACAGCCTCAATAGATAAAAAGTGACATCTTTCTCCAACCATTTTTTTTTAACACTTTCGGAATCTTGCAAAACGCTGCTATGCTGCCAAAGCTATTTAAACATAACCAATGTAATAGCATTGGTTGGGAGAGATACCTTCAGTTTGCATCCATTACCAGATCTCTTATGACACCTCTAACTGGGAGTTTGTTGAAAAGCTTCTATGCATCCTGAACAGACCCATCTATAGCCTTGTTAAACTAGTTAGGACATCCCTGACCCTGAGCCTAAAATAAGCTCTTCGAACGGGCTATAAAGCATGCTTGCTAGGCTGCACATATCTTCCAGTCCAAAGCTTGAAATATGACTAGACTAGATCTTTAGTCTAAATCTTTTGTCAAGGATAACTTACGACCGCTTCCTTGACAGGGATCTGCAAAAGACCATTTATATAGCACATTAGTTGGATAAACTAATGTGAATACTGCAATCAACCTTAAAGGGTCTTTGAAGGGTCTTTGAAGATGAATCAAAGATTCATATATGAGCTCTCTGTTGCAAAGCCTGTAACCTCTTTATCATTTGCATTATTTGCAATCTGTAAATAGTGTTTTAAGCACCCACATGCTGAGCTGAATAATAACACTTTTCCTATCAACTTTTAGATAATGTTTTCCTCTGCAGATATAGTATCTAGAAGTCTATTCTTCGTCTTCATCGGATTAAACGACTTCTGGCGAAACTACCAGGATAACAAGTACAGTGTGGACCAAGTTAAATCTATAGTAATAGCCGATGCTGTCCAATCAATAAACAATGCAATATTTATAAGCACTTAAAGCAGCATGGAATAGAAAACAACTAATTTGTGAGAAGCAGGGCATAATATGATTTGTTTAATGGTGACAGAATCTGCATTAACGGAGCAAGAACAATGATGCTACTGGGATGTGTGCCAATTTTTTTAAGCAATTTTGGCACAGGAAATGCTAAAGATTATGGTTCGAATAGATGTCTGGCAGCACATAACGAAGCAGCCAAGCTGTTTAACAGCAAGCTACTAACAGCGGTTCAAAACGCACAAATGAGCATGCGGGATTCAAAGCTTTATTTTGCAGATCTGTATCAGCTGCATGTGGATGTTGTTACATCCCCTACAAAATATGGTAAGACTTAAGTTATCTGAAGCCAACATGTTAAGGTTACTAAGACTTTCCATAACTCTGACGTGTTCCTGCCCAATAAGCATGCTAGCCTGAAGAATTGCGTTCATTTCAAGAAGATACCTTTCTGCTTTGGTTTGGTTTTACCTCTTGTCCTCAAACAGAACATTATCACAGGGAGTCAGGGCATGCAAGGGAAACTAAAACTCCAGAGGATTGGAATGGTCGGAATGAGCTTTTATCATTAAAAAATTCGACTGAGATTCTAGATGAGACAAAGCTAAATTGCATTTTAACTGCATATCAATTGCATTTTAACTGCATATCCCTGTCACGAATTTGGAGCAAAAAACAGGTTTCTCCACAAGAGGGCCAGTTATATCCTATATAAAAATTCTATCCTGAAGCACAATGCAAAATTGCAGTAACATTGAAAATTCTGTCTTGAAGCACAATGCAACATTATAGCAACAGAAACAGGACAAAAAGAAGTCTCTGAAGGCATCCAACATACCTCTGAACCAAATGACAAATGCCAAAGCAAAACCAACATCCCTTATTTATACTCACACACATGCAACTGGCAGCTGGGATTCGAGCATCTGGGATCCTTCCATCGTTCCACCTGTCAGAATCCGACTCTCAGAATCAATTAGATTCGTATAGCTGTCGCTTAGAGCATCCACGCCATGGTTGAATCCGATTCTCAGACTTCATTAGAGATTCACATGGCTGGCTGAATCCGATTCTCTGGCCATCATCCGATTCCTTGGCCATCGTTTACAGGTGCTGGTTCTCTGGCCATCGTCTACAGCCACACCGGCCACGCTCTGGCCTGGCAAATGGACCTTATCCTTATTTTTTTTCCCCCTTTTTTTTCTATCGCTCACGAGCCAGTAACGAATCCGGAACCCAAGCGTTACAGAATTGCTGGATTCGACACGTGCTAAAATTTCACGTTCTTGGGCAATTAAGTTAAGGAGATTGTTGTCTAAATCAATTGGGTTATACAAAAGTGGAATCTGGGGAACAAATTTTTTCCTTAGAACTATGGAAAAATTTGAGCGGATCTCGAAGAAGAGTTGGAAGTGAAAACACAAGTAGCCTATGAATTAGGGGAGATGAGCTATCCATCATGCACTTAAGGGGAAAACAACAATCAACTCCTTTGTGATTATCTAAATGTAACAAAATTTAGTGAATAGATGGAGAAAAAAAACGTTATCCAATCATAAATGAAGAAGAAAGGATTACACTTCATTTTCAAGACTTAAACAGTAAATTTAGGTTAAGATATATAATTTTTGTTAGCAGACGGCAAGATGATGATTGTGTGAAAAATTACAACACAATTACGTGAAGAAGATAGATGCTAATTTGTAAACGTGTGGTTACCAAATCTAGCGAAATTGCTGCAAGAATTGCCTCACTTCCTAAGTTCTAACATAGACTAATACAATGATCTGCAAACTTCAAGTGCAAACGTTGCAAGGGGAAATTATAAAATTGTGATCTTGAAGTGATTTATTTAAACAAATACAAACTTCAAATGCAAACGTTGCGGGGTGGATGTTGAAATTATAATTAATTGCGATCATGAAGTAATTTATTTAGACTAATACCATGATGTGCAAACTTCATGTGCAAACGTTGCAAGGTGGATGTTGAATTATAATCAATTGTGATCGTGAAGTTGGTGATGATGGGTAGAAATAACAAGAATTAAAATAATGAGAGCATTATAATATTACTCTTCTTGAAGAGAGAGTTATAATATTTCATAAGTTGTAACATAGGAGTAAAAGTGAAACTTTTTGCAACCATTTGCATTTCAGAACTTGTAAGAAAAGTAGAAACACATTGAGCAAAAGTTGCAAGATAAATCTTGAAATTATATTTTATAATGGTCCAAAAATCTAGGCTATGGTAGTTGCAGGGCCACTAGAAATACAACAACAAAGGAACAAAGATGATGGGTAGAAATAACAAAGAAAGAACAAGAGGATGGGAAAGGTAGGGCCCTGATAGAGCTCAATGGTCAAGCAAGGTATGCTAGACCATTACTCATTTAAGCAACTCATTTAAGCATTGCCCAATCTCTTCTCTTCAGTTCAGTTAATTTCACTTCACTTCAATTCAATTCAATTCAATCCAATCCAATCGATTTATTACGCGCAGAGCTTCGATTGCTGATTGCGCACAGCGCCCGGACAAAGATGAAGATTGATTGGCAGAAGATATTAGTGCTTACTTTTTTCATGTTTGCATTTCTCCTCTACTCCTCCAACTTGTGCACTAAAGATGCATTCTTCCTTCTCCATCCTGCAGCACAGATCGCCCCGCCGCCGCGGCAACTGGAGACACACAATATGAAGATCTTGATTGGGATCTTAACCATGGCATCGAAATTCGAGAGAAGAAATCTGCTAAGAATGGCATACAGAGTTCAATCAACACCAGGCACTGAAGTAACACTCAAATTCATACTAGGCAGACTGAAGAATGAAGAAGAAAGGATTCTCATTGGCATAGAAATGCTTCATTTTCAAGACATAATCATACTAGACTGCGAGGAGAATCTAAATTCAGGTAAAACGTTTCATTTTTTCAGCAAACTGGCAAAAATGGGGCTGCAGCAGGATTATGTGATGAAAGTAGATGATGATGCATATGTGAGGCTACCAAATCTAGCAAAATCGCTGCAGGAATTGCCGAGGAATGATTTATATTATGGATATATTTTGCCATGCGAAAACACAGATCCGTATAAAGAGTACATGGCTGGGATGGGTTATTTAATTTCATGGGATTTAGTTGAATACATAGCCAGTTCTTCATTTGCAAAGAACTACAGTGTGGGAACAGAGGATATGCTTGTGGGCAGATGGTTAGACGAAGGTGGCAGAGCTAAAAACAGAGTGAATAAAAAGCCTCTGTTTTATGATCACCCGGAATTCGGAGGCCAATGTGCCCATGATTTTGTTCCTGATACAATTCTCATCCATCAGCTCAAAAGTGCCCAGAGATGGACGCAGGTTTTGGGCTATTTTGAGAAGGAAAATATTCTTGTGGATGGCCCTGCTACGATTTGATTCTCAAGATGCTGCTGCTTCAGCATGGCCGGCATTTTTGGGCCCAAATCAGCGGCAAAATAATGTGGATTCTTTATGTATTTTTTTTTTTTTTAAGAATTGACTTCTTGTTAGTTCAACACGGCATTGTCTGCAGGTGGCCATTCTTTATTCAATTTTCTATTCTATTCTATTAGTCAAAAAGTATATAGGGCTTCTTTTGACACTTTAGTGACTTATTGTTGATGATATACAATGTGTTCACCGCCATCTGATAAGTGTATTTACCTTGCCACTCTTAAAGCATGCTCATTATCACAACATATATAAGTCAGCTTGATTTTTTGTTTGATGTATTATTTCCGTTCCAGGAAAAGATTTGGGGGCAACACGTGCCCTCACAAAATAGAAAAAAAAAATAAAAAACTAAAAGAATTGACTGTGACGTCATACGTCACGATCCGATTGAGTTTGGATTTTGGGTCGATTTTGAAGGATCTTGGGGCGCCTGAGATATGCAAAACAATTTGGCCATATCAATCAAATCAATGCTTCCCAAGTCCTTCACGGACGGGCCACGGCCTTCTAGCAGACTAGTAATGGTGCCCAGCGTTGCTGGGCGTAAGTTGAGGGGCGATAAATGTTTTGGGATGCAATGGAAAAAGTGAGCCCATCGCTATGCAATTCTTACTTTTGTAATTTGCCTATTTTATTTTATATATGTAATTGCCTACCATTGATGGAAGTTCCAGGTGATGAACATGAATAGTTATGTTTGCATATATCTTTGGACTTTTAAAAATGTTGCATGCTCAATTGCGTGAATAATTGAATAGTTGAGGGACATCATAGATCCTACTTAAATGCTTTATCTTTTGTGTTTAATTGAACGTTGTTGCACAACTCTTATAAATGCTATTTTCAAAGTTTGTTGCTAGACGTCTAACAAACCATCTTTTTCCAATATTCCACTAACGTTTTATCTATCATGTAGTTCTATGGTTGCTTCTTTGAGGATGATATAATATTTTAGATGTTGATTTTCTTGTCCATCCATGCATAAGATAGCATTCATTATCGTAGCAAAGTACTTTATGTAGCTCTTATAAGATAATTCCCCATATAACATGCCTTTTTCTTTACACATCTAGATACATGCTTTTGCTTTGTGTTGCTTTTGCTTTTCTGATCCACATCTCCGCTGTTTGTGTCCGGGTTTTAGCCTCTCATAGGACAAATAGAAGATCACTATTTTTTCAGATAAAACATAAATATATACCTCTAGCTTTTGCTTTAAACACAGTAAATACTATGACTGTAGTAATGCAAATAATCTCTGGGTTTGACAACCCAAACCGTCTTAAGATTACGTCATAGCACCTTCTTGCATCTGAAGTTTCTTCATGAGTTTTACACGACGTTAGAAGATTCTAAGGTTCGTAACAGTTTCCAAAGCAAATGCAAGATCCGTAAAAACACAAATTTTCAAGTGTGCTACCAAATTCCCTGTGGCGATATATTAATGTGCAATTCGTCTCTTTCTTTTTACATTCCATTCTCTCCATTATTAAAATCGCTCAATTCCATCAATGAAAATGATAGACGGGTGCATCTTTTAATGCAAATTCTAGTTTATCCTCATGTACACTTAATACACCTGTGCGAAAGATGTGTGAAGGGAGATCAAATCAGCGAATGGCATAATCACTGGTAGCACACATTTTTACTTGAACCAAAATGTAAACAATGGCTTCCTCTGCAACAGATTCATCCAAGATAGTTTTAATCATTCACTGAACATATTGGATTCAATGTAAATACTTTAAGATCTAGAATTAGTATCTGTGTCCAACTACCCCGGCATTATTAATCTGCAAAATCTCAAAGGTTTCATTCCAAACAAATTGTTCTGCCTACTTAATCAAGTCTCACAAATATCAAATAAGACTTACAAATATGTGAAGGCTGCAATAATTCTGAAGAAGCAAAGCAGCATAACGTCGAAGAGAAAATGAATCTATTATATCAAAAAGATGGGGAAAAACGTGAAGCCCCTGTTCATTCAATAAATCTGCCGGTCTGCCCAACAGCTTTTCATCATTTCAAAGTAACTCTTTGCCACAAAACTTCAAGAATTTTGCAATTTCAGAAGCGTAAAAACTCGACCCATAGCAATCAAATTTTAAGTCGAAACAATACAACCCTAGATCCGTCTCATGTATATTCTCATGAAACTTAAATCCCATGCCATAAAAGTCCGCTTCTAATATATGGCCATCATGCAAACATTTATTTTGGCAGTCCGGAGTTTAGAAGTATTGGGCAAACCAACTCTCCATATCGATTGTGGCTCCACAATCCTTTTGCATGTATGCATAAATTTAAAAGCAAGGTTGTAGAAATAAAATTGCAAAATCCGAATTACACGAGATGTTTCCATGGTATTACCCGTAGTGCATGTTACGTAGAACAACATACAATACCATTGCATTAAGGCATATGAGTTAAAGAGATGATATATCACTGCGGCAGGCGATGAGAAGGACAAATCTAATCCACTGAGCAACCGAGGGCATTCTTCCACGGCAGTGGTGACCTCACCTTCACCTACCTTGACATCGGTGGTGATTGGTTCTTCCATATGTTGCTTCCTTCATAATTTCCCTTTCGAAAACTTAGGTAGTGCATCATCAATTCTTGATCTTGCATTATCCATGTAAGCCCGCTCAAATGGCCTTTCACTCGCATCCCTTTCTACGGACATACTCAACCAAGCTTTGATTTCTTCTTAGATTTCTAAGGAATGACCAAAAAACCACAGCCGAAGAACCATATGTTTCCGCTCCACACATCTAAAGAAAACCCTGCGCCGGTCTAAGAATGCGGAACTGCATACGGTTTTCCGATGCGAGAATGCTCTAGCGGCGGAAGGATGTCCAGAGGCCATGCTTGGTCAATGCTTGGTCTCTAACGGTCCGGCCCCAAGAATCGCAACAACGGAAGAAAAATAATAGCCCGATGTCGAGAAGCGGCGAAAACCCTTCAATAGAATAGAATAGAGAAAATCCAATTAAACACGAAATTGCTTGCCGAAAATCAAATCTCAACCATCGACAACATATCAAATCCTAGTCAGTCAAATTAGGTCTCCATTGAAGACCCACGCCAAAACATTATAATAAAAAGATTAAGCAATTTGATGCTCACGCTTCATCTTTGTCGCTGCTCCATCAAAAGCTAAGCAAATCTCATGCTCCCTCCTTTCAAAATCTTCCTCTTTGACATGTTTACGTAATTCTGATGGCTCACGAGTTGTTCATCCCATCGATATTATTATTAGTAATGACAATTTTGCGCAGACGATGGAGCTGGATTTAATTCTGGCAGTCACCAATTGGAAGAACCCAGTATTAGGGAGTTTATTAGAAGGCTTGGGGATGGCTATGAAAATGATGAGAATGCCCATTATTCTTCTATGCATGAGGATGCATTTTGTGTTAGGGAGAGCAATGCACTAGGTCAATTGGCACCTCACGTAACGTGACACGGCCGGACGGATCTTGCAAAAAAAAAGAGCTTCTCTTCCCGAGATTAGTCGAAATGGCTCAATGACTACTTCCCTCCATTAATGCACATCCCAGACGATCCTTTGTTTGTTGAGATGGTCGGACCCGGAAATAATCTGAGAGAAGAGAAAGAGCTTCTCGATTGGGCATAGCTCAGATTTCCCATTCTGTCATTTTGGAACAGAAGGAATCATTCTGTTCATTCTGGTGACATTATGTCATCGTTGAATGAATCGATACGTCATTTTGTATTAGGGGAGCGTTCCACCAAGAGGTGGTTTCAGGTAGAGCCGTGGCCCGGCGCCCATCTGAAAGCTCGACTCATATACGCCTTCGTGGTGGCGCCATAACCAGTTCCACGGAAATACCGATTAAACGTTAAGTAAACCCCGATGTGTACGTGGTTTAAATTGTCCGCGTCGGCAACAACCATGTCCGAATTTTTGCCATGAGAGCATTAAATTTCGCAAAAGAATGCTTTCGTGCAAGAATCATGCTCATGCTCACGTAGTCGCGGCGGTATTTCGATGATGGCGGCGATGATGCTCTGCGATGATGGCAAAGCGGAAGGCCAGAACTGACCCTACGAACAAAACCACCGCTCCTAAGCATGTTAGGATCTGCCGAAGAAGTTAGATTTCGCCATTAAGTCTTGGGATCTGCGATGAAGAAATTTGGATTACCAGCAGCATAAAGAAAAATGCTCAAGCGGAATCTTTGCCATACTTATCTACGGCATAGCCATAACCATAACTTATTAAGCATCCTAGCAGGCTCTTGTTGGAAGCTTCTTGCCATAGCCATTGGAAGCCGCTTTCGTGAATAGGGTTTGGCGGCCGAAGCTTAGAATGGGAAACCGAAATTACCGAAATAAAAATCGGGGGAAAAGCGAAACCACGGAGATTTTCGTGGTTCTGGAACAATTGCCGTTTGAACGACCTTTCTTTCATGCGACCGACTACGCCTTCGGCTTTGTGCATATGCATATCAGCGCGGTAGCCGCCTCGGGCGCTATGCCCGTGGCAAGGCCATGTGGCACCAGTGTAGTTAACGTGCTTTCAGGGAAGCATGAGCCGGGCTCGGCGACTCACTTGCCTCATATGCTACCACGATGGTGGCCCAAGCACGGTGGTGCTCACCATTCCTTTTGAAAGGGTTATTAAAACCATTAAGATTTGCCTTGTCCTTTATAATTGGTTAGGCTGGGTTCACATGCAACCATCGCCCAAGAGGGGCCCTGTTTTGCCCTGTGCTAATCCGCGATGGTAGGCGATGGTCCATGTAAAACGGTGAGCCTTTTTTACATGATGGTGATGGTGCCTTCATTGCATGTGAACCGGCTCTTACCCAATTATACTAGTTCCCAAGGCCACCTTAGCAGCTAGATATCTATCCTAGAATGCCATGTGCGACCATAAATATTCCATGGCAAATCCAAATGTCAGAACACTCCAAGTATATTATATTTTCTTCAATTTTTCCCTCTTATATATTCAATGTTCTTTCATTGACATGCATTCTGTTTGAGATGTGTTTTTAACTATGGGTCTTTTAAACGTAAATGCACCATACACCAAGATTCCTTTTTTTTTTTGCAGAAGCATACCTTACTTAGGAACAAACATACATATTTAATAATTAATTAGCCCATGAAAATAACAATACAATCACACTCTACTAGAAACTCAATAACACGAAACGTAATTTTTCGAGTTTACTTCTCAAAAATGTAACCCCTCATACATGTTCTCTATGCAATCACAAGCTATATGCTTAGGGGGTATTTATATGCTTCGAGGATTGAACATCAACATCTCTGACATTGAAAAGTGAGATGCTGAAATAGTTGACTAACTAATGGATGGGTTGTTGAAAAAAATCATCTTGAAATACTTTTCCCAATATTTGTCGTGGCAAAGGTATATTTATAGTACTTGGGTTCTGAACTGACGACAAGTTGTTAAAGAGAAATGTTCGCGGCGGCCTTGGCCGCCGCGATAAATTTCTTGTAGAATTGAATCTTTTACAAGTACGTTATACCCATGTCCAAGTAATTGAAATTGGACTTAAATCAGATATCTTCTTAGGAAGGAAGGAAGAAATTTTTAACGTCCACGGAACCCAATCGGGTTATGGGACCACGTATAAATATGTATGGAAAATATAATAGCCTGAAAGAAGCATATGATATTTTTCAGGATTTACTGAAATATTGTCTGGTGTCATGGAATGTTATGATTTCTGGATAAGCACAGCCTGTAAAATTGAAAAGATGAGGCTATTACAATTATATGGAAGATTCAAGGGTTGATATACGATATCAGTATCAATGCTTTGCATGGTAACTGCCCCATCTACAAATCTAAGCTGAGAAGGAATGCTAGGTACAACAAGGGCTTCAAAAAGGACTACTTATAAGACAATAGTCCAAGATTTCCAAATAATTGACTACTTAGTCACACCAATGGTGGTTTGGCAAGATCAATATACCATGTCAGAGAACCAAAAATTGCTTTGTTCTAATATCCTGCATGTGGCATAAGGAAGAAAACGGGTCAATATAATGTTTCGATGAGGCATGCTTAAAAGATTGAAGGTTTTAAAATAGCCAAATGTCATAGGAGAAGCAAAAAATGAAAGCTGGCCACAGACACGAGTCCTTTGCAGCAGTAATAATGGTCCACCCCTTCACTGTGCAACTCATTACTCTAGGTGGATTTATGGATTTGTGGATCTAGGTGTATACATCTCCCAACCATCTCTCATCCAACAGTTTATATCCAATTGCTTGGTGAGATTGTATAGTAAATTATGTTATAATAGAAGCCTAATACGAATGTTCATTTCTATGATGCACGAGACGTCTTTGTCTATGCGTCCAGAGAAATTCCATTGCTTTAGTAACTCTGCACATATCTAAGGTTGTGAACATGATTTCATTGGGAATTTTGGGTACCTCTACTCAAAAATGGTCTGTGCTCCTGTAAAAGAAGCTTTTAGATGTTGGATCTCCCAAGTTAATAGTCTTCTGTTACATGAGAAGACAAGTTTGGAGTTTTATTTGCCATGCATAAGTGAAGAAATGAAACTGTTATGTTGGCAAAGCTAAATCATTGCAAGGCTGATGCATATTGAGTTTGGAAGATGTTTGTCAATATCTTGAGTCTCCGTAGCTGTATAGAGGTCCTCTCAAAGTTTGAGAAGGGCATTGACTGAAAGATACACTCTGGGAAAAATCTCACCTCGTTTTGTTATATTATTGGACGACCAAGATATGGATCATGCGCAGACCGTTTTTTCTGACCTTGATTGTTCAACGTTGGAAAAACACATAGGAATGTAAATTTAACATTGGAAAAACTTATTTCATGACATAAATTCAATAGGCTGCCATCTAAGAAACTGAAATGGAGAACAAAACACAAGGTGCTCCCAAACTTTTCACCAAAGTTTTTACGTGCCTCACTTAGAAGGAAGTTAGAAAAGCATTTAATTTGCACGTTATCTTGATCAAAGTTCAGAGCTTAAGCATAAACAGTTGTATACATAAGTTTTTGTCATGGAAGTGGTGGATTAGCATGAAAGTTTAGCAATATATATTATATATTGGAGTATACATGTGACGAAAATGCCTTCATCAATGTGCTTGAAATGTCAAAATTCAAATCATAAACCTAAACTCTGTGTTTGGAAATCTTGTACTACCTATCCCTTCCTATCCCTTAGTATCCCTTAGACGATACTATATTTGTTGCTTCTATTGTGTCAATATTCGCAACACGTCATAATCTGCTTCTCTTCTTTGGATTGCTTGCAAGAGGAGAACCTAAAAATATAGCATTAGAGTAGGGCAAACCATTACACATGTTTGTAATTCTTCACATAATTAGCATCTTGCCAGTTTGCTAAACAAAAATGATATATCTTAACCTACATTCAGATTCTCCCTACAGTCTTAAAAATGAAATATAATCCATTCTTCTGCATTCATCAGACTGCCCAGGATAAATTTGATCACTACTTCCAACGATCAAGATGATCTAAGAAAACATGGAGCTAAACATGCCAATTTATGGGTAAAGTTTGCGATACACCCAAGAATCTATGCATGAGCAAGCATCCTAATTTCAATTCTAATGTTGAGCTTGTGAAGTTTTTTGTAGCTTAGGCTGTACTATATTAGTGGTGCAGGGAAGGTCGACACAGAATAAGCTAAACCATTCTGATGCTTTGGCCTTGGCAAGTGCTAGATGCCACTTGTTGTTGAAGGCAAGCCTAAATTCAGTGTTATTAGATGTCGGCAAGTTCAAGTTACGCCTATGGTAAGGCTTTATTACAAACTACAATCTTAGATTTTGTAAGAGTGAGACTCCATTAGATTGATGGCCTAAAATGGTCCAACTCTACAAAAAGCTTCAAAATAGGACTTAACAAAAGTTCCTTCTCGAGAATGGGATGGTAGGCAATGGTCTTGTCGTCAAAATTTCCTCGAGCTTGTCGAAGCTTTCTTGAACTTTGCACTTCCCATGAATCTTCCAATTCTTGATCTTGCATTTTGGTGAGGTGCATTGGCGGTTCGCGACTTTGTCAAATGCTTCATGAACTTTACGTAGTAGCCCGCTAAACCAAGAAAAACTCCTCCGTTGTGTATGTTCTTTCGGGTGGCCATTTCATTACGCTTCAATCTTTGCCATATCAATTGAAATACCCTTCGATGAAATGCTACATTCTAAATACTCTACCCTACTTATTGCAAAATGGCACTTAGACAATTTAACGTAGAGTTTATGCCTTCTCAACTTCTCAAGGATTTTTCTCAAATGTAGGACATGCTCTTCCAAGGTTCTCTTGTAGACTAAGATGTCATCAAAGAAGACAATCACAAAGTTGTCGAGGAACTCACAAAACACATCATTCATAAGCCTCATAAGTGGTTGGGACATTAGTCAATCCAAAAGGCATGACCGTAAACTCATAGTACCCATATCTTGTTCTGAAAGCTGTCTTGTGGACATCTTCCTCCTTGATTTGAATTCGATGATAACCCGATCTTAAGTCGATCTTGGAGTGGAGCCTTACTTGTCGGCTTAGTGTCTGGTTCAAGTGCAATCTCGCACTCTACTCCTCTCTATAAGATGGAAGTTTCCTAATCTCCTATGGGAACTAATCATGGAACTCCTTAATAAGACTTGCAACTTGCTTGGACAGCTTACTCAAGGTCTCATCTTTGGTGTCGCCATCAATGTTGAGGTCTACTGATTCCAACTTGAAAACATAAGCTATCTCATCTCTCTTTATGCACTTAAGTAGTTTTTGACTTGACATGCATTGCATTATTGGGATTTGCTTCTTACCTTGAATTTCTAGCTTCTTTCCATTTGGAGCAGTTAGAATGAGCCTTCTCTTCTACTACCAATCAATGCTTCCGGCTGGAATAAGGTATTCCATCCCAACTATAAGGTCATATCAGCCTATATTCATCGCCAGTGCCAAGTTCCACGAGATTCACGGCAACTCTATATGTCGAGATTCAACCTCTTGCGGTTTGTGTGGCCCGAATAGTGCCGCTTTGCCATCAATCTTGGCCTGGAACTTTGACTTCAAAACCCTACCCTTAATCAACTCTACTAGCTTGAGAGAGGCAAAGTTGTGGGTACTTCATGTGTCAATGAAAATGACAATCTGCTTGCTAGCTACCTCGCCAAGCATGGAGATTACTCTATCTTTGGCTTTTCTGGTTTTCAAACTCTATTGCAACAAAATGCAACACTCACCTTCAATGCAATCTCGGTAAGGTCGTCATCCTCTTAGGTTGGAGTCTCCCATCCCATCTCTAACATAGCTGCACAGGTCACAAATGGGCAATCATGGGTCCTATTCGGGTTGGAAGCATCGAAAGCATAATCTCTTCTTTTTAATGCACTCATCATGTTTCTTCTTGGTAAGGACTCCAACATGCTGCTTCAATAGTTTTGAGTAATTGGAAACCCCACTCGATCCTTGAATAAGCTTGCTTCTTTCCTTCACGCTGCTATAGCCTCCACTATTGTAGTTGGTCTTTCTTCGGCCCCTAGACTGGATTGGTCTCGGACTATATAAGCTCTTGCATTCTTGGCCTTGTCATAACCCCCTTGTTTAATTGGAATTATTGATATTGCGGGGCTTCCAAGATAAGTACTTTGTCCTCATATAAACTCACAGAGCATGGGTTTATTGCGTAGAGCTTCTTAATGTTCTTATTGAGTCCCTCAATGTAGCCTTGTTGCTTGCTTCTCATCAATTTACGGCACCTGAGTTGTAAAGCATGAATTCTTAGGTATAAGATGTGACCGAGCTGCTGCTGCTCTAGCCTATAGAGGCTTGCACCATTTGCTTTTTCAAGGGATCTTGGCACATAGTGATGCTTGAAGGTCTTTGCAAACTTCTTGAACTTGCGGTTATTCACGACTCAAGCGTGAGCATGAGAGTACCCTTTCCACCATATGCATGCAACACCCTTAAAGATTTCGCGTGCTTCTCTCCTTTATATTTGTCCTTCATGCCATAAGCGTCTCCATACGATTTCATCTCATCGAGCCATGCTTCTGCTTCCATGCCTGGCCTTTTTGTGCCTGAGAACTATTTCAATTTCTTAGCTTTCCACCTATTACTCATAGTCGAATCCACTTTCTTACGATAATTTGCTCCTTTGTCAGTCCTGGCCTTAGCCCTAGCCTTAGCTTGCCTATTAGCAGGTGGGGATACTCTTGTTCTGACTCAGCTTCCTCTTCATCCTTTGTTTCTGATTCCTCATCTAACTCTGATGATTGGGAGCTATCTTCTAAGCTAGGTGACTTAGGATGCCACCTTTTCCTTGCTTTCTCTTTGTCATTTGCCAGCAGTGGCTCTGGCTGCTCCACTGGTCCTTGCTCTATTTGGGCATTCACGTTCCTTAGAGGCTGGGAGGAGCTCAATTGTGAGCATTCACGTTAGCTCTTGGACTTCCAACCTTAGCTGGATTATCTCTTGTTCGGGGCTCTGCATGACGAGATCTAAAAATAAGGCTCTTGGTGCCAATCCGCTCCGTGAGATTGGTTAATGTGTGGCACTCTGATATGCCCATGCATCCCTACTGCATACATTGCATTACACCAATGTATTATGGGTTTAAGTGCTGTTTAGTTGTTTAATTATTGGCAATAAGGATACCAACAAACATTTATAAAACAAAACAAGTCATAATTTTATTCCATGTATATCCAATACATAGATAATATTTTGTCAATAATACAACCGATCAGCGATTAGGATGATCTTCAAAGAAATTTCTTCACTTGGAGTCGTGCCAACTCTTAGCCCTAAGTTTGGAGAATGTCCACGAGGAACCCCACGAATAGGTGACACTAGGTCTTCAACTCTATTACTTTTGTATGTGCCTGCCTGCGCCCGCTGCTAGTCCTCCTTGGCAAAGGTGTGGGACCATAAAGTCCGAATATCTTGAGGGCCATGGACCGTTTCACTAAGATAGCGTGGTTAGATCATAGACCAGCCTTGTATGTCTCCCAAACCTCGAATGTCATGAGCATTTGCATTGCTTCTTATCCTCGTGGGCTGAAGGCTCGATGGAAGATTATGACTTCTGCCATAAGAGTGGAAGGTAATGCACGAGTGCTTCACCCACTTTCGGCCTCACGGTGATGAAGTGCTACCCTTGTGCCTTGTATCTTGAGATGAATGGTGATGAAGTCTTCATGGTCCTCGTAAAGTGATCCCGAATGGATGCGGGGGTTGACTCCTCAGTGCGGCGGTTGGCGTAAAGAGTACACTCATGATTTTGCCTCTAATCCCCATCCACTCCTAAAGTGTTAAGTCTTCATCCGATATTGGGTCATTAGAGATCTACCATCTAATCCTGCTGTATGCCTCAATATGCGAGATGGTTTACCATGTGTAGCTTTCCGTTCCTCGAAGCTCCCTTAAAAAATCTTATGCACGCTGTCGATGAAGCTATCAAGTCTTCTAACATTTATAAGAGTGACAAGAGTTAAATTCGGCTCGTATTCTACGCTCGAGCATTCAGGAAGATCTGATGTCGTCCTAAAAAGATATTCTTGACCCACCTTGATGATGTCGGAGGATAGGCTTTGTGATACCCATCCCTATCGAGCGACTATCCTTGGTTTTCTTGATCTGTTTGAAGCGGCCCCAATTCTTGCTCTGTTATCTCCCATTTTCTTGGGGGTCTATGTCGATGAAGTCTTAAGTCTTAGCCACTCAGTTCTTCCTACGAGATGTCTCCATATTTGAAGCATCCGTTGCTCTGCTTGGGGTCTGGATTCGAACTCGCAGAAGACACCCTCTATGAGGACCCTTGGATCTAACAGGAGAATCCGGAGCTATGTCCGCAATGCGGGATTTGCAAGAAAAGAACAAAGAAAAAAAAAGAGAACAGAAACGAAAAGAGAACAATGAGATCACAATAATGAGAACAACTTCCTTGATGTCAATGAAGATACATGAGCTCTCTAATCCGCCAGAAAACCGATGTGAGACAAGATTGGAACTCATCTAAAACTCATGTGCTAGCTCTACTCATATATATAGTACAATGGCCTTTGGCCCAATATAGACACTCGATCGATCTCAGGTCGCGAGCTCACGGAGGCCTGATTCTGCAGAATGCTTTGGCGGTGCCTCTTGAAGTGCACGGAATCACCCGGCGGCGGCGGACGGGCCGCCACTTGTCTGGCCTCTTGGTAGCAGACGAGGTTTTGACCGCGTGGTCTGCTGCTTGGTCTTTGTTGGGCCTTTGACGACTGACCCGTTCATTTGTAGATCCTTGAGCCTTGACTTGGTCCATCATTATGCATGAATAGTCATACCGGGGAGGCCAGGACTAACTCCTCCCACCAAGCGACACTCGGTGTGTGAAGAAAGGAGGAAGTGTTTAGAAGCGAGAATCCAACATTGAAAGTGATCCTCCGCGGGAATGAGGGCCAGAATGCGCATTATGGTAAGTGCCAATGAGGTCTGTCGTGTTTGAAGTCGTCGAAGTGTTGAGCCTCGGGGCAGGATCGGCATCAATAAGGAATGTAGAAGCACCATGTCTTCGGGGGCAGGGCTTCAAAGGAGCGGCACTCCATGAGAAAGCGGTCTCACGAAATACCAAAACCTTGTGGCGGCATTCGGGTTGCAATAAAAGATGGGGCCAGATTTAAGGAGCTGAGCGAGGATACATTTGAGAGCAGCACAAAAGCCGACTTGCGGTGGGCTGAAGGTCGGGGAGGTGGCGAGCGATGCAAAAGAAGGTATCAAGGCCATGAAGAGCATCGGCGGGCCGTTGCCAACCAGCTCATTAGCAATATAGATCAATTTGCGGTGTGTTCCAAGGTTGCACCATCTTCCCCTCAGAAGCGTCGAGCAAAAAGGGGATCCACAGAAGATCCGTCGAGATCTGTCGGGGAGGAGTCCACCAGCGTGGCCATCCATGACCTTCGTCCAAAAAGGGATGTCAGGTGAGGAACCGGGCGTGGAGGGACACCGATGAAGCATATGGAGAGGGAGCCATGCGGTGGGCGTGGAGCTCTTGAGCTCCTCCCTGAATTCCGTTACAAGGTCCGGGATCAAGAGCTTTGCACCACCGATCCCACTCAGAAGTAGAGAGCTGAGTATAGACAGGAGGACTATCCCATCCCGTGGGTATTGTCTTGCTATCCAGAAGGGCACGCAATTGATTGTAGCCTGCCAAATGCTGCATATAAACTTGGGCAAACGGAAGATCCTCAGGATGCCCAAGATTCTTCCGCACCTGTTCCAGTGTTTCGCCTTGCCATAGAGGTAAATGATGAGCAAGGCATGGGCATGTACTCGATGAAGAGCGCCGAGTCCGATCATGATCGGCCAGGTAGGGTTGTTATCCAAAGAGCAACGGTGAGCACATGAATCACCACGAAAGTTCCGATGTGGCCCATCACGAAATTTGTCTGTGTGTGACCGGATAGAAGTCGTGAAAAGATGTATGCCATCAATTTGAACAATCGAAAGGTGATTAAATCGGGGTCTTCCACAGGAATGAGGTCGAAGACTAAGAGGGCAATGCAGTAAGCCTTTGTCTTCAACGGAGAGGTCCGCCAAATTCGGAAAAATCCTCATTGCGCATGTGGGCATCAACGACCATTTCGCATACCACTTGAAAAGAAAAAAAGAGGCGTCGGGCAACCACATAATCGAGGTAACCTGGAAGGAATAGCGAAATCCACGAGGGTGGAGAGAGCTATAGTAATGTAGCCCTCTTGTTTAGTTTGGGCCTCTTGACAGATTGGACGACTTCTTTGGAAGCCGATGTTCAAGATCGCGGATCCTGTTTTCCTTCTCTAGCAAAAGACGTGGCCCGATCCACGGACCCGTTTTCGAGGAAACATGGCATGAAGAGATTGCCCAGGAGTATGGAGTCGAGCTTTGCAATCTCTGCTTCATCAAGTATCTTTTGCTTCGGGCCTCGAGTGAGTTGATCAGAGGCGTGGAGTCGACCGTCGGCGTGGAAAGTTTGAAGCTTCAAAGAGGCTATTTGAGCGTCCGTATTTTGTAAGGGCATGGGCTTGAGTGGTGTAATTCTGGCTTCGGTGTACAGCGTGGTAAACTTAGCAATGTCTTTATCCTTGTCAACCAAGAGTCTCCCTTGCCTTGACCTGCTCCAACAATTCCCCGAATGGTGGTTTGCAATTGAGCTTCCCGCCGATCGGCAAGCGGTGATTACGTCGTGGGCACTCTTCATAGATCCTCCGCGGGCCTGCAAAAGAGCCTCGTGCCTTTTCTTGAAGCTTGTCCTCCGAGTGTGAATTTGCGTGTTAGCAGCTTTGAAGGTCTCCGTGAACTCGCATCCGAGGTCTCGGGGGACGCTTGTACCCCATTCATGAGAATTTCACGATTCTTGCAACTTGAGAGCGGCAGCTTGAACATCCTGCATATTGATACGTAAGCCGGGCGAGGGATGTGGAGGTGGAGGGGCCTGCTGTTGCCTTGTTTGGGGCGTTTGAGAAACATGAGGGAGAACCAGAGGGCATGAATTCCGTGGAGGAAGAAGAGACTGCGGAGATGCGTGGCGCTATGCTGAACATGACCCGGGGAGAAGAAGGGGTGTGAAGGCAGCCCGGCGAGTGTGAGGGGAAGGGAATGAAGGGACTGGCCGAGTGGAAGCATGAGAAACAGAAGATGAGGGAGGAAGGTAACGACGATGATGGCTTGAAGATGGCCACCAATCGAGGCTTCAAAGACGAGGAGGAGGGGCAGCCCAAATCGCGGTCGACTTCATGAAGGAGACGGTAGAACAACGGTATGTGGCCAATCAATATGGTGGTTGGAGCGGATGGTGATCACCATATTGTAGAATCGGCTTATTGATATGGGTGTTCTTGATAGAATACCCAAGCAATTTCGCCACAAAAACTTGACAAAAAGTGTCATGGGACTTTGCAATAATGTTTACTTGATAAGAAGGAGGCTAACCGAAAGTGACATCGATGTCCCCGTAAAAGGCAGCCCAAGATAAAGAAGGGTTTGCAAAGGAATCCGGAATACCTCGTAAATCGATGGGCGAGTAAGCAAGATGGTGGTGCTTTGTCGACCCGCGATAGCATATCCTTCCCTGGCTGACGATGTGAGCGATGAACCGCTTCAATTGCTGGATTTGGTGCGGGGAGATCCATCTCGTGAGAATTCATAAAGCCGGCGTTCCGCAACTTCAACGACTTCGGACCAAACGGGGCTTCCGCGAAAGGTGGGCGTCAAGAAAGAACCACGCACTTCGAAAAGAGCCTTTCCATCCCCGGGAGTAGAAGCTTAAAGTGTAGGGAAATTTGGGTGCGAAAATGGCGGCGAGCCGAAAAAGGAAACAGGAAAGAATGGAGATGCTGGCGGAGAGCGGAAGACGAAAACACGTATAGCTTAAAAGGTTTTAGGGCTGCAAGCGTTGGCCCGAAGGGGCATGATGAGAAAGAACCGGTAGCGCTGATGTTGCCAAGTGGCAACGAATCGCGAAGGAGGCGATTGAGAGGCAAAATTTTGGCTAAGTCCCCAAACGGTAAAGGGAGAAGCAATGAATCGGTGGCGATGAGGCGACGTAAGGGAATGATCCGATGTGACAAATGGCAAAGGACACACCTTAATGTTCGACGGGCGCGAAAAAGAAGGAAGGTCATTTAATCTTTGGCGACTTGAAGTGGATATCATTAAAAGCGAAAGGTGTCGAGAAGGTACCATGGCTAGATATCAGGCGGAGAAAAGATTCGAATTAGAAAGAGCCTTGCATTGCGCGGCACGCTGGCTTAATTTTCTTATTGATCCACGTCGGCAGGGAGGTCCTCGGTTGGCTATATAAGGGAAATTGGGTGAAGTTGAGACACCGATGGCTTCGGTATGTCAAGCTGCGGGACTTCACGACAAGTGCACCATGCCCTCGAACTGCCTCGAGTGGATAACATGCAAGATGGATCGCTTGGACCTCACGGAGGTGCCACAACCGTGGGTGGTGTCGCGAATGAATGGTGAGCATCCCGATCCCCACACCAACGGGATGGAGGTGGTGCTGCACCTGCGCTGGGACCCCGGGCAGAACTGGTACCACATCCTGCGCATCACCTCTGCTCCAAACCCGAGTAGAGGGTTTTTCTCTTTAGGATTTTGTAAATAGGGCACTGCCCATAGAGCTCTGCTCATAGCGGAAATAGATGGGTGCCGCCATCATTTTGTAAAAATTTGCCTCTATAATATAAATATGCGTCTTTAGTCACTATCTGGGGATTCAATTTCTTGTGCTTCATCTGGTGTATGGCTGTCTATGTTTGTTGCATGAAATTGTTTGAGGCGAAAGCCATTAACCAGTGTAGGTAATGGAGTGCCATCTAATTTCGCCACTTTTGAAAACGGGTTGTGCCACTTGAACAATTTGATAAGGACCAAGCCATCTAAACTTTTAATTTGCCCTAAAATTTTTGTAGCGTGAATCATAAAGAAGAACCAAATCTCCTTCTTTGAATGTTTTTGTCTTAAGTCTTTTATCATGCAATGATTTCTGCAACTGTTGTCCATGAAGAACACGAATGTAAGCATCACGCCTAAGTTCATCCAACTGTTCCAATTGATAAACCCTTTCCTTGAGTGCCGGGGTGGATTATGGGCTGCAGCAAGTTGAAAGCGGAGAGTTGGAAGAATATATTCAAAAGGCATGAGAGCTTCTTGACCATAAACCGGTTTGAAAGGAGGTGTGACCGGTAGCTATTTTGAAACTAGTGTTGTAAGCCCAAAGAACGGTAGGCAACTTTTCCCGCCAACTCGTTCAGCGGCGTCTAAATTTTCTTGAGAATCGTGATGAGTGTTTTGTTGGTACTTTCGGCCAAGCCATTTCCTTGAGGATAATAGGGTGTACTCTTAGGTGTTGGATGTGAAGATAATCCGTCGGCTCTTGGATGGTATGATTGACAAAATGCATGCCACGATCACTAACAAGTTCCGTGGGACAACCAAAACGCAGCGTGATGATATCGCGTGTAGAGGACCTTGTTGTGCCCGCCAGTGTTGTTGTGGGAAGTGCACAAGCTTACGCCCATTTGGTAGCATAATCCGTGATGACCGAGAATATAGCGAACGCGGGTGTGTTATTGGCTGGTAGATCCATGGGCCCCCACAAAATCCATTCCCCATTTGCTTGAAGGGATGTGGCGTGGCGGCCGTCAATGGAAGAGCCGTCGCGGGCGTGGGCTTTCCCACACGTTGACGACGTCACCGCGTCGAAACATAAGCGTGGGCATCTTTGAATAAGCGTGGGCGAAGTATCCCGCCAAAAGAATTTTGCGTCGCGGTAGGCGTCACCACTAAAATGACCACCACCAAGCCCATCGTGGGCTTGTCGAACAATATCGGGCACCTCATGAGGGAGGACAACGCGTCCGAGGACCATGTCTTTGCAGCGTTTGTAGAGATGACGCAACCATGGTATAGTCGCGGACCTCTCTGAGAAATTGGCGACGGCGTGGCCGGAGCTTTATGCGGAGAGTGTGGGATCTTCGGAGGAAGAGCACCGATGAAAGATATTGTCGAAAGTTGTGAAACCAATGGGCGGGCTGTGACCAGGGAATAGTTGGCGTCCGGAAAGGCGTCGAAACACCGTGGAGGATCATCCGGTGGATCGTGAAAGATAATCGTGGCACCACATGAGACTTGCCCTTATGAACAATTTGAGAGGGAGCCGAATTCTTGCGTAAGAATGACCCAACGAGCAATGCGTCCCGTGGCGTGGCTTTATTGATCAAATAAAGAAGAGCTTGATGATCAACAAAAGAACTTGATCCGGCTTCCCAATAAATAATGGCGGAAGCGTTGGACCTGAAAACTAAGCCCAAAACTTCCGTTTAAGGTGGCGGGAATAGTTCTTTCAGCAGATTGAGTTTCGGCTGGCATAGCGGATTGGTTTATCCGTGGTTTCATCATAGGCCCGAGAGAACAACGTACCAATGACAAAAGCGAGAGACGTCAACATGAACGATGAAAGGCTTGTCCCATTGAGGAACAGAACCGGGGCTGGTAAATGCCACTTCAACTTCGAAAGCGGCTTAAAGCGGGAATTCCAAGCCCAAGTGGATTCATCACCGTGAGTTTATGAATGGGGTCAGCTATAGGCTGCAAGTCCGGAATGAAGGTAGAATAGTAATTTACCTTACCCGGAAAGAGCGTGTCTCTTTGATATTAGGCGGTGCTTGAGCTTTTCGTTACACAAACCGGATTTTAGCGGGATCGTGGTGATGCCCTCTTTCACGACACATGATGACCCAACGCTGCTGGGTGACGCTGAAAGTGCACTTCTCGGGATTGAGACTAATGCCGATTCATCACATTTTGAAAGACAAGCTCCAATTTGTCCAAATGATCATCCATGGAGTCAGAGTAGGCGTAAAAATCATCTTGGAAGATCTGAAGAAAAGGTTTATCCTTCATAAAGTCTTGAAAGGCGGAGAGCATGATCTTGTTTGAAAGGTAGAAGGAGAGTTTGACAAGCCAAAGGGACCACCTTGTAGGCGAAAAAGTGCTACCGGTGGTGAAGGTAGTTTTGAGTTGATCTTCTTGCTTGATAGAAATTTGATTGTACCCGGAAAAACCATCCATGAAAAGAGTACATCTCATGACCCGACCTTCTTCAAGAACACGGTGGTGAAGGGAAGCGGAAAGTGATCACGCTCAGGTAAAACGTGATTGAGTTTTCAGTAATCCATGCGACGCCGGATCTTACCATTGTGTTTGAGAGCAATGGCGATGGGGCTCACCCATGCGAGAATGTTTGACCTCATAAATCAGCCAACAGACCAAGAGTTTGTCAATTTGCCTTGACGCGATCCGCGGTAATTTGGGTTGAGCCCGTATCGCCGTTGCTAGATTGGGCGACATCAGATTTGGTAGGAATGGTGAGTTCCCCAACTCTTTTGATACCTCGAAGGTCTTTGTAGCTCCAAGCAAAAATATGTTTGAATTTTTTGAACAGTCACAAATAGCGTGCTTTATAGGTCGGTTTAGAGTTTAGCGCTAATTCGGATGGTTTGGTTGATTGTTTCCAATGTCCACGATTTCCACCTCCTCGGAGTTTGAATATGAGGAACAACCTCCGTGTCCTGCACCCTGATGAGCGGGGAGGCTGAAGCATGACGGGGAGGAGCAGCATTTTAGCGTGGTGAAGAATAGAGGCTGGCTGAAGGCCATCAAGCAAGGGTTGCTTCATGGCGGCATGAACATCAACCTGTCTCTAAGTAGGAAGTGGGTCGAAAAATGATCAACACGTTGAATGCGATTTTAGGAAGCCGATAAAGGGTCCAAAAGAGCCGCCACGCGGCGGCTCCTCCCCGATCGAAAGCGTAGATGTCACCCCAAGGATCGATACTGGGGTAAGATGAGAGAGGCGGACCATTTGGAGGAGCTTGAACATGATAAATGTTTTGTGCTTCTTAAGTCCGGTGTCGAGAGATGGAAGGTTCAACATTTTTCGGCCAGAGATCAATTGGCCGTTCGCATCCATTGTGGCATTGAGATGGCCATCGGTGATAACAAGTTGGTCCGTGGCCCAATAATGTATACTCTTTGCCCGGTCCGGAGAAAAGGTCCGCCAAACCAAAGATTTCATAGTCACCGGGATCCTCTCCCGCTTTCCAAACTCTAAATTCCAAGGGGAATTGGAGATCACCAATGCCGATATGGAGAAGAGGAGTGACCTTGAGGTCGCGATATGGCCATTGGCCAACTTGATGTCATAAGGGAGTACCGGTACAATTGTTTGATGCCCAATTGCTCCTGGAGCTTATCGTAATGAGATTGACAAAGACTACCACCATCAATTTGGACATGATTGATGTGTCTTTGATTGCCCAACCGCGGCATGCACCGTAGGTGTGGAGGTCGAACGCTCCAACCCGAGCCGTGGGAAGAGGTAACCCGATCTTTGAGAGCCGGACGAGTTTGGAATAGTGGCCAGGCTCAAAGGAATCTTGATCTTGGCAAGTTCTTCCCCGGGTTCCAAAGGAACATGTGAAAAAGGATCCGCGGGGTCTATAGTGGAGCTGAGTCCGTGGTAAGGAAAGCGAGACTTCTTTGAGAAGCTTCGACCTCAGCAGACAATATTGGGATATGGCCGAGGCTGCTTGTTGGTGGATGATGACGGTTGCCCGTGACTGGCCGAGCCTACACTACAAGAGAATGGGTCAATTAGTGTCAGCAAAACGTCACCACAACATTGGCAAATATACGCTATGACATTATTGATGACATTTAGACGAAGATGACGCTAGAGGTGACGCAATTTGTGTCAGGAATAATGTCACTCTTTGTGTCACCAATAGTGCCACTCGTTTTGTTATGACACTATATATGTTGCTAGTAGCATCAGTTGTAGCGTCACTAGTTCTTACACATATAACATCAGCATTAATGTCAGTACCACTGGTGACGTTATAAGTGCTGTTATTTGCAGCAGTTATAGTGTTGCCTGTTGTTACACATGTAGCGTCGGTATTAGTATCAACGCCAACTAGTGACATTATAGGTGGCGTTATTAGCATCAAATATAATAGCACCTTTAGTGTCATAAATTTTTGTCAATTTTTGTGGCCATAGTATATGCCATAACAGTTGTTGCTACTAATATCACCCATATTGTCACATATTGTCTCATCATTTGGAACAAAATCTGTATTGCACTTGTTCTTCACTATTTCTTCTGTTAAAACGTCGTGGTGAGAGATCCCAAAAATCATAGATTCTTTCAAATATCAAAATCTTCCCTAATGGACTGGATCTGATTGCTTTTCTTGGCATTAGATGGGATAATAATCTCTATAAGCATCTGATTGCTTCTCCTCTCCTCTCCTCTCTCCTCTCCTCTCCTCTCCCCTCCTCTCCTCTCCTCTCCTCTCCTCTTCTAAGCATCCAATTGGTGCAAAACTTACGTATATTTTAGGCATAATCTTAAGTATATTCCGTCTTAATCGACGCCCATTTTCAATCACACATACTAAATTAAATTCTACTTGCATGTGAACTTATACAACCAAAATTGCAAAATTTAGACTATGATGTTTTTATTCTGAATACGAATCCAAACATACATTTGTAATTAATAAAAAGCAAGTTCCATTTGTGGTTGTTATCAACTTTGAAGATCCTTGTATAAGTTGAGCGCAGGTTTTCTACTTGGTTTTGGTGGCACTATCTTATCATCATGTTAAAATAAAGAGAGGTACTCTAATTCACTTGTCTTACACTAGCCTCCCTCCCTTCTTGGGGCCTTCCTCGCCAGATAATCTACTGAATATATTTGCTTCATATGGCCTGTCATAAATATGGCTATGTTTGCTACTAAAGGGTTAATATACAACTAGGATTTAACGAAAAAATGGGCATTCTAGATTTTAGTTCATTTTTCTTTTCTTTTTTTTTATTTTCGAAATTCATTATCGCATTTTGTTAAAGGGGTGTTACTCCAAAAATATTCTTTACCAACCAGTCAGATTTGTTGTTGGGCAAATATACTGAGACTTTACATTTACCTACTGCAGGTAGGTTGCATAGCAAGTTCATGTGCTTTCATCATGATCATGTTGTGAGAGTAGGTATCAAATACGAAAAAGTAAATGAAATAGGACATAAATTTGCAAGCAAAAAAAGTTAAAAAATTGGCACAAATAGACCAGATTTGATGGATTTGAGACAAGTGAGGGCATGAAAATTTTTCTAGATTACAAGGATTGTTGCGGAGATGGTAACAGATATTTCTCATGCATCCTCTTTTTCTTGCAACCCATCGTGATGTTTTCTTGCAACCCGTCATGATGACATCATGAGGATAGGTCAAAGAATTGAGGGATCTATAATGTGTCCACAATGAATTTAAATCGATCTTGCAAGTCCACATATTTACTTGTTTATTATATTGCTTTTCATGCAACATTCTTTACACGACTGATTAGATCATGCTAATTTTATCTTGCTTATGTAGTTTGATAATTACAACATTACGAATGGCTTTACTAGTGGTATTATAAATGACGTTATATATGAAATTATAAATGCTGCAATATATGACGTTATATATGACATTATATATGATACTACACGTGAGGATATAGGTGACTCTACTACTGCCATTAATATTGACATTGAACGTGGTGTTATAATTGACTTTATAGGTGACACTATCTATGCCGCTACAAGTGGCATAGGCATTGCCACTATAGGTGACAAAGCTGTTGACAATATATGTGACGTTCTCATTGCTACATTAGTGTCACCAGTATGTGGCACCCATAACGTCAGTTATTAAGAAAATTTGATTTGCAATTCTAGGCCAAAAATTGACACAAAAGGTGACACTAATCGACCCCTTCTCTTGTAGTGCTAGTGGTGGCGTGAACATTTGCCAAGGTGCGACCTTCCGCAGCCTGCATGAGTTTCAGAATACTTTGTCTCACTTTAGGCATGACGTGAGGCATGAGTTTGTCAAGATCAGGTGCGAAGTGAACTTTTTTATCATCTTCATGAGGGACTGTTTCCACAGCGAAAGCAGGTTGCGTGTTATGAGGAATGATGGTCAAAGGGCGTGAAGCCCGTGTGTGACGTGAGACAAGACCAACCCAGTTGGACTGTTGGACAGGAGGGTTGAGAGCCTGATAAATTTCCTCCTGAGCTTGTTGGTCCAGAGGATTGGAAGTAGACGCGGCTTGCTTGAGGTCATTTGTTGTTGAGGCGGCGAGGAGGCTTTCTCAAAACAGGGGCGAGGGCCCCGTTTCCGTTAACCACCCAGAGTTGATAAGCCGTGAGAGCGACGTAAGCCGGTTGATTGGAACACGGAAGTTGAACTTGAACTTGAGGAAGTTGAGGACACGCCGTGGTGGTGTGACCCCATTCATGACAATGATAACATTGAGCCTTGGAAGGATCAAAGGGAGGGGCCAGTTGCCTTGTCCCCCGGGTCGCCGAGATTGCTTTGCATTTGGTGATACCGCCGCGGTTGTTGAGTTTGATATTCTTTGGGCGGATATGGCCGTTGTGGTTGAGGCGTGGTGCGGACTTGAAAAACCATCTTTTGCCTAAAAGGGGTAGGATGAGAACGAGTGCATTCCTGCGTATGGCGTGATTGCACATATTGCACCTTTACGGTGAGGATTTGCAAAGATGACACCAAATCGTGGCGTTGAGGGATTTGTTTTCTTTGGTGGACTGCGCATTCGAGGAACCATGGCGGGGGCATGAAAGGAAGTTCCGTGAGCAACACCTCGAAGAAACATTGACCGAAAGTGATTGACCAACTCAATGGCACTGCTCCGAGACTTGGGGCCGCAGTATTCTGGTCATGAGTCGAATGGCCTGAGGAAGGCCACAGAAAACCGGCGAGGATCTGGCTTTGCGTTGGGTACTCCTGGAGTTTACTGACGAGAATGTGAAGACGGTCCGCAAAATCCCTGGCTGACTCCGTGGGCTCTTGCTGAAGGTCATTGAGTTGCTTGAGGAGTAATTGATCATCGTCCGTGGTGCCGTAATGAGACAGAAAGGCAGTTTTCATTTCTTGCCAACTTTGTTTCCAGTGACTCTTATTGGCCATTAACCACTGATGAGGGGCGCCTTTGAGCATGGTCGAAAAGATATGAAATTTAAGTTGGGGCTGAGCATGACCATTCATAATGGCCAAAGCTTCAAATTCCTCCATGTGTGCCGGGCTAACTCGATCCGAGGGTTTGCCTTTAGTGTTGCCAAAAGTGGGATAAGTCAACTTCAAATTATGAGAGGCGATGAAGGCGAACGGGCGCGATAGATAGGTGGATTCGGTGGAGGATATGCAGAAGCATAGAGAGGTGGTACAGTCTGAGACTGAGGGCAAGGGGGTGGAACCGAAAAAACATGTGGTCCAGCAAAAGCAGCATCTGGTGGGGAAGGGCCTTGGGAGCCATCCTCATTAGGCTTTAGATCAGTGGTTTGGTAAACAGGAAGAGCATGTTGAAAAGATGGAGAAGACTGAAAGTCCTGAACGTGGGTAGGGCCAAAAGACACTTGATGGTAGCCCATCCCACCAGGAGATGAAGAAGGTTGTGACAGGAGAGGGGTGTGGCCTGAAGGAATATGGATGTAGGTGTTGTCAAAAGTCTGGAAATAGTGAGGCGTGGGCTGAACAGGGGGTATGTTAGTGGAGATTGCGGTTGTGAATGCTGGACGACACCGTGGGGAGACCCCGGTCGAGAATGAGCACGAGGGGTAGGAGGTGCCGACCGAGCTCGTGGCCGGATCACGACCTCCCTCAATGTCATAAGCGATTAATCATACATATCCCGACAGCCTTCGCGTCATTGATGGCAGCTCGGTCGAGTCGCCCGTTTGGCAAAGAAGTTCTTCGGGGGAAACCTCGGCGGAACATGATGGAAAGAAAAGAAAGATCAGACCCGGCAGCGGCGACAGTGTTTGGGGTCTGGGTTCGGGAACTCCTGCAAGACAGCCCTCTATGAGGACCCTTGGATCTAACAGGAAAATCCGGGAGCTATGTCACGCGGGATTTGCAAGAAAAGAACAAGAAAAAAGAGAACGAGCGAAAAAGAGAACAATGAGATCACAATAATGAGAACAACTTCCTTGATGTCAATGAAGATACATGAGCTCGCGAATCGAGAAAAAACGATGTGAGACAAGACTTCGAACTCATCTAAAAACTCATGTGCTAGCTCTACTCATGGCCTTTGGCCCAATATAGACACTCTGACTGATCTCGGTGCCGACTCCTGGAAGGAGGCCTGATTCTGGGAATCTTGTGGCGCCTCTTGAAGTGCACGGAATCACGGCGCCGTGGCGGTGTGGCAGATCGTCACTTGTCCGGCCTTGCCGCCTCTTGGTAGCAGACGCGGGTTTTGACTGCGTGGTCTGCTGCTTGGTCTTTTGCTGGACCTTTGACGGACCGGTGCGGCGATCATAGATCCTTGGCCTTGACTTGGTCCGTCGTATGCATGAATAGTCTGTGCACTGGAAGGCACAGGACTAACACTCTCCCCTGGAAGCTAAGGGGTCGGTGTTGATTGGCTGAATGGACAGTTCACCTATGATGTTCTGGGATCTATAAGACAGGAATAAGGCTAAAGCAGCATTATATAAAAAGTAAGTCCACTTGACAGTCATTGTCATGTAGTCTGACATGCGTAAGGATCTATTAGATAAAGCCTTGGCAATGTTGGATACATGACTCAGAGATGCTCGGAGGGAGTCCTTTGATACAAAATATCCTATGCAAGGGGGCAGTTGACATAGACTGGGACCTACTTTATGTTGGAATTCTAGCAAAATAGGTGGTAAAAGGGGGTTGCGGCTTTCTAGATTATAGACTAGGTTAATGGCTACCTAGGATATATGGTGAGGCACTTTACCATTCATGTTGCACTACCAAACTAGTTACAAAATGATAAGTGAAGCACCTTTGGGACTTGCAAAATTGGCTTTAGTAGCCGAGAGCAAACTTGTAAAGATGTCTTTGGGGTTATGCTTCTATTTATAGAGAAACTCTAATTCTGGAATTTTATGGTTTGGATAACTTTGAGTATTTTAGGAAATTATATGGTGTTTCTAAGTTAATTGGATGTCAAAGAATGTTCTAGACAGTATAACGGTTCCAATGCAACAATTGTCAAGTCATTTGGAATTGCCTAACTTTAGTTATTAAGTATCAAATTTTAGGTTGCTCTAGAGTTTCTTGTGAGGAGGCGTTTTGAGGCGGCTAAAAGTGGTTTTGACACAAGTCTAGAGCAATTAGATTGTTTGAAGAGCAAGATGAATTTAGAATAGGAAAATAAGGGCATAATCCTACTCTGCTCCTCCTAATTAACCTAGATAAATACTTTATTTTCAAAAATCCATCATCAAACTTATGAAAACATGGTAGTTGCTCTAGAGTTGTGCGGGGAGGCATTTTGGCCTCCCTAAAAGTGGTTAAAGCAACTTTCTGTAGCAATTTCAAGAAATTTTTCATTATTTGCAATTAAAACAACGTGGTGAATCACAAAAAATGAGACAATTACATACTCAAATTTGAACTTTATATTAACAAAAAAGTCTTTTATAAAGGATCAAAAAAATTTATACAGAGTTTACAAAATTGTATAATACTTAATACCTATCTACGTTTAATGAAACGTGCTAATTGCATGTCTCTTGACATGCAAGTGATCCATCTTGCATGTAAGGCATATGGTAAAGTGTCAAAATGCTGAACAACCTTCATCTCTGTTATCTCCCATAGTGCTAGCAACATATCGTTGATCCCCGCTTCGTCTTGTCGAACTCGGCCAGGATCTCCCGAACAAACCATGCAAACTTCGTTTATGGGATGAAAAAGCATTGGCTCCATTTGTAATGTCGAATCTCCTTCAAAGCTCGGGGAGTATGGCGAAGTTCCTCGTGCTTTCTTAGGCTTTCTAAGCGGCCTCAGCTCCTCAGGTGGCTTTTCCAGGGCATCTTCTCTGGTGTACCGCGACTTATAAGTGTCGTAGTATGTCCTATAAGCGGCATACATCTTCATATACCGCGTGTGCATCGCCATCTTCTTCTTATACATCTTGTCTTCATTCAGGATGTAAGCATCCTTCGACTTCTTGCCTCCCTTCTTCTTATCTGGCTGCGGCCATGCTGGGTAAGGTAGTGGTGGCGGCAACTCCCCTTCTTCTACTTGATTTTCTTGGGGATCTCTAGCGGTCACGGGTTTCTTTGGCACTCCGTCGGCTTCTCGAAAGAAGGTCCCTCTAACTTATACATAAAATCCAACTTCGAGTCGGTCGAGTTGGATGAGGAGGAAGGGGGGGGTCGTCTTCCGATTTCCACTCTGCTATGGCGATGTTAGAGGTTGCTGTGGTCTTCGTCCTCCCATCTTCTTGCGAGGCTGCTTGGGTCCTTTTCCCTTCTTCTCCCTCTTCTCCTTCTCTTCCCGGCATTTCTTTCGAAGCTCCTCCTTCCTTGCATTTTCGAGTTGCTCTAACTCTCGTAGCTTCCTCCGTAGCTTGCGAGCTTGTCTCTGCTTCTTTGTAAGATTCTTCTTTGGTGCCTTGGGCTCCTCCGTCTTCTTTTCTTTAGCTCGTTCCTCCTGAATTTCCTCGTGCTCGGGTGAGGACGAGGCCTCCTCGATCTCCTCCTCTGCCTTTGTTTCTGTCTCCTCGTCCTCATTTTTCTCTCGAGTCTTCTTGGCCTTCTGCTTCATGGCGCGGACTTGGGTGCTCTTCTGTTGCTCATTCAAAGGCATTCCGGTGGTTTGTTTGGTTCGGGCCATATCAAATGAAACTGGATTCACAGAGCATCCAAAATTAGCTAGGAAGCAAGACAAAAGAGAATAATGAAACCCTAATTTAGAAGGTGAGATCTCTATTTATAAACTGGCAAATTTAGGGTTTCCTATGGAAATTTTCATATTATCTAACTTTTACCATAAATGGGGTATATTTGCCTTAAAAATTATGTTCCTTCAGAGATGATATGTTACTTTTGCTCTAGAGTTGCGCCAGCAGACATTTTGGGGCCAAAAGTTGCTTTGGCGCAAGTCTAGGGCAATTGGCTCTAATTTCCAATTTAACTGTTTTGAGAAATTCAAGATGTTATCCTAGCTAACTTCATGTTTTTAAGCTCAATCCCTCTATTATTTTTTTTATTTCAGAGTTACTAGAAGTCTAAAAAGGACTTTTCTCTAGAGTTGTGCATGGGGGGCATTTTGGGGTTGACAAAAGTGGCTCTAGTGCAAATCTGAAGTAATGGTCCAATTTGGCCAAGAAAGAAAAATTTACCTTCCTTAAAATATTTATATAATTTCCTTCTAACTATTTAACTGTTGTCTAACTACTTGTTCTAGCGATTATGACTCCCTACAATTCTAGCACATGATAAAAAAAAATTCCCATATTTTTGAAGTCATAGTTTGAGATTCCCCCAAACTTCAAGTTCTACTGGATTAGTTCTCCTACTAGGTGAATGGCCAGTCTCCTGATCTTGACCTACCAAAATCATTGCTCTGATACCATTGTGACATCCCCCATCATATAAACCGAGGGAGATCCCCCGACTAATCCTGAGATCCACAAGAGGTCAGCCCCTATGACAAAGATCTGTTGGTGGTGCCCTAGTGATGACGTGGAAAACTAGAGAGCCACTTTGTTAAGTATTTGACTTGACTCTCGTTGGGGTTATGCATTACCTGGGGTGTCGAGCCCATTCCTTGCCCACACGCTAGTGACAAGGTATTAGGCCTAGTCCACAATGTTCCCTAGTAGCCTTTACACACTAGAGGGATCAACCGAGATCGGACAAGTCTTCCTTGTCCGTGGGTCCTAGTTTACGCTACCCACATCCAGGTAGCTCCTATGCACGGCCGCAATTAATTAGGAATTAATGGATTAATCTAGGACCATCGTCTAGAAGGCCTTGAGTTTCTACCCTTCTTCCCCATACACAAGAGGTTCAAATAGAGTATCATATAATGGGTTAATCTAGGACCATCATCTAGAAGGCTCAAGTCTTTACCCTCCTTCCCCATAACATCAAAATAGAACAACAATTTTAATACATCATATCTAACCCTAAAGAATACAAGGATCAGTGTTCTTTAGTTAGTTTGGTTTTTGGGTTAACAGCCTAAGAGCATGTAACATTAAAACAAGGTGCCTCTTGGGTTCCAGTTCTCTTGTCGATAAGCAAAACTGGAGAAGGATATCCACTATGTGAGACCATTATAGATGACCAAGTCAAAGATAATGCACATCTGAAGCAATTGCCTTCCATAGCGCGTGACTGGATGTGCTCTGTCAACCGATATATGTGGGCAAAAAGCCTATGCCGGACGGAGCTGTAATATGTCCTCAACCAGGGGGTCAAACTCCATAACAACTCTACTCCAGTGCGTGCATTGAAGTCTCCAACTAGCATCACATGCCCCAGCTATCTGTGCTACTGTATGCCATCATATGGATCGACATATGGGTCCAGCCTATCCGTCTGAGTGGCAATAATAGAAGTTTTAATCACTATGCGGGAAGTAACAAGCTGCCACAAAAAGGGGATCCCCATTGCAATTCTGCACTTGTATATGTATGTCCACCTTATGGAGGATGACTGAAGGTGCCAAGGCTATGCCACCATGTCCCCGCTTGCCTCACATTGAACAACGAGTAGCGCTGATAGCCCAGCAAATTCAATATCCAATGAACAGCTTGTTCTCAGGTTTCCATAAGAAAGATGAAATCCATATCCCTGGCTATGGGGTTCAAAATATCTCTCTTCTGACATGGAAATCCCCGACAGTTCCAGGAGATCATATGCAAGTACAATCTCTATTTAGAGGTGGCAGATGTAGACTTCCGCCGAGTTGCAGTATCAGCAGCAAGTGGGGAGGGGCGGACAACATCCCGAGGTAGTGCAGGACCGGCAGGAGCAGCAGTACCTCAAGGGGTTGCAACAACATCAACAACTGGTGTAGCAGTAGTGGTAGCACTCAAAAGGGTTGCAGCAGCATCAACAACTGGTGAGTAGCAGCGGCAGTAGCAGCACTCCTAGGGGTTGCAACAACAATTGTTGATACACTAGCAGAGCTAGTGGTGCCCATCACCCCCTCCCCCCCCTCCCAAAGGAGTTACAGTGCCTCTGCACGTCACATCTGCGACCTCAGAGCGGATGGACGAAAAACTCGCACCCTGCCTTGGACCAAAGCAGTAGTTCCTCCATCGCATTTTATGCCCCTGACTCGAGCTATCTGTTGTCGAGGGGATCTCTGTTACTGTAGAGTGAGGTCCATGTCTATATACAATGAGGTGCCCTTCAAATTCAACCCCTGGCGGAGTATAGTATTTCTCATTAGTGTATCTGGCACCGTGAATTTCATGATGCGTGGCCTATCCAGACACTGAATACCAAAATGAGCTGATTTGAGAATGGGCATTGGAGCATGAAACTTCATCCTAGAGAGGATCATGTTCTGGAGCCGGTAGAGAGGTTTTCTTCTGCTTCTTCAAGAAGCCCTCAGACCACACACATTGTGGCCTCTGCATTGCTACTCTTGTGGAGCTACATTGCAATGTCTGCAGAGGTTGCGGCAGGTGCCGTCAGACACCCCTGGGGTCCTGAGCCTGCATGACTTGGGTGGAGCTGTATGTGCTTCTTTCTGATGTATGGGGTGATGTGGGAGCTGTAGAAGCGCGTTGCTGAGTAGCATTTACTTGTTTGAATTGGTGCATTGCAGGCGAGTGATTTTGGGCATCAACCGCAGTAGGCATAGCTTGAAACACCTAAATCTGCGAGTCGAGCGCATGCTGGTGCATCGCCTGCCTTTCTAATTCATACATGCAATGGCGCATCTGCTTAAGTTCCGTGTGACCATTAATATTATTAACACAAACCATTGCATTTGACACATTTAAATTAAAATCCCCCTTAAACCCCCTTTGGTTTGGGTGCATATTCATACGGGGGGTTACTCCGGGCAACGAGAGCTGTCGGATGGGCATATTTGCCCTTTATTCCAAGATCTAGACCGTACATAGCGATCCTCGTTTGTGGGGTATGCATGTACAAGTATTTGTATACTGTATATTAAGATTTACAAAATACTATAAGGTTTGAGAGAATGTACTTAATAGTGTTAATTTTGTACATGTATTGTAAATATATTTTTGGAGCTCTCGCTGCCCTACGTAACCCCCCGTGTGAATATGCACCCAAACCAAAGGGGGTTTAAGGGGGATTTTAATTTAAATGTGTCAAATGCAATGGTTTGTGTTAATAATATTAATGGTAGTTGTGCGTTGATTGTTATATTAAAAAAAAAATTTGGGCCCTTCGGGCCCTAACTAAAGCAGAACGAAAATGGGAAAATCTTCCACCTAACATCGAGAAATGAAGAAACATCCATTCAGCACTATTACAAGTTGAAATACCATATATATAAATTTTTGCTCAACAAGCAATAGAATGTGAAAAAACATATGTCATAGAAATCTTTGCTATAGTAGGACTTTGAAGAAACAAAGGTAAATAATAATGATGTAGAACAACATTTCCACGCAACAATAAACAACTGTGTATGTTGTGGTGGCACACCTGACTCTATGGTAAAAGGTGCGGTCGTTGTAGAAGCTTACCAATTGTTAAGGATCGCCTTTTTCCATAGACTTCACCATTTCATAGGCTCATCGCCAAAGCTTTAGCTTTAGCAGCAAAAAATCTTCTCATAATAAAATCTCTGGCGGTTTGGATCATTGTATAACTTCGGTAGGGAATTTGTAAAGTATTATCTTCTTCTTTGGTCCAAGCTTACTCTTTCATCCAAGCTTACTTTGCAAGTCGCGGCTATGGTGTCATTACGATCAAAGCGTGTTAGCGGCATCGAGGAATGTTTCACTATCTTCGGTTGTGGACTCAAGTGCAATTAATCTCCTGGGTTGAATCTTGTCAGGCTCAACCTTTTTCAATTGAGCAGGAGACTCAGGAAAACCTGCATGTTTGGGGCTAAAAACAGAGAGTCTATGGTGAAATTTGGACAAGGCATTGTTCTTCGGGGAGGCAAAAGCCCGAGGCATGGGTGTGGCTTCAAAGTATGTTTCCCTATTCTTATTTTTACGTCTTCCAGGTGACTGCTCCCAGACAAATGGCAACCTCCCAGACAAATGGCACAGATCCTGGAATTCTAAGAGACCCCAAATTTGAATCAGAACTCATATAGAGGTCACTTCTTGGACTGGCCCATTCTAATACTTCTTCTTCATCATGCCTCACTAAATCTGGAGTATTCTCCAGACAAAATGAATCATCATGTCGAACTGCATAAATCGGCTTTATTTCTGCATAAACAAAAATAAAACAGAGGACTTACATTAGGTAGAGAGGAAGACGTACTGAAGGAGAGATTTGGACTGATTGCTCGCTTCTTGCTGCATTTTTTCGACTAAGGGTCTTCATTCCCGACTACGCTCCCTATTGTCATTAGAGTTATCCTACAACAACATTAGCGGTGTCGTTATGTCATTTCACAAAATCTCGGGACCTTAATACAAACCTTGAAAATTTACGCCATGTTAGCGAGTATTAGGACAACTATATGATACCTATTGTCATTAGAGTTATCCTACAACAACATTAGCAGGTCAGTATGTCATTTCACAAAAATCTCGGGACCTTAATACAAACCTTGAAAATTTCTGCCATGTTAGCCGAAGTATTAGGACAACTATATGATATATCCCCGACACTTGCAGAAACTTGCTCCACCTTTTGGGAAGAGAACACGTGACATTTTTCAATTCTCTTGCTTACTCCTAGCAATCCACCAACAGAAGGAACATGGTTTTCCACGGTTCTTATACCGCATGACTTTCCGGACCCGTAGGTTTTATCCGGGGATGAATGGATACATTGCTCACAATCTCTATTGTCCCGGCCTACTTAAGCGCACTATAATCACACGCCATTATTATCTTGTTTGCTGAAATTCTACAAGAAATTGAACATGAATCAAGATGGTAGACATGCACGAGCTTCACTTTTATAACTTGCTCCAGCGGCCAATACTTCTTCGCAAATTTCATGACTGAATGTATTTCCAAAGGATCTTTTGCAAGTAAATATTCTCGGCGGTGAGATCAAATTTTGTTGATATATCGCCATGCCATTTGGATCGTCTGGCGACATCATGCCAACTAGAAACCATGCATCTTACTTTCCATCCACGATATTGTGCTTGAATTATTGTAGCGACTTTTTCGGCGTCTTTGTTGAAAGTCTAAGAGCACGCATGTCCCGGAATCCTTAAATATTTTTTAAAAGTAGAACTACACAAACAAGCGACCTAAGATATTTTTAAATCTTGCGATTTTCATCCTAAAGCTTGCTGAATTTTGATCACGAGAGCGTTTCATATCAAGATATTTCTTTTTCGCCATGCCGGGCCTTCAAATAACTTTGTATCATGGTGGCAGCTCTCTCCTTCATCTTAACATCAATAATTTGAGAAGGAATAGAAAGGTAAACACCGGAATGGCGGGCTTCTTGAATATGATAGTCATGTACCGGATGAAGAGCTGCAATTTGGTTTATAGAAATTAGTGAGCACACCTATATCATTTGCATCAAATTTTTTATGAGTATGATTTTGCAACCTGCCATCATCGGTAACCTACGATATTTGATAAGGAATTTGGTTGCTTAAATTTTTGTGAGCTGAAAATTTAAGCTCGAAATTTTCAGGCGGGCGTCTTGAGACCGGCGGCGTCGGCAGTGGCCCCGAATATCGCCGCCCAAAATTTCAGCGGAATTTTCGTCACAAAATTTGCCAACGAAAAATAGGGACCCCGAAATTTTGTCCCTTTTTTTGCTTTTCCGACAATTATCCGTGGAAATATTGGCGCCCTTTGCTAGAAGGGGACATGGGCCGGGGGCCGACGGGGCCGGGACGGAGGGGCCGCCGGATTGAAGATCGGGCAAGGCGGATCGACCGTTGTGTTTTCACGTGAAAAATCTTCTTTGTTTGGCCCTATAATTTCAGGGGTCCCCGCTTTTTCGGATCAGTGTATTATCAGGCCCCCTGTCCGCGAGGCATGGAATTATCAGCCCCCCTCCCCGATATAGCGTGGCATGACCCACCAACAACCCAAACTCGCAGAGCAAAAACCATCTTTGCCTTGACCAATGATCTGGCGCATCGACACGCACCAATACCTCTTCGTTACCATTAAATCAATAATTATTAGAGGTAGCTAGCAATACTAATTATTAGAGGTAGGTTAAGGTTCGGCACTTGCTCTTAGGATAGGTTATTTCCCATTGATATACGTAATATAAGCCATAAAGAAAATATATACAAACTACTCTTATAAAAAAAATCCTATAACTTTTTTTTTTACCGGAAAAAATCCTACACATAAGAATATAAGTCGGAAAAATCCTTATACGGCCTTTTTTTGATCGGCCGTATATCCTGCTATACTTTTTAGGAACCGGAAAATCATTTTTTGGACCGGAAAAACTGTGAAGCGCCTAGGACTTTGCCACACGTAGCCTCTTCCACTCCTCCAATAGAACAGAGAAATACAACCAACAATCGTGGAGCTGATTTCTCCTGACAGTTCGGCGTTCATTTGGAGTTCCCGCGCGACAGGAACCTCCACGCTGGCAGATAGGGGGCCGGATAATTCCATGCCTGTGGCAGGGGGGCCACAGGGGGGGCCGGATAATATACTCTAGCCGAAATTTCTTGCCTTTGTTGACCCAAGAATAAAACAACTGTGTAAAGTAGCAAGTTTCCTGGTGAAATCATGTGTGGCCAAAGATGTCCCATGAAGCACAAGTCGTGTGAAATAGGCCTATAAATTTCATCTTTGCTTCTAATATAAATTGCATAATTAATTGATTGCTCCGCTTCTTCTTTGCATTTTTCTTCTGCGTCTGCAAGAATCCAAAATCCCTTTTTTAGTAACCTCGGCCCTTGTGTCCTCAAAAAGCAGATTGAACGGAGGCCTTTTACTGACGAACTATGGCAAAGCCCCCGCTTATGGTAATGAATCGGGGCCAAAGAAAGGAAATCGAGTAGCTACAAGGCGTTTGTGGGGCAAAACAGATCCCGGCTTTGTGCACGGCCTTGAGAGATGAGCAAGCGGCATTACCAATTAGGCCTGGAGGAATCTGCGCGCATGATGCTTCCGTCTGCTCCCCCGTCTTGGGGGCATTCCCGTTAACTTGCAACTCCGTGAGGAGGGAAGATCAAGATAGAGATAACGGAAAAGATAGAAGCCCGGGGCAGCTCATCATAGATTCCACCCCGTTAGGGTTTTGTAATGCATGCTTTGCACTTAAGCAAATTCAAATTTCAAAGATTTGCCATGGCGGCCAACATTGCTACAAAATCCCTCCTCCAGAGAGCAAGAACATAGAAGTTTCTTCTCCGGAAGCAAATCTGGCAAATCTGGCTGGCAACCAACCGTAAAGCAAACCCTTTCCTGAAAGAACCCTAAAATAAGGGACCTCGATGCTTGCATGTCTGTTTTTGAACTTAAAAATAATTGATTTTTCCTTAAAAAAGGCCTTTTGTTGTGAGCCCTTGGATGTTGGACCATTGAAAAAAAAAACTAAATCAACGACTAAGAAATGTGATACAGAGCGGCTCGGGGGAGTGGTTCAAGCCAGCAAAGGTTTAATGGCAAGGGCATGAGAAAACCTGTGGGGAAAATATATTTGCCTAAAAGTTATAATGTGGCTGATATCGGGATACCTATTTGTTGAAGCAAAAACCGACCTGGATCAACGCAGCTTTGCCGGATCTGCAGAACAAATGCCGAATCCTTTGTATTTTATGCTGATCCACCTTTATTTGCCCGCCTTACCTATTTACAGTTGAAAAAGGGATCCTCTAAACTATTTCTGGCCGATCATACTCTGTTTGAATCTTCTTGCCTTTTCCCACAAAGCTAATAACAGAAGTAAGAAAGGGCAATCCATACGCAAGCCTTTTTAGCTGTATAAATAAACGAAGAACCCAGCAGTTATGGGGCGATCCATCTGCGTCTAACCTCTGCCATTGACTGAAGCGTTCGATCCTGCATTGTTACCCGCTTTTGTCTCGCTCTAAGCCACTGCCATATCAGCCACAGCCCTTGCCAGTACCGCCTTGCTGCTGTCAAGAGACGATTCTTGAAGATGATAGGATAACGATTTCCTGTGCATGCTTGAACCCGGTCGGGTGGATAAGGGAAGCTCTTATCAAGTTGTTCCGGCTCTAAGCCGTTTGTATTACTCTGAATATTGAATTTGATTTCCTTGTGTTGAACTTGTGACTACAAGTTGAAGCTGTCTGTTATTGTAAACCCGTCAATTGTATCAAATGGTATCGAGCCTAGATTCTATATCCCGATAATGGCCACCGTTTTAATATCTCGATCGGCCCGATTACCGCTAAGAATAAGAACGGCGATTATAGCCAAACAAATTGCTAATCAAATTGCTTTGCCACCACCTACATCGAGCAAGATTATCAAACCAAGCCGGAACAAATAGCTTTGCTTTATGGATTCTTACCAAGTAATCCCCAACCTCCACCTCAAATCAACCTCCACTGTTAATCCGCCGATGATAATTCTCATGAAATTCTCCCAATCTAGCTAATGCTCTTTGCCCGGGATCAAATGGCTGCAAAAGGTGGAGGGCATCTTGACTTTCTCGGGGAAAAGAGTCCCCCCTACGCTTATGGGATTCTTAGTTTGCATGGGAAAGTTTTTGAGCGAGTTGGAGCCACCGAGGTACGAAACTTCAGGCCATGGATAAATACCTTACGGATGTTGCCCGAATTTGGTGGCAGGGAAGGAAGAGAATGGTCCCAGTGATTAAGACATGGCAGGAATTTAAAAGAGCCTTCGAAAGCCATAACTTACCTGCAAGCTATTTTGTAGATCTTCGAAGGGAATGGGATATATTCACACAAGGAGAAGGAGAATCGTCTATCGACACCAAAAATTTAACCATTTTGTCGGCCTAAATGGAAGGTCTCGTGATAAAGAGTTAACAAGGAAATATATTTCTGGGTTAAGAGATGAGTTGTATGCTGAGCTTAGGCTCATTGAACCTCAAACGTTAGATGAAGCGGTACGAAAAGCCGAAGCTGCGGAAAGAAAATTTAATCCCAAGGGGGCAAAGTATGATATATGGGAAGGGTATCCCAAGGAGAATAAAGGCAACCGTGACCACGATAAAGGCGAGCAACAATGGAGCAAAAAAGAGTTCGATTCAATGATGATCGCGAGACTCAAATAAATCAAAGCGAGTACGGAACAACATACAAAGCAGAAGAATGCATGCAACGAAAGGGGTTGTTACATATGTGGTGGACCTCACTTTAAAGCTTCTTGCCCAAAAAGACAGACACCTACAGACAAGCCTCAAACCGAAATTGAAATTCCCAAAAGCAAGGGGGACAAAGGAAAAGCGTTAATGCATACTATTGCAGAAACATCTGACAAAGCTGACAAAGCTGACAAAGCTGCTGAAAAAGCTGCAGCCAGGGAGTATGAAAGAAGCCGATTAACTATCGGTCATACTATTGGTCATTTATCTTAGTTTGGTTTGAGTTTTAGTAGGTTATGCATAACTATTTAAATGTATGTGATTTTTTTGAATAAAATGGAATTTTTATTGCTTCCTAAAGGAAGGGAACTATCTTTCTTGTTAGAAAGGGACTTACTTTCTGTCCGAGTAGGGGTGGGAACCCACTCGGAATATCAGAAAGGGCTGGGGATGCCATGACTGTTCAAGTGAGGGACGCCTACTTGATGGATCAGCATGGAGATTTTTCTGTCCAAGTGCGGACCCTGCCTTGGAGGATCAGAAAAAGAACATTCCCAGGGAAAAGAGATTGGCCTTAAGAAGGGAAGGACCAAACACACCTCTTTTCATGACAAGGGTTTTTGATGGAATTTCTTTCAGGGTTATAGGGCGATCGAGGTCGATCGACTGAAAGAAGGGAAGGACTTGATACAGAGCGGCTCGGGGGAGTGGTTCAAGCCAGCAAAGGTTTAATGGCAAGGGCATGAGAAAACCTGTGGGGAAAATATATTTGCCTAAAAGTTATAATGTGGCTGATATCGGGATACCTATTTGTTGAAGCAAAAACCGACCTGGATCAACGCAGCTTTGCCGGATCTGCAGAACAAATGCCGAATCCTTTGTATTTTATGCTGATCCACCTTTATTTGCCCGCCTTACCTATTTACAGTTGAAAAAGGGATCCTCTAAACTATTTCTGGCCGATCATACTCTGTTTGAATCTTCTTGCCTTTTCCCACAAAGCTAATAACAGAAGTAAGAAAGGGCAATCCAGACGCAAGCCTTTTTAGCTGTATAAATAAACGAAGAACCCAGCAGTTATGGAGCGATCCATCTGCGTCTAACCTCTGCCATTGACTGAAGCGTTCGATCCTGCATTGTTACCCGCTTTTGTCTCGCTCTAAGCCACTGCCATATCAGCCACAGCCCTTGCCAGTACCGCCTTGCTGCTGTCAAGAGACGATTCTTGAAAGATGATAGGATAACGATTTCCTGTGCATGCTTGAACTCGGTCGGGTGGATAAGGGAAGCTCTTATCAAGTTGTTCCGGCTCTAAGCCGTTTGTATTACTCTGAATATTGAATTTGATTTCCTTGAGTTGAACTTGTGACTACAAGTTGAAGCTGTCTGTTATTGTAAACCCGTCAATTGTATCAAAATGGTGCACTCTAGATGTACGCATTAGTACATCCATTCGAATATGCCATGAAATCTTAGAAAAACCTTTGTGAAAAGCGTACAAAAACACAAAGAAAACCCCCTGTTATTATGCTACATATTCTAGCCTTTGAAGTCTGGCGGCAGCCTCTATGTTTCTAGGGGATGATGATGTCTCTAAAGTGGCGATCCTGTCCTGGAGGGTCTAGATTTGTTGATGATGCAATTGATTTTCTTCGGTGGCTGCCTGGACAGCCCTTTGAACAATGGCGGACAACAAGAATAGAAGTTGAATTTGGGTCACTTTGGCCAAGGCATCTAAGAATTTCAGAAAATGATGCCCCTGAAGAGGTCTAATCTGCCAAGATGTGTGTGTGATGTGTTGCGTCATTGCTTAGTTCCTTATTCACATTATTTTTTTGTTATGTTACTTAAAAGGATAAAAGTAAGCTAAGAAAAAGGTAATATTTTTATTTTCTAGTTATGAAGAGAATATTGTGTGGACTTTGCATCAAAGGAATCAAGATTGGACAACAAGATTGGTGCCCCTAATTTTTTGCAAAATTGCGAAAATACCCCTGTTTTAAGGGTATTTTTGGTGAAATGACCATAACTTTTTTTTGATGATCCAAATAGGAATATATCCTTTAGATGAATTATAGACGAGAATGATATCTTTCCACCAAAGCTAAAATCATCTGAATCGGAGTTCGGAATCGTAAGTTATGATTATGATTTGTTTATGTCTACGATTTCACATAACTTGTGATTCCAGACTCTGATTCAGGTGGTTTTAGCTTTGATGAGAATATAGCATCCTCGTCTATAATTCATCTGAAGAACACATTCCTATTTGGAACATCAGAAAAAGTTATGGCCATTTTTACCAAAAATACCGCTAAAACAGGGGTATTTTCACAATGTTGCAAAAAGTTAGGGGCATTTTTAAAAATTTCCCTAAAATAAATGGTCTAGCTACGGATAATAGAAAATTTCATATAAAGAAACCTAGGACACATGGTTTGATTGTAGCTTTGGTACCCGGGGATGGGGGCAAGAGAGTAGAGATCAGTTTGGCGTGGATTTATGGTAACCGTTGGATGTTGAGATGGAACCTAAGCACTTAAGAAGGTAAGTGTGGCATGAGATTGAGCCATGATGGCCATGATGAGAAGCTTATGGGACGTGGCTATGGCATGGAGCATTGTTACTCTAATATAATGCCTAAGCTAAATAAATGATTTGGTAATGGATACTTGTTGCGTTTCTTATTGGGGGAATGGTCCTTGGTCATTACTTTGCATACAAAAGAATGTAGTGTTTCTGTTAGTGACATGATTAAGTGTTGGATCTACATCATAAGATCTTAGTTTGGATTGTTATCATGATCTTCATCAGTAAGTTAGCTACTTCGACATGATTTGGTTGTATGGGCAACCTCGGCATGGTTATGACCTAAGCACATGTAATAAATATGTAGTGAACATCATATGTCATGCTCATTGTATTGCACCATTGTGTCTTAGCATTTTGACATTTCTTTGATCCTTTGGGGTTAGACTTCTAGGTTCGGTGGTCTGGTTTACTTCGGCATTACTCATGTTCTATGTTTGTTGTATTTTTGTGCTTTGTGGCACTCGACGTAGTTCTCCTGGCAAGGATAGTGCATCAACTCTTTAAATCCATAACGAGGTCTTCCAGTGATAGGCAATGGTTGAGAGGGTATGTGCATATACAAGGTTCACCCCACCACTTCCGCTATAGGGCTTGGAATATAAGTTGGCTGGGCATTTTTCTGCTAATAGGGCCCGAATGTAGGCTGACTAAGCTTTCCATTGTCCCAGAGCTATGCATCATGATGGTTTGGTATTTTAGCTATGTTCTTCGCTTTTGGTACTATTGCATCTCATTTGATCATGTTATCATTGTCTAGCACTTTATTCACATAGGATCTTGTGCCTTTACTTTGCTTACATTCTTGTTATGCAAGATCTTCAAGATAGGAGGCAGCCTATGATTTTCCACTTATCTATGAAGACTAACCCCATTTGAGTGCATGCAGTGGATGAGCAAGGCAATGCTTGGGCTAGTGGCAGTGGTGCAGTTGGAGTTTATGGTTGAGCTAAAAGCTGGTAGATTGAAGTGCTCAGTTGGATGTTGTATCTATTGTGATGTATTGAGGATAATGTTTCCTCCAGTTATTCTTATATTGATTATTATGAGTAAGAAGATTCAATTCTTTACCATATTGAACTGCTTGTCATACCAACCTAGCATTAGTCTTATAATGAGTTAGACAAGATCCTGAGTTGCCAAGAGGTCAATTCGGTAAGATTATCACAATTGGTACCCGAGCAACGCTCAAGTTTGGGTCTCCATGGGGGCATATATGACTTGGATACTACTGGACGGTATGGTCTTGGCTTGGTCTTGGATACCATGCGATGGCGTGGGCTACAGTATTCTAATGCTCAAGACGAGCATAGATTGTAATGGACCCATGGGAGATCGCTCAAATAGATCTTGGTGCAGCATTTCTTGATACCACTATAAGAGGATGGGATGGATTCCCCTTAGACATCCAGATGGTTTGGCCAGTCGTTTAGGGCGGGGTGGTTAAGGAATGTTACACTTGATATTAGGACGGTATGGCATTCATCCTCATTGGCAGTATCGACAAAGCCTGTTCTGGCGTGGCTCCCCAATCCACATGTCCATCTCAATTCGGAGACAATATACACCTGTACGAATCAAGTCATTGAGTCTACACTTTTTATAGATAGATGGGTATGCAGGTATCGTTGTGGGCCCCATTCCAGTGTGGGGTTTCTATGGCACTGGTAATGTGCTATCTTGACCTGTCCAAGGGCACTGGCATTCCAGATCTTGCTGAGGAAGCAAGCGTCAAGATATTGCCTCAAGCTATGACGATCTGCCTCTGTTTGCATCTGTATGCATCGGTGCTCTTCACATTCCATCTGGTAAGCCACTGAGCTCGCTTTTCCTTGCCCTATTACGACGGTATAAGCCAGATTATGGAGACGAGCATCATCAATAGTGACCACCTTCTGAAATTAGACGATGTGGCAATGAAGTGCCACCCTTTGAAGGTAAAATAACAGGGGGTTCCAGGGGGATTTGATGTGGATATAATTTTTGAAACCATAGACCATATCCCTAAAATAATTCAATGGGTTATTATAAAAAGATTTAAGATAAAAAATAGTTACGTTAGCTCACTGGTTAGATTGGTTAAAGTAGTTTTATTAGGACATTGAGTTATTTTGGTAGAAGTTCGAGCTCCCGTATTTCGTATTCTAAAACCTTAAGCGAAGTCGTATAGAGGCTCGATATACCATCAAAACCTTAGGCAAACTCGTATTTGACATCTCAAAATCATAGGCACCTCCAATCATAAATGAGCATAAGTGGAATGAGAGGTGCCCAGAGGCTCCAACATATAGTCTGGGCCGTATGATTGACAGATCCGACGACTGTGGTAGTCCAAGTGCACCTCGTTTAGAATATGTCGATAAAGAAATTGCTTGACATAATTAAATATGTCGATAAAGAAATCGCTTGACATAATTGAATCTTCCAATTGTAGTTCAAAGATGTTACTTCCCATTTTTTTTCCTGAATATTGATACTTTCTCTTCTTATGTTCCCACATCCCATATGATGATGTATATGATGAAACATAGGAGACAAGGACATTTCATTTTATATCGACAATTTCTCAATTACGACATGACAAGCTGTTGGAGGTATATTGTCGTAGTCATATCATGTTTCAGGAGCATGGTTTAACCATCGAAAAATATTGGAATAGGACATATTATCGTCCAGGTGGTTTTGTCAGTTTGGAACATGGCCCACGAATCCTGCAAAGGATGATCTATGGCATGCATTGCTAGATAGCTTGGGTATGGAGCTATCAGTTGATCCATGAATCGAGTCTTTAGTCTAAATATTGAGCTACTTGAATACTTAAAGTCCGACATTGGAATTGCTTGTTTGGTGGAGTTTATTGATTAAATATCCTCTTTGGCTTAAATGTTTATTTTTCTAAAACACATGGTTTATGATTTATTGGTTTTATAATAATTTTGGATATAATCTGCGATGGCCATACATCTTGCCATATTGTAGTACATATCAATATGTCATGATGCCAAGGACTCCCCCACCCCTCCCTCCCTTTTTGTGGACAACGCCAAAGGGATTGTTTGTATTTTCTTATCATCGCTCATGTGAACGCAGCACAAGTATAGACCTTGGGATTTCCACATAAGTCGTCTCAACATATTCTATCCTCGGCGCATTCTCTAACTGCAATTTTCTTCAAGTGAGCATATTTATATCACCATCCAAATTTCCTTTGGTTCGAAGAAAAATTCCCAGTCTATCATATGTCAACAGTCCCTAATATCATGAGTGGAGCTCACTGATACAATAAGCAATAAATTTTAGGGCATGAGGTTTAAATATATGTAGTCCTGACGTTGAAGGTGAAATCACTAGGGGGACCCCATGATATAAGTTTTGGCATATAACATCCATCGTGTATATGGACTTCTACATGGTGCATAAGATCATGTTGATAGAGAACAAATTACAACACCGTAATAATGTCTTGGATCTTACTAGATCTCTATAAGGGCAACATTGGCAGACACCAATGAACTTTTGGGTGTTGCTGATGCAGCAGACAGATCAGCAGTTGGGCGAGTGCAGGTGGCAATGGTAGAGCTCGAAGGCGTTTCCTCATCGGGCAAGCTACTGAGAAGATATATAGCTATATCATTCAAATACTAGCTCCATCAGGATTGGATTGATCAGAAATGGCAGGCTCTGGCAAATTTTCCACCGCTCTCAAGCTCAGCGATCTGAATGATTTCATTGCTCCTTCCCAAGCGTGTGTTGTATCCCTTTCCGGTAAGAAACAGCAACGGATTCAGAACTACGAGCTTGAGGTATGATCCCTCACATGCTTTCAAATTTAGCTTTATCCATTATCTGGTAAAACTAGTTTACAATTCAATATGTTGGGTGTTTTATTAGGTTGGAAAAGTTAAAATTCAGCCAACGACACCACGAGCATTTGATCAAACAAATTCTCTGAATTTAGATGCCCCAGTAAAAGTGACTCTTCATGATTGCCTGGCTTGCAGGTGTTATTAATTTTCTTTCTTTCTTGTTAACAATTATGATTTCACTACACCTCATGGTTGTTATTTTATTTCCAGTGGTTGTATAACTTCAGCTGAAACTGTCATGCTCGAGCAGCAAAGCATCGATGAATTCCTAAGCATCTTAAAAGCAGGAAAGAAGGCCATCATTGTTTCTTTATCCCCACAATCTAGGGCATCTCTAGCAGCATATTACGATCTCACTCAGATTCAGGTTCAGTGGAAACGTTTTGTTCGCAAGTTATGCATTATGCATATATCTATTGTATGGAATAAATGAATGACATGAGCAGGTGTCCCCATGTTATTAGTGTTGATGCTTCAAACTCATTACTGTTTTGATCTATCTACTAGAGGAAATAATAAGTATACTTTGTTTTTTAGTTACTCTAATATGTATCATAAGTTTATTTCAGATTAGAGAGAGCCAATGGGATTAACAGTATTGTCTTTGCAGGTTTTCAAGAAAATCACAACGTTTTTGAAGTCCCTGGGAGTCAAGGCTGTCTTCGATACTAGTTCTAGTAGAGATTTGTGCCTAATCGAAGCATGTAAAGAGTTTGTCCTCCGATACAAGAAATCTGTGTCAGCAGGTGGCAATGGAACGAGTTCTAACCTACTTCCTATGCTGGCATCTGCATGTCCAGGTATTATAATAACCAATGGTCAGCTAGGACTATGTGTAGCTGCTGTGGGTGGAGTGACTTGAGTAATTAAGATTTTAAGTAGTCTGAATGTTTTTCCCAGATAATTGGAAAATCAAGTGACAGTTCCTCCCAGGGGCTTCTCATAGAGGTAGCAAAATGCCAGCTTTTTAAGCTGCTTGGGCCTGATAGGATTGGAGATGAATTGAAAATTAGTATTCGATCTTAGCCGAAACTTTCCAAAGCCGAACTTTCCCGTAACAGCCAGCGTTTTGTTTTCATATGTCCACTATACTATGACGCTGAGGTAGTCTCCTATGTGAGACTGTCCCATAAGAGAGTACATTCCTATCAATGCTTATCAGGGTTGCAGATCAGAAATATGTGGCACTATATTTCAGAGACCTGCTCAAGCAAGAGGCTTACGTGGGCGTGATTATATGCATATGGAGATCAATTTCTTCTTTATCAGTGACCGAAAGGACAAAAGAAGGAAACCAAAACCAATATGGCTCTTGTGACGTTTCCTTGAAGTTCTCTAAAAGAGTAAAATTCACAGCTTGGCAGAGACATAAGCAGTCATTCTAAATGAAGGACAAAGCAAATATATGTCAAGAGGATCATTGGAGCCAAATTTTTACTAGAAGTTAGAATCTTAGATTAGATTTTGGTTTAAGATACATATTTGTAGGTGAGTCTACCTTGTCAGTAGCTGTGTATCAACTACATCTGTATTCATAGGCTCATAGTCCTTAAATGTTTCAAAGCGGATTTTCAGGATGTCCCAGCAAAGCTTCATCTTTTCAATACCTTAGTTAGACCAGCTGCTCTATACGGAGCTTTGATGTGGGGGATGAACATGTCAGCCAAAGAATGGGGTCATATAGAAAGACTGCAAATCTACTTTCTGTCCAAAATGATTATGAGCAAAGCATCTGTGCCGCATCCAATCATATTGGCAGAATTTTCAGCCACTCTGCTGCAACTGGACGCAGCATTCCAGTTAGTCTCCTTTTTGCACAAAGTGCACCAACTCGGATCCTCACAGCAGGGCCAATGCAGGCTTCCATGGATTGCTCTCAAGAGTTCAAAAGATTTGGCTGAAAAGGGAGTGCAGGAATGTTGGTACGCAAAGGCATCGCAATGGGCTGCCTCTTTAGGATTTGGCTTGGGAAACCTGCCTCCCTTTCAACATAACATGGCTGCAGCTAATACTGCGGTAAAACCTAGAGCAAAAAAGAGACTTGAAAAAGATAAGAATCAGCTCATACGGCACGATCTGGAAATTTTATACATATCAAAGACATGGTTAACTCCAAGTGATCTTCCTACCAAGATGCAATTTTACAAAGATCACTTCCTTGAGTTCAATGAAGATGGTTTCATCGAGCGACCAGGATGTTTGAATATTCACCTTGCACATAAAGTGAGACATGCTATTGGTCAGCGCAGGGTCTCACCTCATCAGCTTGAGATTGAAGCTGGTCGTGCTAGTAGACCCAAGGTGGAGCGGTCGAAGAGGATCTGCAGATTGTGTCACTTGAATGTAATTGAGTCTGAGGAACAGTTCATCTTCACATGTCCAGTCTATTATGAAATACGGGGCAGATTCCATTGCCTATTTCTGGAACCTACCTCCCTCTCCAAACTGATCGCCTATGAGGACCAGAAATGTATAGCTCTTTTCCTTCACCAAATGACTGTGCATAGAAGAAATCTATTGAAGGAGCAAGCTGGGGGAAGAGTGGGACATGAAAATGATCCTATATAAAGGCTGATCACTCTCTTTCTCCTTGGAGGTGATAATGATAATAAACGGAAGTCAGGTTCTCTTCCCGGACCATCTCATCCAATCTCAAAAGGAGTAACCATGAAAGTGTCTAGAAGAAGAAAGCGGACAGTAAAGGAAAAACATAAGCAGTCCTTCAAAAGAGAAAACAAGTCTGGCATCACTTTATACTTTGAGCCTATGGCCAAGACGACAAAAGTTTTTTAATTTCATTGTTTTAGTTTTCTTTTTCTTTTTTTAATCAATATCTCTAGGTGGCTGCAAATGCGCCCCTAGCTGGACATGATTGATGTATATTTGGTCTCATAGATCCAAGCGGTCTCTCGTAGACGTTAATATAATCTTTCTTTCCTTCTTTTCTTAAAATGTTAATAAATCTTCCTTTCCTTTCCTTTTCTTTTCCCTTGGGAAATGTGTTGCAAGTGTTATATCTTTTGCATGACGGATGGATTGTTGCCCACAATAAGATTTAACTTCGTCACAGGTAGATGTGCAGGCAGACTCAAACTTAGGACTCACAGATAACTGCAGGATTCTTTATCTACCATATGATGGAATTTAAGTAAGGAGGAGAAGCAAGGAGAGGAGACGGAAACCACACTTTATTCATTTACTTATCCATAGGCAACTAGAAAACATAGATAACAGTTACCTACACATGGTAACATCTCAACTCTAATGCCACTTGTCCTTATGACCAATTATTACCCTTAGACGTTTAACATTTGACCTTTAACACAACCTTACAAGACTAACATTACTTAGTTTACTCATTATTTCCTTCATTTCCCCCCTTTAATGAGTAAACATCAAAGAAATATTCACAAATTATTGCGGGAAGATATTCTTCAATCTGTAGACTCCAAGTTTGCTTCTAAATGCCTTGAACTTCTCTTTGGCTTGGTCATAATATCTGCTGGCTGAACATGTGTATTGCAGTAAATAAGCTCAATAGTACCATCAAGTACCTTTTCTCTGATTAAATGGTACTGAGTTCAATGTGCATGCTGCACGCATGGAAAACAGGATTGTTTGCTAGCTGAATACTGCTCAAATTGTTCTCCCTCAAAATTTGCAAAGCATCAAACACTTTGTGGAGCCAAATGGCTTCACTAGCTGCATCTGCACAGGCTCTATATTCAGCCTCAGTGGAACTTTTAGAAACTGTGCGCTGCTTTTTACTGCTCTAACTAATAACTGCAGTGCCAAAAATAAATGCATACCCATGGAACGACGATTGTCGATGCAGCCCACATAGTCCGCATCAGAAAAACCTTGATGTTCTGAAAAGCATAAGCTTCCTTCCAATTGAAGTTTACTGTTGTGCCTATAAAATAGACCAAAATCCGAAGTTCGAATCAAATAATGTAAAATTCTTTTCGCCATTTTCCAATGCATCTCAGATGTTTTAATCATATACCTGCTAGCCAATCCTATGGCGAATGCTAATTCTGGTCTGGTGGCACTGAGATATATCAAACTTCCTAATAAATTTCTACAAAGTGTTTCATCACACTTCACTCTCCCATCGTGAATTGATAAGTGTTTACTGATCTCTACAGGAGTATTCATCGCCTTGCAGCTATCCATTCTGAACTTCTTTAACAGATCTGATGTGTACTGGATTTGCGACAGGAATATACCATCATCACGTTGCCACACTTCAATTCCCAGAAAATAATGTAACATGCCTAAATCTGTCATTTCAAAAGCCTCGATCAGCATGCATTTTGTCTCTTGTATTGACTCTTGATTATTACTGTAATAATCAAGTCATCAACATTTAAAACAAGGATAATCACTGTACCATTTTCAGCCTTCACATAAAGAGATGGATCTGCATCAGTGGAAATAAAACCTTGACCTTTTAAAGCAGTGTCAATTTTAATATTCCACGCTCTTGGAGCTTGCTTTAATCTATAGATTGATTTAATCAATCTGCATACGTAATTTTTCTTTCCAGGAATCTCAAGGCCTGTGGCTGGGCCATATAAACTTCCTCCTTCAGATCTCCATTTAGGAATGCGCTTTTGACATCCATTTGATGGATTTTCCATCCTTATTGAGCTGCCAATGCTATAATAGTGCGGATTGTGGTCATTCTTGCAACTGGTGCAAAAGTCTCATCGTAATCAATTCCTTCCAGTTGCACATATCTTTTGGCCACTAATCTCTCCTTTTTATCAACTTGCCCATGAGATTTATATTTGGTCCTATACACCCATTTGCAGCCAATAATATTCTTCTGTTCAGGCTTGGGAATGAGTTTTCATGTATGATTTTGCAACGAATAATATTCTGCACACATTGCTTGCTGCCATTCAGGCATTTCAGCACCTTCTTCAAAACATGGCGGATCATGTGTGCTTATCATGTGTGCAAAATTGCATTACTCTTTTACTTGTGCTGATTTACTGCGCGTAACAGACCGACCAAGTGCAAGGCATTTAAAAGTTTTTGGATGCAAAGCTTATGTTAAAATATTGGGACACATAAGGAAGTTTGAAATGAAAGCAATACCAGGTTTATATGTTGGCTATGCAGATAATGCAAAGGCATATAGGATATGGGATCCTGTTAAAAATAGGCTGCTCTGATACCAAATGATGGAATTTAAGTAAGGCGGAGAAGCAAGGAGAGGAGACGGAAACCACACTATATTCATTAGCTATCCATAACCGACTAGAAAACATATATAACGTTACCTATATATGGTAACATCTTAACTCTAGTGCCACTTGTCCTTATGACCAATTATTACCCCTAGACGTTGAACATTTAACCTTCAATGCAACCTTCAAAACTAACATTACTTAGTTTACTCACCATATACTGTTCATTGAGTTGATGGATATCTTATCAGAAAGAGGACTTTATATACTATTTTCTTGGAACCAAGGCCAGATCACAACCATTGAGAGCCCTAAGCTTTACGTTTACCTTGGGAGGCATTCCTTGGCCCTGTTCACCTTACAATCCCGATAAAATACTTAATACTTAATGACTCTCATATTCACAAGTTTATAGCTCAATCAATACTATCCCTTGCCGCTAACTTGGAAGGTTGCTGTAGGCTGGATATGCTATGCGGAAAAAACATTGGATTCTGATATCCTACCACATATCAGTAGTATCAAAAGTCCACAACAAGCAATGGGTGCCACCATAAAGCGTTATGCCTATCATAATCTTGGATTGAGGTAACAAACCGCTTTCCTCTTGCATAATTGCATGTTGATTGTAGACTTACAAATGGGAAGAGCTCGTGCAGCGAAGCATTTAAGTTTGTTACCTGTTATATTGGATGGTTGTTTTGTTTTCCTTTTATGTGGTGGGGGATAAGTTCCTTTCATTCTATTTACTGAACAACCCTAAGGCAGGGTGCTGTGACTGCTTTTGAGACGCAGATTGCATGGTGTGTTCCTTCCATGTCAGTCATTAATGTCAGTCTCCTTTCTCAATCTCTAGCATGAGTTCCTACTTTATTAGATTGGCTCGCTGAGAGCATGTTATTCCATATTATTGGAATATACCTAAAATATCCTGGAATATTCTCAAATTTTCACTTGTCATGATTACCTTCATTGTCTTTATGTTGTTTGAGAGCAGAATAGGAGTGAAAAAGCACTTTTTTATACTCTTCAATCATCATTTCCATTATCATGTTTCATCTTGTAATACTATCATAATGTTTCATACAAAAGTTATCTCTTCGAACATTTGATAGACCACTTTCTCAAGCTTTCCTGAACAGCATAAGAGGAACCTTTTCTCAATGTCAAAAAGTATGGATCTAAAGAACTGCGATGATGGGACAACAATTGTATACGTAGCTCCTGGCCATGTCGGAACGATTCCATGCTTCACTAAAAAGTTTGTTACAAAATCACCTGTGGCCACCTTATCTTGTCTCATAATTTTACCACATCAGCGAAAGAGCTTTTTCTGCCACTTATAATTAAAATAACAGGATTAGTTCATTCTGCTGCATCACTATATAAGTCATGGCATCTTCCACAATATGCTAGAAACTTAGATGGATCAATAGCAAGACCTATCATTGCATTCTCAGCATGCACTACAATTTGAGTGAACAATTAACCCAACTGTTCAACCGCACCAATTCAAGCTGGAGGGGGGATGATAATGGGACAATGATTCAAAAGCAGGGAACTGCCTTTGGGAAATGAACCAATTTCTACTCAATGGAATATCCTCCCTTAATTTCCTCCTCTATCTGAGTTAAAAAAACATAAATAATAATGAATGTTATGCCTGCAAGCAATACCAGAAATGGTCAGTAAAGATGGGAAACAGAGGGTAGAGAGTGCTTATAGACCGCATGCACTTGCGTGTCCAGAAAAATCTGGGGCAACATTTCATGGGTAACAAAGAAAATGACGGATGTATGCCCTCGTATGCTGACACCGTGCCTCACACATGCAATTGTCTAGTAAGGGTGATGTATCATATCTGCAGAATAAGTACCCACCATTTTAATATCCGCTCATTGGCATAAATTATAATATGAATTTAATGTATTGGGGTATTGTCAATCAAGGACTTCATATACTTGTAATAAGGTGGGCACAAGTTAATTTTTGAGCTGTCCTCTCCAGCATCTTGCAATGAAAAGATTTTCCGTTTGTCGTCCATTAACACAGAAAAATTCATAGCATAACCTCCCACTGTTAACGTATGGGGATATCTGCATATGCAGTTCATATGCACAAGGGTTAGAAAACAAGTTTATATTCGCAAGATAACAAGAAATCCAGGGAGTTTTTTCCAAATTACATGCTATAAAAAATATCCAATCCCACAGACTGCCTGCAGCACATCTTCCGCAGGGATGAGAAAGAGAACGTTGCAATTATATGAAATATGCATCAAGTCGGCAGATAGATTTTGTTCTGGTACAGATTGGAATAAACAAAGCCGGCTGTATATCGAAAAGGACAGCATAAAAAGATGGAAGGCTTGCATCTCCATAAAAACTTACCAGAGGCAACTTTTTCATCTCATTATGTCTCTATTTTACAAATAGCTTACACGTTTTTGCAGCACATATGACACCTATTAATACCAAGTTCCAACTGTTTGGCTATGCATTTCAAACATGCTATACCTGGTGTCCCAATCCAGCTGACATGTGTGGATACTGTTCTGATAGATGTGCCTGCATGTAACAACAGAACCACGTCCTCAAGAGATTGAATATCAAGGTTTAACAATGGAATTTAAATGCCAATGAATGTCACATTTACAATAAACATTTCTGGCCAGAATAAGTTATTGAAGTTGAGATGGTAAAATATCAAAATGCATGTTTCAAGCCCCAGTTGTTCATGGATGTGCTAGAAAATAAGATGGGGAGGTTATCTTGAACCACATCACATCGCCATTGTGAAGGACACCAATCCATGACATTGCCCATATAGTTTGGCAAATGGGCATTTCTTGACTGCTCATGGTGTTGTAGGATTCTAGTTCTTTTCAATGGCCATATAACCCAATAGGGTTCACGGGGTTTGTCCTTTAGTGTCATCTGCGACCAGAGATTGATTAGTTGATTGCTTACATGATAACAGTGCTGGCAAATTAAATTGAGCTTAATGACTATAAAAGGAAACAGTTCAACCACAGCAAAAACTAAGGGTCCTATACAAATGCATGCAGTAGTGTTATTTCCGAGGAATACATCACTTGATAACAGATGCAAGTTCTTACTTTGATTTAGAACAGTTTAAGAACTAAGTGCAATGTATAACTCACATACAATTGCTGCTTTAGAAGTTTGTTGCGCACCGCTCTGTCCTCTCCAAGTCCGAAACCAGCAAGAGAAAAGCCTGCATTACATAGTCCCAGTGGCAATGGCCTCATATGCTACAAATGCATAGTATTTGCTGAAGGAAGCCTATCCATGACGATATGGCTGTTTTACAAGACAAAGTATATTTTGAAAATAAGCAACGCTCTCCTGTGCTGATCGTGTACGCCCTTCATTGCTTGCAGCACCAACTATTTCCCAAAGACAGCTCCAAGCCCTTCCTAGTAACATGAAATCTTGAGTATGACTCTTCGGCAAAAATATTTAAGATATTAACGTATATCAAGTTTTTATCAGCGAAGAGAACATACAGAATTCAGTGAGAGGCATTCATTAAGCCATTGCAAGGTCCTATCAAGAGATAGTCTATTGCGTTTAATAAGCACTGAAGCTGGCACCTTATCTCCCAACGTTGCTCATATATTAGGTTTCAATGCCTTAATGGCTCCATGTATTGTTTAGGTTAACCTATTTAAAATTAACTATAATTTTACCTGTTTCTTAACATATTGAACAAGCATTCAAACAGATGTGGGAAGAACATTTGAAGATAAAGTCAGTAAAATCCTGCTAATTATTATTTTCCTAACTCAAATAGCTTTGTGACAGAATCAACCAAAGGTAGGTCTTTCCCATTTCTTAATTTCATTGTTGGATTGTTAAGAGAGACTTACAGGATTGTGTTAGGAGGAACAGGTTTAATCACGTTCTCCAGGAAATAGTAAGGTAGTATAATGGAAGCAAAAACACCAGAGGCTTTTTTAGGAGAATTGCACATTCTTAAAAGTTCTATTTATCATGGAAACAGCTCATGAAGACATTAACAAAATTTATCAACTTCTTTCCACCTTGGCTAATTTTATGTTTATATCCTTCTCTCTTTTGTTGGAATGTGCAGGATTTTGCCAAAATAAAGGGATATTAAGTAAAATTAATGATCAATTTATATCTGATTGCAGGCCCGAAGATATATATCATGTAACTGTGATGCCATGTTATGATAAAAAGCTTGAGGCATCTAGAGATGATTTTATATTTGGCATTCCCAGAGATGACGACACAAATAAAGCAGGCAAAAATATCACTGAAGTCGATTGTGTTTTAACCTCTGGAGAGTTTTTGGATTTATTACAAGTAAATATTAAAACTTAGAAAGTGTGGTCTTTAACGTAAACCACATACTTATGGGTTGAGCCATTCATTATTTTGCAGTCTAAGGACATAAAGTTTGAACTACTTGAAGAGTCCCCATTAGACAGGATGTGAGTAAGCACAAAAACTACAACAACTTGTGATTATATCGATTGTTTTCAGAGACAAATGCTCCATTTATTACAGGCTTACGAATGTCAACGATGAAGACCTTTTATATGGTGTTCCTGGAGGTTCTGGAGGCTATGCAGAGTGCATATTTCGTTATGCAGCAAAGACTTTATTTGGAAAAGAGTTTCTGGCGCCACTCCAATTTAAAACTCTCCGGAATGCAGATTTTCGAGAGATCTCTTTGGAGGTATGATCTTAGCAATTCTGACGTCGAAGTTGCATTAACATTTGGTATGATCTGCTTTGCGTTTTCTATAATTTACTGGGCAGTAAACTGAAAAGTTTCTGAACTTAGTACTTTGACAGCATTAATTTGCTGTTGTCCAGTAACATTTGATGGTTGATATTGTTGGAAATGAATATTAGAAACAGCAGCACTCTGTATTCTGTCGATCTTAATCTCTTCTTTCCCTGTTCTGCAACCACATGTATGCTAACATCAGCAGCCAGTCTAATCTTTCTTCTTAAGGGTGAATGAAGACTCTGAGGCCATATCTAGTTTCCCATCCTGAAGAGCAATGATCCTATCCTTCCCAATTTAAGAGCATCATAAACAACGTGACGCTCATTTTTGGCCAGCAAGCTTGTTATCCTTCTTACCATAGTCCAACTAGAAACCAATGATGCCTCCTTCTGATCACACTGTTCCTACATTTAATGTCATGATCGCGTTTTTAAAGTCAACAGTTGGTCAGGCATTTATCCTTGAGGATTTGAAGCATCATGTTAAAGACATCGGGATGTGCTTTCTCATGTGATAACAGCAACAAAGGGAAGTCACACGCCCTTTACCTGGACCAACTAGCTCTGTCCTGAAAGGGGCACCCATCATGTTAGAGACATCAGGATGGGCTTTCTCATGTGATAACAGCAACAAAGGGAAGTCACACACCTTTACCTGGACCAAATTAGCTCTGTCCTGAAAAGGGTACCTGATACGATTCATGTATATTTGGGAAGTTGTAACAACACAGAATCATAGAACCATAATGAAATAATAGAACACTGGACTAAAGAAACTTTATTCATGGACAAGTGATATGGCAGCACCATTGCCACCCAACTGGATCCACTGGGTTATGGCAAAACACAAGTGCTATGGCAAACAAAAAACTCCTGGCATCTGGCTTATTGGCCCTCCAGGCTAATCTCACTACTTCAAGTAGCCACAGATCAGAAAGTAATTGCAAATCTGTAAAGTCGCTGTAGCAGTAATTTGTGACCCCCTGTCACCTTTTCGGCCATTACTCCCTTATACGAATGAACTACGATATCTAATGAACTACGATATCTGCCATCCCAATTCGGAAACTAGACTAGCCGGTTCCAATGAGGTAAGGATCGCCGATTTTTGAGTCTATGGACAACCAAGCCCAATCTAGCCACCAACCACTGGTGTTACAGGAATTCGTTACTGTTCGAAAGGTATGCCCAGAAAGGTGCATAAGGGTCTAAGCTGACTGCACAACTAGATCTGCTTCTTTCTATCTTTGATGAAGAGCCTAGCTTTGCTCTGCAGTATTTTCTCTAGTTTCTTGCTTGATCATATCATTAGAAGGAAGAGCAGAGCATTCGTAACAGTACCCATGAAAGTTTCGAGAAGAATAAAGCAGGCAGAAAGGAAACCATAAACAGTCCCTTATGAAAAAGAAAGAAAGAATCCAACAGTTGTTATTATATTCTTTCTTCCTTATGAAAAAGAAAGAAAGAATATAATAACAACTGTTGGAGACCACTTGGATCTATGAGAATTAGATCATATACAGCTAGGGCGCATTTGTAGTCACTTAGAGTGTGCATAAAATTAAAACTAACTAAAAGAAAATTTCAAGAAACTTTGTCTTTTTCACTCCTCTATGGGATTAAAATTGCATATTGATATCTTTCTCGCCTCTATTTCTCGCCTCTAGGGGAACAGAATTGCATTATTAACTTATCATTCGACGTTTGATATCTTGTTAGATTAGCACCAAATATTATTTCTAGCCCAATAGCAAATTCACTAGATGGTTTTGTTGGAACAACATTGTTCACCCTATGTGGACGTTAGGTCACATGGGTCCAATGTTTATGGTCAAAGGTCAAAGGTTACATGTAAGACCAGTTAGGTGAAGGTCACATGTTAAGACCAGTTAGGTGGTCACATCAGAGTTAGGTAGGAAGCCTCTATCATATATGTAACATCAACATGCAAATGAAAGCAGCTCATTTTCCATTTCTCTCCTCCCGATCCTCCAACATGGTATCAGAGCCAAGGGGCTTAGATCAGGATTGATCTATAGTGAGTGGATTCTCACTACTTTGCTGCAAGGAAGAGCAGAATCACACAGGAGGCCAAGTGTTTGCTGCTATAGGTCGTTTTTGAGTATTTGGGTAAAGCCCAAATCAAGTGTTTGCTGCTGGAGGTCGTTTTTGGGGTTTTTAGTCTGAATATCATGGATCCTTTCAAGTTTTCCAAAGATCCCATGCTCACCCCAAGCAATTGGTATGTTGGGGCAGACTTCTTTTAGATTTTATGATCACTAACAATCTTTGGAGCTGTTTTTGATCCTGCTTGGGATAAGGCAAAAGATATCAAGTCCACAGAGTTAGAGTTAGATAGGAGAGCTCTAGCTCATCTTAAACTCCTTGTATCCCCTTCTATAAGGATCAGGCTCAGACCATTATCTAGTTTCAAAGAAGCATGGAAAGAGTTGGAGAACTCTTATGCCTACATAGGTCTCTCAACTCAGCTTGTCATCAAGAAAAAGATTGAGAGCACTTTGCTGACTTCTTCTTCAAATATAATTGAATATTTAAAGGAAATGGAAGCTCTAAGAATGGAGCTTGTTGCTGCAGGAGGCAAGATAGAAGATTTGGATCTTATTCAATACATTTTGGCTAATCTACCTCTGGAGTATGAAATGTTGTCTTCGCAAATTAAGCATGCTAAAAACCCTGATTTCCTTGAAGTTAAGGGAATGCTAATTCAAGAGGAGTCTCACATCAAGACGCTCAAGAGTAATGGAGCTGGAATACTAGGTGAAAAGGCTTTGGTTTCAGACCATAAAGCGAAAAATTCTACAAAGAATTCAAGTAGAAAAGCAATTGAATGCTATTATTGTCACAAGTTGGGCCATATTACAAAGGATTGCCATGCTAAGCAAAGGAAGGATGCTAAGGATGCCAGGCAAAAGAAGGCAAGCGCATCTGAGAGCAAATCAAAATCTGAAAAATTCAATTTGGCAGCTTGCACTGAGATCTTAGAATCTAATGCAGAGTTTCATTGTATGGGAGTTCACAAGGACATTCCAGAGGGGCACTCTGGATACTTGATTCAGGTGCCACAAATCACATGTCTGGAGATTCTACTATATTCAAGTACCTACATAAGGAGCAGAAAAGGGGGAGTCCAGTTAGGGGAATGGTTTCTCTCATCCAATTTAGGGCAAAGGTCTAGTATCTAGGTGATGGGCATGTTGATGTTACATATATGATAGGGGTGTCCTACTTAACTCTCATGTGACCACCTAACTGGTCTTAACATGTGACCTTCACCTAACTGGTCTTACGTATGACCTTTGACCTTTGACCATAAACGTTGGCCCGTCCACATAGGGTTTAACAATGTTGTTCCAACACTCTCCCTTAAACGTGTGTGGAAGGACCTTAAAAGTTCCCATACAGAAGCCACAATTGTGCAGCGACAATCAGCATACTATTCAGGTAGCATCTTAATGCACATCTTCCAAGAGAATTTCTGGCTTCTGAGTTGGTTTTGTCTTTCTGTTGAACACAACATCAGACCAGCTAGCAGATATGTTTACCAAACCTTTGGCTAGTGCCAAACTAAGCAAGTTCAAAGAGCAGCTTGGGATGGTGAAATTCCAGTAAGCTGAAATTTCAAGCTGAAATTTTGTAAGTCTATACAGGTTTAAGGGAGAGTGTTGGAACAACATTGTTAAGCCTATGTGGACGTTAGGTCACATGGGTCCAACGTTTATGGTCAAAGGTCACATGTAAGACCAGTTCGGTGAAGGTCACATGTTAAGACCAGTTAGGTAGTCACATCAGAGTTAGGTAGGAAGCCTCTATCATATATGTAACATCAACATGCAAATGAAAGTAGGTCATTTTCCATTTCTCTCCTCCAGATCCTCCAACAGTTTCAACTAGAGTACAAGACATTTATTTGCTTTTGGGAAGGGTCCTTTTCTTACCCCATCATTCCACCGCCATGCTCCTTGGTTACATTACTTCTATATTTGATGAAGGAATAGAGATATGCATTTCTGATCCTCAAATCTGAAGGGAGGTAGGTTTTCGTAAGAAGCAATGAACCTGCCTTGTATTTCATGATATATTGGGCAAGTGAAAACGTAATGCTTCTCAGATCCTTTTCGAGCATTTAATTGTTGGCCTAACAGCACGCCCAGTCTCATTCTCAAGCTGATGGAATGACACCCTGAACTGCACCTATAGCATGCCTCACTTTGTGTGCCAAATGGATAGTTAAGTACGCTGGGCACTGTATGGAACCAACTTTATTGATATCCAAAAATTAATGCTTGTAGAATTGCATCTTGGTGGGAAGCCCTTGCAGTCAGCCATGTCCGAGATGTATATAGATGTTCCAGATCATGCCTCATACTTTGGACCAGCGTAAAAGACAGGGGTCTTGATTTTCAATCTTTTAGTTTTTGGTTTTTTATCTTTATGCAGATATGAAGGAAGCTGCAGGCTGCAGTGGGCCCCTAGCTGTACATGATCTGATGTAATAATTAGTCTCTTAGAGCCCCAGCAAGCATTAATACAAACTTTCTTTCTTTCTATTTCATCAAGCAACAGAACGGCATATGGTTGTCTCGAACTGCTTGAATTAGCTGGCCACTTTTCAATATGACCAGCATATCCTGGTGGCTAACCAATTGTGTGCCTTCTCATAAATTTACTCATATCAAGATGCTTCTGAGGCAAAATAAGATGCAGCAAGGTTTGGCAAGTTCAGACTTGTGGACCAGCAGTTGGATAGAGATTAGAAAACTTGCTATTGGCCTGTTTTGATTATTCAAACCAATGCCTGGTAATGATGGCTCTGGTGCCCTTTACTGCTTCATCCTGACCAATAACGGTGTCGCCTCTTACCAGGATGCTGTCCAGGCAGAATAATCAGACATAGTAACCACAGGACCCGTCTCGTCAGTGTCTACTTCAGTGCCTTTTCTTTTCTTTCTTTGTTATAGCTGTAATTTGAGCTTTTAGCTTCATTTCTCGATTATGAATCTTTCCTGCCTTTGAAAAGTCTTGACTTTGTTCGCCTTCATCTTTGCCTTAGGTTATATTGGCCCTCATGGAACAGGCAAGCCTCTTCTTGCAGAGGTAATTGCAAAGAACATGTTACTGCAGCATATAAACTGCAATTTGCAATCCAACTGAGTTTAATAGTTAACTGATTTTATGTAAACAGGCTGCCTATTTCATGCGTTACTTAATTTTAAGTCCCCATACGTCAAAATTGATTCCAAGAACCTTAATGTTGAAGTATGCATCCGGGTTTATATGAAAAAAATTACTTTATGTGTCTAAGCTGTTAAGTGGCCGGTATGGGTTTGTTTGTAGGACCTGCCTACCTTCTTTAAATTAAAGAGGATATATTCAAGCTTCACCATTGCTTATGAGAAGTCTAACAGGGTTAGAGATTTGAGTGTTAATGCCTTGTATGGCGTTCTCTGATTCTGAATTACATGCACCAACTAGGTTGATGTGGTTGAAGTTATACTTATTTTTTTTCTGAGTTTGACTTCTGTCATTTCTGTGCTCTTTTCCATCTTTTGCAATTGTTGTGCAAGTAATAGAAAGGAGCAACTGAAAAAGATTGAAGATAGACTCAAACATATTCATAAGTCTAATTTTAGTGGTTTTGCAGGTTGAGGGAGATTCTGTACTTCGCTTTGCATGCGCATATGGATTTCGAAATATTCAGAATTTAGTGCGGAAAATCAAGGTTGGAAAATGCGAGTATCATTATGTTGAAATTATGGCCTGCCCGTCTGGTAATTTCTCGAGTTTTTGTATTTCTTTCTGCATTTTTAGTATTTGAGATGTATTCTCATCCTGCACATTTTGGTTAGGAAGTGGGTGCTATACTAGTTGTTTGTCTGTCATTGTAGGTTGAAACCTGCAATTCAACTTATTTTGAGCAAGCTCTCTCAGTCATTATGCAGATTGCGGATAATAGAATGTAAAGTTTTTTGTTAGAGAAGGCACTGAACATTGTTCTGCAGGGTGTTTGAATGGTGGAGGACAAATAAAGCCCAAGAAAGATCAGTCTCCAAAGGATCTTATCCAGTTGCTTGAAGGCATCTACTTGCAAGAAGTGAGTCCTTTTAATTATAAAATTGGTTACTCAGATGCTCATCTAAATCTTACCAATTCACAGGTCAATATTGCGAATCCATTTGCAAATCCAATTGTTAAGGAGTTATATGACCATTGGCTCCAAGGTCCTGGATCAGACAAAGCTGTTGAAGTATTATATACAGGATATCATCATCGAGAGAAGACAGTCACTTCACAGTTAACTAACTGGTAGATGTTTGCTACAATCCATGGTATTTGGCCACGGGTGGGGTTCATTGAAGAAAGAAAAACACAACCTTAGTGGGACCATTCTGAGGCATTGATTACCATGATTAAATGTTCAGCATGTGCTTGCAATTTTGTAAGATGAGAAGGAATTTACTATGTAAGTGGCAGCCATACCTGCAAAGAACAATTTTGTAAAAATAATTTTCTTTAGGTAATGCATTTGTACATTGACTTTTTTGACGGAGAGATTTGTTGACAAGCCTGTCCTGTCATTGTGGCTGGGAAACTTGATGCCACTTACAAAATCTGCTTTCCAGTGACATGGCAGTTATCTTATGCCTTGAATTTTCCTTCAGCAAGACCTCCAAAACCAGACACACAACTCAAAATTGAGTTCCAACAATTTTCTCAAGGATTAGCTGCCTGGGATAGAGAGGGGTCAAGACAGAATCTTTCCTTCTCAAAGAAGGCCAGAACTTGGGTCCATCGCTGCAGGGTTTTAAGTTGATGGACAAGTATTGTTTCGGGAACCAAATTGTGGGCGCACTTGCCTCCAAAATCTGGATGATCGTAAAACAGCGGCTTCTTGTTGATCCGGGTTTTAGCCTTACCACCTTCATTGAGCCATTTACCTACCAGCAGATCCTCAGTCCCAGTCCTGTAATTCATGGCAACAGATGAATTGGCTATCCACTCTACCAAATCCCAGGATACCACATATCCCATTCCAGCCATATACTCTACATAAGGATCTGTGTTCTCACATGGCAAAACGTAGCCATAATATAAATCTTCTCTGGGTACTTGTTGTAATGAACTTGCTAGATTAGCTATTCTGACATATGAATCATCATCTACTTTCATCACATAATCGTGATGCAGATGCAATTTTGCCAGAGTATGGAAAAAATAATATGTTTTACCAGAATTCATATTCTCCGCACAATCTAAGAGAAGAATATCATGGAAATGGAGCATTTCAACGGCAACGAGTGTTCGTTCTTCTTCATTCCTGGGCCTGCCCAGCACGAATTTTAGTGTTACTTGAGCATTTGGTGCTGATTGAATCCTATATGCCATTCTCAACAGATTCCTTCGCTCGAATTTGGAAGCGGTGGTCAAGACCCCGATCAAAATCCTCATTTGTGCAGAGATGGAGGTGATATTTGTTACCGGATCCACGATTTGTTTGATGTGGAAGGAAGCAAATTTGTAGCACATGTTGGAAGAATACAAGAAAAATCCGAGCATGAACAACGCGAGAATGAGTAGCATGTGGCATTCAACGGCGTGCATCTTTCTCATTGTGGAGCAAAGAAGCCGTTAAGGTTTTTGCAGCGGACATATCGATCGACATATCGATCGATCTGGGCAATTTTTGATTTGGGCGATACGAAGGTTGAAATAATGCCACGTCACATGCCACGTAGTCACCATTCATCAAAAATCAGTGTCTTGAGTACCACAAAAATGCTTTTTCAACCCACAATATTATAACAGTTGGGTCGCTGTAATCTCCGGTATTGTATTTTCCTGCGGCCACGTCATCCCTACCGATTTCACGAAATGCTATTTTCATCACCGGCTGCAGAGGTAAGAAAACAAGTGAATCCTTCAAGAAAGAACCAGATCCTGCGCTCTCCAACTGTTATATTGTAAGGGTAATGCAATTGGTCCAAGATTCCTGGTTTGCAGCTCCCGGCTAACACCGGTCGCTGCCAACCCAGGAATCTTGTCCCAAATGCATTACCCTTATACAAAAATATTGTTAGATTAAAGTTGTCCAAGCCCACCAAATGGTGCAATCAATTAAAAATGGATCATGCATCCCCATCATGTCATCACATCACCTGCTAGCTACTGCTTGATTATTCTTTGAAAAGCCTCAAAACCATCTGATCCTTTATAAGTCCTTGTTATTTAAGGACTGTCATCACATCACCTGCTAGCTACTGCTTGATTATGCTTTGAAAAGCCTCAAACCATTCGATCCTTTATAAATCCTTGTTATTTAAGGACTGCATGTTGTTTGTTAAAGTGACCTCAACGTTGCTTCATGTGATAAACGGTTGTACCTGTGAATATTGTGTTGGATTTATTTTCATTTACGTTCTACAAAAAAGTATGATGGTAAAGATAAAGAAGCAACAATAAAGAAGTTACAATATGATCACAAAATTTTTCAGGAGTACTTTTATTCCTTCTTGTTCGAAAGGCTCATCACTTTCTTGTGTAACTGGGCTCGTTTTTGTTTGCATAACTTGTGCCTGTGTCCAATGGGTCTTGTGTGTTGGAAAGGTTCTTTAGAGGTTTGTAAGTTCCTTCACTAAGATCTCAAAATTCCCTTCGAATCTACTAGATTTCCTAGCTTCCAAGAAATTATGCAAAGAAGAAGCTACATGAGAATTTTTTTGAATGTCACTAAGAAGATGTTACCAAGTTGCAAATTGGACTACAGATGTGGAGGAGGACCAATATATAAGTTTGATTGAGTTGATTAGACATAGTTGTTGTGTGCGTCACCACACAAAACAATGTAAATCCATTAATTCCAATCCTAAGTGAGTGAGAGTATCGATACGACATTCCTTCCATTTGGGCTCAGCCACAAGTACAATTTAACCCTCAAATTTGGGAGGCTAGAAGAATCGCATCGTGACTTTGCCATAAAAGTGTGACGGACAAAATAGGAAAAGGAAAAAACAAATATTTAAATATGATATTATTTTAAGAGATTGATTATATCGAATAAGTGATACTTGAAAAGAATTATACATTAAGCATGCAAAGTGTTCTAAAGGCTGGCTGACATTTTTCACATATTGAAGTTTAAGTAGAAAACTTTCCATTCTGTTGGAAGAGAACTTACCTTCTCCATTGCTCTTAAACATGTTAAAATTTTGAAATACTCTTAAATATGCGATTGGCTTTTAGGATTGCCTCCTATTATGGGGCAATTCGTGCGAGAGAGAGTGACTTTGGGGATCTTAGGCATATTTAAAGATCTAACAATGACAGTTTTTGTTTTTTTTGGTGGTAAATAACATTTTTGTATTTTTCCAGGCTAGAGTTTTTGACCTTTTGTACGGCAAAAAGTTTTCAACTCCATCGGAAATCTCATTTTGCCCTAATCTTTTAATTAAGTTTTCTATTATTTTAATTGATTCTTTTACTGGCTTGGGCATGTCAAATATCGCATCTTTATTCTTTTAATTAGTCGTGTTATTTGCTTGGACATGTCAAATCTAGCATATACAGATATTTCATGGGTCCTCCTTCGGTGATGCTTTGATTGTAGTATGTCTGCCTACATTCATATTCTATGCGATTTTTCTTGATTTGATGTTGTGATTTGATTGGTTGGTGTGGTAGTTCATGTCTTCAGTTTCAATCCTCTCTATCGTAGCAGGTGTAACTCTTAGCGGCCTCCTCCCTAGCGCCCTTGCTAGTTGCCAGCTTTCACTCTATGGGTTTTCTCTCTCTAGGGCAGCTTGTAGGTCCATTTTGGCTCCCAACATTCAATTTTAGACTCAAATTTGCCCCTCGCACCACTTCCCCATTTCTCTCTGTTTGCTTGCCCTTTCTCTTTCTAGTGTTTTTTGCTTGTTTGCATGCTAACCCCTTCTCTTACTAGCATCCTACTTGCTCACCCTTTCTCTTACTAGTTTTCTCTCTCTAGTGTTTTTCCAGGTTTTCTCTAGGGTGGATTGTAGGTCGATTTTGGCTCCCAAAATTCAATTTAAAAGTCAAATCTACTCTATACAGCACCCGTAATATGGACCCAATTTCCCTCTCAATTACTACGGATATTCTTATAGATGGGGAAGATCTCCCATTTGCACAATCCCAACCTCTGCCAACATAGGACATGCCCAACATAGTGGAAAAACCTCTGCTATGAAATATGATAGACTCCATCCCAATACACAGGACAAATTGCGCAGGCAAGACTGACATGTCACAAGTTGCCCTGAGGAAGGACATGAGGGCAAAGACACAAACAGCAGGCCTATTTAAGCAAGCCTATGACATGCACTTAAACCTTGCAGAAAGCTACTCGTAAGCTACTTGAGATCGACCATCCGAGGAGCCTTTCAAGCAAGTCCAATGAAGCTAAGCTTGCATGCTAGTGGAACATATAGAGTCTTCATCGCCCACATCAATGAAAAAGTAGCTGGCATAGAAAAGCAATGCATTTCTAGAATGGAACTTTGTGTGCAGCCCTTTCATGCTCGCGTTGAATTTGCATAATTTGAATGAAACTAGAATAGATCAAACATTAGGCTTTTACAACCACGATAACACATAGGCTGAACACCATATTCCAGACTCAGGAACGCTTTGAGCAAGAAATTAGGAAGACTTTCATAACACTATACAAAGTCTGTTGAAATGGTTATCAAGATCCAATGAGCGGTTCACACAACTTCCATTAGTATTCAAATGCAATAGCTTCTTCAAACCCTGTAGGATAGGATCAATGCTTAGAAAGACAAATTTTGCCAAGGATATCAACATGGGCACTAGGCTTCTAAGGTTGGAAAAAAGCTCATCCATTCGAGACCTTGTTATGCAAGAACTGGAAGACACTGGCTTTTATAATATAATGGTTTACTGAGATGGTTATCAAGATCCAATGAGTAGTTCATACAACTTCCATTAGTATTCAAATGCAACAACTTCTTCAAACCCCGTAGGACAAGATCAATGCTTGGATAAGGCACATTTTGCCAAGGGTACCGACATGGACTCCGGGCTTCTCAGGTTGGAGGAAGGCTCCTTCAATCAAGACCTTGCTATGTGAGAACTGGAAGACACTAGCTTTTATAAGGAAATGGGCTTTGTGTCATTGCAGGAAAAAGAGAGACATACTTTGAAGCACCATGAAGGCTAATGTTGATATTGCAACCATTGCCTGTGAAAAGAAGTCAAAGAAGCGTCCAACTCGGCTAGGCAGCATATCCCTTCAAGTCAAGCAACATTAAGATCTCCAGCTCTCCAACTAGACCAATTGCTAAACTCAGGAAAGATGATATTGGGGAATAGCTTAAAGAGCAACAGGTATAGAAGCGCAAGTGCCATAATGTGATAGTCCAAAGAGGATGCGCATGAGGATCTCGCAAAGAAGATCTAGACAATGGTCCTCTCCAAGATGACCTTTCATGCTCCTGACACATTGTCATGGCATTGCATCTGGGTTTTCAGTGCCATAAGCAGCCATGTCTTTGTGAAATGCAACTATGAGCGGTGCCATACTTCGTCAGGCAGCTAAGTTGAAAGGGATCTCCTTGTATGTCGATCATGATGTCACACCCCTACCATAGGAGTCAGGAATGAGAGCTTGCATACATGATGGACATACAACAGATTGGTGGTGTTGCACTGCTAGTACATGGCAATGCATGGACTTTTCGTGCACCTAACTATACTATGGCAAACATTTTGCAGAAAGGACCATACATCCCCCTGAGTTATATAGATAAGTTGAATGGTCATCATGCATGGAGCCATAATATGTGTGAGAAGGTTTATAGGCTTGGCAAAGTTTGTATTTCACGTGGAAATATATTGAGTTATGGAGGTTGTTGTCCTTAGCTTAATGATCAATGGTTGACACATTCACACAAAATGCATAGATGCCCTAATTCTTATTGATATTAGGGATAATGCTATGGTTGATTGTTTGAACCATTAAATTTGGAAATAGAATTCGCGGTCGAATCAGATGGAGACAAATTATTTTTTATTATGTAGAAAAACGCTATGAATGTGGATACTCTACACACGAGTCCTATATCGGCTGGATCGGAGCCTAAACGGCCAGATCTGGCCCTATAAATATTGTAAATTAGCTTGTACAGAATAATTTGCATTGACCAAGTTGTTCGATCGAGCAAGATCGAGTTTTCATAGGTCAAAATATGAATAGAAATCAAGTCTATACCATTTGAATAGCAATTTTTTAACACTAGAGTTGCCCCTTAATGAACCCGAGTGGGTCCATTTGTACACTTTTTCTTAAATTCTATTAGAGCTCTAGGATGAAGAATTTGTCTATATGCTCGGACTATGTTGTTGTCTATGAGTGTGCATCATATAAGGAAAAAGCATGCAAAATATAGAAAGCTTTCATAATCAAGCACAATATAGAGTCAAATGCAAAGAGATCAAGTTTATTCTCAATGTGTCTAACATTTCTCAAATTATTTTGCAAATATGATTTTATCTGGAAATTCTAATTCTTCCATCTTGTAAACTATGAGATGATCAATCTATCACAAAGAGTTTTAGAAAAAACTATGGTGGAATTTTCGAGAAATAATTCCTAAAATTTTGAAGTTTAGAAGTTCTTTATGGACCCACTTAAAAGTTCATAGTTACTCGATCTTTTGAAGAAATCAAATGCATTTAAAAAGGCAAACAATACTTAGTATCTATTTCCAAAGAAAAATAATAGTATCTTGACATTGTTATTCTATTTCTATATCATGATGTAAAATGGTTCCTAGATGTCTGTTCTTTAGAAATTCATAAGGGGCCCAATTTTTTATTCAGTTATAGTTACCTCAAATTTATAAGAAATCACATGAAACTTAAAAGATAAGTAGTATTTATAGTCTATATTCATAGGAAATTAACGTTATTTTGAAATTTGTATTTCATATTGAACGTCATGAGATCATATCATATCATTGAAACCATCAAATTTGGGTGTACTTCAAGGTGCGATTCTGCTCAACGTGTAGAGAATTTTATTTTGCTATTGAACATAGTAGTACAACTTCGAGTTAATTTTACAATGCAAGTGTTCCTATCTAAAATCTCACAAGTATCACGAAGAACTAGTCCTTAATATAGAGAAGGCATTGAAGGACCCATACGGGTTGATGAACCCAAACAGGTCCCAGAGACTATTCTAGTATTAATGGTTCCATATAAATTGCTATCATAATTTTGATGTCCTTATTCTACTTTAAAGTTAAGTAAATTATCTTGTATTTTTTTTCTAAGGTTATTTTATGTCAATTTGCATAGAGAATTGTCTTGTGTTTTTGTTCCATTGTTGAATTGAAGGTTGAAGATGAGAATTTCTTCATTTGGTACCAAATCAGGAATATGGCAACAAGATTTGGAGTCGGGTTATTAAGTGCAATTGAAGTATACAATGGAGGATCTGGATTCCAAGTTTGGAAGGACCAGATTAAACATATTTTTGGATGTTGAGAATTTATGGAATATCGTAGATCCAACTAATGTTGATCTAATAGCTACTAGTGAAGACGTAGGTAGCACCAGTGTTGCAGCAATAAATTATGTTGAAGGAGGGGATACAATCTCTGCAATTTCAGGAAGCAAAGCTATTGCAGATATAGCAAGTGCAGGTGGAGGTGTTACATCTGCAAGTGCGTTTTTCAAAAAATGAGAGGCAAGGGGAATTATAAGAAGCAAATTTGGGCCAACCGAGCTCTCGTTTAGTGCAATAGATAGATCTAGAGGAAGAGAAAATTTTATAAGAAACAGGGGAGGAGCTGCATGAGTACATATTGCCCAAGCGAAAATTGACGCAAATGTAAGAGGGCCTACTGATGACGATATAAATGTTGATGTAAGGGCTAATAACAAAAAATCTGTGATTTTAGTTGATTGTGGAACTGAGGGACCAGTAGTAAGATCCTCTAGTATGTTTACGGAAAAAAGATCAGTCCATATGTCCAAGTAGGAAATGAAGAATTGCAAGCCATTGATGGATGTGAAATTCTGCAGCTGATGGATCTTGAAGAAAATGTTGTTAAGATTGGAATCTATTTATCAAAGAAAAAATGGGATCTTTAATCATCCATTAATTTAATGTTGAAAATGCCACATAGAATTACACATAGAGCCAATGAAGGGATAGCTCCTATGTTCTAAGAGTACATTAGGTGGCAATAGAAGCGTTCCCATTTTCTTAGTAGGCATCCACATGGGGTTCCCATTTCAATAGGGCTTCTCTTGTGTGGGTGGAGATTTTTTAAATCTTACTAGATTTATATGTATACAAAACCTAAACCTACAAAATTTTCTGGAGGAAAAACGTTTTCAATATGGTTTTGATTCGCGAAATTTTCCAAACGAAAAACGTTTCTGATATGGTTTCGATTCTTTCAAGAAGGCACAAGGACTCATTCATTTCGTTCACTACAATGTTAGTTTATCTATATATTGGAGAAACGGCAAAGACTGATCAGGTGCGATTGTTGTCAAAAATATTATTTGCGTGTTTGATTTAATGAGAGAGAGAAGAGCTTAAAAGGTTGGCTTAACAAGTCCTTGTCGTTCTTCCATGTATGCATTGAGATGGAAGTTTCAAGCTTGGGTTTGAGAAAACTAGGTGCTCTAGCAGGTCATTTCATTGTTTCATATGCGTTAAAATGGAAGTTTTCTCAAGCTGGCTTTTAGAAATAGCAGAGTTGACAACTGCTTGTTCCTCTTTTACTATTGTATGTAAGTTTGGTTTAATTCAATTTTTTTACTTGATCTCTCTGTAAAGCCAATTTGTCTATTATTTCTAATGCCAAAGTGCTATGTGATATGAATTGGGATGTTCACATGTAAAACTAGTTACTAAGGAGTGAATTATCTAAGCGAGAATCTAAAGCCTCTAATTTATGTTAAGCTAGTTGCTAGATGGCTGTTAATATCAATTGAGTTTGTTCTAGTATTTAGTTCACAAAATTTTCCAGTGCTTTGCATGTTCTTATTGCATGTACAAAGTTCAGATTCTTGTTTTCTTGTCTCTTCAGATCATGTCAATGTGATTGGATATAATAGAAATGCAAAATAAGGTGTAAAGATTGTAAGTTTCCAAATGTAATCAACATAAAATCATTAGTATATTATGGAAAAAAATGTTGGATGTTGGATCTTTAGGTTCAATTCCTGAAATCTAAAGCGTGCAGTTTGTCTATATCTCATAGAATAGCTTATCGCAAGAAGTACATGTATGTCTATATTCTAAGCATTCTACGTGCAGTTTGTCTATATCTCATAGAATAGCTTATCGCAAGAAGTACATGTATGTCTATATTCTAAGCATTCTAAGACTATGTAATAGCTTGCAATAAGAACATGATGTCTATAATAAAATCCTTGTCTTCTATGCCAACGTAACCGATCTTCCACAGTCGCGCAGCTAGGAGAGATGATGAGGCATTCAACATAATGATATTAAAGCTCCTAACAATTATCGAATATATCCAGTCTGTTGACCATGTCAATAGTATGCAAACCTTTCCAAACATCTAGCTGCATGGCTTCATACATTTGTGTGGCTTTCAACTTGCTTTGACAAATGTAAGTTAAACACTACAGTTTCCTGTAAGTCAGTCTCATGCATGTAAGTTAAAGATTGCAGCTCCAGTTTATTTTTTCCAACGACCTTAATGTTATTTCATGATAAGAATATGATTTTTCTTAATAGAGCTGCTCTTTCAACGACCTGAACATTAGTTCAATGATGAAAATATGATTTTTCTTTATAGAGCTATGATAACAGAGAGAAGATTTTCTTTTGAGCAAATTCAAGAAATGAGCAATAACCTGAAGTCTGTATACAAAGGCTTCTTAACATATCACTGCAAAATACCTATTTCTATCATTTATATTGAAAGAAAATAACTGAGCAATGGCGAAATTTGAGGCAGAGGAGATGGATGGAGTTCTTGGAAGAATATGATTTTGAGGTATCATACAAGCGAAAACTAAATGTGGTTGCAGATGCATTGTCTCGACATCCCTTGATGACGAGTGTATGAGAAGAATGTTGAGCAAACCTTGCCTATAGACAAAGATTTTATTGAAGAATGGGCAAGTGTTTCAAGAGAAGCAAGAATGGATAAGTTCTTTCTTTCTTCAATAAAAAATAAATAAATAAATCCTATAGCAGTAGCTGGGACGAAACTTAAAAATTTCCCTTCCAAGTTAATTATATAGCTTTATAGCTAATGATTGTGATGTGAACCTTAAATGACTATGTTTAAATGCATATTTTCCATCAGCATATATATTTATTTGCTAACAAGGCTATCACTATATGGCATCATGGAAAAGACATAGAGACAAAAAAGAACAAGTTCGAAAGGTTCTATGGTTGCTTGCATGCTCAACTAAATTAACATGATTCTAGTTGCATGTTCATCTAATTTAACATTTCCATATCTTTGACAAGAACAAAGAAAAGACAACTAGTGGCTATAGTTAAAATTACACATTATAGCAACTTATTTATTTTTAATGCTTTCCTTCCACTTATTCTATTCTATTCTTCCACTTGTTGATAATGTTGCTTTTCCTTTCCATTTTTAGCAAATAATACAATTTCCCAGGCATTGAACGTAACTCAAAGCATTGGAAATAACTCTTCTTGCATGAGAGTTCTTTGATAGAGTCATGAATGCTCTTGCATGAAAGATGTCCATAAACCAGTCTTCACATTCCTCCAACTGTATACTAAAGAAAACAAATTGAATTAAGTAGTAATAGACAAAGGTAACATAAATTGAAGCTAACTATAAATTAATCAAAGTCACAATATTGCATATACAACAAGAATCTGCTTAACACTAAGCTAAATTCTAATAATTATCAATCTTCATTGCAAATGTGTAGTACAATGAATTAAGCATAAAAACTTCCTTGGCACAATGTTTATTTTCTACAGTAATAAAAAAAATTCCCGTCCTAATAACACTCTATACATCCTCATGGATGTTCCAGCAATGTAACTATAACCCACTTGTCTTTCTAGCCCCAGGTTAGTCTCAATGAACCTGTTAAAAATGATCAAAGAAGTCAAACTGATGGTGCTTGCTTTATAATGTAAAACAAAGTACAATACACAACATATCATGATTTTTGAATGCATAACAGATACAAAACTTAAACAAACACATTGTTTGACTCAACAAGTCCTCCACCCTATTGTGAATTTTATAGTTTCAACTATATTTGTACAAATTCGTTGTCTTGATCCTTCAACCCAATTATTATGTTGCATCCTCAAGTTAACCAAGATAAACATTAGAAACAACCTATGCCCTCATCATCAAATATCACACTTTCTGTGAACTTCTGCAAACCATTTGATCTTTTCTCATCCACTGTTTTCTTTAAAATTTTCATCATTACCAAGTGTTGAAAACACTTGGTAAACATCAAGTCATAAATTTGAAGTCTAGTTTTCTACGCTTTATAAAATTTGTCTATTCCCAAGCTTTATGCAAAGGTTGTTTGAATCTTTGTTGACGGCTTCAGATGAAGCCTATCAGGCCATTATGCTTCACTCCATAGCCCAGTTATGGCTCTTACATAACTTCTGGAGCAATGGCATTTACCTCCAAAGAAGTCGGAAAGATCTTCCACATTTATGGTGTTCAATATTGCAAGCCATTCCCTTTATGTGCGTTCTAGCATAATATATGCCCTCAAATACGTATATTATACTGCCACGTCACCCATACATGTCACGGATGACATGTACTTGGTGGCCGTAATAGGTTGCACCTAGGGGGCAAGAGTTGCACCTAGGGGGGCAACTTCGAATGTTGTGCATGTTAAATAAACATACACAATTATTAACCCCATGGACCCCATTGCCAAATGGCTAAACCCCATTTGGCCAATGGTTAATCTAACCCTAAGGGTTTCTATATAAGGGCTTCCCCTTAAACCCTAACCCTTTTCTTCTCTTTGCATTTAGGGTTTTCCTGGGGCTCCCTTCCTCCTTTCGCATTTGGGGTTCTCTTGAGCCATTCCGGCCAAGCTAAGAACCAAATCCGCATTGCCAGGCTCAGTAAAGCGCCTTTGCACAATAGATCGCCGAGTAGCAGCCATCTTCAGCAAGATCAAAGGCATGGATGCATTCTGAGGATCTGGAGCAGGTCGAGGACCAGGTAATCAGTCATTCTGTTGTGCAAAGCCGCCTTTGGGCTAGGCAATAAACTAGTTTAGCATGTTAGCCCAGCTGTAGAGGCCTTATAGATCCGGAGATCATAAGCCCTAACAAAGGAACCTAACTCTAGATGTTTAGATAGATAGATTAGATGTTATTATTCATTTCAGTTCTGTGATGATATTTGTATTTCACTCTGTGACCTCCATGCATTGGGAAGGGGGGTAGAGGCCTAAAGCCTGTGTAGCAGATGATTCTAGGTAACCTACTAGTTCCCAATTATATGCGGCCCGTGCACAGAAGCCCGCCTGGTTGTGGGTGGCGGGACTAGACCGGTTGACAAGGAGGAACTTGTCTCATCACGGTATGACCCCTCTGGTGTGTAATGCCTACCGGGGTTCTCTGTGGGCTAGGCTTAATGGCTTGTCACTGAGTGTGGGCAAGGCATGAGCTCGACACCCGTGGGGTGATGCGTCACTCTGCATTGGGTTCAAGTCGAATACGGGCAGTGGCCCTCTATCCGCCTGTGATGGGCATGGATGCCTCTGGAGGGGAGGTAACTCTCCTCCTGCCTCATCGGGGCTGGGGAGATGCAACCCAATAGTAGTAGCCCCTTTGGTTATGCACCCGACAGGCTACGGTCAGGTCCCAATACTTTTCAACCTACTCTCCAAAGTGTGCACGCCTCTGGGGGCCCAAGCCATCAGTCATACCCCCTTGAGTCTGAGCTCTGGGTAGGTTTTCCCTTTGCTATTATTGTTCATGTTGTTGTTATGTCTCTGATGGTTATGATGTATCCACCCTTCGAGGTGATTGTATTGATGTATTGTATTATGTGCTCATGTTTATTCACGCTTCCGCAGATAGGTCGACCCGAAGGGAGATGGGTGAATGACACATCCACTCTTCCCTGGCTGGCTCATTCCACTGGGAGTGGTGTCAGTTGGATGGCCCCTGCTAGTTTGGCTGACAGGGGGAATGCTCCGTCTTCTTATACGGTGTGTGCACCATAGAGGAAGCAGGGGACGTCACAGTGGTATCAGAGCATGATCTTGGTAGACCAAGATCGAGCACTGACCATCTTCCCATAGGACTAACAGTAGACTTCCAGTCTTGGGAACAACCACCCAAGCAAGAACCTCAAAAATTGGGAAAGTTTTTTTTTTCAATTCTAGTACAACAATAGGTTAATGCTAAGTTAGTAATAAGTTTTAGCAAAAACCCAACCACAATTGGCCAAAAAGAGGTGACCCCTCACAGAGTGCACCCAGACCAAATCCGCCCAGGCTCGGATTTGCTCCCCGCGCACTGTGTGAGTGGTGGACCCATGTTGACCTAGTTAGATGCATAATTTAGCTAATCTAATAGTGCAGTTCAGCTTATTCCTTAGATTCTAGCTAGTTTTGCATGTTAAAACACTAAGAAACCCCTTATAAATTGAAAAATTAGACCCAAAAAGAGGTGACCCCAAATTCGCCATTTTCGGATTTGATCCCCGCGCACAGTGGTGGATGCTTTTTGGCTAAACAAACCTAATGTACTTATCATATCTACACTAATACCTTCTAGATTGGCCTAATATGGAATTGCAGGTCCAAACCCTAAATTACCCCTACCTATAAATAGAAAATTAGGGTTCCTCACTTGTCCTCAGCGCCTCCAGCAAACAGCTCGTCCCAGAAGACGATTTTTAAACGCCAGAGCTCGGATTGCTTCAAACCAAAACATGGCCCGCACCAAACAAACCGCTCGGATCGTAGTGCCCCCTGGTCACACTAGCGCCCAAGAGCGAGCAGCTCAACGGAAGGTCCGTCGGGCTCAGGAGCAAGCCAGGTGGGAACAGGAGGCTCAGCCCAACACAGATGACCAGGAGCAGCCCCAGGAGCGTCAAGAGGAGGAGCCGGCACAAAACCATGAAGAAGAGCAGCCAAGCCACGAGGAGGAGGAGGCTGTAGAGGAGTTGAGGAGGGAGCTCGAGAGGGAGCTCAAGAACCTGGAGAAAAAGGAAAAGAAGAGAAAGCGGGAGGGCGAAGAAACAGGAATAAAGAAGACTAAGGAGGAGCGCCGGCAAGAAAAAGAGGAGCGCCGAAAAAGAAAGGAGGAGAGGAGGCAGAAGAAGGAGGAACGGAGAAAGCGCAAGGAGGAGCGCTTGAAGAAGAAGGCGGTTAAGGGGAAAGACCCCGAACCGCCTAGGGAGGCGAAGAGGAAGCTGAAGACGACTCCAGCCAAAGGAGTCGTCATTCGGGAGAAACAACCCGATAAGCCGCCATCCTCATCTGACACTGAGTCAGATGAGGAGATGAGGATTCCTGTTCCCACTGAGGGCTCAGGACCCTCGAATACATGGCATGAGGAGGAGGATGCAGCAGCAAAGGTACCCCCGTACCCTAGGTGGCCTTCACCAAAGCACCCGCCAGCAGACAAAAAGAAGCCGAGGCCGCAGCGGGAATCCTATGTACTCAAGCACGAGCTTGAGTACAGGAAAGAAGGTCAAGGAGACCCAGTACATGAAAATGTACGAGGAGTACTCCAAGTATTACGAGGAGCACAAGGTCACCTATATGGAGGGAGGACGGCCAACAAAGAAGAACACCATGAAGCCGCCCCCAGAGAGACCAGCGCCTCCCAAGAAGCCGATCAGAAGAAAGGCGGACTCGTACTTTGCCAGAGCTGCTCGGGAAATCAGACATTTCCAGAGGAGCTATGGCCTGCTGATTCCGAGAGCCCCTTTCGCGAGACTCACTCGCGAAATTTTGCAGGAATTCGACAAATCCAAGAGAGTAACAGACGACATGTTACTTGCGGTCCAGGAGGCAGCCGAGCAGCACGTAGTACAACATTTTGAAGACTCGGTAGCGTGTGCAATCCATGCCAAAAGGGTGACATGCATGCCCAAGGACATGAAGCTAGCTAAATACATAAAGAAGGAATACTATTAAGTCTGTTGTCAACAATTTTTGTAAATACAAATTTATAATTTTGTTGAATTAATGTGTTAAATCATGTTTAAGTAGGGTGTATTATTAAGTTCTGCATTTGAAATTAACAAATTTGGAACAAAACTCAGTGTTTTTGGCCCCACCCCTCACAGAGTGCGCCCAGACCAAATTCGCCCAGGCTCGGATTTGATCCCCGCGCACTGTGTGAGTGGTCGAACACTGATCTATGCCAAAACTTGTCCAAATGCAGAAAATAAGGGCACCATTCGACTCAGCTCACCTTGTTTAGTAGGATTTGACCCTTAGATTGTAGAAATTGGCCAACCCAAATGCAAATGGAGCCCCACCCCTCACAGAGTGCCCCCAGACCAAATCCGCCCATGCTCGGATTTGATCCTCGCGCACTGTGTGAGTGGTCGACCCCAAAACTAGGCCAAAACTTGTCCAAATGAAGCAAGGACACAATTCCATCTATCTCGCCGAGATATGCAGGATTCTATCCTTAGTTTGCATGTTTGGCATCATCTTTGACCCAAACAAGGCCCCACCCCTCACAGAGTGCGCCCAGACCAAATCTGCCCATGCTCGGAATTGCCCCTCGCGCACTGTGTGAGTGGTCACACTAAAATTGTCCTAACTTGGCTTAACTTTTTTCAAATTAGATGGAATTTGTTGCAATAAGATCCTTAGGATGCACTCCTTAGATGATTAGCCTGTCTTTTGCATAGCAATACCTTAGAATCATAGGTTTTCCCCAAACCCTAAAAATTTCCAAAATTAGGGTTTTGCCTATAAGTAGACCACAACCCTCATTTGCATCCTACACCTTTGCTCCTCACTCTAATCCGATTTTCCAGGCCCCTAAGGCACTTCCCCATTTGTTTGATATCCCCAGCTACTCATAGACCATGGCAACCACTGCATTTAGGCGATGGTACAGCGCCACAGCTCATGTGGCCGAGACTGACATCAACTCCGTCTTCGCCGTCTTCTAGAAGGAGCTTGATGTGGAGGCCAGCATCAATGCCATTCCTTTCTACCAAGACATTATGTCTGAGTTCCATGCCAAGATATGACCTTCTCTAGTAGAACTCCCACCTTGCATAGGATATTTTGCACCAAGCATGGCCCTCAAAATAGCACTGCAAGACATCCCCAACATAGATAAGTACTTAGAAAACAAGACTAGTCGCTTACCTAACTATATGTCCGTAAATATGAATAGGAGGAGATACTTCTCTTACACCGCAGCCGTAGCCATCTTCTTATCTCTTCGAGCCCAAACCCAGATAGGAGAACCATCTATGCAACCCTTAGACATAGAGCCAATGGCCATGTCAGTAGCTGAAGAAGAGCATATGCGCCTTGCATACGAGGAGGTAGAGGAAGAAGAAGGGGAAGGACGCAACTCGGATACAGAGGACATCGACTTAGTACAGGAAAGGCAACAAGCAGAGCAGCAACTCCAAAGTTTTGAAGAAGGGCTCAGAGCCACAAGAACAGTCCCACCACTTGGGCAAGGAATTACAAGCTTGACCCCAGTGATTATACAAGGAGAGGCATACTTAAGCCTCCATGATATCAAAAACCTCCCCGAGTGACGAGATAGGGGCTACAGGGTAGATGAACTTCTGCATCTCCTACGGCAAGACCCTGATCTCGACGACTTCATCGACAGATAAACTTAGAACTTTCCTATCAGCATAAGGGAAGCCAGAACATACACCGGCCAGACATCGACAGATATTGAAGCCTACACTGGCATCAGACAGATGATGGCTGAGCGAGAATTGCCGTCAGAAGAGGAGTTCTTGGCAATTCAGGAGCGCATGCGAATCAAGGGAAAATCAACGTCCGCACTCCTATCTAGCACATCGGCATCGGCACCAGCATTGCATCAACCTAACACATTCCATGTACCGTGACTACAGAGAGATGGTGGAAGTACCGGTTGATGAGTATTCTGGAAGACACAGAGCAGCCTTCACATCAAGCGAAGAGGTAGGGCATGACAAAGCCCTTAGGTTCTACCTCCCTTTGCTCATAGATGGAAGGATAGCGGTTATACACCGCCAATTCAGCCCACGGGGTGAAGAAGGAGTCTTCATGCTCATTGCTCTCTCAGGATTCGGAAGTCATGCTCGTATAGCCCCAAACATCGACCATGTCATCCTCGTCAAGAGAACAATAACATTGAGCATCTTCGACTTCGCAGTCCCCTATAGACGGCAGGGCAGATTGGCAGTGACTGCAGCCTATACATCAGAAAGGAGGATTGAAGACTTGGTGACCACACTTCAAGGAGGCACGGCCACAAATATCCTCAGGAATCTATGGTGAACAATCGGCACGACCGAAGTGAAGAAATTTTTGGAGGACAACCTGGATTACTTGAAGAAATTCCAAGAATAGAATCAGAAATGTTTTCAATTCTCTGATATCTTGAATGTAAAAATAATATCTTCTTGACATATAATTTTGTCCCCTCAATTGCATCATCAACAAACCAGTACAACAACCCAAACAAAGAACTAATCATCAGAGTATCTGTACCAAGAGTTTGATGCAGCAACACCAGAGGAAGAGCTATCCCAGATTAGGCCTCATGACATTCATGAGATAAGGGCATTGCTGGCAGGAGCACCAACAGGAGGGCAAGATTAGAATGTGCCATTGCCAGAAACACCAGCCGGCCGAACAGTGCAACAAAGGAAGAGAAGCCGGAGAAGAAGATCTCCTAGCTCGGGGTCCTCCGACTCTAGCTCAGACTCGGACTCTGGATCAGAAGAGCAGGAGGAGGAGAGATGGGACCGCCAGGAGGATCTAAACCGTGACAGGGGCAGGTCACAATCTGATTATCAGAAGAAGGTTGACTCCGCACTCAGCAATGTATGGAAAGCAAGGAAGCTAGAGCAATTCTCAGGGGATAACAGGTCAGGAATGGAAGCAGAAGCTTGGTTGGATGAGATGAGAGAGTATGGCAACGCTTATGGCATGAAGGACAAAGACAAAGGCAGAGTAGCTACAGCAAACTTGAAGGGAGCAGCCAGGATCTGGTGGAAGGGATACGCCAAAGCACATGGACTGAGCAGGGACAGTTGCAGGTTCAAGAAGTTTGCTAAGGCATTCAAGCGTCATTACGTGCCAAGAGAACATAAGTGTCACATGATGCAACAGTTTTACAGGTTGCAGCAGGGCAACAAATCGTTTCAGAAGTACACGGTGGAATTCATGAGACTAAGGCTATATGTGCTGAAGTTGAGTGAGAGGCACGCAGTAGAGGGTTACATCGAAGGATTGAATGAAGAGATCCGGAAGCTAGTAAGGGCAATAAACCCTAGGACGGTGTCAGAAGCAGAATCCAAAGCAGTTAGCCTGCAGGGAACCGGACCGCAAGAGTATGCACTAAGGCAGCAATACTTCCAGGATAAGGGAAAGGGCACAGGAGGCTATAGCCCAAGGACAGCAAGTCCAGCAGCTAGCAGGCCGCAAGGCAATGCAAGCAGTGGCAAGCAAGATAAAAAGCAGGTGACCTTCAAAGAGCAGGCAGGGGGTTCCAACTATTCAAAGGCAGTGAAACAGTTTTTGCAATCCATTCCCAAAGAGAAGAAGCAGGAGTGCATAGAAAAGCAGCTGTGCTTTAGATGTTTCCAGCCAGGGCATAGGACGAACAATTGCTCCTTGGTGATGAACGCGGCATTGGTGGAGATGGGATGGGAGACACCCACAAAAGCTGACGAGGACGATGCACCAGACTATATTCATGGTGAGTGCCATATTTTTGCCGCCATTGACACTGCAAACGCAGAAAGCCAATATCAAGTCATCTCGACAACTGGGAAAGCCAAAGAAAAATCTTTCATAGTCTTGATAGATATAGGGAGCACCCATAACTTTGCTTCGCCAAGGATGGTACAGACATTGAAGCTTAAGCCCTTGAAGTCTAAGCCTAGGCCAGTTGTCTTGGCTAGTGGAGCAGTTCGACACACAGCAGGGAAGAGGATCAACTTCAACGTAGACTTGCCAGGAATCAATGTAGCACTGGGAGTCGAAGTGATGAACATCGACAAATATGATTTGATAATATGCATGGAATACCTTGGACCAGCAGGAGCCGTCATTGATTGTGGGAAGCGGAAGGTGACCTTAACAATGCCAGAAGGCAAGATCATTGAGATAGCAGGTAAGGAAGTCACCCCAAATATGCAATGCATGTCTAGTGAGAAATTACTTAAGTGCATAAGGAAGGAGCAAGTAGCCTATCTCCTTAAACTTGAGGTCGATGACCAAGAGACAGAAGAAGAGAAAGAGGCCAAGGCATTGAGCAAGCTCCCAAAACCTATAGCCAAGTTGGTAAAGGAATTCCATGACTTGTTTCCTGATGAGATTAAGCAACTTCCACCCTACAGAGGAGTCGAGTGTGAAATAGCACTTGATACAGGGACGAAGCCAACAAGCAAGGCGCCATATAGAATGTCAACCGAAGAGTTGACGTTGTTGAAGAAGCAACTGCAAGAATTGCTAGACCTAGGGTTCATAAGACCTAGTGTCTCTCCTTTTGGAGCGCCTATCCTTTTTGTGAAGAAGAAGGATGGAAGCCTTAGGATGTGCATTGACTATCGTCGATTGAATAAGCACACCATCAAGAACAAGTATGCATTGCCTAGATCAGATGATCTCATGGATCAGTTGCAGGGAGCGAAAATCTTTTCCAAGATAGACTTGAGATCAGGATATCACCAGATAAGAATCAAAGAAGAGGACATCCACAAGACAACGTTCATGACAAGATATGGACACTATGAGTTCACAGTAATGCCCTTTGGACTGTCCAGTGCCCCAGCAAATTTCATGAGGCTCATGAACGATGTCTTTCGTGAATCCTAGATTCTTTTATCATAGTCTTCTTCGACGACATCCTGGTTTACAGCAAATCCCTAGAGGAGCATGTCCAGCATTTGAGAAGGGTGCTTGAAAAGCTAAGAAGGCATCAATTCTTCGCGAAGCTATCTAAGTGCCACTTCGCAACATAAAGAGTGGAGTACTTAGGGCATGTGATCACAGCAGAAGGCATCTCCACCGACCCTGCGAAGATTGAAGCAGTGATTGATTGGCCCACACCAAAGAACACGCATGAAGTGAGGAGCTTCCTCGGCCTAGCAGGCTATTACAGAAGGTTCGTCAAAAACTTTGCCAAGGTAGCAGCGCCATTGACGGACCTCACTAAAGCAGGGAAGATAAAGGATTGGAGGAAGCATTGACGACCGCGCCAGTGTTGGTCTTGCCAGATACGGCCATAGACAAGCTTGTGGCGACAGACGCAAGCAGGATAGCAACAGGTGCAGTCCTCATGCAGGAAGAAAGGGTAGTGGCCTATGATTCGAAGAAGATGAATGACGCGGAGCAGCGCTACCCAATGCATGATCAGGAGCTACTGGCTATTGTAAGAGCATTAGGAATTTAAAGACATTATCTGTTAGGGAGAAAGTTCCAATTGGACACCAATCATCAAAGTCCCCAATATATTTTCACACAACCACTCCTCAATTTGAGGCAAAGGAGGTGGCTGGAATTCCTCGAAAAATATGACTTCGAGATAATCTACAAGCCAGGTAAGCTCAACATGGTCGCAGACGCGCTTTCTAGGAAGCCGTTGAAGACGAAGACGCATTGTAATGCCATATCAACGCTCACAAGTGAGTATGGCAAGAAGATCGAAGAAACCTTGCCAACAGATCCCGACTTTAAAGAAGTTTGAGCAAGTCTTTGCAAGGAGGCCAGGACCGATAAGGAAAGGGAGATGTTCAGGCACTACAAGAAGGAGGAAAACTTGCTATACCATAAAAACAAATTGTGTGTACCAGAATCTTCAGAAGTAAGGAAGCTAATCCTCTATGATACACACAATAGTCCCATAGCAGGGCATGCAGGGTTTATGAAGACATACTTCAAGATTAGAAGCAGCTACTTCTGGCCCAGCATGAAGAAGCAGATGCAAGGTACATTCGTGAGTGCCAGATATGCCAGCAGACGAAGGCGGAACAACTTCGAATCCCAGGAGCCTTGGAGCTCTTGCCAGTGCCAAATGCTAAGTGGGAGGTCATAAGCATGGACTTCATTACATGGCTCCCAAGAACAGCAAGAGGCAAGGATGCCCTGATGGTGGTGGTCGATAAGTTGTCAAAGATGGCACATTTTGTGCCGTGCAGGACAACTGATACAGCATTGGATACGGCCATCCTATTTACTAAGGAGATTTTTAGACTCCAGCATGCCGAGGGAGATAATCTCGGATAGGGATTCTAAATTCATGAGTGCTTTTTGGCAGGACCTATTCACCACCATCCAGACGAAGCTCTCCATGAGCACGGCATATCATCCGCAAACAGATGGTTAGACAGAGCGAACCAATAGGATCATCGAAGACATGTTAAGAAGCTATGTTTGGAACAAGCAATCTAAGTGGGATGATTTCATCCACTTAGTAGAGTTCGCCTACAACAATACCAAGCAGGAGTCTTCGCAAATGTCCCCTTTTATGATCAACTATGGGTACCAGTGTCTTACCCCGGATACTTCGCACAATCCAGTGTCCAAGGTAGAAGTCTCCCAGCAAATGCTTTCGGAGATGCAAGAATTGGTGGAGGAGGTGAGAGGATACCTCCTAGCAGCGAGAAGTAGGCAGAAAAGCATCGCCGACAAGCATAGGACAGTAAGGGAATTTCAGGTGGAAGACAAGGTATGGTTGAAGATCAAGGTGAAGCAGGCCAAGCTCCGCATCGGCAATTGCAAGAAGCTTGCTCCAAGATGGGCTGGACCTTTCATGATAGCCAAAAGAGTAGGTACCCAATCCTACAAGTTGGACCTGCCAGCGCATCTAAAAATCCATAAGGTCTTCCACGTAAGTCTCCTAAAGAAACACACTCCTAATCCAGAGGAGGTATTGGAGACAAATGAGCTGCTAGAAATGACAGACGACCAACTTGAAATCGTCCCTGAGGTCCTTCTTGACAGGGCTTATAAGAAGACAAGAAGGTCCAAATTTCTCCAATACATTGTGAAGTGGACACACTTACCAGTGGAAGACGCGACGTGGGTGCTACAATCAGATCTAGAGAAGCAGTACCCCGAATTTATGGAGCAATGCAAGGGTCGGCTCGTCACCGAAGTAGTCGACATCAACTCGATAGGTGAGTGGAAGGTAGACTACGAAGTCTACTTCCGTCCCACGGAAGTAGAGGTCATTCAGGTATACATTGATAGGAAATCACCTTTGGTCAATGCCTACTATGGGGAAGACCCTATCCTTCACGCCCAAATACGGGAAGGACACTATCCTCTACGCCAAAGGCAACTAAAGATGTAGGCACGAGTTGGCATCCTAGGCATGATAGGGCGCTGTCTCCACGGCCACGATGGAAGAAACATAATCTTCCTATGCCGGGAGATATGCCTTGCATTCATGTAATTGTATTTAATGGGTGGTTCCCTAACAACCAACCTTTATAATAATTAAATGTGTACTAATGTAGTGTTGGACCTACAGGCCAATAGGAGAATCTAGCGGCAGGAAGGTCATACTGCGAAGACTTGCAACACATAATTTTGTCATGATGTGTTGTAAGGGAACGACGTGGAACCTTAAGTAGGAAATTTTGGAACTATGTTAATAATAATGGTATAAGCCATAAAATTTTTGTGAATAATAGTGAAGTAGAGGATGAAAGAGCCTCTCACCATAGTACGATATTATACAAGGATATTTTATGATTAATTAAAATATTACCTTGAAGTAATTGCATTATAAAATTGTGCGTATATTAAATGTGATTGCAGGATATGCAGGGTTCCAAGGTGGGGAGACGCGTGATGCTGAGGACAGCATCAAGTCAAGTTGGGGAGAATGTGATGTTCCAGCATAATATATGCCCCAAATACGTATATTATACTGCCACGTCACCCGTACATGTCACGGATGACATGTACTTGGTGGCCGTAATAGGTTGCACCTAGGGGGGCAACTTCGAATGTTGTGCATGTTAAATAAACTTACACAATTATTAACCCCATGGACCCCATTGCCAAATGGCTAAACCTCATTTGGCCAATGGTTAACCTAACCCTAAGGGTTTCTATATAAGGGCTTCCCCTTAAATCCTAAACTTTTCTTCACTTTGCATTTAGGGTTTTCCTTGGGCTCCCTTCCTCCTTTCGCATTTGGGGTTCTCTTGAGCCATTCCGGCCAAGCTAAGAACCAAATCCGCATTGCCAGGCTCAGTAAAGCCGCCTTTGCACAACAGATCGCCGAGTAGCAGCCATCTTCAGCAAGATCAGAGGCATGGATGCATTCCGAGGATCTGGAGCAGGTTGAGGACCAGGTAATTAGTCATTCTATTGTGCAAAGCCGCCTTTGGGCTAGGCAATAAGCTAGTTTAGCATGTTAGCCCAGTTGTAGAGGCCTTACAGATCCCGAGATCATAAGCCCTACCAAAGGAACCTAACTCTAGATGTTTAGATAGATAGATTAGATGTTATTATTCATTTCAGTTCTGTGATGATATTTGTATTTCACTCTGTGACCTCCATGCATTGGGAAGGGGGGTAGAGGCCTAAAGCCTATGTAGCAGATGATTCTAGGTAACCTACTAGTTCCCAATTACATGCGGCCCGTGCACAGGAGCCCGCCTGGTTGTGGGTGGCGGGACTAGACCGGTTGACAAGGAGGAACTTGTCTCATCACGGTATGACCCCTCTGGTGTGTAATGCCTACCGGGGGTCTCTGTGGGCTAGGCTTAATGGCTTGTCACTGAGTGTGGGCAAGGCATGAGCTTGACACCGTGGGGTGACGCGTCACTCTCCATTGGGTTCAAGTCGAATACGGGCAGTGGCCCTCTAGCCGCCTGTGATGGGCATGGATGCCTCTGGAGGGGAGGTTACTCTTTTCCTGCCTCATCGGGGCTGGGGAGATGCAACCCAGTAGTAGTAGCCCCTTTGGCTATGCACCCGGCAGGCTACGGTCAGGTCCCAATACTTTTCAACCTACTCTGCAAAGTGTGCACGGGAGGGGCAGATGGAGTGGACTACCCTAAGCTATGTTCTTATGCCAGCCAAATCCAATTGCCATGAATTCTGTCTGCAATCACCTCTGGGGGCCCAAGCCATCAGTCATATCCCCTTGAGTCTGAGCCCTGGGTAGGTTTTCCCTTTGCTATTATTGTTCATGTTGTTGTTGTTATGTCTCTGATGGTTATGATGTATCCACCCTTCAAGGTGATTGTATTGATGTATTGTATTATGTGCTCATGTTTATTCACGCTTCCGCAGATAGGTCGACCCGAAGGGAGACGGGTGAATGACACATCCACTCTTCTCTGGCTGGCTCATTCCACTGGGAGTGGTGTCAGGTGGATGGCCCCTGCCAGTTTGGCTGATAGGGGGAATGCTCCGTCTTCTGATACGGTGTGTGCACCGTAGAGGAAGCAGGGGACGTCACACCTTATGTATGCATGTCTTTCTGTTTGTTTAATCATTAAAAAAGGTGTTATCAGATCCCATAGGACTTTAAAGGTTGAAGGCACATTAATGAAGATTAGACATTCATGGTATTCAAGATAATAACGAGAAAAAATATGTGCTAGTTTCTAGCATGCACATTTGCAAATCCTATCATACTCTACAATGTGCAAAGCAAAATGAAGTAGTTTATATCAGTTTGTTTAACTATGGTCTTAAAAAAAAAATGATATGGAAAAGCATGAGTAATTGATAACTTACAATGTTGTTAAGGTCAATAATATCAGTTGCTCATCCAACTATGTGACCTGCTGCTTTGGAACATGCAAGAAGCTTCCTGTTATAACTCCTCAAATACCAAGTGTTCTCATCGATAAACATTGTGGTATGCTTGAAAACGTCCTAAACATATGTCTTTGAAATTTGCAATAGATGTCAGCATGAAAATTGGTCTTCTAAGTGCTCCTAGGAAAAAATATTTTTCATGAGGCTGCAGAATGGCAGATCCAATCCTAATCCGTATGTCTAAACAAGTTGAACAGCAAATTAAGATAACTACATTTATTTGTGCATATTAAGCAATTGAATGTTCATAGTGCAGCCACACTTGTCTGTCTTGTGCCAGTTTTGAGGCCAAGCTTCCAGACTTTATCCAGCTCAGGATTATGAATGTCAAGCAATGCAGTGCACCAAGTAATATCATGTTAAACAAAAAGATCAAGAAAATATAGAATGTGCATAGAATGCAATGCATACCTCCAAAATAATATCAATCTTGTTCTCAAGCCATTTTTGGGTAACGAAATCCCTAGCCATTATGATGGTTTGAACTTCTTCATTCTTCTGGAGTTATTTCATCCTTATGAGCCTTCTCACCAGTACTCGCAAGTTGGCCATCAAAAAATTCTTTTTTAATAAAATAAAACAACGTTCATTCAACTCCGTTTGATTAGTTTAGAGCAATAACGCAGAAGATATAAAATGCACATCAATCAAGATAGAATGCGTAGATAATTACTATTTTTTTGAAGCAATTTTAATAGTATGGATAGACCAGCGTCTGAAACGAAAAAATAATACAGATATTTAAGATGCCAGGCAGCATAGACTTGTCTATTGCCATTTCCTGTTGTGATTTATAAAGTACTGAACAAAAGCATGTCTCTACACCTATTTGATTTAAAGAACATGGGTCATAGAATTTATTAGTTTAAATGTTGAAGAGGTTGCTACTTTTGTAGACCAGTATTAATGGCTAAAGTGGAATTGACATATTGAGAAAAGTCAGTAATGCATGTTCTGATTTCACAATCCTGACAAGTTTGGATAATAATTAGATAGGAGAAACTGACTAGGAACATTTGTGCATGTCAACAATTATAAGCATGTCACAATCCCCTTCCAATCGAATTCGATGGAATAGAAGCATCAAATAGAATCCCTTGTTAGACTTATCATGTTGTTGTACAATATTCAAGCTTGTTTGATTGCCAAATGCTGATGTGAACAACGTGTTTGATTGGAGAATTACAAACACTATCAGGCATAACAACATACTTGCGCGTAGTGCTGTGTACAAAATCAAATCCGCATCAAAGCAAACTGGTATGTGACATGTTCAGTATTAAAACTATAGAAGTATTGCAAGAATTCATTGGCTTACAGGTTTCTGACGAGCAGTATTGGCCATGAAATTCATAGCCAGTATAGGAGGGGAGATCTAAAAACTCAATTTACGGAAATCAGATGAGAGAAAAATCTAAATATAAGTGAAAAGAAATGGTACTTTCAAGGACTTCTGTTAGATATTTGTTTGTTACTACTTCCATTTGTATATTGAAGGAAGTCATTCTATCATCATCACATCATGGGTATATTCCGTGTCACTTTATTCTACATATCACGTGAAAGACAATCCACTACCTAGACGTGACATGCTAGGAGCTGCTTTGCATGTGATTATTGAGTACATACGACAGGCTTGAGGTCTCTACCACAAGCCCTGTTGGTCATACTTAAACCCATGACCTCGGGGCAATGGATTTTTAAGGTCCTCATTACGAGATCCATATTGGCTAGGTTTGAACCCATCATCTCGGGTGTGGCGCTACTACTTCTGGTCAGTTCGAAAGGGATTAGAACATGCCGCATTATTGGAAGATGCATGCTTTCTATGGTTTCTTTCTATTTTCGACCATCCATCTTTTGCTGCTTCTTATACAACAAATAACTCGAGAAAAAATTAAAGAAAAGAATATACCTGGAGAAAAGAAAACCATCTCTAGCAAGAGCAAAAGAACTTTGGAATGGAATCTTGCAGTTTGATATTCTTGGACATACAAGATCTAATGACTTCAAATGTTGTGCATGTGCAAGGGAAAGGCTAGGAATTCAGTTACAATGATAAGATCGGTAACTGATGCATTTTTTATATGCCATGAAATGTATTTGGAGCCTCTCTACCAGTGTCCATTCCTTAGCTACAATGTCTATTTTGAAATTGATTAACGTCTTCTTGTAAGACCCTCAAGGTCCAGAAAGACAAAATATGTACATCAATATAGTGGCTCACTCTAAGAGGCCACTGCAATTTGTGGTCTTAAACCATTTATACAATTTAACTGTCTCTGCTCTTCCCAGAATTCTTTAAAATAACTCCCTAAAATTTGTGGCAGAGTCTCGAATAGTTCTAAAAGGTTGCCTGCATTTATGTCAAATCTTTCTCTCACATGGGTGTAATTTGAGCATCTCAAGAAAGCATGTTCCTCCGACTCAATATAGCACAAATAACATGGCACATTCGGTCTTCACGTGGAACTCCTTTTATTCGCCCTTCCTCGATCTCAAGTTTGTGTGAGCTTAATCTTGCTTGAGCAATTAGATGGCATTTTTTATGTCCAATATTTGATACCAGATATGATTGCGCATAGTAAACCAGCATCGAGTTTTTTTTCGCTTTAATAGAATAATTTCTTAGTACTGGCATCTTCCCAAAGTTTTTCAAGCACCTTCTGTTTCACAGTCTCAAATACCATATGGAGAATTGGGCCATTGATTCTCTGCAAGCCCCCATTTAATTGTCCATTCTATGATTGCTTATACCAACCAGTTTCCCGAGAGTGTAGGAATGCAAGAAACGGCAACCTTGTCTTGTCCATGGATTTAACCTTACTCACATATTGCATTTGGTTATAACACTCTATTCAAAAGACTGTTTCAAGAAGACCGCTTCAAGCTCTGGCTCCAAACATCTTAGCTAAAGCTCTAATATATGAAATCGTCAAAAATAAAGCTCTTGGAACACTATACAAACTTGGCCAAATTGAATGATAAATTTAGTGATTATCTTTCTAGAGTTTTGCTATTTTAGAATTGCAGCAACCAAAATACACACAAATATCGTCCTTCAAAACAAGGAAAGAATAAGAATAAGAATAAAAAATTTTATCGTCCACGAAGACCAATGGCCTATGGGATACAAACAGGAGGCGCAACAAGCATAAACATAGACACAAATGGCATTGTGCATGATCATACCTCATTAATGTTGAGCTTAGGCTTCTTCCTAAGATATTTTCAAATACGATTCATGCGTTTGCATTCGGCCCAAACCAACTCCAGCCAAAGGAAGGAAATGGAAGTGGAAATGGAAATGGAAATGGAAATGGAAATGGAAATGGAAATGGAAATGGAAATGGAAATGGAAATGGAAATGGAAATGGAAATGGAAATGGAAATGGAAATGGAAATGGAAGAAAGAGGAACAGGTTGCAATACCAAAATCAAATCGATAAAAATTCCTGTAGAGAATTTGTTCCCCTCAAGATATGATATTTCGAAATTAGAAAATACTGGACTAAGATACAACTCTTTGAAGCAATGGAATGGGACTCAAATTCAGAAGAGAAGCTAGAATAGAACAGAGTAGCAGATAAAAGACCAACTGGCATTGAAACCCTAAAGTGAAGATGCATCATTTTTGCTGGAAAATGAGGCAACGTAACAGGTTGATTGGAACTTGAATGCTCTTGATATACATGAAAAACTGACCTGCTCATACTATGATCAGTAAGCAACAACTCCAATATCCCCTGATAAGATCGCATAGACCCTGTTAATCAGTACATACCGTCCCTGTTAATGGTAGTCCAAAGGATTGTTACTAGCAAACAAGAGCAAATGTTATAAGAAAAATCCCTTAGTATCAAAAGTATGGAGGAACTATCAAATACCGGCTATAAGAACCCCCCAACCCCAATAACCAACTTCTAATTTCTATAATTTTCGTGTCCATAGATGTAATCAAACGACTAAAACATCATCCAGCTGCTAAAAAATCCAGTTGGTTGCAACGTGGATAGATTCAAAATACTCAAAAGCTTGAACGGTTGTTTATGCAAAAGTGCTAAATATGTTACAAATAGTCAAGCTTTTATTTTTCAAACCACCACAATTCCCAAGACTAGAAGACTAGAACGTTGTGAACAAAACATTTTTTTCATGGAATATTTATCAACCAAAAATAAGAACATTGAATGCGTGCCTTATTTAACAGTGGCCATGCTATACGACTTAACATCCTCCTATATAATAAGGAAATGGAGTCTGTCTGTCTGTGACTCCACTTATATGCCACGTGTAATTCCACCCACTCATATTTCACTTGGCCGAATATGAACGGTAGATGGGGTTCTCGAAGTTTCTTGCAAGCTTGGCGTTGAAGCTTCGCACGTATTCTAGATGCGAGCACCCAGAAGTTTCTGGATTGTCCATGCATCATATAAGGCAAGCGGCGAACATTTTCAGGGCAAAACCAAAACAGATTTGGTTTCTTTCTTTAGAGTTTCGGGATTCTCGAAGGCGGCGTTGGCGAGTTTCAGGATTCTCAAGGGCGCCGTTAGCCGGATGCTATCCTCGCCATAGCTGCTGGCCTGTTGGAGATGTCGGCTCTATTGCGAACATGGATTTGAAGTAACGCATCAGTTCGATGCACTAGAAGCTTCTGCCATTACAGGCCATGCCTTTGCTTGCAAATTTTTCCCAAACATAACGTTTCCTTCCTCTGATACATCTGTAGCATAGTTTGAGTAAGACAAAGGCGTTGTTTTAAAGTTTAGTATTGCTTACTCTTTCTGCAATACTAGAGCAGATCAAGGCCCAAAAATGCAGGCATGGATCATGCCCTCAAGCTACCAAGCATCAGCTTGCATGTTTTTTCTTTGCTCGCCAGTAGTTTACAAGAAGATGAACTGGCGACTAAGCCATTTTGGGGGATCGAGTACTTAGATTTCGGGCTCATCAGATAACAAGGTTCAGCACCTAACAGTCTGTTATGGAGCCATTCTATTCTGCTTCTATACGATTACAGGTCTGCCTTTGCTTGCGAATGTTTTTCAAAGCATAACATTTCGTTCCTCTAATATATCTGTAGCATAGTTTGAGTAAGACAAAGGCATTGCTTTAAAGTTTAGTGCTGCTTACTCTATCTGCAACACTAGAGCAGATCAAGGCCCAAAAATGCAGGCATGGATCATGCCCTCAAGCTACCAAGCATCATGCAAGTTTAGTGCTGCTTACTCTATCTGCAACACTAGAGCAGATCAAGGCCCAAAAATGCAGGCATGGATCATGCCCTCAAGCTACCAAGCATCAGCTTGCATGTTTTTTCTTTGCTCGCCAGTAGTTTACAAGAATATTATTCATGTCTTGAATGGCTGGACTTATTCATTTATTGCTTAAGGATTACTTATTTGTTACCATTGCCTATTTCTCTTACCTAGGGTTCTTCTTTTTGCAAGGGGAAATTTTCTTTACTACAATGGAGTGCACATATTATTATACAATTTTCGCTACAATGAAATGCACACATTAATTGAGCATTTATAATGTAAAAGCAACTTCATATGTAGACTAAATGAGCTAACATACAATCCCTTAAATGAGCTAACATACAATCTCTACGTACTATGTAATTGTCGTGAGGAGGGGCATTCTACCCCTGTAAAGGGCTCTAGATGTTCATGGATAAGCATCTCAATTTAGAAGACTTCTGCAACAATATTTTGAATGCTGACACATAAATAGTCATTGTTCTCGCAATATTCTGAATGCCCATGCATAGATAGTCATTGTTCTAAAGCTACTCTTTTAACCTTGCTTCTACACATTGTTCGTATAGAGATTGTTGAGAGCAAAGACGCAAAGTAAAACAATGCCACACAGACAAAAAGAACAGGCATCAGAGGAGACGGAAGCTAGGCGTGCCCGAGATAGAGAAAGATATCAAAATAGAAGAGAGGGGCTACTTGCAAGAGAGACGCCAGACGAGCGACAAGAAAGGCTTGATAGAGCTGTCGAAGTACAGAGAAACAAAAGGGCACAAATAAAGAATAAAGAGACAGAGGAGGCGCGTGCTGGCAGGTTGGCCCACCAGGCAGAGGAAAGGGCCGTGAGTAGGTACAACACCCAACACGAAGAGACGGATGCAGAACGTGGTGCCAGGTTGACCGACGAGGTAGAGAAAAGGGCCACGAGCAGGCTTTTGGCGCAACAGGCCGAGACAGAAGGCCAACATATTGAAAGGCTGGTTGTACAGGCTCAATAAAGACGTGCATACCGCAATAATCCTTCAACCTACAGAATAGCTCGGACTGACCATTCAATGGACGTCGAACCCCATCACTGTGGAAAATTAGACCAAGAGTGCAAGTATTGCCATGCACTAACATTTAAACACGATGATACGAAATGCTGCCATGATGGCAAAATTACGTTCCCCCGTTGAGACCGATGCCCCCAGCTATACCACTTGCTCATTGGCGATCACCCAAACAGAAAAGAATTCAAGTCCCACCATCGGCAGTATGGCCCTGGTGTCTTGAATTCCAGATCCACGGTGGTCTACGATAGATCTGGGCCTGCTCATCCCGGTGATAACGTGTCGCCAAGATATGCCCAGTTATACATTCTGGACATGGAATATGCAAACGAGGAGCGCATGCAAAATGTGCCTAATATAGAGTGTGACAAGGAACTTATGAAGCAGCTTTGATTTAGAAATAAGGAACGTAAATGCATTTGCACAAGCTCTACACATGATGCACGAGGTAGAAGACAATGCACATCAACTGAATGGACACGCAGAAGTAAGGATGTATTTCAACGATGACAGAAGAGGGCTAGACTTGAGAAGATACAATCCTGCATTTGTTAATGGGATCGCTGTATCTATCTATTGTTTAAATTTGGACTTTCTGGCCTGGAGAAAAACTTTTTTGGTTTTTTTTTTGGCTGATTTCCCTATGGTTTTGGGATTTTTGTCGTCTGAAAAAAAAAATCCGATTTTCCAAAAATCACGAACTTTTTTTTGAGTATGATTCATTTCTGCTTTCCAATGTTGGGAACGGTCACTGAAGGCTGGCCGAATTAGGTATGATTGCAGGTGGCAATGGAGGCCTGCATGCTGGCCAGATTAGAAAGTCTGGAATATACGAAAAGAAGAGATAAGGCAGAGGGTGGACGGTGGACGGCGGACAAAACGTTTCCTTCAAGTTCGTTTTTCAACTGAGATTGGCATATGGAATTTGATTTTGTTTCAGATTTCGTTCTGATGAACTTTGATTCAAATTTTGTTCTCTTTAAAGTGGTATTGTTGAGCTTCGTTTTTCAAGTGAGATCTTTGCCCTAATCTGTATTTGTATGAACTTTTGCACAGTATAGGAGCTAAGTCTGCACTGTCTCGGAGCTTGCACTGGATACAAGCTTTATACAAGAATGTAAGTGTTGGGATATGTTTGTTGATAGGATTTCCTTTGCCTTATCCATTTCGAGGCTTCGGCGGATGCATTATTCCTTCCTGCTGCAGCTGTGTATAGGATCTGAAGGGGAATTGAAGAAGGCCATCAAAGTAGTAGATGAATTTGCATCTTCTGTCATCAAAAAGAGAAGGGAAGAATTGACAGGCAATGAATTTACAGGAGAAAACCATGATTTATTGTCCAGATTTATGGCTTTGGAGGATATCAAGCTCAGTTCTGATGACAAGTTCTTGAGAGATATTATCATCAGTTTTGTTCTTGCTGGAAGAGACACAAGCTCTGTTAGCTTGGCTTGGTTCTTTTGGCAACTATCTTTAAATCCCTCAGTAGAGGAGAATATTTACAAGGAATTAAATGAGATTGCAGGCCATAGGGATCCAAAGCATGTGACTGTTTCTACATCTTAGGAGGCCATATTTCTCTAATTTCGTTTGTGCATGTTGTTATGAAATTTAGCCTATGGTAATTGCTTGCTTATATTATCACATACGGTATGTAGGGTCTTGGAAATTCTGAAATTATGTATGGAGATAATCCTGCTCCTTGGAAGTTAGAGGTCAGCTCTAGTGCAGCTGAGCAGTGGATTGGGAGAGATTTTGTAGACATTTATCTGCAGTCATCTGAGCAGTGGATTGGGAGAGATTTTGCAGACATTTATCTGCAGTCATCTCTATCTCAGTAAGTTTTAAAAAATATTTATAAAGCATTTGCTTTAATAATGTAAGATTGTACATCTTCTGGCTGCCTGAGCAGAGCACTGCCTTAATGTGAGACAAACTTTGATTTTTGCTGTTATAAACATGATATCGATATGACAGCCGTGATCATATGAATCTTCTAGGCATATCTTCTGTATGAAAATGGAGTATGATATTCTTTGGCGGGACCTTCAGATGGGATTATCTCTGTTTTGACAGAGATGGTCCACCATAATTCAAGTGCGCTGACAGTTGCCAAGATTTCTGTGGGAAATCAATCTCTTACATTTTCAAGTGAGCGTTTAAATACGTATTATTTAGGTATTTTGTGTTATAGTCTGGCGCAAGTCATTTATGTATCTTTGGTTTCATTTTTCATTCTTAATGGCCATGATGTCGTCCCAATTCAGAAAAATGCACAGTGTATTTCACAAGTATGGATGCTTTGCTGGGTTTATGCTTTAGACATGCCAAGCTGGTTGCTTTCTAGCTTCTCCATTGAGGATTGTTAGTATGTCAGCAAGCAGGAGTGGCTTTTATGTTAGAAGACCCTTCCAGATGGCAGAATGTAGAGAACGAAGGATATGTTGGGGAGCCATAATAGCCCAAGCAAGATGACTTGACAAAAAACATGATAATTATAGGTACGATTCCTCATTTTGATTTTCTTCATGGTTGTCTCATAAGTCTCTGGCTTAGCATTACATTTCTTTTGGTTTTTGTTTTGTGATTCTGAAATCTATATTCTGCATTTCTTTTCACTGAATGTGGTCTAATAATATCTCTGATTGATGTGCAAGTTTTTGTGTACCTTCAAACTAGAAAAGAAAGAATTCATGCTTTGAGGGCAATATTATCTGACAAATATAGGTATTATAGAATGTGCAGATAGTTTGTTTTCTATGTTGTCACAATTGTTTTAAATTTTGAAAATGTGCTAGATAAGCCTGCTAGAAGCAGATTTCCCTTTCCCAGTCACAGCATAATGCTTTTCTGTACAAATACTTCTTAAATTTTTGGTTGGATTAAAGCATTTTACTTTCAGATAAGACTGGACATCCTTGCTGTTACAGATGTAAACGGAGATCGGTAGCTCTGGTGTTGTGTTGGCCAGCTATAACATATCTAATTGCATGAGATTGTTTTATTCTTATAAAGGACATAATATTAGATTGGACTGTAGTTGATGTGCATTCCTCTTGCAGAATGTGACAAGCCAAAAAATTTGAAAGGTTTTTATGACATAATTATTTTGAGTGCCCTACAAAGATCCTGCACAGAAATAGGCTCTTTGAAAATGTTGGTATGCATTCCTCTTGCGGCAATGCAGTAGGTCTAACGGCTATGTAGTAGGTCTAAACTTTGGGAGGTCCTACATTTGTGGCTCTTTGAAAATGTTGCTATGCATTTCTATTGCGGCAATATGATAGGTCTAAACTTTGGAAGGTTCTACATTTGGTTTTAACCACTCTACAGAGGTGTCTGCACAGAAATAGGTTTCTTAAGGATTCTTCATTTGGAAGGTCCTACATCTGTAGCTCTTTGAAAATGTTGCTATGCATTCCTATTGCGGCAATGTGGTAGGTCTAAACTTTGAAAGGTTCTACATCTGGTTTTGACCACTCTAGAGAGGTGTCTGCACAGAAATAGATTTCTTAAGAATTCTTCATGTGAGAATATTGTAACTATAGCCTTGGCCAAGAAGTATGAAAGATTCACCATGTTTGTCTGGTATTTGATGAATTATGAACTTCATATCTTGAATTTCGATCAAGATATGTTTGTCTGGTTTTAATCAAGTTGATTAAAACTTATTTGATATTATGTATGAGAAGCCACATGTTCTAGAGACAGGGTTGCTAAAGCTTGACAACACCTGGCAACCATTACTATATTGATTCAATTTATTTTAATTGACATAAAACATTGTCATTTTCCTCAGACAACACATCTAAATATACCTATTTTAGCCCATAAAGCATCAAGTTCAAAGTTTTAACCCATAAAGCATCAAGTTCAAAGTTGAAGTTCACTCGAGATATCCCAACCTTCTCTTTCCATATTCTCATATCCCAACCTTCTCTTTCCATATTTTCATACTAAAGAATAACTGATATCCAAATTCGCACAAGGCATCCACAAACAAATAATACATGGTACTATTCCATCTCACAAATCAGTAATCTTCAATATAAAATTCACATAGCCCAATGCTCTCTCTCCATATTCGATATTAGCAGTGCATGTGCACGCATGTGCATGTGTATGCATGTGCATGTGTCTTGTGCATGTGCAAGTGCAAGTTCATGTGTGTGTGTGCATGTGTGCATGCGCATGTGTACTGCCCTCTTGGATTCTTGTTGCGGAGTGGATTTTTGCTACCACGATGTGGATTTTTGCTCACACTTACAAAGGTATTTGTTTTTAATGTTTCTTGATTTAGCATAACGGTTTTTTTTACAAGGTATTGTTTTCCGGTTCTACAATGTAGTGCTGCAAAACTTCGCCTTTGTCTCCTTCCCTTTAGCTATTCTAAGATTTGCTGCAGATTCAAAAAGAGTTTAGAGTTTAGGCCCTCTGCTTGCTTTCAACTCTTGGATATTCCCTTTGTCCGGATTGTTCATAGCGGCCGAAGATTTAGCTTCAATCAACAAACGGATTCTTGTGCACACAACATGCGGATTATTCCACGCCCTTTTCTCAATCATGCAGATTAGTCAAAAAGGTGGCCACAAGAATGCATTTATATTGTAGGTTTGGAACTTTAATCGAACCGAGAAAGTGAATCATGCATTATCTTTAAGCTAGAGATGGATCATCCAAATCACATGGATTGTTAAACAATAGTTTCATTGTGAAAGAGGAATAGTCAGAAGGGTAACAATATGTGGAACTCTAACAGCAAGCTTGCTTCAAAACCTCTACCCTTGATCTTGCTTCACCGAATTCTGAGGAGACCTACTCCACATCACCAAACCGGCTGATTCTCTTCACTTGTTAAACCAAAGCCGGGGCAACCCGGTGAGAAAGTATTACTTGGTTCTTTATGAACCTCACCAATTGTTCTTGCAGATAACGCCATGCAATGGTTTGTGAATAAAACATTATCAATGTCAAAAAGCTTTTATTTGATTCAATTTTATTTCAAGTAGAACATAAATGGTAAATAAATTTGTTTGCATTTGGTCAATTTTGGGTTGTTCATCCTCACTATAAAATGCAGAGAGTTTGTGGTGTAATTAGATTACAATGTGTTTCTCGTGGTATTACATGCATAAGTGTTAAAGTTGGTGCGTGAAGTTATGCCATCCTTAATGCCCAAAGGCCTTTATTAGGGCCGAAGGGCCCAAAATTTTTTAGTAATATATAGCATAATAACAACCAACACATCACTACAATCAACATTAATTAACACAAACCATTACATTCAATACATTTAAATTAACATCCCCTAAACCCCCTTTGGTTTGGGTGCATATTCACACGGGGTTACGTAGGGGCGAGAGCCCCTAAAACTTACAATACATGTACAAAATTAACACCATTAAGTACATTCCCTTAAACCTTATAGTATTTTGCAAAACTCAATATACAGTATACAAAAACTTGTACATGCATACCCCACAAACGAGGATCGCTATGTACGGTCCAGATCAAGGAATATAGGGCAAATATGCCTATCCGACAGCTCTCGATGCCTGGAGTAACCCCCCGTGTGAATATGCACCCAAACCAAAGGGGGTTTTAGGGGGATGTTAATTTAAATGTATTGAATGTAATGGTTTGTGTTAATTAATGTTGATTGTAGTGATGTGTTGGTTGTTATTATGCTATATATTACTAAAAAAATCAAAACCTTTCAATATCTAATTTGCCCAATTGTATCCAATCAAATGACCCATATTAGCTTATATTTCTACTTATGCCCGGCAATGCCGGGCACACGTTACTAGTATTTGTAAATTCGGATGGGGAACCACCTTTTAATAGAGACATATGTATCCATCGAAAAGCCGGCGGCCCTGTTAATACCCTCTGGCAACAAGAGGTGGCAAATGAATATGAGAAATCAAGTAGGGGCTTCATCGAGCCGAACGAGACAAAATGTATCTATGCTTCAATACTACTTATATAGACTAAGCACGCGAAGGAATACAGAAGGCAACGACAGCCTTAAGTTTACTTTCAACCCTCTATTGAGGGGGAAGATTAACGCAACAGTTCATAGTTGATGCTTACACAAGGATAGAGGCCAACACCTTAAACTTCTACCGCCTCAACCAGAAGAAATTGCGAGCTGAAATGTACGAAGGCTTGATCGACTATGTCAACCATGAGGCAGAGACACAAGGGTTAAGTGCTAGAAGATTGGTCATCTTATCGTCGCCGTTTATTGGCAGTATACGTACCATGGAACAAAACTATCAAGATTCTATAGCCTTGATAAGAAGATTTGGAAAGCCTGACCTATTTGTTACGTGCACATGCAACACGAATTGGCCAGAGATCACAAATAACTTAGAGGCGGGCCAGTCACCTGAGGATAGATCAGACGTGGTCGCCCGTGTATACCACACGAAATTAATGGCAATTTTCCATGACATTTTAGAAAGAGATATTTTTTGAAAAGTTAAAGCGTATACATATACAATTGAGTACCAAAAGCGAGGTTTACCACACTGTCATATGCTACTGATACTGGAACAGGCAGACAAAATACGCGATAGCGATGACATCGATATAAGATCACGAGCGCAGAAATACCGCGTATGTACATCACATTATTATCTGACTTCTGATATCATCATTTAGGTAAATCGTGAATTACAGACCCACTGGGGGACCCTAAATTGCATGAGATTGTGAAAAGATACATGGTGCATGGACCATTAGCTTGAGATGCATATAACTGTGACGCCCCCTACTCGTATACGATGCCCGCACCGTATACAAACAGAGTTCATCCCCCGCACCAGCTCTACACTGATACAGGGCCCTCCACATATCACCGTGACCATCTAGAATCCACAGTGGGAAGAGTGAAGGGGTCATTTTACCCCGTCTTCCTCGGGGCCTACCTAGGCTGCTTGAGCGTAAACATACACGTCGGTAACATAACATCATATATCCACCTCGGCGGGTGGCACATCAACATCTGCATAGACAAAGATCAGCACAATACAAAGGAAGCTCCTACCCAAGGCTCGACTCGGGGAAGGACTCGACTAGCTTGGGTCTCCGAGTTCAAAGCGCATGTAATCATGACAATGGATGGGGCTGGCATAAGAACATGGCTTAGGGTTGTCCACTCCATCCGCCCCTCCTGTGTACACTTTGCAGAGTAGGTTGAAAAGTGTTGGGACCTGACTGTAGCCCACCGGGTGCATAGCCAAAGGGGCTATTCCTGGGTTACATCTCCCCAGTCCCGATGGGGCAGGTAGGGATTGCTCCCTCCAGAGATCTACATGCTGACCCAAGGTGACTAGAGGGCCACTGCCCTTATTCGACTTAACCCACTGGAAGGTGAACACCACCCCACGGGTGTCGAGCCCATGCCTTACCCACACTCAGTGGCAAGCCATTAGACCTAGTCACTCTGATCCCCGGTAGGCCTTACACACCAGAGGGATCGGTCAAGGGTCAGAACACGAACCTCATTCTAAGCCAGTCTGGCCCCCTTCACCCACAACCAGGTGGGCTCTTGTACACAGGCCAAATTCTAGTAATGCACTAAGAGGGACTAGCAATGAGCATCATCTACTAAGCTTTAAGTCTCTACCCCCCTTCCCAATACAATGAGTCCACAGAATACATCCGTCCATCATATGAACATAAGTAATAAGAACTAATCTAATACATAGAGTCCTTTAATGGGTTAAAGGTGCGCGCATTGCTAGTGTGCGCACCATTGCAAGTTGCCCCCTAGGGCATCCTTGCTTGGGTACACGTTGGCGTACACGTCGACTGGACGGCGTGTACGTGTGATGGCGCAGTACGGTATACGTCTTGAGACCGTATATCGTACTGGAACGTCACATTCTCCCCACCTTGAATTGATGTTGTCCGCAGCATCGTGGGTCTCCCCACCTTGGGATCTTCTTAACCTGCAATCAACCTCATGCATAGGACATACTTATTACTATAGTTAAGCATTTTAATAGGATTACCTCAAGGTAATATTTATAGAACATTATTATACTATTATTCAATCCAATAGTTATCACTTATGTCATTATAACAATAACTCCTAATGTTTCGGTATTATTATTATGTGTACAATTATTCTTCGAGGTACTCTTTATTCCTTGCAACACATTACAACAAAATTGTGTTGCAAGTCTTCGTAGTTCGACCTCTTGGCCCTCCGGAGCGCTCTATTGGCCTGCAGGTCAACACTACGTTAGTACCATTAATATTAATTAAAAATTTTTGGTTATATGGTGACCACCCCACCTATCTACGTGGATGCATGGCTAATCTCCCGGCGTAGGAAGAGGGTGAATCTTCCATTATGGCCGTGGAGACAGCGCCTATATGCCTATATGCCACTCATGCCTACACCTTTAGTTGCCCAGCGTGGAGGATAGGTCCTTCCCGTATATGGGGCGTGAAGGCCAGATTCCTCCTATCAAAGCATATATGGGGCTAGAGGTGCTTTTCCTATCAATGCATTCTTCAATGACCTCCTTTCTCTCGAGGTCGTCTACTTCCGTGGGACAGAAGTAGACTTTCCAAGCGGAACCGCGGTCATGCCTACATTGGCATTACACCACGTCCTAGAGATCACCATAGTAATCTCATCATCGGTAACAACGCATGCAACCCTTACATCATAGGTTGCATGCGTAGATTATACTTAACTAGGCAAGCTATTAATCTACACAAATCGTCATGCCTGAGCCGATTTCTTCGGAGATGACCTTGCCGTCCCATTGCTCCATAAACTGTGGGTACTGTTTTTCTAGATCTCTTTTAAGTACCCATGTCGCGTCTTCCACCGGCAAGTGTTTCCACTTGACTAAGTATTGGAGAAACTCCGATCTCCTTGTTTTCTTGAATGCTTTATCAAGAATTAGCTCTGGAACTATTTCCAACTGCTCTTCTGTCATTTCCAACATCGTTGGAGTGTCCAAAACTTCTTCTGGATTGGGAGTATGCTTCTTCAGCAGACTCACGTGGAAGACTTTGTGGATCTTTAAGTGTGCTGGCAAGTCTAACCTGTAGGATTGGTTACCCACTCTCTTGACTATTTTGAAGGGTCCAGCCCACCTTGGAGCAAGTTTCTTGCAATTCCCGATGCGGAGCTTCGCCTGCTTCACCTTGATCTTGAGCCACACATTGTCGCCAACTTCGAACTCCCTGACTGTTCGATGCTTGTCGGCGATGCTCTTTCCTCGACGACTCCTTGCTGCTGGGAGATATCCTCGCACTTCTTCTAATGAGCTTTGCATGTTCCAACATTTGAGACTTCCACTTTTGACACGGGATTGTGCCAAGTGTCTGGAGTTAGGCATTGGTAGCCGTAGTTGATCACAAACGGCGACATTTGGGATGATTCTTGCTTGGTGCTATTGTATGCAAATTCCACCAAGTGAATAAATTCCTCCGACATACCTTGCTTGTTCCAGACATAGTTTGAACATGTCTTCTAATATTACGTTGATACGGCTCCGCTTGCCCATCCGCTGTGGATGATAGGCCGTGCTCATGGATAGCTTCGTTCCAATGCGTTGTGAAGAGATCCCCGCCGGAAGGCACTCATGAACTTCGGATTTCTGGTCGGAGATAATTTCTCTGGGCATGCCATGGAGTCTGAAGATCTCTTTGGTGAAGAGCTTTGCCGTATCCATAGCTGTGTCCGTGGTCCTGCAAGGCACAAAGTGGGCCATCTTCGACAACTTGTCGACCACGACCATCAAGGCATCCTTGCCCCTTACTGTCCTTGGCAGTCTTGTTATAAAGTCCATGCTGACGACCTCCCACTTAGCGTTAGGCACCGCTAATGGTTCCAATGCCCCCGGTATTCGCGATTTGTTCGCCTTTGTTTGTTGTGACATAGCCGACACTCCTTGATGTAGCGGGCTATTTGCTTCTTCATTCCCGCCAATAGTAGCCGCTACGCGACTTTAAAGTATGTCTTCATGAATCCTGCGTGGCCAGCTATTGGGCTGTTGTGGGTGTCGTGGAGGATCAACTTTCTTACTCCAGATGATTCCGGCACGAACAACTTGTTCTTATGGTATAGGAGGTTACCTTCCTTCTTAAAATTTTTGAAGGTTTCCCTCTCCTTATCCGTTCTCGCTTCCTTGCACAGGCTTGCCCATACTTCCTTGAAGTCGACATCCGTTGGCAAATTTTCTTCTATCTTTTTTTCCCCGAATCATTTGAAGAGCGCCGAGATTTGCGCGTTGCGGTGCACCCCTCGTTTGTCGGTGGATGCCTTGAAAGCATCTGCTACCACATTAAGCTTCCCTTGTAGACTATCTCAAAGTCGTACTCCTCGAGAAACTCTATCCACCTTATTTTGCCTCAGTTGAGATGTGGTTGCGTGAATACGTCTTGGAGGCTCACGGTGATCGGTGTCCGAATGGAACTTCCTCCCTAAGAGGTAATGCCTCCAGATTCTCAACGCATACGACAATTTGCTAGCAGCTCTTGGTCATGTGTCGGGTAACGCGTTTCGGCGTCGTTCATCTTCCTTGAGTCGTACGCTATTACCCGCTCCTCTTGCATGAGCACTGCACCTGTGGCTATCTTGCTTGCATCCGTCGCCACTAACTTGTCCTTTTCCGGGTCTGGCAGGGTTAAGACGGGGGCGGTTGTTAAAGCTTCCTTTAACAATTCAAATGCTGCCTGGGCTTTCTTAAGCCAATGGTCTGCCCAATTTTTCACTTTCTCTGCCTTTGTCAAGTCTGTGAGTGGGGCTGCTATCTTTGCGAAGTTCTTCACGAACTTTCTGTAATACCCTGCTAGGCCAAGGAAACTTCTGACCTCATGGACGTTCTTTGGTGCCGGCCATTGGATTACTGCTTCAATCTTGGCGGGGTCTGTCGAGATTCCTTCTGCTGAAATCACATGACCGAGGTATTCCACCTTCTCTGTTGCGAAGTGGCACTTCGACAACTTGGCGTACAACTGATGCCTTCTTAACTTCTGGAACACCTTTCTTACGTGTTGTACATGCTCTTCAATGGATTTGCTGTACACCAGAATATCGTCGAAGAATACTATCACAAAGGTGTCCAAGTATTCTCTGAAGATATCGTTCATGAGTCTCATGAACGTAGCTGGGGCGTTGGATAGCCCAAATGGCATTACAGTGAACTCGTAATGCCCATACCTGGTTCTAAAAGCCGTTTTGTGGATGTCCTCTTCCTTTATTCTGATCTGGTGATAACCTGACCTTAGGTCGATCTTGGAGAAGACCTTTGCCCCTTGGAGCTGATCCATCTATGAAGCCTAGATTGAGCAATTCTTGTAACTGCTTCTTTAGCTCCGTGAGTTCATGTGTGGTCATTCTATATGGGGCCTTGCTCGTCGGCTTGGTCCCTCACTGGTTCTAGTGCTATCTCACACTCTACTCCCCTGTAAGGAGGAAGCTTCTCGATCTCATCCGGAAAGAGATCATGGAACTCTCGGATCAAGTTGGCGATTTGCTTGGGCAACTTGCTGAGCACTTTGTCTTCTTTGCTTCCCTCGGGGGTTCCTCAACCTCGAAGTTTGAAGATGTATGCTACCCTTTCGGTCTTTATAGACTTGAGCAGCGGCTTTCTTAACGACATACTACACCGCATGATGGGAGTAACTTCTTTACCTGGATCTCAATGGCTTTGCCGTCGGGCATTGGGAAGGTCACCTTCCGCTTCCACAATCAATGATGGCCCCCGCTGGTCCAAGGTACTCCATTCCAATTATCAAGTCATACTTGCCAATGCCCATTATACGCCCCCCCATCCGGATATTAATCCCCGGCAAGTTGATGTCGAAGTTGATCCTTTTTCCAAATTGATGTCTTCTTCGCTCGGCTTGCCAAGATTACGGGTCTTGGTTTGGACTTTAGGGGTTTCAATTTCAACATTTCAACCATCCTCGGGGATGGTTATGGCTACTTCGAGTCTATCAAGATTATGAAAGACTTGGCCTTTGCCTTCCCCATTGTGGAGATTACCTTATCTTTGGGTCTCTGCACATTTCAGATCTATAGCGGTGAAGATGTGGCACTCACCAAGAATGTAATCGCGTGCCTCCTCGCCGTCCTCGTCTGACGGAGTGTCCCATCCGCCCAATTCTGCCAGCGCTGAACTCATAACAAATGGGCAGTTGGCTGTTCGGTGGCCTGGCTGGAAACATCTAAAGCAGAGCTGCTTCTCTATGAATTCCTGCCTTTTCTCCTTGGGCATCGCCTGTAAGAAGGACCGTACTGCTTTCGAGTAATTGGAACCTTCCGGTTTGTCCTTGAAGGACACCTGCTTTCTTTCCTGCTGTTTTCCCTGGTTGCTATTGTATGGGGACTTTGCTGGGCTTGGGCTGGCTGCCCTAGGGCTGTAGCTCCCTGTTGCTTTACCTCTATCCTGATAGTGAGGCTGCCTCTGTGCGCTGTTCTGCGGCCCGGATCCTTGCAAACTAATTGCTTTGGATTACTCGCCCGATCTTGTTTTTAGGGTCTATTGCCCCTTGAAGCTTCGGATTTCCTCGTTCAGTCCTTCTATGTAGCTTTTCACTGCGTGTTTCTCGCTCAGCTTTGGCATATACAGTCTTAGCCTCATGAATTCTTCGGTGTACTTCTGCACCGTCTTGTAACCTTGTTGCAATCTGTAGAACTGCTGCATCATATTTGACTTGTGTTCTCGAGGGACATAGTGGTGCTTGAAAGCCTTTGAGAACTTCTTTAATCTATGCATCTCTGCCAACCCATGGGCCTTGGCATAGCCCTTCCACCATATGCGCAGTGTTCCCCTTTCGTGTTGGCTGTTGCCACCCTGCCTTTGTCCTTATCCTTCATTCCGTAGGCATTGCCGCATTTCGGCCATTTCGCCGAGCCATGCTTCGCCTCTAAGCCGATCTGTTCTCGCCTCGAGAACTGCTTAAAGTTTCCCGCTTTCCATACATTGCCCACTTGGCTGAGTCCACCTTCTTCTCGGTACTCCGGGCCTTAGTGTCCTTCTTCATGCGTTGCCTCTCTACGGTCCTGCTACCGCCGGCCTCTTTCTCGGACTCGAAATCCGAGGTCGAAGCTTGAGCCTGAGGTCTCGTCAGTGCTAGTGGACCTCTTTCTCTTACTCCTCCTCTTGTCTTTCCCCGACTTTCGGGTTGTCGCTTAGGTCCGAATGAAGCTTGGGCTGCTAGTAGGGCCTTTATCCGTCCAGCTCGTTTCATCTCATGCGACATCTCTTCTTCCGGGGTCATGGGACCATATCCTTCGAGGTTCCTTTGATCGGGGGTTGTCCGTCGGGGTCTCTTCATCTCTGTTGGGCCTTCTGTTTTGCTCGACCGTTCGTTGTTCCCTATCTGCATACACAATTGGTCATGGTTGTACGGTTAGTTTTATTCGTTCTCTTGCATTATATGTGTTGTTGGTATAGTTGTGGAACAAAAAAATATATCAACAAAACATTTAAAGGGCAAAAGAAGTTATATTCATATTATATAATATGTTAATACAAAAAGAAGCTTCCGGGATCAAGATTCCTAACTATTCTTGATATCGCCGGTAGGAGGGGTTATCCTCTAGGAACTTCTTCACTTGGGCTGTTCCCACTGAATGGCCCAAATTCCTAAGGACGTTGACTGAAGATCCACCCTGCAAAGCTCAGGCCAAATCTTCTACTGGCGGAGGAGGTATAGGTCACGGTGGATCGCCAGCCTTCCCTCGTGCATGAAGGTATGGCGAAGTCAAAAGTATCAAGTGCTACCGCTTCTTTCACTAGGATGGCGTGCATTAAGTTGGGAGCTAGCCGAGCATGCCGCCAAAGCCCGAGAGCGCAATTAGCATCGATATTCTTCCTTCCTCTCGGGGTGAATTTAAGGTGAATTACCGCTATTCTTCCATCCATCGCCAGGGAAGGTAATACCGCTAGCGACCCGCTGCTGCGGATGGGTCCTTGCCTCCTCGGCCTCCCGGTTCTGTTCACCGACATAGTCATCGACTTCCACCGTGGTGAGCTCCCCGAAGTTCCCTCGATCAAGGCCGAAGTTCTCCTTAGGTCGAACCTCTTCGCCTCCCGGGAGGCGTTGTCAAGAACTTGTCGCTAAGATATTTGAGGTCGCTGGGGCGATCCCCATCTCTGTTCCTATAGAACAAGGAACTCTTCCTCCGCTCCCGGTAGTTGCCCCGCCTCCATAATCGCCTGATGTTGTTTGTAGGCTTGGATATCCAGGTGGACTCTCCCGTAAGTGTCGGGCTTCCCTTGGAGTGGGAAGTCCAGGTTCCTGACGATGAAGTCGCCTGTGTGCAATTCTCCGAGTTGGTGGAGCAATTGGTCGGCCGATACTCCCTTTCCCCGCGCACTCCTGAGGTTTTTGGATGTCGCTTAGGAGCAAATATTCTTCACCTTCGAGGATGATGGGGGCTAGGCTTGTGATACCTAGCCCAAGGGGTGGTGCAATCCTGAGAGTTTGCCGGCTTCTTTAGAATTCCTGCAACTCTTGTTCTCTAGCATTTGCTCTTCCTTTGGTCGAGCCTCGACGTAATCCTCATCTTCTTCCTCTGACTCCTCGTCTTCTCCCTTTCCTTCTTGCTCCTGTTCGTACTGCGAAAGGAGTTGTTGTGCTGCTGCTGTGGCTATTGGGTCCACGTCCATGGGGGGAATGGAGGTTTCTCCCATGGGATTCTCGGCACGGTGGGTAAGAAAAATTGCTAGGGCAGTGTTGAAAGAGAAGTACTTGGTCCCATTGCTGATCTGCCAGACCATTGGCTCCCAAGGCATACCGGGCCTTGTTTGTGAGATACTTGGCAATGTTTGGAACATCGCCTAAGGCTGCTTGAAGGGATTGCCTAGGAACAAAGTAGCCTACGCAAGGTGGAAGCTGCACTAATGATGGCTCTACCCTAGCTTGAAATTCGCATGTGACTCGCTATATGCTTGGGTTGCGCGTGCAAGGTTGCTTGACATCTATTTCCTTCGCGGAAAGACCCGAAAATTTCATCGATGTCAGCCCTAAGAAGATGAGCGCCGGGCGCTGTACCATCGCCTCAAAATCGAGGTTGCCATGAGTTTAGCGAGGAAGAGACTAGCAAATGGTTGCAAGAGCTCTCGTGGAGCCGGAAAAATCGGTTAAGGGGGGAGGAGCAAACTTGTAGGGTGCTACGTGTGAAATGAGGAACCTATTTATAGAAAAGGGGAAAACCCTAATTTTTGGGTGACTTGGAAAATTCCTGGGGTTGGGCAATTCTAGTCTATACTGAGGTCAGAATGGGAATTGGAAGACTAATTTAAGGGTTTGAGCATGACTAGATTACCTAAAGATGTTAACACAACAGGTTGAAGGTCACTTGGACAAGTTCTGGTGAAGAAATGGTAAGAGGTCTCACAAGTAGCACCTCGTTCAAAAGCTACACTTTAGTTTCTTGACCAGGCGCGACGTGTGAGACATCAGTCCCATTTTGATCAAAACATGTCCAATTTGGGTAAAATAAGGGTGTAAAGATGACAGACTCATCAAATTAGACAGAATTGACCCCTTACTTGGTCAATTTGGAGCTGTTTTGGGCAAGTTTGGGCGAGGTTCACAAATTAAGCGCCTCGTCCAAAAACTAAACTTTAGTTTCTTGACCAGGCGCGACCTGTGAGACATCACACTTTTCGGTCTGCAAATGTCCTATTTTATTAAAACAAAAACTAAAACCTGCTAACTTGTCCTAATTAAACAAGTTCAGACACATAAAGCACTCAAAATTGATTATATTACAAAATTTTGACTATTTACAAAATGTTCAAGGTCGCTCTCCCTTGATGCGTAGCAAGTTGCATATCTTGCCTCATCGGTGTCACTTTCGCCAAGATGAACAAGGTGCAAGCCATCGAAGTCTTCAAAATGTTGCACTATTTTCTGCTCGCCGCTTCCCCAGCAATGCCAAAGATCTCATTCGTGGACCCTCATGTCGGGCCTTTGAAGTCCTGCATCACTTCTCTTCTCGACTAAATCCGCAAAGGGGCACCGGGGATTAGGAGGCCGAGGCTGCATCAAAGTGCCGGATCTCCCGTAGTGCTCTTTGCTCGGCCTCCTTCCTGGTGAGCTTCTTCTTGGTCGGCTTTTTCGACCTTGGGCTTTGGTGGTGGTGGCCTTAGGGTCTGCTTTGTTGGGTGTCCACCCTCGATGGTTCTGACTCTATTCTCCCCGGGTAGTAGGAGTTATAAGCCTCCCACTCCTTCATGTATGCCTCGTGCTCCCGCATCTTTAAACTCATTAGATCTTCACGGGGTCCGTGACATAGGACTCGCAGGCGGGGTTGCTTCCTCCTCTGTCCCACTTTGGATAAGGAGGGGCTTCTACGCTTTGTCAGGTTGCTCCTCCTGCACTACCTGCGCCGTTACCACTGCTCAATGATCGGGGTTTGGAAGAGCTTGCCCCCTAGTGTTGGGGTTATGGTCTTCGTCGAGAATCCTCGGGAGAGGCGGGGGCTGATCAGTGGCCATTCGTAATGGTGACCTTGGGGTTGGGCTTTTTACTTTTGGGACCTCCTTGAGCTTCCTTGGGCTCCCCCCCCATTTCCCTTTCTTTTGCTTTAGTTCCTCCTCGGCTTCGCCTCCTCCTCTTCCCTCTTCCTCTTCTTTTGTTCCCTTTTTTTTCTTTCGTTCATACTTTGCGATAAGCAGGCGAGGTCTTCTTCCTCCGGGCCCAAGCCTCGGCTCGCTCAGCTTCTTGCTGCTCCTCCGCTTCTTTTTCGAATCGGGCCGACTTGTTCGTCTATAGTTGGCTCCGGAGTCGAGCGTCTCTCTTCTTCGAGCCTTGGTCCTTTGCTCTTTTCATCTTTTGCTTCCTCTTCCCTCGACTATCTCCAAATTCTCGCCCGGTGGGCCTCCCATCCTCTGTTCTTGTACTTCTTCGCTGTATTTCCTCGAGCATCACGTATCTTTGCTCCTGGCTTTGCTCTCCTCATTTCGAAGATAATCGTCCTCCCCTCGCGGCGAGCCTCTCCCGAAACATCTGTACTGTATGAGATTGGTGTCATTTCGGCGCCGGGGGTTTCGCACAGACGAGCTTTCTGGCATTTGCTTAGTCCGTGCCATGTTTGGCCAGTTCGACAATGTCGGATGCTCCGCAGCCAAAGATAATAGGGAGCTGGAGCCAGATTACGGCGAGGGAGCGTGCAAATGAGGGGGTCTACTTCTATTTATAGCTTGGCAATTTTTAGGTCAAAATTCAAGTTGCTCTTTTAACATGTCAAGGCACATATTTACTTAAAACTTACACTTATTTCAGACTTTTTCTATTATTGGTCTCACATGTAGCTTTTGTTCAAAACTAAAGTTTAGTTTTTAGACCAGGCGCTAGCTGTGAGATCTTACACATTTTTAAGTAATTTAAGTAATTTAAACATGCTATTCTAACTAATTCCTACCTTGGAACTAGCCTTATCATATTACTTTTCCCAAATTCATCAAGTTTAGTGTGTTCTTGGCTCGATGTCTCACGTTCAGCTAGCTCCAAAACTAAAAAGTGCGTTCTTTGACCAGGCCGAAATCGGAGACCACCTTTGCCCGGGAGTTTTTGGCTCATTCTTTTTAGTCTTATTAAGTTCCAATTCACTTAACTGTTACTAGCTTAGCATAAACTACAAAAATGAGAAAAAAATTTCCCACTTTTCGAGGCTTAAGGGTCCTATCAAGTTAGTACTACTGGGAGCATGGTCAGTGCTTTGCTCTTGGTCTCCAAGAACATGGCTCATACCATTGTGACGCCCCTTACACGGTATCACGATGCCCCCCGCACCGTATACAAACAGAGTTCATCCCCCACCAGCTCCACACCGATACAAAATTTCTCCACATATCCACCGCGACCATCTAGAATCCACGGTGGGGAAGAGTGAAGGGGTCATTTTACCCCTCTTCCTCGGGGGCCTACCTAGGCTTAAGCGGGCGTAAACATACACGTCGGTAACATAACATCATATATCCAACTCGGCGGGTGGCACATCAACATCCGCATAGACAAAGATCAGCACAATACAAAGGAAGCTCCTACCCAAGGCTCACTCCGGGGAAGGACCGACTAGCTTGGATCTCCCGAGTTAGTTCGCTAAGCCAGAATCATGACAATGGATGGGGCTGGCATAAGAACATGGCTTAGGGTTGTCCACTCCATCCGCCCCTCCGCATTGTACACTTTGCGAGTAGGTTGAAAAGTGTTGGGACCCTGATCAGTAGCCACGGTGCATAGCCAAAGGGCTATTCCCGGGTTACATCTCCCCGGTCCCCGATGGGGCGGTGGGGATTGCTCCCCTCCGAGATCTACATGATGACCCAAGGTGACTAGAGGGGCCACCGCCTTATTCGACTTAACCCACCTGGAAGGTGAACACCACCCCCAGGTGTCGAGCCCATGCCTTACCCACACTTCGCAAAGCCATTAGACCTAGTCACTCTGATCCCCAGAGGCCTGGCACCACCGAGGGATCGGTCAAGGGTCGGAATCACCGAACCTCATTCTAAGCCGGTCCCGGCCCCTTCACCCACAACGGGTGGGCTCTTGTACACAGGCGAATTCTAGTAATGCACTAAGAGGGACTAGCTAGGAGCATCATCTACTAAGCTTTAAGTCTCTACCCCCTTCCCAATACAATGAGTCCACGTAATACATCCGTCCATCATATGAACATAAGTAATAAGAACTAATCTAATACATAGAGTTAGGTTCTTTAGTTAGAGTCAATCTCGGGGATGCTGCTTGGCTACTAAGGGTGATTTAATAGGCTAAACCTATGAACTCAAGGCTGGAATAAGGTTTAGGCTATTCAATCGACCAAATACGATCACTGGTTCCTCCCACCGGTAGCGAATCGGCTTCCCCAAGTGCGTGGGCTTAAAAAGGAATGTTAGGGTTTGGTGCCTTATGAAGGCTATCAGTTATGTTTAGGGTTTCCATGACCCTTGGTCTACCTTTAATGGGTTAAAGGTCTAAAAAGGTCTCGTTGTACATTGCTGAGTAATGCGCACCATTGCAAGATTGCCCTAGGGCGTCCTTGCTTGGACCGCGTTAAGCGCATACCCGGTAGGGGCCGGCGTCAATCCGCGTGACGGCTTATACGGTATCGTCTTGAGGAAGCGTATATCGTCTTTGAACGTCACAATAACTAAATGAAAAAACTAGAAGAATGGACTTGTTCTAAAGGTTTTCCAAAAGCATTTATTAAAAACACCTCAATCAAAGAGAATGGGTACCCCGGTGTAGAAGAGGTGTCCAATATGAAAAAAAGCCGGGATGATGAACAACTGACATAGGAGCATAAAATACATTTTCAAGTACATTCATAAAGGTCATGATCGAGTGGGCATTAAATTAACAGCACATCCAGAGACGGGCACACATACCACATACAATTGGGATGAGATACAAGAGTTTCTTGACACGAGATACATCTCTGCACCGGAAGCAATGTGGAGGACATATAGTTACAAAATGCATCACACGTCCCCATTGTTGCCTGTGGTTGTTGTTTTGAGCTCAAAGTGCATTTTACTGCATTACTAACTCTCATAATATATCCAGGTTACCTGTTCATTTACCTAACAAACAAACAATATATTATGAAGAAGGTCAAGAAAGGGCTGCCTTGAAACGTGCTGCAACAAAACACACGATGCTCACTGCCTGGTTCGAGCTAAATAAAATTGATCCCGTAGCTTGAAAATATACATATCCACTCCAAAAAAATCCAATCGATCCATGTCCCAGAAGATGCAGGAGACTGCAATCTACAATCCGGCTACCAAAGAGTGAAATGGAAAAACATCACAAGTGAAATTGTCTCTGAGCACATATCAGGATAGTTATAGCAAAAAAACAAGATTATAGAAGCATCTTTTAGGGAGCCAATGCATTCTAAACTTTTCAACAAAGGATGATCAATATTTTCCAGGTTATTTGACAGAAGAGATGATTAATAATGTAAGCTGAACAAATTTACATTTATGTTCCTTGATCCAGGCGATTTAACCATGGTTTATGGATGCATGTAGCTTGACTTTCACTTTGATCCTCCCAAGCCCATGCATTTATAAAAGGTTGGAGAGTATATAGTATCAGTGTTTCTGGAGAATATGCCATTGTAGTTATGATACTTGGAAGTGAAGGAGAGTATAGCTTGTTAGGATAGGGAGGCTATCCACTTGAAACTAGGCATATGTTGTCATGACCTCTAAAACTAAGTCGCGAGCTTCCCTAGAAAGATTTTGCGAATATTTACCAACTCGCAAATTGGAGAAAACAAAGACACTTTGCACAAGACTATAGTGCCAAGATCTGATATATTTCACGCACTTCATGTGTATATAGTGAACAAATTTAAGTAATGTATGCCTTGATTCTAACCCTTGAATCTTCTACTTATCCCGGATGGAGGAAGCAACTCTCATATCTTAGAGGTGGATGAGCACCATTGAAAGCATTTTGTTAGATGTGGATATTGGGAACTTCAACATATCTATAGAAGTGGGAGAAATAAACTTCACGAGAGAGCCTTGAATTAATAGTTGTTCATGGCAACTATCCTTGAAGTTGAGACTAGAAAGCAATGGTTATACATAAAATAAATTAACGGGACGTTTGAAGAGTACCTTCACGATGTTGAAATAAGCGATTATAAGGCCGGATGGAAAACCACTCCAACATCAAATAAGTCTTGTGTTTTAGATTTTATAATGAGGAAACATAGGACAAAGGAAATCTGGGACTTAATACTTGGAAAAAGACTCTCATTGCTCTTGATACTAATGACATTACCTTGAACACTTTCCTGCATGTCGTCTTTGGAAAATCTTTAGAAGTTATGCCTTTTCTTGAATTTGGACTATATCAAGTACAATTATGTTGAAAAATTTTCATGGTCCACCATCAAAGATGGAACTTAAAAAGCCTAAAATCCGGGTAGACAATTGGCGTCATTAGAAATAGAAATTAACAATTCTTGGCGTATATGGAAATAAATGTGTTCATGTGTTCGGACGTTAAGCTCTACATTGAAGTCACGGGGCGCAAGCAATGGAGTGTCATTCCTTAACTAGTTAAAAATAAAATAAAAAAATAAAAAGGTGTTATCAACCAAACATAAAAGAACACTGAATTGTCAACATGTGGCCATACTATACGCCTTAACATTAAAAAATAAAAATAAAAAGTGTTAACCAATTATAAAGAACATTGAATTGCGTGCCTTATTTAACACATTTTCCAACATGTGGCCATATTTTAGGACTTAACATAACAGAAGTTCACGTGTATTTCATTGTTATGTTGTTATGATTCAACGTCTTCAACTTTATCCATGATAATTTTATTCATGAAAAACCAACACCCCAAATTGGCACTTTACAAAACAAACCTGAAACTTTTCCAACAAGGGAAATGAATAAGATAAACAATTGAGGAAGTGGAACCTTGGCTGGAAAGCAGTAGAGCCAAAGCAACGTGAAGGTATAATAATAATATGAACAGACGAAACAAGTTGATGTTTAAACAATAAGGATAAGAAATGATGGCAAGGGCAGTTTGTAAAATGGTGTCTTTTACAAAATTTACAAAATATGAAGCAACATGGATAGTGATGAGAGAAAACTGCATACAAGCTAGGTTAAAATTTACAAACATCATGATTTCATGGATTTCGAGCAAAAATTTTCAAGAGAAAAAGGGTAACATAAGCATAAGCCTAAGGGATTGCAAGATAAAATGATTTTTATCGTTCACGGAGACCGGAGACCAAATGGCTATGGTTTAACCAGGAAATCAGGCTCATAAGTGAGACCCCTGATAACATGCCCGCCGGTAGATCTTCCACCTGCAGGCATCCACTTGAAGGCATTGTGATCAATGTCATACATGAGTGTATTCCAGCTACACCAGCTATTAAAGCTGATGTAATCCTCTTCTTTTTCTGAGCATTGAAAATTCATAAAATGCTGCAAAGCCCTTAAAAAACTAGCAAGAGGACCTGTTTGAGCCCTAACTTCAAACCAATTAACCCTATTTTTGCCAAGCTCCCATACTTGAAACTTTTTTTTCTCCTGTGCCAGCCTGCCTGCCATAAGCAGCCTACCCTGGCATACAAACAGTGACCCATCATCTAGATTTTGAAGGTCTGATTGCACCTGAATATTTTTCCAACTAGAAGCCTTCATGTCATATGCAATTAGCTGATATGGAGCCTCTGATAGGCAGTAAAAAGAACTGCCATAAAACACTGCCCTCATTCCTGAAAAATCCTGAAAAATCCATGCCTCTGAAGCACCCCCCATTAACCAGGTCTGTGATGAAGAATCATACACCTCTGTTAGCATTACTTCTGGAGAAGAATCTGCAATTCCAGTCACCAAGACCTTGTAGGAATTTGTAGTAGGGCATGCTGCCATACCCATTATGTAGATCAGATTAATCTGGTTGAGTTTGGGAAGGATTTTACATGAAGAACAGAGGGGGTTACAGACCAGCAAAAGGGGGCAAGCTTCTTCCTGGCTACTTAAACATATTAGCCCCCCTGCAGAGGCCACAACTGCAAGAGGAAGCTCCAAATGGGGTGGATCAAAAGGAATACTTCCTTTTATAGAGTTAATCGGATCATAAGCCACAAATTTGGGGTCCTGGTAGAGCAAAAACCAAGGAACCTGCTTGCTAGATTGGCTCCAATGCTCGAGAAAAGCTTCTGATGCAAGAATGGACCTCCAAGTCCGGCATACGCACCTGCAAAGCATAATGGATCTGACAGGCAAGCGCGCAAAGATTGAAACAAAGATTTCCAGAGGAACCCAAGAAGAGGCGCCGGCGCGCATGATGAATCCACCAACAAATTCTGCAAAGAATGAAGGAATTTGAAACGAAACGGACAAGTTGATGCCGAAAGGGGATGTGGGCTCCTGTTGGATCAAACAAACAGGGCGGCACTGGATGGTTTTACAGCACCGCCATAGGAACTGTTCTTTTGCACTTTGGGTTTTTTTTTTTTATATGGCAGAGGGCCACTGGCTGTTTGGGCCAGCAAGGTATTTTGGATCGAACGGACCACTTCGCTGTCCATGGCCAGGCTGAAAAAGGGGGCCAAAGGTTTGATATCATATCATATATCATGTCCTCAAAAAATAGCTTGTCGGTTGCTTGATCCCCCATTCCAAAGATCATGTGGCCTCCGATTTGTCGGTAGGAACTACCCCTTGAAGGCACCCATGTGCACCCCCCTCCATCCTACACGTGCCTTATTCATCTGTCGTGTTTTCGTTATCTGCTCAACCTCTTCGTCTGGCCACCCTCGTCGTATTATCCACCTCCCCTCGTCGTCTTGCCCATCTCCTTCAAACTCTTCCTCCACTGCATGGTTGCCTATCATCTTGACACCGCCAAACTGATTTCGCTCAACCATCCATTCATCTTTTCCCCTTGAATCAGTCGTCCATGTAGGGATCTTAGTTGTGACATCATTAAAGCAGCTTGCCCACAGTTTACATTGACTTCAAGGTGGAACCTACTTATCCCTTTCAAAGTTGTCATACAATGGTTTTTGGCGACAAATTGTGGGGTTGCATGTCGTGACAACACAACCTAGTTGCCAAAGTTGTTCAGTTGGCCCTTTAACTTGCTGCTCATGTGTAGAGGATATTCCATATGGCCTTTCCATAATCACCTTGTGGGAGGTTAGATTTATTTACAAAGACCGATTGTGGATCTCAAAATTCCATTCTATTCTATTTCATCTTAGGCTTGAAGCATTTAAAGGTTGAATTGACTTGACTTGAATTGAATTGATTTTATTTTATTATATTCTGAGGCCAAAGGACTATGAGACCCAATACAATAGATAAAGTAAATGCTTTTAAAAGTTAAATAGAACCCCAAAAAAAAAAAGGAGTGCCCCGAGGGGAAAAAAACTGATGTCAGATGAACCTATTGAGGAATAGGTTAAGAAGAAAAGTAAAGCATGTCTTCATAGTTGTGATGTTTAATGGTAATTAATGAGGATTAATGCACCCAAGGTCCCAAGTACCATACAAAAGGAATTAACAAAATTGATTGATTAGAAGCTAGAAGTAGGCCAGGCACTCAAACCGCAATAGCATTTGTTCCATACAGATTATGCTAGCGTACCGACTGCTTTTCTCATTGACTTGAACTCTTTATCCGCCATCCCTCATCTTATTATCCATGTTGTCGAATCTCCTCCTATATTGCATGGCCACCTATCACCTTGACACCGCCAAATTGATGTCACCTACACAAGCTTCCATCTCCTTCCCATCAATTAGGATCTTACTTGTTTCTATTGACTTCGATGTGGAGCCTCTTTCATAGAGCAAAGAAAAGTTGATTACAGAATACTCTATTCTTCAAAGAATCTTGACAACCGAAAATAATAGCACTTCCATTTTAACCAAAGCTTACATTGACTTGAAGGTGGAACCTACTTATCTTTTTCATAGTTGTGTCACACAATGGTTAATGCGCACAATTGTGGGGGTGCATGTCGTGACAACACAACCTATAGCTGGAATCAATTGCAAAGAATATTTGCCAAAGTTCTTCAATAGTCTCTTCATCGTGTTGGTCCTGCGTAGAGGATACCCATGTGGCCTTTCCATCTCTATGGTTTAGCATGTGGTATGGTATCGCCTTGTGGTAGGTTAGATTATTTACAAAGACGAATTATGGATTGATTGTTAACATCCATGGAGACCAAAGGTCTTCTCAATGCAATAGATGTTGTACAATTGTTACTAGTTAGGATTAAAAGACCCTGGTCCGAAAGATTTTTGAAGAAAAAACCTTGACAATTGAGAAATATATTAAGAAGAAAAGTATAATGTTTATTGGTAGTTCATGAGGACTAAAGCACCCAACTACTATATAAAAGGCAGTAATAAAAGTGCATAACTAGCAAGCCCTCATTGAATGTCTATATGGTCACAATACTGGGGACCCAAAAAAGAAATCTTGAGCATTTATCTGCCGTCTTAAGCCATGTTAATCCAGCTTTGTTTCTGTTCTCTGTACCCTGAATCTCCTCCTTATTTTTTAATTTGGTCGCGTAATCTTTTCTCTTCAACTCCGTCATTGGATCCCCTTGTTCTCAATGAAACTAATAGTGCATACAACCTGTCAAGATCAACCAATTGTTGGGGTTTGTAAATGTTCCATATTGAAAAGATACTTGAAGGGGGAAAATTACCTATTAAAACAAGCCACCTTGCCTCTTTTGAGAAGAAAATGTTACGTGGAGGATGCCTATTTCAAAGTCCAACTATTTCACTCTCCTCATATTTTGTCATTAAGTTTATTACTGTGAATAAAAGTTAGGAGGAATAAACTATTAAATATTTATGTGTTTAATTCCATAAACGCCTTAGTAGTAATGCAAAGGGATGCAAAGCAAAAGAAATGGTGAATGGCTCTATCCAATACCACTTTAGAGATGGGGCAGTTTTGAGGAGTTCAAAAGACTACATGACTACTTCAAAACATTCTTCAAGGAAAAAATGATGCCCTATCAAGAAGTATTTGAAGAGTTAGTCACATCAAAGGTACAACCAAGCACAGGATAGGAACAACAACATGTGTTGAGCCAACCTCTATCAATAGATGATTGGAATGAAGCTGTTCTTTCACTTGACAAAGGACAATGTCCAGGGATGGATGGATACCAATAAAATTCTTTCAAAGATATTGAGAGTGGACAAAAGAAGGCATTCTTTTAGCTTATAATGATAATAACCTAGATGCAAAACTTAATATGGGTTGTATTTTCTTGATCCCAAAGACTAAAGATCCAAGCTCAATGATTGACATCCCATCACCTTCTTGTCCATGTTCTACAAAATCATAGCAAAGGCATTGTCGGAAAAAGTAAAGCCCATAACTGTCAGATAAGGTCTCTTGTGTGCAATCCGAATTTCTTTCTAGGAGGAGCATTTTAAATAATATAGCAACAGCATTCGAAGGATTGTATTGGGCTAGGAAAACAGAACAAAAAAAGTCCTACATCAAGCTTGATTTCACTAAAACCTATGATAGTATTAGATGGAGCTTCTTGGATAATATGATGTTAAAGCTGGGATGTGATGAAGCTTTCACTAACGACGTTAAGAAGCTATTGTTCTCTGCACGCACATCAATTCTACTCCATGGTGAATCCTCCTCTATTTTCAATATTAAAAGAGGCATCAGGCAAGGATGCTCTCCTCGCTAGCTTTTCATTCAATATAAATGCCAGTAAGCACTTCTCTAAAATATTTATCCAAGCTTCCAAAAAGATGGTCTAATGTGGCGATTACATATGGAAGGTTCTACAAGAAATATGTAATCACTATGTAAGACTCTTCATTCATTACGAGAAAACAACTTAAACTATGCAAACCAATTGCTTGATACATTCTTATATATCTACTGGAAGAAATAAATTTCTACGCTAAGGTGGAGGCCCACATCCTAATTGTCTCCAGCCCCATGAAAATCATTCCTAAGGAATACCAAAGCTTCTCTAATCTCATTGAAAATAATGTACAAGCAACTAGAATCTATGACGAGATGTTATCGGGCTACAAAAGCACTTAAATTGGTGGAAAGTTGCAAAGCTATCACTAGCTGGAAGAATTTAGCAAAGCACGTGCTAGAGAGCACTTACATATATGTGGCATCACTTTTAATTGCTCTTGGGTGAAAGCATGCTACGGTGTACCACTTTTAGAACCCTCAAAAGTACCTGCACCAGGTATTAAAACTGGTGCTTTCTATTTTTTCTTTTCATTACAATCAATAAAAGAAAATTCAAAAAAAAAGTCAAGTACATGTCAATCTGTAGTATTTGGAGGATAGCAATACTATTGAATCGCATTTTACCGAGCGACATTCGTGATCATATGAACATTATACTCAGATATACAAAGATGGTCGCCAATAATCTGACGCTAAAAAGGGTATAACAAGACAGAGTTTGAACTCGCGAACCTTCCGCTAATCATACACCCTTGCCAAGTGCGCAATCTACCAATATTTGTTGAAGATACTTCTATTGTCACGCTTCCCTCATACCGCGGACTACTTCCAGGAGTAAGGTTCTGTAACATTCTAGAACCTAAATGCATGCATAATTTGGCGCCGATCTTTTATCCATCGAGTGGAGCCGCATCCCCAATCAGTTGGCCTGTATATATAAGGAGGCACCTCCTTCTGTCGTAACCATCTCGCTCAACGCCTTGAGCCTTCTGCATCCGGTTCGTTCCGCTATTCTCTGCCATTGTATTCTTGATTCCTACTATATCGATTCTCACGATCTTGGCATATTCGTGATTTCTTTTAAGGTGATTCTCCATGTATTTTCCTTTGTTTTCGTGAGGTTCATGATAGTTTGAACCGGAATCCCTTACCTGCTCTTGTCAAGCCTCGATCCTGGGCATCTTTTGCTCATATTTGGTGATTTTATATATATATATGGAGGAGGTTTCACTTTATTACAAAGAAGTCCAAAGAAATTGTACCAAGTATGCCAGCCAGAGCTATGGAACGATTACCACATGACCCGCTTCTCTAGCTCCTGGTTGAGGCTATCGAGCCTAAGACTCAGCCTAGGAGCAGCTTTGATCTGACCGGGTCCAAGCTCCGCCGTTTTTGAATCGACGCCTTGTGATTCACCCATCCCTCATAGATATCCCACAGCCCGCCAGGAACAAGTGGGGCTGATTGGTTCTTCTTCTTCTCATTGTGGCCAACCCCTATTGGTTTGCTCCCTTTATTGGAGAAAGGAGCCCGTATTGTAGATTTTATCGCTTTCACCCAGAGCTCGAGGCATGCTTTGAGATACCGATCGTCACGCTATCAGTCACTGGCCAAACCCTCGTGAAATCTAAGGTAAGGTTCTCGGGCCCAGCCTTCAAAAGATATATGTACCGTATTCTCGCCAAATTATGTAGATAATGCCTCGATGATGTTGTACTCGGTGATTGTTTCCAAGGGGTTACGAGAGGATGTGGAAGATATGTTGTTGTCTATGGAGGACCCTCGACTTTTGAAGAAGCCACCAGATTTGCGCTCGATGTGATAATCTATTTCAACATAGGAAAGAGAGAGGAGGCGTGTCTTCCCAATCACACAAGTCAGGATATGTCCTCCCCGTGTCATCGTAAGAGTCCGCCAAGAAGTCGTGATCTCGAAATTTGCGATTGACGGCAGCCGAGGATCTTTATCTCGTCAGCCAAGAAGGCCAGCCTGAGAGAGGCTAACCTTTGCTCCTTCTACCGCGGACTGAAGCTGGCCATATTGCTCGGGTGTTCACAAGGAAGCCGCCCAAAACCGCCGAAACTTCAGGTCGGCCCGGTAGTAGGAGTCTCGTCACCGGGCCACCTTTTCTCGACTCTTCCACATTTCCTCATTACGTTTATTCCATCTGGATAAGGTCAAGAAGGCATTTTTCATCCCTATCGGTAAAATCGGTTGAGAATCCGGTGTTGGCGCTAACTTGATTGTGGTGCAAATGCTTGCTTTATGAATAGTGCCTTCACCCGTAAGTAGGGCACGCCTATCCCTAGAAGCAAGGTTGAGATCCCGTCGCCGGCGGATTGATGGATGGGAGATCTCCCCTGCGCCTTCGCCAGGTTTTGTTCGAGGAATTTCCTTCAATCTCATTAAGCAATTCTCATGCTTCAATAGTCTTGTCCGGCCCCTGCTCGAGCTACATAACCCGAGAGATTGATTGGCGCATTTGTGATCATTTCCTTTCGATTTGCCGGTTCTAGCTCTAGTTCCAAATATCCGCGATCGTGTCTTCACCAACATCGACTTCATCCGTGGCATCATGGGCCCCGACTCCGCCTCTGTTGCCTCGTTGCTCCATGTTCTATTCAACTCTTGCCTTCGGCTTCCGCCTTCATGCCCTTATTCTACCATATTTCGATGATGTCCCAGCCTACCCAAACAGCTCGCCTCGCCCAGCTTTCGACTCGCTCTTGCTCACCGTTCGCCCGCAGCTTGCTCCAGCCCCTCGTTCGCCTAGTTCTGATCCGGGCTTCATAGTTCCAATTGTTCTCGCCAAGTTCCCGTCTCGCTTCATGTTCCTCGCTTCCTGTTTCAGAGAGGCTTCTTCTATACCCTCGCCAGATCTCGAAGATTTCGCTAATTCGAGCAAATCTGGGAAGGCAGATCCAATTGTTTGTAACTGTGTTCACTCGCCGCTTCAGTTTCAAGACTAAGAAAGTTCCGCCCAATGCTCAGATAAATATGGCGAATTTCGTTTTGATAAAGTACAAGAACTCCCGCAGCATCATCCATATGATCAAGCCCTGTTGATTCCGCAGTTCTCGTGACCACGGCCCATATGGTCCGGATATATGGTCTATCTCCAATAGAAGTTGAAGGGTTTCGGGGATTATATTAAAGAGAATCTAAATTTTAATCGGGCTTCCATTCGACATTCTCACTGAGCTCTATCTTCTTCGTGAAAGAAGGACATCTGGCTTCGCCCGATCGCTTTTGATTATCAGCGGGGTCTCAATAAAATTACGCTGTCAATCTGGTAGATCCGCTCTCTTAATCCCAGAGTTGTTGAACGACGGCAGCCATTAGTATGGATTTTGGTCAAATGGCCTCCCCATCGCCTATTCCACGGCCATATTTCAGCCTCCTTTTTTCCATGCCACCTAGATACCAAAATCATCATTACATTTACTCTGGAATACCTCCTAATATGGGATTTCGCGTGATTCATGGTTTTACATGTATTTAACACCGTTGGTTGTCGTGACAAAGCCGATGCAACATGCGGCTTTCTAAAGCCACTTGCATTATAGGTATACCAGAACTCATGGCTGCGTTCTCCTTGGTTTGTCGATACCAGCCATGGTCACCGATTCTTTTGCGCTTATTTTCATTTAGAGGTTATGTAATATACAAGCTTCCCGCCTTCCACATTTCAAAATTTGAATGTGTAGGTTGAAGCTTTGTATCGACTCTTCATTTCGAAGGCTGGCCGCGCTTCTTATGGAAACGTCTACATGGAGAAAGTTTAGGCTCCCTCCACGAAGTTCTCGGGCGGAGTCAAGACTGACAAAATTCGCCACGATCAGCCTACGCAAGTTGGATCTTTGCAAGGGCTGGATTTTCCAAAACGGGCTGGAATTTTGGTCACCCCAAGTTCAAGAAGTTTTGCTGGTCATAGCTTCGGGCTCCATGTGAACCCAGCATTAACCGGATCTTTTACTTCATCCCAATATTTCCTCTACAATTCAAATTTGAATTTGCTTAATGTATAAAAGCATGATTGTAGAGAATGGACTTTTCGATTTCCATATGCACGTTGCAAATTTCAAAACGAGGTTAGTACTGACACTCGGCCATTGGTCATAGTTTAATTGTGTTGGGGCATGGAATTGTACACCTTCATTTCAAGGCCGCGGCGATCCACGCAAGATGGAAGCTCCAAAATGATAGGTGGATAAGGATCCAACTGACTCAATGAATATGCTCCAGCCTTTCAATCGCAAAAAGAGGTCTAAAAAATAAGAACTTAGACTCCGACGACAGGTCTTGCGGTGCTCAAAAAGTAAGTTGACATCTCAAGCGATGGCAATTTATATCCATTGGATCCGTTGGAGGCAAGAAACCCGCCATTTCGTGATCGCCGTAAGTTTAGTTCGATTTTGTGCGACTCAGAATCGGGCCTCCTAGGATATTGTGAGATTGAGAGAGGATGAAGGATTCTAACGTAATACGCTTCCTTGAGATGAGCCGCTCCGGCTAAGGAAGGAACTCGCGAAGATGCTAATAACGACATTATACCTCTTTGCAATGAAGGGTTTATACATTCTTTTGAATTACAAAGTTATGGTGTTTCAGGTTTCTTAGATAATCGCTTAATGCCAAGAAGGCTTGACTACCTTTTAACAATAGATTCCTTTTAAAACTCTATTGCTATTTAAATTATAGCAAAATGAGTCTTGAAACTCTTTAAGTAGTAGAAGAACTCTTGACTAGTTATCCATTTGATGACCTCATTTTTAAGAAAATATGATATGTGACATCTTATATGCAAACATTCATAAAATTTATGAACATTGAAGGTCAAAGCCAACTTGTTTAAAGAGGATCATATGATGCAAATCTTCATGTATGCTAGGCGCAATTGTATTATAAGAAATTCGCTGTGATCTCACAGAATAAAGTAAATAGAAACACAAATATTCAACTTACAACTTAAAACAAATAGTATTTTAATAAACCAACACTTTATATACTAACACTTTTGTACACTTCTTTAAATAAGATATTTTTCTTTCCTTTTATTGAAAGCTATTTTTTTTCAAGATGGACCACACCAAGTTTAATAATACATATGCAAAAAAGGATACACTAAATTCGGGTGATGGTGTATCCACTTTCTATTTGTTGTCAAATTAAAATTAAACACAAGTACCTTTCATTCCTATTTGTAGACCTTAAAATGCTTTACCACTCTTAAGTACATAAGTCATTGGTCCCTTTTCAGCAGCATAATATTTTTCAAGAAGGATCACACCAAGTTTAATAGTACATATATGTAACAAAATGAACACACTTAAATTCGTGATCGTGTATGATCCACTTTCTTATTTCATATCAAATTAAAATTGCTAAAACACAGTACCTTCCTCATTTAATGCTTTAATGCACCCCAAGTGCATAAAGCTATTAGTCCTTTCAAAGAGCATTTTCAAAGAGCATATCTTTTTTAAGAAGGATCACATCAAGCATCCCATTTGCATCCAAAATACTTTTACTAACTCTATAGTACATAAAGTTGTTAGCCCTTTCAAAAAGCAAACACTTTATCAATAAATGAGCACGCCACATATCCACTTAACTTCAAATAAGACAGACATATATATTTTTATTATTAAAAGATAATCAGCACTTTACTATAGGGAAGTCATGTTTTTCCAAAAGATCACAATTTCGCTTAATTTTGTATAAGCAAAAGGTTGGAATATACTAAATTCGCATGGTGTGATCCACTTTCTGCTTGTTGTCATTAGATAATAACACCAAGTCCCTCATCAATAATAGTCTCTCATTGCATATAAAATATGTATCATTCCAAGTTATATTATGTTTTATGAACTAAACTTTTTCAAAAGAGTCCCCTGCCAAAATACAAACACATAATCAATAAGCCAACACTTTTACCAACAACCAAAAGCTTTATTAAATAAGATTTTATGTTATTTTTATCAAACCTAACAATGTTTCCATATGTGACACTTTTGAGTTAACCGATCCAAAGGTTCATGAAAGCCTACATTTTATACAATATGTCTTTGGAGCTTTGTGTCGTGGCATTAGTAAACACCTCTAATGGAGCAAATATTTTGTAACTCATTTTTTCAACAACCCCTGATAACGCCTTATCAATGTTATTTCTCTCATTGCAAGGACAATCATATTCTCATAAGGTTTTGCAATAATTCGCTAAACGAGGTCATGGGACACTTTCAAGCTCGGCTCCCACAATTTTACAACGTGAAAACTAGGATGCCCATTGCCCCAATGTATATCTTGGAAAGCATGTTCTTATGTCCATATGCAAGTTAGACAACAACGATGCCGGGTAATGGGGTGCTTTTCCTCAGTCCCAAACTCTACATCCATAAATATAGCCCAGAAAATATTTGATTCAAGGAGGGAATATAAATCAAGAAGAGGGAAGAAAAGAAGCAAGGATCACATGACGCCAAATCTCACTACACATTTAAAGTGCATATGCATTTTCGCGATGGTGTGATCCATGTATTATTGAGGGTGCAAATTTGGTAAATATCCTCCTCTTCAAAACCCCTTCCCTCCCTTCCCTTTTTGCAACATACTCATCCATAGCATTTTATTTTGAACCCTATAGTTCTACCTATTCATTATGTAAGATGAATGTCGCCCTACGATGTAACTCCATAGTCATCCTTCATATGATAGCATTCTCACCCACAAGCCTATGGATAGATATCCTTCCACCGCCATGCCTTTTATTGTTTTCAGAAGGATGAACTGCGGTAATAATGTAGTGGAGTACTAGAGCAAATGATGATGCAATTAGAGATACAGACGGCCGTTGAATTGTGTTTACCGAATGGCAGAGCAATAATGATGAATGTAAAGAGCTGAAAATTAGAAAACTTCAGAATGAAAATTTGGGTAGTAAAACATGGCATGTAACGTGACGCTTGCTTGTCCGCACATCGCTTCTACCAGTTGTTGCTTAACCTCTATGTCAGCCTCCGAAAACAGCTGCATTACCATTGGAGACTTGATTCCAAATGAAGAGCCATATGAGGATGCACGAGCGGCTTCTTTAATGTGAACAAATGGAAATCTTGGTGCCAAAATTTGAAAAAGTGGTTGGTGCATGGGCATGTACGAGCGGGTGCGCCATTATTTTGTCCGCGACATTTCTCGAAAAATGCGGCCATTAATGTGGTTGCAATGAATGCACAAACATGCCCATGAAATTTCTCATGTGGATGCCAAGTAAGCCCGTTCCTTCACCAACCAATACCACTCTTTTGGAAAAATGCGCAAAACATCATTGGTCGTATGGTGAAACATGACGGAATTCGCATCCAAGATAAGGGGCCATTTTGAGACCCCAACCGCCTCTAATGATTATTTTACAAAGATTGATCTTCTGGTGCCTACAACCTTGTCTTGATCCCGAGGGAGGAGGAAACAGCCTTTCGTGACTCTAAGTAGCTTACATTTGGACTTTACCAATGCTCCTACAGTATTCCAAAGATATGGCTAATGATGTTTTCGGAGAGTTCTGACATTTTTGTTATCATCTATTTGATATATCCTTGGCTTATTCTAAGACTCTCGGCGAACATGAGACATATTCAAGCAGGTCCTTCGGTTTTCCTTAAGGAGCATAAGCATATGTGCCAAACTTGAGAAGCGTCGGGCTCGAGCAGATAACGCGGAGTTCCTTACACGATCACTCCACACATGGAGCCCCTATGGCCCGGGGTGCTGGGTCAACATCGTTTCGAGTGCAAACACCTTCATCCGTCGGTGATGTTCGGTTTCTTTGGGTTCAGCCAATTTCTATCGCGGCGCTTCATTCGATTATTCGAAATTGCCCTTCCTTTGACACTACCTGGCCAAGGACGCTTATCGAATGGACCGCAGTTTAATCGCTTTTGTTACCCTCAAGCATGCGCTCTCATCACTTGCCAGCTCTTCCTTTGCTTCATATGTTGTCGCTGCATGTTTCCTTACGCTTGGTGGGATCCTTCCGCCACGAGGGGATGACCATGAATTGCATCCAATCACTTAATTACCTTAAAAATTTTCAGTCGCTAAAAATCAACTATCCCATTTATGATGTATTGTTGGCTTATAGTGATTCTTTCGAGGAGTGGAGGCGCTCTCGAGGGATCTCCTTATAAGGTCACAGCCTACACCCATCATCAAAATCTAGAATATTTTCACCGCTCTGAGTGCTCAATACCGCGAGTCTACCGGGTGGCAGTACCTGGGCATTATCCCATTGATTTCGCGGATCGGGTACCGCCCCGGAGTTCTCCAAGGAAAGCCTGATGCCTTGTCTCGATGCTCCTACCTTGAGCCTTAAACTAGGGTGATCCTTTATTTGATCAAGAATCACAAAGTTATTTTAGGCCCCATCGTTCTATTATGGCTCACTTTGTTCGAGAGGCTCCCATGATACACTTTGTTGGGTACCGTCAGCATCTCTCACCATCCATTGGCTCAAGATGTATTCTCACACATTACGCCAGATCATCTTCTCAAAGACATAGGATCGACTATGATCGCTTTGAGGTTCGAGATGGACCGTCTGATGCCGGGCTTCTATATGCGCCGATGGTGCTTCTAGGCTTCGGTTCTTCAGTTTGCCATGATCCACCCATGGCTGGACACTTTGGGAGTGAGCCAAGATTCCTCCGGAACTTATTAGTCGAGAGTATTGGTGGCCTGGCTTTGTCGCCTCATCGGCTTTTATCTCGACTCGCGTGACATCCTCAGTTGTCGAAATGGTTCCGCTAAGCATCTTCCTACGTAATTCTTAGTTTCATTACCTAATGATGGACCTTAAGAGATTTATAGACTTTATTCGAGCTGCTAATTTCTGCTGCGATGCCATCATGGTTGTTGTTGACCCGCTTCTCTGGAAGATGGTCTAATTTTATTCCCTCGGCAACATCACCATATCACCTGGAGGGAACAACGGATCTTCTTCTTCGTAAAGCAGTAGCGCGACTTCAGTATTTTGCCCGATACTATCGTCACCGATCGTGGGATCAACAAGTAGTCATCGCTAGTGTTTTGGAAACGACTTTTGGAGTTATTGTATATCGAATCGCTCAATTCCATTAACTGGTCGGTCATCCGTAAAAGTAATGGCAGGCAAAGCCACTCAATCGACTGAGCAACATTTAAGGTGCTTTATCACACCAAATAGATGATTGTCGATTATCTCTCCATTAGCCGAAGCCTGCCTATAATAACTAAGTACACATGTAATCTCATTCCAAGAAAGCGTTTCAACACGATATTTTAAATATACATACGCATTCTGCATCAAGACGGCATTAACGATTTTTAAAAAAATACTAATGCTTTTTCAAAGAAAGCGCATACAATTTTCTCAAACGCACTACCTTGTAACCCACTTAGGATTCGAACCTGGCCCCTGATAGCAAAACAAACATGCTAACCAACTTTCCAACGTAATCTATTTGTAGTTTATATATTTGCATAATTTGTTATATTTAAGCTTTTCTTAATTTTTAAAAAACGATTTTAAGCACTTTAATGATAGATAAAAACATATTTTTCAAAAAATACGCCCATTAAACGACGAATCCAGACGCGACGACAACATTAAGCTCCCCATTCTTTCTCAACTTCGTCAAGATTCTCGTTGGTCCTTTTAGTGTCAGCCGGGCGCTTAATTGCCGCCCTAGTGCCGAAGTCTCGACTTGAGAAAACCTGTGCTCTTCAATCAGATCTTCAAGATTTCATCTTCATCAACACAGTAGAACGCATCGGCATTATGCGCGGATTTGTGCATCAGTTTAAAGCTCCTAAATTTTATGTTGGTGACCTTGTCCGATTCTTCAGGGACCTTCTTTACCTCACGCCCTACAACAAGCTTCCCATACATCTCTTCGATCAATTCTCCGCCACCACCGGTAGAAATTGATGATCATGAGGAGTTTGAGGTTCGAGATCTCCGACTCCAAGTTTCTTCTGGCCGACGCATTGTATTACTTTGTCGCATTGGGAAGGTTACTTGCCGCGATAGAACCTCGAGCCCGCCAGAATCTGACTCACGCGCCCCTAATAAAATTAAGTGAGTTTCACCGACGCACTAACAAAAACCGGTTTCGGTAGTACTCAAGCCCAGTTTCCACTTCCAAAATTTCCAGGACTCGCCGCCGTCGTAGGGATGGTGTGACGCACTCATACAAATATCGCCATATCATACTAACATTATACTCGATATAAAAGATGGTCGCCACACCCCGGACGCGAAAAGGGTAGTTGCACAAGATGGGGAAGTTTAACGCGAACCTTCCAGCTTATGAATCATACACCCTTCTTACGCGTACTCAATAATATTATTTGTTAAAGACATTCGCCACGCCTTTCCCATATGTGGGACTATCTCGTGGAGGTTCTAGAATATTCGGAATCTAAAATGCATGCGCCATTAATTTTACGCCGATCTTTATCCATCGAAAGTGGAGCTTATCCCTCGACCGCTATCTAGATATAAGGAGGCACCTCCTTCTGTCGAACCGCATTCGGGTTCAACGCCTACCTTCGCGAGCCTTCAGGGCATCCGTCTTCAGAGCCCGCCACCTTCGCCCATTGTAATTTTGATCTCCGCTTATATATCGTGATTCCTCGCCGATCTTGGCGATTTCTTCCATATTATTTCAAGCGTGATCTAATGATTTTCCTTGTTTTGGGCGTAGGGTTCATGATAGAGACTAAAATGAATGAGTCAATCCTTAAACTTATTATTAGTTATTGAGACATTTTATGCAAGTTCCTCGATACCATGGCCGGGTACTCCTTTTCCTCGATAGTTTTACACCTCTAAAAAGTACTTTTACATGGTACACCCCAGCATGCTTTCACCCTCTGGGATAGCCACAAAAAGACGTAAATAATTTGGGATGAAGAAGGAGTTTTTGTGAAAATTGCTTAGTGGAAGTGTAAGAGAGGGCAAAGACTCTATAAAATTGACATCATAGACATAGTTTTACGTGAGTAAAAATACCAGTAAGCATTTGGAATATCCTAGAGGAAAAGGTGGCGTGACGTTAAAATACTATCTATCTATCTATCTTCAGTCATGCAGGCATAATAAAGTATCGGTACAAGTTGCCCTCCCATGGTCACTTTTCAACGTTTTAAGACCAAGCGCCAATGCTTCCCCTTTCCTTCACGGTTTTCTCATGGCATGGAAAGTAATGAAGAAGTTGTTCACATTATGCAGCAATGGCTTGGACGCTACCGCCACACCACCTTGGTGGATTCAAGAACGGTCCTCTTGCACTAATAGCAGATGCTAGAGTGGTAAAAAGATAAACCAATTCTAGTATAAGTTACTGCTCATCATGGTATAAAAATGGTCAATTATATGGATGGACACTTGCGTGTGGGACTAAATCTACGCCGCGATGATAGAGCAATGTGGGAATGCATTGCAATAACTTTACTGATCACATGTACAACACAAGGAATAGGTCGTGGGTTCCTCACCCCTCCTTGCAGTCCGGGCTACTTGTAAATTCAGCTTACAAATGTTTAAAAGCTACTATTGTCATTTCCTTGCATACTAAATGGAGTATGCAAGTCACAGAGTCCAAAGGGAATGATGTGTGGAAGGGTGTCTGGATGAAATACATCCCTCCAAGGGTCAGTTCACTTTTTTGGCAATTGGTACACTCGGCCCTCCAGGTGAATATAATCCCATCGATCCGAGCCATCGGATCGCCATTCTGGGAAGGGACGAGCGCCTATATTAGGCCACTTCCATTTTGTTCCTGGGCTATCTGGCCGCTCTTCTCACAAAGAGTTTTCTTTCTCCTCGCGGGTTTTCCAAATGGCCCTTCGACCACCGTATTTCTTCACTAGCTTCTATCTGGCCTTCTCCACTCGCCACCGCACCTTCCTAGCGAAGTTTGCTCATCCTTCTGGTGTACGCCTTCTTTTTCATGCTGAGTATTATCTATAGTTTTTGTTCTATCATTTCCTTCGTGGATCACACGATTCTTTTTGTTTCTATTGTTCTGGTGATCGCATTTGGCTCTTCTCCGTAATTCACATGTTGTCGCGCATAGGCTATCTGATGGTCACAAGACTCGCCAAGATGGTTGTATTGTTCCGGATTGGATGGTCGTACAAGACGCCAAGATGGCTGTACGTTCTCGATTGATGTTTCGGTAATTTTGTTCTGCCCGCTTTCCGGCATTGGTTGATCTCCGCTGATTGGTTGGATTGGTTTCGCGGCCTACTCAGGTTTTTCTTGTGTGGGCTCTCACCGTCTGAACGCCTCTACCGACCTTTCGCTATTCGCATCCGCCCTTTACCGTACAAGACCGGGCTTTTTCGATCCCGGCTTCCACCAACACTTTGCTCTCGCCTATATTGCCTTGATCCGGGATTATCCTTTACCGCGATCAGCTTCCCCATTTGGTCAAACCTGGAGTTTGCCGGGCCTCTTCATTGCAAGAGTATTGCCTTCGGCTTCATTCACCCCTTTGGCATGCGTTCTGGTCGGGTTTTCCTCTCATTGTGCATTTAACCGGACGGTCCCGGGCCTCCTATGTATGTTTGGTTCGGGCCTCCCACCAATCTTCATTACAGTATTCTCCTGACCGCCTCCCCTTTTGGGGCTCGCTTTATTTTTACCGGATTTTTGCCGCCATTCGCTCTTGCATGCTTTCTCCAGTTCAAGCCGCTTCCATTCAACTGGGCTTGCATGTTGCTTGTGGCCATTCGCTTTCTTCCTCCTCGCGTCTCCGGTTACTCTTTGCTTTTTGCCCTTCCACCGCTTTTGCCTTTGGGCCTTCGTCAGCATGGGGAGTCAGATTTTGGTTTGTGCTTGGGTATGGTGGCAAGTTGGAAAGCACTTTGAATAATATGAAATAAGACAATTGTTTTGTTTTCCCTGCTGGATCATAAACCCAACACACCGCGGATTTATTTCGCTTCTCTCTCTGCTTATTTTATAAGGGTTCATACTTGTTATTGTTGTTATCATGTTTATCATGTATTGTTGCTTATCATGTACCTGGATGTTTCATGGTTTGAAAAACCAAGTATTCATTCTTCCTTCTATTGCATTTTTTCTTCAAGATTTTCGCTGGACAACCGGGTTTCACCTATGTTGGCATCCTCTTAAGGAACCATCTACATTCACATGATTGTTTTGATATTTTACGTATTTTCATCGCTATACTTACTATGCCTTATCTGGGGTTTGATTTTTCTTTTATGCATTTGGTTGCTTCCGCCTGTTGCCTATGTTGTAATTTCTCTTTGAAATGTTGGTATCGGAACGTTGTTTTCCTTTTTTAGGCATACTCAACATTATGGTGCTTTCGCATCTTATTTTCCAGATTATTGCCTATATCAGAGCCTCACTCGCTGCCTAGCTAGCTTTTGGTGATTTATTGTTCAATATCCGCAAGGGCCTTTTGTCTTTTAATGTTTATGCATTCCAATCATACTCATCGTATTTTTCTCTCTCTCATTTATTGCTTTGGTATTGGGTTACTTTCATTCTGATCAGATGTCATTCTTGGCGCCTTCTCACAGCCACATACCTCTTCTTCTCCCCTCTCGTGGTTTCCTCCTCATCATCTTTCTCCTCTTCATCTTCCTGCACCATCTTTTCCCCGTGTTTTCCCCATGGTGGTTTGGGTTTTATCTTTACACTTGTGCTCAGATCTTATGTGTGATGCACTACACTCTACTGTGGTATACTATTCTGGTAGGTTATCTTCTACATCTCTAGGTTTTCCATAGTTGTTGGTTTTTATTTTTTTGCACTTCAGGTTTATCTTGTTTTTATTTTTAACGTGACTCTTCAACAAATTTTTCATCCGATTATTCCGGCTGATTTTCTTCTTTATATGTTCTCGCCCTCAAGATTTTTACTTTGTATTTCTTTCTAATGAGTATATGGTTTCTACTGCGGCTTCAAGAGTTTTTCTCTATTTTATATGTCGATTCTCATGGAGCCTTTCTTTATCGCTCCGGTGATCTCTATTCACCTATATTTGCCAGTTGTGACCATTCTTTTATGTCCTGCCGGGCCTGTTAAAATATCGTTAACCGGGACTTGTATGCCATCCTTAGTTATTTTAATATTGCTGCTACGTCAGTTCCGCGACCCATATGTTGAGGTTCTTTTTTGTTTTTAACAGCGCCCGATGTCATGGTTCACATATTTACTTGCGGTAAATTCCTTTGTAGCATTCCTTTATCATTATTGATTTTTGATACCTCTATTTCCTCATCATTTATGCATCTAGAGTTGCCTTGACATTGTTAGCGGAATGGGGACCTACTCTTTTGACGGTTCTTTGTCCTTGTGAATGATCAATCGGCATTTTTGCATGGTGGTTCCTTCATTTTGCTCGATATATGCATTTCTTTTTCTATGTGCTAAATGATTTTTATTCTATTTGGTTCTTTATGGCCATGGTTCTCCGCTGGCTTTGCTTAGATACGCATTTTTCTATGTGGTCACATGATTTTGTTCTCATTGGTTTTGTATTAGGTTGGTGGACCGGATATCTCTCGCTTAATTTTCATCACGGTGGCTTTTATTCAATTTTATCTAGATACATAAATGGGATATTTTCCATTTTCTATGGATTGTTATTTATCATGAATCGACTTTTGACCGTAGCATATGTTCCCCGGAGAAACAATGAGTCACTGACGCTGTCGATAAACCTGGATCTTTATGACCTCGCTGGTTAGCTACCAAGTCGCTTTGGCGCTTGTGTTCTTGCCATTGTTCTTTCGCTTTTGGTTTTCCGCCTTAGTATTAACGCCATTTGTATTTGTTTATTTAGCCGATAATGATGTTAAGCGCTTAAGACTTCCTTTGTACCTTACATTCAACCTTTCACATTCTCTCTTTGCCATGTTTTTTTGTGCACTTTATTTCCGGTCTTTGCATTTGGCGAAGCTCTTTTGCACCATATTTATCCTTTGTGCCTATTCACCCTTCGCTGGTTTAGAAACTTCCATGTATTATTCTTTCCTGATTTTTCGCTTATGGGAGCTTCATCCATTGTTCTTGTCTTCTGGCTCACCTGATCATTTTCGGGATTCCGCTTTCCTCATTTGTGATATCATCCTTGATGTGGTTTTGTGGGGATTGAGCAATTGTTCATGTTAAGCATATACGCATCGTGGCATAATTTTCTGTGCCGCTGGCCTTTCGTATGTGGTTATTTTCTTTGTTGCATTGTGCCACCATTATACCTCTTTCATATTTGTTATTTAGCTATATTTGATTACAATTTCTGTTTATCATGTTTCACCTCACTGGTGATGCTTTCTCCACCCCCGGATATCCTCTTTTTTCTGGCGCGAATTGTTGATTTTTTCTCATTTCTAATCGCCACATCAATTTGAGTGCTTTGTAGTTTGCGCTTGTCAGCTTCACCATTATGCACATTCTTGTTCTCCTTTAACCGCTATACCGGTGCTCTTCTACATGTTCCCATTCTTCTCAAGGCCCTCGGTCAAGGCGCCCTTCTTCGCTCCTCAATTCTTCAAGCATACTACACTGGACTCGATGACTGTATGGATCACGGTATCGGGCTATAGTTTATGGAGTTATGCCATTTTTCTTTTACCGTTGTGTCCTAATTACCTTTAGTTTTCCTTCTTGACCTCCCTTTTGCTCTGTTGGTATGTCTACATTCTCTTCTTCTCGATCTCATTCCTCGCTTAAGCTAAAGTTTATTTTCCTATTAGCCTGGGATTCATGGTTTTTATGTATGTATTTGTCTTCCGACATCACCACACATTTCTCCTGGCAAGCAATTCCTCGAACCGGACCGCATTTTCAATTTCCCTCATATTATGACCCTTTGTTTTAGACTTCTTGTTGTCAACCTCTTTTCTTATTGATTCCTCCAGCTGGCTCCATTCTCGTTGGTGTTTGTCTTGTATTGCGCTTTTGAGACGTTGCTTTTAGTTCACATTAGCACTCTTTGATATTCATCTTCCTTTTTATCCGCTTTATGGTTTGACCTCTTTCTCGAATATTGACGCTTACCGTGATGCACGATTGCACTTTGTTTTTGACCACATATGACGGGTTGCACTTTGCCTCTTTTGTCTAAGTATTTTGCTTTGCTGTAAGTTTTTCCTCTTTGCCTTATTACCTCGCTTAATTTGTTATTCTTTCCTTCTTATTTATCGTTATTATTATTCTTTTAGTCTTCCGTGATTTAGCGTTCCTTTTGTTGGACTTATCTTCATCTAGATATTGGCCACAAGTTCTGGCGAATAATAGCTTTCACATTCACGTGACTCTCAGCCAGATATATTCACGACTTCGTCCGCCATCCGCCTTTCAAATAAAACACCTATCCACGGACATAACCAGACCGTGATTCATACCTATATGTGCTTTTGTATCGCATTAACGTGGTTGTTTTTCATCAAGCGAGCACGGGCGCCCTTAGATTCATCATCGTGGCGGCGCGGCTTTTTCTTTTCATTGTTTTTCTTCTAATGTCCTTTTCCTATTGATACCGTCTTATAGTGTGATGCTTCGCTCTTCTTCTTCAGCTTCGTTTCCCCATCGCCGCTTCGCTACTGGCCGGGTTCTCGCCAATCGCGGAAGCTTCCGTGACTCTCGACTCGCTTTTTTCCTCCTCGCCACTTCAAATGAGACCAATTTGTCTGCATCATACCGATTTCTTTAGCTCGCTGGTTTCATTCATTACGCCCCGGTCACTATCCTTTTCACTTACTTTACCGGTTTATCATCTCCTCGGACCGGGTCCGATGTATCTCTTTTTTTTTCGCTTTCTCCTCTCCTTTCTTTTCATGCCCTTTATTCTATCCTCGATCACGGGTGGTGGCGGAAGTGTTCTCTGCTATCAAGCGACCGAGGTTTCGCTGGGCGACTAAGCTTATAGTCGAGGAAGTCCCAGGTCGGTTTGCTGTTCTTTCATGAAGTCCCTTCCTTAATCCCATCGATCCAGCCATCTGACGCTTTATCTGAAGGGACGAAATGCTCTATATTAGCCATTTCCATTTGTCTCGGGCGATCGCGCTCAATGCCTCTTCTTCTCCTCTCGTATTTCCTCCCCTTCCTCGCTCTAATCGACGGGCGATGAGTCTTTTTATTTGTATTTTGTCGTCGCCTTTGTTGTTCTCCACCAGAGCTTTTGTTATTCTATGTTTCTCGCTCCATCATCTCCGCTTTGTTATTCTCCACCGCAAGTGATGTCAAGCGCATTTCCACCGAGGTGATGGTATATTTTTACCTATCTCCACTACTGGTGATGCTTTACGCCGCTTATTTCCCAATCTCGAGGTGATGGTTATTTTACATAATGGTTCTCCCACCACAGGATGCTTTTTCCACCGGCGGCATATCTTTTTCGTTATGTTCTTTTCTTCATATTTTCATTTTCGACCTTCTTGGTGCAAATTTTGTGTTGCTGTTTCCACACCATTTACGGTGTTCTTTGAGTTTTTGCATTACGGATTCGCTCACTGGGTTCATTGGTCCCCGCTTATTTTCGCTCGCTATCATCTCTTCGGTTCTCTGCGATTAATATTCGGAGGCTTGTCCGGCCGTGGTTCTATTTTATGCTTCGCCATCAACTCGTTTTCTCCGTTTCTCCAGTAACACATTCATACAGAGCATGACCATTTCATTAGGCTTTCTCGAAACTGGGGCATGGGTTTTTTATCCCGGCTGAGAAGTTGTCGTGCCATTACCCTTTTTTATTTTGCCTTTGGCATTTCGCTTTTAGGCTGTGAACTGATATTGTTCCTTTATGGTCTACATCCCTCTCTCTCTCCTCTGGTTTCTTCTACTATATCATTGGCCATGGATGAATGACAAGCCTATCTATGGCCGGTTTTGTGTCTCTCGCGAGTCCCTTCCCAGAATAGTTACAAAAGTATAAAGAGGACGTGGGTCCATTATGCATTGTGTGCAAGGTGAGGGATGAAACATTGGAACACTGCCTAGTAGAATATGTGGACTTGCAACTAATTTGGAGCTGGTATAAGGAAAGCTATGGCAATATGCTAGGGATCAATCAAATTCACTTAGATATTTATCTAATAGAGTGTGTACATCCTAAATGCATTGCGTTTCTAGTTAGAGCATGGAGACTAAAAGCATGTTAGGGTGTACCACTTCTGGAACCTGGAACTTTCGTATGTTGGGGCCTCTGGGCACCTCTCATTTCGCCTATAGTCATTTATTCAGGAATTGTTTTTTTACATCCATATTAGATCCTCCTGTATTTTGCTACATATTCTAAATGAGGTGCACCTCCTCGACTACCACAAGCCACTGGATTCGGCCCATCCTATGATCCATCATGTTGGGCCCCCTCGACACCTCCTCTCATTTCGGGCTTTATAGTCATTTATAATTGATGCTTCTATGATTTTGAAATATGAAATAATACTTTAAGGTTTTGAGGAATATCAAACCTCTATAATGATTTTGCCTTAAGATTTTGAATATGAAATACGAGCTCAACCCTCTATCAAAATAATTCAATGTTTTTAACTAAGACTACTTTAACAAATATACCTGAAACACGCGGGTTATTTTTATCTTGAATCTATGTTTTCTTTTTTATAACAACTTATTCGATTGTTTTAGGGATATATAGTCTATGGTTTCAGGAATTGTTATTTTTACATCCATATCAAATCCCCTGTTATTTTGCTACATATTTATGCTGACAAACCAATCTACACCTCAAACTGCTCCTAGTATTGTACTAAAAAACGCGTCTCAGATCTTCTATACAAATACTGGACAACCACATGTTTTCTCATAGTAGCAAATAACATTACAATACAAGTTATAATAACACAGGAATATCTACAATTTACAAGAAATGAGCAAAGACCATTGCTGGCAATTAGATGGGCCTTGCCCCAAATGGCAACATACTAACTATTGGTCTATGTTTTAAGACTAGGCCAAAGTTTGGAAGACCTTGGTAGGCAACATTGGTGTGAAGTTCAAGAGAAACTCATCTTCAAGGTCAACACGAAGTATTCAAGGTCAAACTTCATAAGAGGTACTATATTTGTGGTCAAACATTTGATCAAGGCATGTTCTAGAGGACTCTGGGTTAAGAAGATTGGAAGATACTCATTTGAAGTTTGGAAGTTAGAGTTTGGAGGACCCCATAGTACATGGTTCTTAACCTTAGTCATTCTCTCTATTTCCATATCCACATTCCATTTTTAGTCCATTATGCTCACCTTTGCCACATATCCACTTTACATCTTCTTGGCCTAGCCATTTTCCTATTTTCACCTTCATTATGCCCCACCTCCATATACCCCCCTTCAAGATCTTTGCCTAGTCCATCTAATTATTTTTTCACATCCCTCATCTCCATCATTGCTATATTGTTTTCATTCCCCAACTTACTTTTATTATTATTTTGCCATACACCCTTGCCTATATCACATCACCTTCGGTCCACACCACATTTACCTATGGCCTTGTGCATAGTGGTTCTAAGCCTTCCACAAATGGGCTCAAAGACTTGAAAACCCCAAAACTATAATGCAAGAGCTCGACCATGGTCTAAGCCTTGAAATTTTGACCCTTTGGTTTTGGTCCCCTTATTAAAACATGGGTGAAGCTTAAAACCCGCGAATGTTGAATATCCCAGCTAGTTTATATGAAAATACACAGACCGTGACAAAATTCTTCACAAAAATATATCGGGCAACCCTAAACTTGGAAACATGCTCGAATCACGTTGAATTTTCATCCTCAGACCTTTCAAACACTCTATTCTTGGATTCCCCTGTAAAAGGAGCCTAACAAGCCTAAATCTAAGCTCTAAGATGCTGGAATCATTAAAAATCTAAAGATATATACATGATATTGATTGCGCAATCAGCTTTCAGCGGATGCTTCAATTATCATTGACACATGTTGAACATAGCCGGCGATTCTTGAAGTTCTTGTACCTCGGCTCGATTTTGGTAAAAGATCTCACCGATATTTATACTCAAATGATACTTTATATGAGGTATTGATTATCCTCAACAGAATATTATTATGACCTATTTATCTTCACATCGATGAAAATTGTCTATCAAGTTTCAAATATGAACTTTGATTACTTTGCATTTGTCACACGTAACTAATAGTAAAAATACCCTCTACTCCAAAATCCATTTTGACAAGTTGCCTCTCATAGCCTCTTGAAGCATTACGTGCTTTCATGGAAAAAATCCAAAAATACTAGCCGTAAACTCGAAAGTTATAAAATTCAGCATTCGCCTATAAGTAATTTTGACCGTAATTTGACAAATCCAATTACGTAGCTACTTCCAAGATCCAAACTGTACTTCATTCATTTATACTCACGTTCCTGGCATACACGATGCTCCGCCATATACCTCTATGAAATCCGATCCAAAGAACAATCGCCATACATGGGCCCTCCGCTTGTTCCGGGCCTCGATGGCTAGCGGTAAAGAAACACGGGAGGTGTCTTGCACGCATGTCCCCTATAGGCTCCTATAAATGTTAAAAGCATTGTAATGTCGCGACTAGCAATAAATACAACAGATGTTACCATGAAGGCGTGGTGATTACCTATACAATCATAGATACATCAATGATAACAACGCATCGTAGAAAACATAATGAAGCCCACTCGCCTTTAATCATAAAGGTGAAAGTAGACTCCATCGCTAGATCTCAAGATAGAGCGTAATCGAGATATAACAAATGGCGGTTAAGCAGTAGACAATGGCTATGGTTGATCACTCCATCCGCCTCCCCGCGGCAAACATCATTGCGGGTGAGTGGGCTAGATGGCCTGCATGACTATAACCCCGCTAGAGACGTAGTTTCATAGTATCACCCATTGGGACTACTCTGCCAGACTCGATCCGGCTGAGGCGGTGAAGGGTTGCATCTCCTTCCTGCAGAATAGTGGCTCCATAGGCCATCGACGATCGGGCGATGCCCAGATCCTGACTCGGTCCTCCCCCAAACCGTGAAAGGCTTATACCTCAGAACTCTTTGAGGATTCGTGGCAACACTATTGATCCGTGAAGGGGAAGGGACTCCATACTCTACTTCACACGGCGACCGACTATAGGCCTAGCCCTCACAGGGTCTCCTCAAGAGTCAAGTTCTCAAGATGTGCCTCTCCACTTTTGCCACTAACCCCGCTATGTGGTCCTGCTTTCACCTATAGCCTCCCTAGTCAGGCTCCAAGGCGCACGTCGTGATATAATAGAAACTAAGGGGTCTAACTAGGAAGCATCATCTAAATAATGGCTACTAGGTCTCTACCCCTTCCCAATACAAGAGGAGCAAACATGATCAACCACTATCATATATCCATATAACATGATAACAATGAGAATAACATCTTAACTCTAATCATATATGCATCTAACTTCGGCGCTTAGGGTTCATTGGTTAGATTCAAGATCTAGGATTGAGGGTTCTAGGAATGGCTCTACTAAAGTTACTAAATGCTAACTCAATCAGAATCCTAACTTCCAAATGGCCTATAAAGGACTTACCCAAATACCGCCTCCCCGAAGAACTCCTCCTGCTCCCCGCATCTCCATGGTCTTCAAAGGGTTTGAAGTGGCTCCACTCCTTCACAGCGACATGTCAGGGTCGCTTTATGCTATGCTATGCCACAACAGACGCTCTCTAAAACCTGGACTTTGCGCGAACAAAGTTCCAAGATTATGGGAGTTTTAAAATGGCCTCGTTAGGGTTTGCCATTTACATTGTGTTAGAGTTGCCATGTCATGCCTCGTGGATCGCCCCCTTACTCTCTACGATGCTCCCATCGTGATTGGCGGAGTTCATTCCGACAGCCCAAACCTGGGTGTAACAGCCATCCACCACCAATCCCAAGAACTGGTCAAAGAGGAAGAGTGGGATGGGTCATTTGGCTCCGCCTTCCTTCTGATCGTAATTTGAAGGCAAGCCGAATAAACAGCGGAGCAATACGACATCAATACATCAATAAAGTCACCCCAGTGAATATATCATAACATAACATGTGTAATAGCAACAATCATAAATAAATAACAGCATCGTAGGGGAATCCTACCTGTGCTCGGGACTCACGGGATCGAATTTACGCCTGGGTCTCTAGTTAATGCGCACGTAATTCATGGCAATGGATTGGCTGGCATAAGAACATGGGTCATGGTAGTCCACTCCATCCGCCCCTCCCGCAATACCCTTTGCGCATAGATTGAAAAGTCTTGGGATCGGATCAGAGTTCGCCGGTGCATAAATAAGAGGGCTATCAATGGGTTGCATCTCCTCAGCCTCGGCGAGGCGAGAAGAGTCACCTCCCCTGCAGGCATGCATGCCCATCACAAAGGCTAGAGTGGGCCACGCCTATTATTCGACTTTGAACCCCATTGAAGGTGATACATCATCCAAGAGGTGTCGAAAGCTCATGCCTTGCCCACAAATACGCTGGGTGTCATTGCTTCAGTCTGCTAAGATCCCTGGAGATATTTTTTACACACTGTGAGGGATCAATCATCGATGGAATAAGCCCCTTATTCCATTTTCCTGCCTAGCCCCGCCACCCACAACCAGCAGCTCTTAGGACGTGGCCGCATTAATTGGGAATTACCGAGGCTATCTAGATACATCAACCAATGAGGCTTTCGTGGTCTCTACCCTCTTCCCAATACACGTGAGAGCATAGAATGGAATATTATCATCATCAAAAGAACTGAAATATAGAAGAACATCTAATCTATCTTACCTAAACATCCATATAGGTTCCTTTGTTAGGCTTGTGATCTCGGGACCGTAAGGCCTCTAAGGCTGAACTAAATATGCCAAAACCAGCCTATTGGCGGACTAAAAGCCAAGAGATTGCACAACACACCATTTAATTGATCTCCTCGGACTTGCTCCAGCCTCCTCGAATGCGCCCATGCCTTCGCTCAGTTGAAGGCATCTATTCCTCGAAGACTGTGCAAATGCTGCCAGACGGCTACCGGCAATGCGAACTAGATTTTGGCTTCACGAATGGCCCAAGGAAGTCGTAAATGCTTAAAAAGGAAAAGGTTTAGGATTTCCTTTTGGTTCTTATATGTGAACTTTTAGGGTTAGGATTAGAATGGACTAAATGGGGTATTGCCACTTGGCAAGGGTTTAGTTGTATATGTTTTGTCATACATGCACACATAATGAAATGTTCCCCCCAGGTGCAACCTTTCACGGCCTCAAGTACTTTGTCATGATGACATGTATCGCGTGATGTGGCAAGTGATAATATACCGATTCTATCGTATGTTATAATCGAACGCCACAATCTCTCCCTCTCATTCCTTTGAATTGATGCCGCCCTCAAGATCACGCCGCTTCCCAATCTTGAAATCGTGATACCCCTCGCGAAATTTACTTGATACATATAATTTTACTTACATAATTACCCCAAGGTAATATTTTAATTTATCATAACACACTCTGTTTATCATCATACTCATGCTAAGAGGTTCTTTCATCCTTCCGCTTTATCAGTTTTATTATTCACAAATTTTATGGCTTACTTTATCATTAAATATAGTTTCAAAATTCTCAATTAAGGTTCCGCGATTTGCTTCTTTAAAACACATTATGACAAAAATATGCTGTAAGTTCAAGTAGCTATTAATGCTCCTCGCTAGATTCCTCCTATTGACTTAGGTCCACAACTTGTCAAGATACATTTAATTATTTTTAAAGTTGGTTGTTAGGGAACCACCCATTAATTACTCGCGATTTTATAGAGTTTGACCTCAAGAATTTCATGTCGCACTATCTCAGAAACATTAGTGTTTGTAGGATAACACAAATGGGCTTGTTTAGGGGCAAAAATTGTCCAATTGACTCAATAATAAGCAGAAGCAATTCTAAAATTTCTAATTGCTCCAGAGGGTCACCCTCCTTTTGACTCAAACTTTCTTTTATGTCATTTTAGTGGCTATAACATAATTCTAGCTCAAATTCAAGGATTAAGTCGCCTGCGGCTATCGATTGCTCTTAATTATGCATCTATCTAGGTTAGCTGATGGTCCACCAATCACACGCGGCATGAAGTACTTTCAAAATTTTGGAAATGCCTGTGGCTTAATTTCGGTGGAGGGGTCACTCCCTAATGGCCATAATTTTCGTTTTATTAACATTTTACTAAACCCAATGATACTCTACTTGCTCATGCTTGCTGCTATTCCCAAGACCGGAAGTCTACTATTAGTTCTAATCAGTGGAATGGTCGCTGCCCCACTTTGGTTACTCTCAAGATCATGCTCGATACCATCAAGATGTCCCCGCTTCCTCTACCATGCTCCCATCAGACGTATAAGGAAGTTCATCCCACTAAACTCGTAGGCCATCCACTGACTCGGGTTTCCAAATTAAAAACCGTGATGATACATGTGCGCAAGGACTGGTTAGGGGATTTTATTTTTGAACACGCCCGCATACAAATAAGCACAATACGCCTCCCAGACCGGGCCATTTTTCTGCAGGGTCGGTGAAGGTAGCTATCGGGGATTCCTCCACCCATATGATACTTTAGGCATCCTTTAAGATCCGGCTCCCACTTCATCCCAGCTCCTAGTTTTCCAAAGGCTTCCCGGCTCTCTTCATTTCATTTGATTTTTTTAAGTTTTAGGGTCACTGAGCATCGCCATTACTTTGACATCCAAAATTTCGTGGAGCATCGCCATTATTTTGACATCGCTTATATCTCCTACTAAGACTGGCCTTAGACTCTCGGCCAAGGTTAGAAAAAGATCACATATGCATTTTGTTTTATCGCTTCAAATATTAACCATTCTCTCCTCATAGTCATCATCTTTACTTTCATTTTGGTCTTTGTGTTCATGCAATTTTGAATGACAGACGTATTTAAACCAAGCAAGGCTCTTACAAGAATAAAAGTTATTATTTCTTTAGCATAAGCATGGGACTTTTAAATCCATTCCGCATTTTCACAAAGATGTCAAGGTAACGATTTGGATTCCGCATTAATGATTGAGGACATGCTCCTTTAAATTGGTACATAACAGTAACTAAGATTCAAAGATTCATAGCAGCCTTTAACTCTACTTTGGGCTTCTAGCGATGATAAACTCCACTAAGCTGAAGATGAAATGGTCAATGTGGCATTTATAAAGTTGGCCATAAATGATAATGACTCTAGATGTTTAGTGAAACTTAAGCAAGCAAATGCGTGATCGGCCATAAACAGAAGAAGTTTCCAAGTATCGTAATCTTCATTATCGTCATTAACGTAATATCCTTTTAGCAAAGGGGAAATTGTTGCTACTTTTAGATCAAGTGAAAGAGCTTCATTATCTCAAAGAAGAGATGAGAGCATGGTAACAAAAGCAAGCAATGATATCAGGACGTACAAGAAAAGAGTATGTAAAACCAACAAAGGGGAGTTTTCAAGATCTCATCGCCAAAATAAGCATTGGCATTACCTTTCCAAAGGTCAGGAGCAACTTCAACGTACTATCAAATCAAGACAAAGATTTAGCTTCCATAACATATTAGGTTTTGTACTAAAATCAACTTTTCATTGCTTTTAAAATAGTGTGTCCCTTACTCTACAAATCAAATAAAGAAAAACATCTAAATATGGTTAATTTGTAATTAGAACTACGTATTTAAAAATATGGTAAGACGGACCTTTTTGACAAAAGGAATATCTTCATGGGGTAAGGTGGTGCAAGTATTCTTGAATCTATCTACTATATAAAGTCTTTGGAGGTCTCCAGGCTAAAGATAAAGTTGTTTGACCTTCTAAATTTGGACTGAATGGTAAAGGATTGCGTAAAATACGCTTTTGCAAGTCCTTCATTTTGGGGCACCCAAGGACTTTAAATCTTTTTTTTATGAGATAATGAAAGGTGTCATGAAACAAGATTAAACAAAGAAAAGGGAGTCTCACCTATCTTATTTAATCGTTTCTTTCCATTTCTTATATTTCTTAATTGACATCAGTGATTTAAGGTTGAAGAGTGAAAAACCATGAGATCTCTTTGCTTTACCCTCAAGCAGTAGCTTAGCATTTTACCCCGCTTTAAAGGTTAAATGCTTTGGTTCTACCGCGTAGCCGAGTCTTATCTACTCCTCCTTGTTTTCATTTACTTCATTTTGGAGCACTTTCCATGAGTGTTTCTTAGCCACAAAAGATGGTTTCCATGAACGCTGTCGAAACATATGGCATTTCGAATAAAAAATGGTCTTTAAGACATTCGTGTCAATGATTTTCTACCAATTTTAAGTATTATAAATGAAAACCTAAGCATCAAGCTATTTTGGAGTCAAAAGACTAAATACTCTAGCAAGAAATCGATCGTCGGTCCGCAATAATCCGTCTTTAAACTCTGCTATGGTTTCATGCTTTACAAATTTCTTAAAACATTCTCAAGATAGCCATATAAACCATAAAGGTCGCTCTTATTTGTGTGTGTGCAACATGTCTTATTTTGTCTAGTCGTACTATGCTATTGGGCCATTGCTTTTATATATGAGAAAAAAAGTTTTGAAATTTTGAAAATGTCCTTCTTAAAAGTCTCGCTTCTTATTTTCACAAGCTTCATATCGCGATTGACTTGAATTTTAACGCCCCAGTTTAATGAGCGCTCCTACTTCAGAAGTACCGCGTATGATGATTAAATAAAACTATATGTATTATTGCATCCTTTGAATAAGCTTGAACAAGACAAGAAAGATCGTTTGAATTGGACCGCAAATACCTCCTATATTATCTTCATTTTGAATTCAATATTGTTCAAGGGATTTGGTAATGATCAGATTGTGAAGTAGAGATTTTCTATTTAGACCTCATTAACGAGTTAAGCTCAAAGGTCTAAAGTGCCTATATGCTCAACAATAAGAAAAAGATTATCATGCTACATTTAAGAAAATATGAAAAGATATCCATGGAAAGCTAAGCATTCCCTCATGGTGATATCCGCTACATAGGTTAATAGGGTGGATGATCTGCGAAAATATTATAAACATGTATAAGATTTGTTAACTATTTTGTTCACATTAATGGACCTATCCTCCTCGGGTTGATGGATCATAAATATTTTTCCTTGGAAATACCAAAGGTTCAAATATAGATTTAAAATGGTATCTAACATAGCTACTTTATAAGTAGACAAATCTCAAGTAATAAGATCGGTAGGGGTATATAACACGAATATAGTCCCGGGCGATATCTACTAGGGGGCGTGGAACTGGTTTTCCTATTTACGATGTAGGCCGACCTCCAAAAGTCGTGATACAAGAGTTTTCTCAGACTCCTCAGGACGCTATTGGCTGAGGTATCCCCATATGCCTAGGTGTGAACCCTTCGTGCCTCGACGCCAATCCCCAAGAACTGGTTGAGGAAGAGTGGATGGGTCATTTGCCCCATCTTCCTTCGATCGAATTTAGCCGCTTAAGCGCCAATGTATCATATGAGCACATGACATCAATATATCAATAATATTTCATTGCCACCTAAGGTGAATACATCATAACATAACATGTGTATTAAAGCAACAATCATAAATACAGCCGCCTAGGGAATCCTCTACCCCAGGCTCTCGTGACTCTCATGGGGATCGACTCCATTGGGTCTCCCAGGAAGCCGCACGCATCAATTCGCAAAATGGATTACCGCATAAGAACATGATCAGCAGTCCACTCCATCCAATTCCTCCCGTATACACACTTTGCAAAATAGATTGAAAAGTCTGGGACCAGCATCAGAAGCCCGCCGTGCATAGCCAAGAGGGCTACCGCTGGGTTGCATCTCCCATTCCGATGAGGCGTGGATATAGAGCCACCTCCGCAGGCATGCATGCCCATCAATAAAGGCTAGAGGGCCATCAGCCTGTATTTGACTTGAACCCCATTGAAGGTGAGATCACCTTAAGAGGTGGTAAGCCGAAGCTCATGCCTTGCTCCACACACAAGGGTGCTTTCATTAAGCCTAGGCCCGCTAAGATCCTTAGGCTCTTGCATAATGTTGCAGGGATCAATCGCTGATGGGACAAGTCCCCCTTATTCCACTCTGGCCTAGCCTCCTCACACCCACAACCAAAGGGTTTCAGGTATGGGCCGTGACACTGGGAATTAAATGAGGCTATCTGTGATACATCAACTATTGAGTTTCTGTATCTCTACCCCTCTTCCAATACACATGAGAGCATATAAATGGAACATCATCATCATCAAATAACCTAAATATAGAATAACATCTAATCTATCTACCTAAACATCCATAAGTTAGGTTCCTTTATTAGGGCTTGTGACCAATCTATAAGGCCTCTAAGGCTGAACTAACATGCTAAACCAGCTCATCATGGACTAAAGCCTGATTGCGACAACGTATCAACCATTTACTCCCATCCCCCGACTTGCTCCAGCTCGTGATGCGCCCATGCTCGCTCAGTCAAGGCGCTTCCTGAAGATCTCAAGTAGCAAATGCGCTTATCAAGTAATCTGCAATGCGAACTAGATTCATACTGAATGGCCCAAGGAAGCCAAAATGTAGTGTACAAAAAGGTTTCAGGGTTTCCTTTGGTTCTTTATATGTGAACTTTGTATAGGGCGAAGGGACCAATGGGGTGTTGCCACTTGGCAGGTTCTAGTTGTATATTATGTTTAATATACATGCATTAACATACCAGGTTGCCCCTAGGTGCAACCTCCTTTGACGTTTCAAGTACTTGCCATGATGACATGTATCGCAGGATGTGGCGCATGGCCATACGTATTTGGATCGTATGTTATACTGGAACGTCACAATGCCACATGGCTCCAATTGGGTACGTCCGTGTGGCAGGTGCCCAATAGGATGGGGCCATGTGGAAAATGGTCCCATCCGTAAGGTTGGCTAAGTTATTTAAATAACATAACCATGTTCCCTTATCCACACTATACGGTATACAAGGCTACTAAGGTAGGCTTTTATGGTGATGTGGCCTAGAAATATATGTATTTATACCATATATTTTCACATGATTCCCTTATGGTCATGTGCACATGTTGTGCATCGTGGCATAGAGAAAATTCCAACGATGATCCCATCATCGCCCACGATCCCGTGCCTATTCGTACATGGCCCCTTCGGTCATGCACACCTGCAGTGCATCATGGCCCTGAAGGTGTAAGCTCGGGAACATTCCAAATGATTGCATCATTGCCCATGATGACGCACTCCTCTCACATGACCCTCCTGGTCATGTGCACTCTTAGTGCGTACTAGCCTAGAGAACACCCAATAGGGATCTCATCATCACCCACACTCCAAGACTTTCACGTGTGCATCCCAACTAGCCTAGAATGCATTTGCTTTCCTGCACTTCACACTAAGGCATACAGAAGCTTAAGCTAAGAGCATCTGATGGGTTGGCGTCGACCAATTTGGAGGTGACATGGTCGTCGAACTACTCCATGAATTGCGTGTATTGCTTCTCTAGATCTTGCTTCAATACCCATGTCGCGCCTTCCACTGGCAAGTGCTTCCACTTGATGAAATATTGAAGGAACTGAGATCTTCTTGCTTTCTTGAACGCTTTGTCAAGAATTAATTCGGGAACTATCTCAATTAGTTCTTCTGTCATTTCCAACAAACTTGGAGTCTCCAATACCTCCTTTGGGTTTGGGGTATGCCCCTTGAGTAGGCTTGCGTGGAAGACTTTATGAACCCTTATATGGGCAGGCAAGTCAAGCTTATAGGCTTGGTTCCCTACTCGCTCCACAATCTTGAAGGGTCCCACCCACCTTGGAGCAAGTTTCTTGCAGTTGCTGATGCCTCAGCCGTTTCTAAAGGTTCTTGTTTAGCTGGTATTTTTTGTTTAGGAGCCATGAGTTCTTGAGATCTAGGAGGATCTTGGTAGAACCTCCAATATGGTGACCCTCAACCTGGTTCTAAGAGTCAAAACACAAGAAGCCAACTTGAAACTATGCTCAAGTTGGGATTAGAACCTCTAGACCACTTAAGGTCATCTGCCAAATTGGATTTTTCAGATTTTGATTTGCTCTCAGATGCGCTTGCCTTCTTTTGCCTGGCATCCTTAGCATCCTTCCTTTGCTTAGCATGACAATCCTTTGCAATATGCCCCAAATTGTGACAATAATAACATTCGATTACTCTTCTACTTGAATTCTTCATAGAATTCTTCGCTTTATGGTTTGAACCAAAGCCTTTTCACCTAGTATTCTTGCCCCATCACTCTTGAGGGTCTTAATGTGAGACTCCTCTTGAATTGGCATTCCCTTAACTTCAAGAAAATCAAGCTCCTTAGCATGTCGGATTTCGGAAGATAACATGGCATACTCAAGAGGGAGATTGATCAAAATGCATTGAATGAGATCCAGATCTCCCATCAATCCTCTTGTGAATCGTGAGCTTGGGATTCAAACTGGCACGCCAAAAACTCGGCTCTCACAATCTCCTCCACCAACCACCATCATCAAAACTATCTTCCGTGGTGCTCTTTCAATTTCATCCTCTCTTTGTAGCTCCATTCCACTCCACATGCATATTAAATGACAAGTGTTCCCAACAAGATAAACCATTAAACATGCATCTTAGACCATTGCCTATGGCATGATAAATCCAACACTTCTCCTTCATGCCATATCCCTCAATCTTTCATGTCATATCGTTTTACCAGATATTCCAAGAATTTCTTTGAACAAGTTAAGCTTACGTTCATTAGGGCGGATTTGGAGTCTCAAAATGGCCCGTAACTTTAATTTCTAATATCCACGTCATAGTACCTTCAAGCCAATGAAAGAGAGGAATTCCAAAATGAAAATCGTAAGATTACTGGCACTTTGCAATAAATAGTACCGTAATAATTGCACTTTTTAATCCCAAATGCATCGCTTTTTTGCTATAACTTCAGATTGTATCCAAATTGTACCGCTTGTTGCGCTGGATAGCCCATGGCGATCTTTCCACCGAGAGTATAGCCTTTGATATGCTTTGATAAAAGGAAAGACGAAAAAATGCAAAACCGTGTTTCTTTATCGCGTTTGTTTAACTTTTTTGGTCATCTAAATTAGATTAAAATATATTCAACCCATATACTGTTGATAGATTCTTTGATTCAAGATCCACGAAAACAAAAAATCTTATGCATTTGAAGCTAAGGAACGTTATGGTCCAAAAACTTAATTACGAAGTTACTTTCTTGAGTATTTATTACATTAAAGAGAAGGGAAAGTACAATTAATAAGCAAGAGAAAATATGACATGGAATTTTTCTTTCGAGGGCCATTTTAGACCCCAAACTGGCCTTCTATCGCTTTGTCATTGCCTTGGTAAACAAGTTCACGTTGATATGAGGTCTCCATATTGCATAACTAGCTCATTTTTCGCGAATAAGATCCCTTTAAGTGAAATAGAATAATATGTAATTCTATATGGTTCTTTCATGATGCACACAAGATTTTGCTATATAATACAACTTAGACTATCCGCTAATGCCATTTACTGGATTTGAAACCGAGGTATAAATTCTTACTTCGCTAATAGTCTTAGGCAGGTGCATGTCAGTAGTAAGTAACAAACGCTGCAGCCCAACACTGTTATCTCATGACTCCAAAAATACATTTTTTCCACCCTTCATACATTTTTTCCCCACCCTCCTTCACCTATATATAGTACCTATTTTCTCGCGACGCCTTCTTCGCTTCAGCTCCAGACTGCTTTATACAATCATTAATCCGCTTTGCCGCTCATGAATGAATGCGATCCACTCTAACTGAACTAGTAGACAAACTTAACTTCTTCAATTTGTGTTTTTCTAAATCTCTCTTCCCCAACTTTCTATCTCGCCAAGCAACCCACTTAATTTGTGCTCGATTTCATTAAACAAAACGATCAACCATGGTAAAGAAGGTGATTGGATCCTCGGGCCTTCAAGTGCACTCTAACGAGGCCATGCTACCGTAAGCAAAAGCAACTAAACAAAATTTCTATGGGTCTAGTGGTCCCCGTTAATTCGGGATTTTCTTTGCATCTCTTCCGCCGTAAGAAACGCTCCTTTAAGACCGACTGGCCGATTGTCAACCTAAAAGACTCTTACGCGTGATAATCACAAACGAGGGCATTCATCCCTCCCACTCTCGAACAGATTCTCATATCCGCAAAGAGTAATAATAAAGTTTGGGATACCAACTGGTCATTCTGGCAAAACTTCTATTGACAAAGGTAAGGCTGAAAGTTAACGAAGAAGCTCCAATTGAACTTCCGAGCAAAATATACCCTAATTCGGGATTGAAGAAACGTGAGAAGTTAGAGAAAGATAGTATCATACCTATTTGCATTCAATAACTCCGCAGGAGCAAAGCGGTGATCCGTAGAAGTTCAAGGTTAATTGGGCGCTAGCTTGCATCAAAGAGTAGAGCCTATGCAGCAAAGAAGGTTAAAAGTGAACTCCACTGCCAGCAGTTTTTCCAAAGAAGCGTGAAAGCAGACCAAAGAATCTCAAGAAATCCACAACACCGAAGCATGTTAAAGGCAAGCTCAGGAGGCACCGGGTATTAAATTAGAAGGAGGCTCGCTCATTAGAGCTGAAGCGGTAATGTGCCCAACAAATTTTACACAAATTTTATGGGGAGAACATATCACTGGAAGTCATGTGCAAAGCTTTGGCAGAAACTCCCAACACGCAAAGAAAGCTGATTTTAGTCTCCAAGAAGGAGCTAGTTGTCCACCCCTGTGCTAAGGGAACTTTCTCTGGGCCACAAAGAGAAATTGCATTAACAAAGACAACATCTCACGCCTTCAAGCCCCGACAACTGATGATGGTGCCTCTCACTCGAAGCACATCATGCTTTTAGAGAGAGAGAAAGACATGGCAGAAAGTACATGCTCAAAGCCCTTGTTGAAATGGGGGTGGCCCAAGATGACTCGGATAGTTCAATCAACAGTGGCCACCTGTGAGTCACGAGGTTGCAAATAATGAAGTGCAGTTTACAAAAAGCCCGGCAAGATTTTACGTATCGTCAACAAAATTTAGGAACTTATTAAAGAGAGCTGGCTACCTTGTGGAGTACTCCATCCCGTACATTCAAAGTTTAATTGGGAGATGAGGAGATGCTCCACATGCCTCTATTCCAGATGATTTACAGCACCCCGCACCAATAAATGTGGCCACGTATATCATGTCACCTGCCCGAGTTTGCTTATGGAGAAGACACATCACTAATGCTCGTAAAACGGGGCTCAAAGAAAGTTTAGTGGAGGAATTGGGGAAGATACTACAGAACCCCTTATATGTCAAGAAAACAAACACATAGTTGAGACAATTGACATAGATGAGAGGTAGCTACAACCTTAAAGAATGTAGAAAGGAAGCATGTTAAACACCTCTTAGTAAAGGACCCCCTGACACAAGTCTACAAGACTCGAACTCCACAAGCAAGAAATGTACCTTTAAAAGGTGTTAACGCTTGTTTTCAATTGGGAACATTAGGAAGTTTCATAAACAAAGGCACAAAGAAGATTCAAGCAGTCACAGCTAGACAATGCAAAGACCAGTTAATAATGCTAAAGACACCAACACTGGCCCAAAGCGCATTCCAAAGAATTTCGACGATGTTGACAATTACCATGTAGTTCCACCAGCAGCCACTTCTACAAAGCTCCTCCTCTAACAAGATGCAAAAGGTGATAAGGATGTTGAAGATGTGGAGAAGCAGGTCACTGCTGTCAGACCCTAATCACTAGGGCTCAAGGTCAAGGACCAAAAACGCGATGTAACCCGGGAGAGTGAGAGTGAGTCGATGATTCTATGGATGAGGACGCAATTATAAACGCCGTGACTAGGAAAAAAACCTCAGCCTAATGTAATTTTCCCATACTTATTTCACCTAATTTTGATTGCACAAGACTTGCCAAAACGGCGCTCTGCTCATATATCAGGTAATATATTTATTTTCCTCCATTTGTCCTCAGAAATTTGTTCGAGTTTCCAACGACTGCCAATATGCATTTGCCTCAAGTAGAAGGAGAAGGCATCCACAAGTGGTACTTTAGTGAATCAAGATGAGGATGGTGAGAACCCGCATGCATAATGAAGAAACCAAAGTGCCAAAAACAACTCATTACATATAAAAGGTGCAATCCTCGCTATATTTCGTAATGCGTATTCTCTACAAGTTTTGGTAATTGGAGCACATCCCCGTATGCGTGAGAACAAGGCAGGTCGTGGAATGAGGAAATGGAGGATAAAGCACCTGAGGGCTACCGCAAGGGTTATTGATAGCCGTGAAACACCCATACATCAGCGCGAGATACTACCGCTGCATGTATCTAACTATGGCTATCAAAGACTTCCATCATCTGCAGCAAGCCAAAAGCAGCAGTCCTACAGATCGCGAAAGAACGCCCAAAGATATCTCGATAGCACTTCCCAGTCCAACACATGCTCAAAGACAAATAAGCACAATGCAGCGCATATCGGCTGCTGGTTGTAAACGTTGAGGGATGGGGCATTCAGACGGAAAAAATTGATGGTGCTTGGACATAAAATGGTGTAACGGCAATGCATACGTAGGAGAACGCTAAAATTCTTTGCCTTCCACCTCAAACGGTAACCATGTTGTAAAAGAAATCAGTAAAGTGGCACCTCATTTGCGCACTGTGGTATCATGAGTTTGTGAGGGCACCGCAGAAAGCTTGATATTGTGGACTGAGGCTTCTTCATCGAATACACGATATGGTGGATGTTGTTCCCATTTATGTGACCAAATTCTGAAGGTATATGGTCAAAAGTAAAGCATATGCATACGCGAAAGCATCGTCCAACCAAAGACAAAGAAAGTAACTTTTTTCAAGGAATTGAAGGTTATACTCTGAGGATTTTCCACGGTATTAGATTTCTTGGTAGATGACAACCACACAAAGGGTTTCTAAACCCCCGCGACACACACAACCACGCTATGCCTTCAAGGGGCGTGGAAGAAGACAACTTTTGGGAGAAGTTTGTGTGTTCAGCATTGATTAATACTTTGTCTTCATGAGAAGAAACAATTCACACCAGACATCATCACGCATGGTTGAAAAGGAGACAATTGTGCTGTCGATCATCGCCTTCAACAACTATCTCTTGTCTTCGGGCTTTTATTATATCCAATGCTCCTTAAGAGGTACAAAGGCGCTTGTTGGGCACTATCTCGAATTTAATTTCTAACCACGTGTGAAAACTTCAATGACTCATGAAATAACCATTGTACGTATCTTTGTAATATATGCATGATTACTTTATGAATCTTTATATTGAGGTAATCTTGAGGATAAGCCCCTAATGACATTTAGGTAATCTTGAGTATTGAGTAATCTTGAGTGATGTTCTATTAAGGTAAAAGCATGTTGAAAGGTTCCCTGCTATTTAGACCAAAAGGTAGCCTAAAAGGTACTCCGTGGATCAAAAATTGCACTGTAATATCTCAATAAAGGTACATTCTAGGACTTTTATATATATTTTGATTCTCCTAAGAGTATTATCCTTATCTTAACTTTCAAATATTAATGTGTCCCTCGACTTTTATTTTGAACTTTTGTACTAGTTTTAATAATGAAAATAAAATGAGAAAGTACCCCGCCTCGGCATCAAATGTATGTACTTTTGTGTTCCAAAAAGTGGTACACCCTAACATGTTTTACCGCACAGTAAAAATTCCGCATAAAGGTCTTCAAAATTTAAGACAAAAGGTAATTGTAGCACTACTTTTGATTTTGCAGAGAACAATATGAAGTTTCAGGATTGTGGTTGATAAACCACCTTAGTCCCCGTAAGTAAAGTTAGTCATGATAGCCAAGAGAGAGACACCAATTTTTTGAAGTGTGGGAGGGGATCATGCAAGGTGTGTATCTCAAGATGAACGCTGATCACCATCACCGCATCAAAGAAAGTTAGCAAAGATTACGACGTTAGTACCAAGATATGTTCAACATCGCTCTAGCGTTAAGAATTTCAAGCAAAATAATTTTTTTTGTAATATATATCACATTGTCTCCAATACTACAAGCATCGGTTTCCATTACTAAAATTACTCCAATACAGAGTCTCATCAGCTATAAACATCACTCACAAGCATTGTCTCCAAATACAATCATCAAAATTTGAGGACAAGTAAATAAGTAACTACGTAGAATTGCTAAAATGATAAAAATAACTAGGTCACAAAGCATATTCAACTCCTCTCAGCGGCGGTGGATCAGCCGGCGATCATCTCGCGAGCCCTGCTCAAGGGAAAATTCATGGTGTTGTGGAATCCGCATTCATCTCAAAAACTTGATTGCCGGAGCATGTTGATGATCGTGATCGGAAGGTTCCGCCTTTGTCTCTCAAGTAGTTCTAACTACCATCGGGTCGGATAGCATAGTACAAAACTAGCCAACACATGTTCACCGACATTGAAGGTTCTAATTTCAGCTATCCTTGACAATTTCACAAGGATATGCCTCACGCTTTAACATATTTCACCACATAGAAATCTGCATTCTCCTCGATTTCCTCCTCAACTACAACAAAGAAAAGTTATCACCTTCTATGTTTCCACTAAGCCATTCTCCATTACCTTCAAAAATGCCTCATCGATTTTATCTTCAAGACTCACCAAAGAGACTTATCCGGGTTTTTATGTAACATATTTCCAAATTCTTCAACCAAGTTTGTTCACACAAGATGACTATATTTCCTTCAAACAAGCATTTAAACAACTTAAACCCTAAGGAGCTTTCAATTCTTGTGCTTCTTGATTTGGCTGGCATGTCCCGACAATGCATTTGCTTTGGTCCCTTCCACTGCACGTTCTATTCTGTCTCTATCAACATCATCCTTTCCAATTACCCGTATACCTCCTCGCATGGAGATTAACAGTATTGCAAAACAGTTGCAAAGATAATACGACTACTCATCACACACAAAATAGCCACGTGACAAAGACTTAAAGCAGTATGAAAGCACCATTCAAAGATAGTACGCCAGCCACGTGCAACATTACTCACAACGTATCACAGCAGATGAAAGCATAATACCTTTGATGTCCCCGCTTGTTGGTAATTCTTCATTCCAAATCCAGTTGCAAATCTCTATTGTGCATCGCTTGAAGACTCCCCTAAATTTCACCCTCATCATAACTTGTTGAGCTGTTTCTCTAGTGAATGCCCCTTTGTTGACTTCTTGCCCATCGTGTTCTCCCCTTACCATGTATCGCATTCGAAGAAATTCCATACTATTTCCTTCCCTAGCCTGTTGGTGATATCTTGGTAGGAAATAGAATGGTCGCGATTTGAATTGGCTAGAACAACCATCCGACCAAACCATAAGGCCCGGAGAATTTACACCATTTGATACAAGCCATGAATTGTGCTTTCTAAGACAAAGGCCGCGACAAAAGTAGAGTGTCACGAATCTTGTCATCACTTGGTAAAAAATGGGTTTCTTCAATAGTTTTCGATCCTTTAACTCAAGGTCCATCCTATACATGATGTGAATTTTAGAATTATTCCGTCATTGTGCCAATGTCGGGTTTCTTGAACCTCCCTTTGTATTTTTATGCTGTAATTCTCCGCAAAATCAATTACGTAAACAAGGTGCCATCATCTTGGATATTGTCCGTGCACTCTCAATTGCATGTATTCTTCGCCATCTAGCCCTATAATTGTGTAGGGTACTTAATATCTTCAATGTGAAACACGATATGAAAATGAAGTCCTTCAATCGTCGCTCTCTCTCAGAAGACAATCCAAGGACCCGCTTTGGTCCTTTCTTTTTTTTCCCCTTTACATTTGAGGTGGTTCCCTTGCTCTTGTGTCATACCTTCAGACTATGTCCCACCAGCTACCTTGGATTTTACTTTTGTTTCCATTCTTCCTCGTTTGTGTCATAGCCTTCGTCAGTATCCCACCAGCTACCTTGATTTCTTACTTTTGTTTCCCTTCTGGTGGCATTAGATCTTTTCTTTCTGTCACACTGACACTTCCTTTGGTAACGCTAGTCAGTAACTCCACCAAATTTCTTCTGTCTCCACTGGAACTGTAGTTGTCCTCAGAAGCATAAAACAGAAGATTAGCTAAGTTGAAAAGCAGATTCAATGGATGACGACATAGCAGCACAAAGAGAGTATTACTTTTTCTAAACGCTTTTCCATTCAAGCAAGAACTCATGATTCTCTTTCTCTTGGACATATAGGAAGACTTTATGCCACACCTCTCGACATCGCGATCAAGCAAATATAAGGCGAGTACATTCTTCAATTCTCGCCTATGCTGGTAAACCACGCCTCCAGAGCTCGGCTGGTTGAGGCTTCACAGCGTATGTTGGCCGGCGTGACACTTCTCACCAGGTCCAGATCTCAAGAATAGCACTTTGCACCTTCACCAGAAATCCGCTATCGTGACCTTTTAATGCATTCAGCATACCTCGCATACTCCAACTTCATATGGTATATGCAATAACGTACTCTCTCTCTAATACTTTCTTTTTGCTACATAAATAGGCTTTCCTTGCAACTTCAAAGCCTTTACAAACAGGTGTTCGTGATTAGCCTTTTAATATTGCTTTGAAATAGCTGCAGTGAATGGTGGCCTCGGTTGTGCACATTTATGCAATAATAGCAAGAAGCTTTTGTATGGAAACTTACAATTGCAGGACCTCCATAAGGTGCAAGGGATAAGAAATTCTAAGCCCCCACTCTCCAACAGTTGTTCACAACATCTTTCTGCAAGAGAGACTGGTATTTTGTTTTGTAATTCGTTATGCTTTTGCTTGCAAAGGGGTGGTGAATCGCATTAATCAACCTCCTTGGAAGCAAGACCACTTAACCATTTCCATGACAAATTCGATTTCTTAATGCGCAGCCTTTCGCAATTGTTGAATCTCATGGAACCTATCATAAGGGCCATTATTAATATTAATCAATGAACATATCCCACCAACATCACTCGCGATGGCACTTAAACATAAAGAAGCAATGTGCACGAAAGCAAGAATTAGATGTACCTAACAGCCCCGCCATAGTGGAATTGTAGACCGATTTTGTGGAAGAAGCCATCACCGTTGAGGTTCTCGGGTTTCCAAATATCATGGTCTCGCTCCCTTTGTGGCTAAGCATTGTTCCGCTTGGCTATGCATTCCCTGCCTTGCACCTTCGATTTGGCAAAATTCCGTGTTCCGAGATTTCCATTTCGTGGTGATGAACCACCCTTTCATCACATCGCCTTGAGTTCGTGAATGCTATTTGGTGAGCTTGTTGGAAGTAATCAACCATGTTTGGCTATTTCTTGCCTCGCTATTCACATGCTCGATCTTCCCGGCTCTCTGGAACCGCTACTTCACCAGATTCAGACCGATTCTCTTTCCATCCAATTTTTGTAAATTGCGTGAGGGAAACTCGATCTTCTACGCGATATCGTGGTTGTACTGACATCCAACAAATCTGGAACACCAGACAGGGAATTCATCGTGCCGAAAATCCAATAAGCAAACGGTGGACGTACTCCCGCAGCTTCCGCAGACATCGTGGAGCGCAATCTCGAGAGGGAGAATAAGTGAATTGAGGGAGAATCATAGCGACTATGAGATCAAGTAGTTCTGGCTCATCAATTCTGTAAAACAAAATACCACTCAAAAATCCGTACCCAAAATCCTTACAATCATTTTCCTAATCTGTCATTGCTGTGAGGGTGGACGATGAAGGGCCAAAATGACAAGTAAAGCAGCACTCCACCAAATTCAAATTGGGCAAAAGGGTGTTTTAAGCGGCTAAACTCGCTATAAGCATGCATCCGACGAGATGCTTTGATACCCAACTTGATAGTTTTACCCCTCTTTCTTACCCATATGCAATTTCTTTAATTCGCTGAAGACGCCAAGTATTCACCTTTCAAGAGATATACATCACAATAGATGATTGTTTTTAATGGCGATATTCCAACTCCTCGCAAGTACCAAGGTATGTTTCTTCGATAAGCTGATCTTCTAGCATCTAGATCTCCTGCCCAATCAAAATATCCAACACGCATATAAGATCGTACCATCGCACTAAAAAGTGATTCCATGATCTTTGCGCCCTTAAATATCTTAAGACTCTTTTGGTCGCAATCCACGTCCTCTCGATTGTTGTTATATCTCAAGCATTAGATTTACTCGCGAAAAGCAATATCCGATCGCAGCATCGTTAGCAAACATATAGCGTATTATCCTATGAGTTCCCCTCAGATGGAATAATGGTTTTCTTTTCATGTTCATGATGGACATAAAGTCGCCGGAATTTTATAACCCGCTACAAGTGGGAGTACTCATCAGGAGCTTGTACTTCTTTTCTGATCCAAATCTTTTATCATGTTTTCAATGTTTCTTGTCCTGGAATAAGTCTCCGAAAGTATTTTATTTTCCTTATCTATTCATTCCAATACCTTTAAACTGCTTCTCCAAGATCTGCCATTTTAAATATTTTCTTCAAAATATCTTTTGCATCTACTCTACAGATGTCTCAGCTAATTTAGAAACCATCATTAATAAACAATCATCATCTACATACAGAAAGAATAATACGTACCACTCTCTTTGAGCATGTAAAGATTCATCATTTTTATGTTTTTCAAATTCTTGTTCTCTGATACTTATATCTTATTTACTTATACATTCTCTCAGCGCCTTTAGACGATAATCATTGCTTTAATTGTCAAACCATGCCAAGACTGCTTTCCACTCGAGCTTGTTTCTATATATATCTCTTCTTGTAAGCCGGCATTCGTAGTAAATGCAAATACATCCGCGATGTACATCAAGTTTGGATATACATTTGCTACCAATACAAGTCTTCACATTTGCTTAATTATTAGTATGTTTCTTCTTCATAATTCCTTTTTGAAAAAACCTTTGGAGCAACCAACCTAGCTTTATATCTTTTTGATCCATCGCTATTTGATTCTATAAATCCATTTATTTCCAACTGTATCTACTTCTAGGATATTCTACTAACTCAGACGTGCATCAGCTTTCCTTTGAAAGAGTCCATCTCTTTCGTATTGCCTCACCCATTCGTGATGCTCTTTCTCTCAATTGATTGCTTCATCAAAAGATGCGAACATCGTGTCTAAACACGTACCATTAACGAGGGAAATCTAATCGAGGTTTCCTCAATTTTTCCTGGTTTTTCCCGTACATATCTCATGAGTATGTTTCTGTGGATTGCAGTTCAGACTCCGGTATTAGTTTAGTAATTGACCATATCTCCTTCTCGAATATCAGCCATCCAAGCCGCTTGATGGCAACTGTTTCAGAGTAAAATGCTTGCTTTTGACCGCTTCTTCCAAAGATAATTTGGTAAACCCGAAACTTTACTTCCCTCATAGATCTTACAAGATCTAAACCGTTTCTATTTTTTCTTTCAAGTAATACCGCTTTGTTGTGGAGTATATCTACATGTGAGTTGTCTTTATTCCACCAAGACAAAAATATTTAAACTTTCTTTAAAAGATATCTCACCCACCTCTCTATCCGATCTAATGCATTTAACTTTACGCCCTTTTCCTTCATTTCATTTACATACATCTTTAATGTATCAAGGGCTTTGTCTTTAGTTGACAATAAATAGTATTTTCACCTTCTACTAAAATTATCAATAAAAGATATATAATACCTTTTACCCGCTCTTTTCCTTGCAATACTAATGGACCATTAAAAGTTATCTCAGGATACCATCAAGAGTGTACCTGTGTGGCTCTTTTTCTTTGATCTGCTTAAAAGGCGGCAATCTGTTAATTTTCCTTAATATAACCTCGATATTCTCTAACAAAGATCATCTTCCCCTAAGGAATATAGCCATTTTAATCATGCATTCCATATTGTTCATATGCATGAGATGCTTCCTATTGTGCCATGTTAAGGATTTAGTACCTAACACATTCACACTTTTGTGCAAGACATTATTTGAGAACTCAAACATTGCCAACCTCGCTTTGTAAGAAACTTCAATTCACTATCAAGCAAAAACCCTACTTTTATCAAACTTTAATTATTCCAAATCAACTAACTCATTGCATTTAAATCGCAAAATTTTTGCAACCCTAAACACACACAAAACATTACTTCAATATCAACATCTATTTCCATGGAGATCAAATAACTGCAACATTCCTTTGCCAAGCATTTCCCCGCGAAGTCTCCATTTTCCAACTGCACATGGTTCATGTATTTATCGACAAACATTAGTCAGCCAAACTTAGTGAGTTAACTATCTGGACCTTTCTGTCAATTATGAATTCATCAACCTTATGATTAGAAAAGACGATAATCCTAAGTTGATAAATAGATGATTTTACTCACTTATTATCTTCTTGTTTTCCCAAAAATTCTCACTCGTATCCGCATTGTTCAATTTTTGACTAGAACATCTAACAGAGGTAGCGTCCCAATCCCTCCGCACTATAATGTCAGGATATCTTCAATTCCTTGACAAATTTCACTTTCTTTATACCAGCCATGACAATAATAACACAGCTTCACAACTAGATGCCATAAGTACTTCAAGATTCCAGCTCCAATAAACCCGCAAGAAAGAAAAATTAACCCAAAGAACAAATCCTTTTTTCGCCGCACGCACTATAAAACCTTCAAATACGAATAACAACAAGCATCTTAAAACAAAACAAGGAATTACCTTGCAAGCTCTCCCCCGAAATCCAATCCCAATATCCGCAATGATGCGTGTCTCCGCAGATGACCTAACCACACCGAATTATATTCCAAGATTCCGCACTGCATATCTACACAGTATTCTCGGGAGCAAAACAAGGAACACCGTATGGGAGCTCTACCAGATCCAAACTCACCGACTTCGAAGCCCACGCCGCTTCCTTGATTTACTAACTCAACTCATGTCTCGACAATCCTGAACTGGACCCCTTTCTTTTTAGTCTCACTGCTTTCGGATCTCTTTCACTTATCTCAAGATCGGTCGTATCCGCATTCGCTTCCATAAGTATCCGTACATAGATAAGCCAGTATACGCGATTCCAATAAACCGATTTCGCTAGTAAAACCAGAGTAACTAGGCAAGAAACAAACGTAAACCTATCGCTAAAGGGGCCTTCTGCCACAAAGCATTCCAATACTTCTAACAATCTTTCAAAATTTCCTCGATAGATTTCTTTTATTTACTCACAAATGTACAGACGCCCTTTGATGCAAGCCGTGATCCTTCAAATTTCGACATCGTAACCGTACTAATCAGCTCCTCTCGCTGTCTAACCAATCAGGCCGCTGCAGCTTCTTCAGCATACCAAATCAAACCAAGAGCCAACGATCTTCCGGGGATGATCTTAAACAATCGAAATCTTCAACTAGCTCTCAAGTTCGCTCCACATTCACCATATTGACAAGTTCGACCATCAGCGATTGGACACGATTCGGAGCACCGAACGATGCTTTCCAATGGATTTTCCTTGTTGTCGCATCTCCGCATTACGCTTCATTTTTATTTCGATTCACCCTCTCACCAAGGATTTACACGATCCGGGCCTTAACCGATTCTTCTTCCCTCGATTCTTCATCAAGCCTGATACCAATCGTGAGAATCCAGCTTTGGGATTCGAACCCAAGAATGCCAAACTTCCTCGCCTCCTTCACAGCTTCCTCCACCAACCGGCCCCGATCATCAAAACTAATTCCCCGATCTTCTTTGTAGTCTATTTCCACATTTGCTATTAAATGACAAGGCTCCAACAAGGTAGTCCGACAAACATGCATCTAGACCATTTCCTATGATAAATCCAACATTTCCTCCGCAGCAATAAGCTCCAATTTTAGAGTTTCCAAATTCTCCAAATATTCAGTCATATTTGAAGAAGAATGTAAGAAGTTGTCTCAATCGCTTTGATGGCAAGCCGAAGCTGAGAGACCTATGTGTAGGCATAAGAAAGTTCTCCAATCCTTTCCATGCTTCTTGAAACTAGATAACGGGTCTCGAAATTGATCTTATAGAGAAGGGGATACAAGTGAGTTTAAGATAGCTAGAGCCCCTCCCATTCAACTCGCGACTTGGCATCTTTTGCCTCATCCCAAGGTGATCAAAAATAGCTCCAAGATTGTTGCTGATCATAAAGTTCTCAAAAAAGTTCCATTTCCAAACATGGCCCAATTGTTTGGAGTGAGCATGGGATCTTTGGAAAGCTTGAAGATCCATGAGATCTAAACCGTATAGTTGGAATCCAGGAAGAAAGAAACAAATATCCTTCAAACATCTTCAAATCACAATCAAATAGATTTAGCCTTCATTTAAAGACTTCCAAGAACAACCCTCGAAGAGTAAACAATTGCCCCTTCTCGCGATTCTCTACTCCTCCTCTGTGTTGAAAGTAGTGAGAATCCACTCAATTATGATCAATCCTGATCTAAGCTCTTTGGTTTCGATAATTACGTTGGAGGATCAGAGGAGAGAATGGAAAATGAGCTACTTCATTCGCACGCTGATGTTACATATATGATAGAGGCTTCCTACCTAACTCCTCGGCGTAGACCACCTAACTAGTCTTTAACATGTGAACTTTACTCCTACCTAGAAGTCGATTTAATTAAAGTGGGACTCCATTCCATTCCATTTTTCGAACCCGGCGCACTTACATAAAAAGTAGTTGACCTCAATCAAAACTATCCTAAATTCTAATTTTTGAATAAACTCAATCCGAAGCTTTGCTCCAGCTTTCCTGTGCCTATAGTCGAGACAAGCCAATGCAACTGAAACAAAGGGAATTCATTAAAGTTTGAAACCAAAGATCTAGCTGGAAAAGAATTCTTATTAATAAATCTGAATCGTGATACAATGTATTTTACATCTGGACGCAGACCATGGCTGCCTTTGTTGTCACTACGCTACATCATCTTTGTAGGTGGTCCACCTTAGGGGATTAACTTGTGGCTTTCTTCCATGCCGCCTCAGAAGCCTTGGGGCAACCTCATAGCGTGGAATGCCTCACGGAGGTGCCTCTGGAGCCACCTACCTGGCCCACCCTCGGGATTTCCACTACGCTCCGCAAATTTTCATCGAATATGTTCTTCCCACCTCCGTGATGTTATGCAATGCTTCTGTAAGATGCTTTGAGCTTGTCGGATCATCTCTTTGTTCTTCGCCGTTTTTATCCCTCGTGGGTGTAGCTGCAGCAACCTCGACCAAGGAAAACCTTGTCCCAAAGGTCGCAAGAGCGGGAAGACCGATCTCGCGCTTAACGGTGATATTTCTTTTCCGCCTTTGATGTGGATCCGTTCGAGCGTCTCCGTGATGCCCGAGCGGATTCGGTATAGTGTCGATCTCGCGGCCCGAATCCACCGGAGCAAGGAGAGTATGATTAACAATTACGGTAATATTAGTCAAAACGAAGAAAAAGAACGGAAATCAAATTATTAAACGAGAACATTCATTCCATACAACCGATCCAATGACGGGTAGGTTCTTCGACTCAGCGAAATGAAAAGGCCCGTAGCCCCAAAGTACAACCATACCATTAGAATATGGTTGCATCCAATCACACCTGCTATTACAAATGTTTCGCCAACGAAAACCAAAGATGCCTTTCGACTCAAGCGAATGAAAGGCCCGTGAAACCCAATGGCCAAGCATTATCATAATAGATTGTGGCTGCATCCAGCGACACAATCAAACATAAATGGTTTACCAACGTCAGACAAGCATGCCTTCGAGTCACAACATTACAAGCCAGGGGACCACCGGATCCCAGCTTGGAGTTTGGCTCACCATATTTCCGCTCATCGGGATCCAAATGAAGTGGATCATTATCTTTTCAAAGCCTTTCGTCATGAGATGTTGTCTTCGTTCTCGATTTTCATCTTCTATTCTCCTCGCTGACGCGAACCGGGCCTAAATGATTAAATAGATCCGAGTCGCTGGACCCTGAATTCCCCTAAAATGATGACATCCGGCCGAAGCGGAACGAAGCTCTCGACTCGCTGAAATGGTAAATGAAAAGAAAAGGTATTGAAAGGAACGAAGCTTCACTCGCGAAGTCGCAGAAAACAATCGGAGGAGCAAAGTAAACCACCTCAATCCTTGTGGTTTTCAATAATGTTTTCAAGATTCGTCCAAACCTTCGACATCCTCGGCTCACAAGCTTCCCTCGGCCCCGCCGCCTTTTATCGGCTCCATTTGTCTTCCTCCCCTTGAAATGCTCTATGAAGCATCCGTGTATGACCGAATGGTTTCAAACTTATGTCCTTATTTCCAACCACGATATAGGTTTCATTCCATACAAAGATAGCCCCCGGAGAACAGCCATTCATGTACCACTCGCAGATAATTTGATCTTCCCACTAAGCCGGGTTATGCGTACTTTGATAACTCTTTAATAATGGATAGGAATTCTATGGCAGGGATCCTGGCCGCACTCATCTTTGTCGACCTTGTCCATCGATGGAAATATCCTCCAAACCCGCCTGTGGTTCCATCTCGCTTCGAGAGATCATGAACTTGTCGGTGATAATGATGCCTCGCTTAGACCACCACTTTCATCCAGTCGACCAAACATCTTGAAATCAAACCAAAAACTATGTTGGTAAAGCTTGGTGCCTTTCGGCAAGCCAAGTCCGCGACTCATGATCAAGTCTTCTATATGAGTGCATGGATCTTGTTGGGTAGTTAATATCACCGCCTATTGGGAGATGTAAAGCAGCTGTTTGATTGCCCTAAGATGTAAAAAAGAGACAAGGAAACTCGAAGTATCCAGTCGGTCATGTCCGTATTGACGCTCTTGTACCACCGCCGGCGTCACTTTGTCATAAAAAGGGTGGGTCTTCGAATATATTGATGGTAAATAGTGCCACTCTGGGTCCGTGCTGGCCTGCATCACCAAATCCCTTTGCGTCCCAAAGTAACCGTGAAATGGGGAGCTATCGTCACTCTTTAAAATGGGACTTTCACCCCTGAATCCAAGCTTCCTTTCGTAACTGCCATAGCACGCCTCAGTGGAAAGGAAGGGTTTTGAATGCCACGCCAAATTTTGGTGTTGATGTAGGATCGACATAGACGGTTCAATTCCTTCATGTCTTCCTCATCAAGGGTAGCCTTTTCTTTGTAATACACCAAAATCATGGTATTCATTAGATGCAACGTAACTCGATGCTCTTCTAACGCGACGCCGCTTAGGACTGCATAACTTTTCGGCCCCGCACTTAGAACTCCTCGCCTTCCTCAACAGATTGTTCCTCCAAGATTTTAAGCCTTGTAGGTCAAGCGCTTTGTCCAATTGCGGAGGCCCCTTCAGATCCTCTTTCATGAACCGCTTGTCAAACAAATCCTGGGTCCGCCCGCTGAAATTCTCCATTGCTGTCCTTCGGGCCTTTGCTCTCTTTGTCCATTGATTCATATGTCAGCCTACATTTCTCCCGCACGCTGGGTTAAGAATGAGGTCATATTGGTCTCCAGAGAGACTCGGCCTTTCCTTCTTTGGTGTTCTTCTTCCTCTTCTTTCCTCTCCCTCGCCATCTCCTCGCCCTCCAGCGAATATTAATCGCGATAGTTTCTCAAAGGTCTTCCACTTATCCCAGGGAGCTCCTCGCTTTCTTTAGGACGCCGAGGACAACCCAATGCTTTCCAATCGTCTACGCATGATCTCGTCGATATAATTTTATCTCGCATAACGTACCAACGTCGAGCATGAAAGTATCTACAAACACCCTAATAAAACAGCAATAGAAGCTCCGGGTTTTCACTCATGAATGGTGAAAGTCCTCAATGTCTAATTCTTCTTTACTTTTCTCAGCCGACGAGTCGAGAAAGCTCCATCCTTTGATTTTCAGATACCGCTTTCGACTCGCTGGTGAGTCGAAACCCTGATAATCGGGTAAATGTTGATGGTGGCGGTTTCACCGCGAAATGAAAGTCCCATTGAATGCTCCAATTTTCTTTTTATCGGTTAGGCGGGGTTTTCAGGACCGCAGTCGAAAGCCCCACATCCTTTGATTTTCTCAGGAAGCATTTTCGAAGTTTCACTCGCGAGTCGAAACCCTGATAATCTGCAAATGTTAGGATGGTAGGCTTTAATTACAGTCGAGAATGGAAAAATTCGTGAGAGTTATTTACCTTACGTATCGGCAATCACAAGTTGTGTTCTCGCAGCGGCTAATGGCCGGGCTACCGGCGGTCGGGCGTCAACAAAGAACTCTCGACTTCCTCGCTTTGGCATATCTATCCTTGATCCTTTGCGGCATCTCCTCCGCTCGCGAATACTTGGAGCCATCCTCACCTATCGCCGACCGCCTACAACCGCGTAACCGGACTTCTTTTCCCTTCGTATCTTCCCCTGCACTTCCAACAACAACTCACCTCGCTGACCGCTTAAAAGGTAGCGACATTCAAGCAGCATTGATCCGGTGAATGATGTCGCGACCATCAAATTAATCTCCAAAGATGTGTGCCGGATTTCAAATTCCCCGTAGTTGAACAAGACTCCATCTTCCCCGCGGCAAACCTTCAAATTTCGTCAATGTCCGAAGAAATAGGTGATATTCTAACGGATAATACCGAAGCTAGACGCCCATTTTCTCAGGCTCCCTTCGGGTGGAAATCCCCGGATCCGGACATCCGGATCGGTGGTTTGGGGAGCTCTACCATATCTTCGCTCTCGGCCATCCGACTCTCCCGTGTGGTGTCATCATCCCCATCTTTGTTTTTGGTGGACTTTTTGTGTATGAACCACAACTCATTCCCTAATCGCAGAGGTTGTAGAGTCTTCACATTTAGAAGTGAAGCTCCCATTGAATGCTTTTTCCCCGACTCGAAATTCCATACCAAGCTCCCCTCGATGTTAGGTTCCTACCTTCATCCCTTCCGACATCCCTTCCACCCAAGGTTCTCGACGATTTAAAGGCGTACTTTTTCTAGTTCTTAGCCTTGCTCATGGAAGAGTGAGAATAATTTGAAACTCCGCTAATTTTGGTGCGATAATCCACTTTTCCGGCATTCCTCGACATGTAGTAAGTTAAATGCTTCTCAATCAGCGCGTAGACTAGAGCACAAATAATCGATTTCTTTGTAATTTGTCTCCCGAGCTCTTTCTTGTCCCTTTGTGTAGAAACGCATCTTTCTTCCTTTTCCCACTTGTCTATACCGACATACCACTAAGAATCACAACAAGCTTACAGCTCGCTTCCAGCCCATGACGAAGAATGGAGTTCTAGCCGCTGATCACCAGCGGAGTCCGAGGGCAAATGCCGCAAATAGGCGATTGATCAGCTTATGTATTCGAATAAAAGAAAAACCTCGTGAGCTCACCCGCGTTTGTCTTCTTGTCGCCACCGGGCAGTATATCCTCCTTCTGGATCTGAGTCATGTTCCGTATTCTCATCCTCTTCTGGACCTAATTGTGAAATTAAGTTTCCTCCGCTAAGCAGGAGTTTTAGGACTCCATGTAAAAAAAGATCAGCGCGGTTCTTTTTAATTTGAAGTTTGGCGACATGCAATCATTTATGAAAAAGTTTCGCTAAGGGGTACAAGACGCTTCAGCTTTTAGCCCGCCCAAAACACTATTTCAAATTAATCACATCATACCAGCGGAGGGAGCGAAGTTTATCTTCTCGCGCAGATTGGGAACTCGAGGTCGAGGGGGATCATCGACCGTTAGCTTACTTCCTGAATGGCGCCATGGACACGCAGAAGTCAAGCACGCTTTGCATATGTGGGTTTTTCCCTCGACCGCCCCATTAAAAAGGGGCCATCGATCGATGAGCACTCCGAGCTAAGGTAGGAAGCGAGAGGAGCCGCATTAACCGGAACTCTACGACCGGCAAAAGCTATGGAAAGGGGATACGAGAATCGCGCGATAATGAAAGTATTAGATGCGCGGTAATACACTTTGAAGAGACCGGCTGTACAGCAAAAGACTCGGGTGAGGCTATGGATCCGGTGGATACGGCTCCAAGGAATTACCAAGGCGGAAGAGGTGAGTTTCGTGATGCCTATGTTATTTCATTGTAGAACATGCCGCATGTGTTTAAATAATGGAACCGCTGATAAGCTCGATCGATTTCGAAGGTTTCCTTTGTCCAAAGATTTTTCAGCTTCGAAAGAGATGATTTACTCTCTATAGGTTGAGTATACGCTCTAAGAAGGGAAACATATTGACGGTGCGCGAAATGTAGCCCGCTTTTAGGTGTGTTTCTCTTTTTCATGGACTGCTTAATTTGGAATGTTGTACATAGATCGCTAGGACTAAGGCCCAGGAGATGCGGTTCAAATGCATCCTCTCAGAAAGGTTAGGCCTTCACTCGCCCCAACCAATTCTCTCTGCAATATTCCGGAAGATGGTTCGGGCGGAGAGCGGCTCTACAAAGCTAGAGGCACTTCCGGGACTAAAACGAGAAATAGAAAGTGCAAGATTTCTTGTAGAGAATGCAAGCCTTGGCTTCCTCCTGCGGTTTCCCCGTGGAAAGACAGAGGTTTCACCAACCGAGCCCCTCCTTCGCAATATTCAACACGCAAGATGGTTCGGCTGAGTGACTCGACTGGTCGGTACACGTACCGCATTAATGTGAGAATTCATCGGGTTAAGGGATTCTTGACCTAAGCAGTCGAATGTCATCGGCCGACCGCGAAGTCGAGAATGCCTCTGGCCATCCGTAACTTAGTACACATGGAGGCTCTGGTTATGGGCAGCATTCCATCAAGGAGCCGAGAATGCATACGCCGAAGCTCAGGGTTTCCCCTCGTGGTTAGCAGTTCTCCACTAATCGTGAGCCCATCCCCTTCGCAATATTCGGCCTAAGAAGTTGCCCGGAAGGAGACGGCCTTTGATTGTGAGTGCCATCACACCACAATAATGTGAGAATTGGGTTGTTATATTGGCCTCCGCAGACAAATAAAACACTTCCTTCCGCACGTCCGGCGGGAAGATAGAAGGAGAGGGTTAAGATCCGCCCCAGCCAGCTCTAGAAGTGCACTAGGAGCGCTTTCTCGAATACTCACGAAATGCAGAAAGCGCCAGAATCATGGTTAGTGTTGTCGTAGGCTCCACCTAATCGTAGAGCCCATCCCTTCGCAATATTCGAATTTAAGATGGTTCGCGAGACGGTCTTTGATTGGGTAGAGGCCACCGCTACCAATACCGAGAATTACAGCAGAGTTAGCCCTCGGCAGACAAATAAAACCACTCCCTTCTAATGTCCGAGGAAGATAGAAGGAGAGTGGTTGAGACCGGCTCCAGCCAGCTCTAGAGTGCACTAGAGCTCTGCCGACTCACGAAATGCAGAAAGCCGCCAAAGACTAGCAGAATGCTGAATTTCCACCCGCCGAGCCACCCCTTCTTCGCAATATTCGAGCATGGTCTCAAGGAGAGTGGCTCGATCGGGTGGAGGCACCGCGACCGCACAAAGACATTGGCGAATAATACTCGACTCACCACGAAGGTCAGCAGTGGTTCTAAAGAATGTGAAGACATTGGGTGTAGTCAGCGGTAATTCAATCGCTGAAGTCGAGAATCCAACCTCGCCAATGTACCAGTAGTACACTTCCTCTCGCCGGTGTCGAAGAAGTTCTCGACTCACGGTCGAAGAAGGCCCGACTTCCGGATTGTTGGCAAGTCGGGGCATTCCTCAACTGGCCACCGCATGTCTCCGGCAGTTGACGGCTGCGGAGTTGTGAAATGAGGATTCGTGGAAGCAATTCCTCATTCCGGACTCTTGCCGAGAAAGACATTCTAGTTATTTTCTCGTTAATGCTCAAGAATATCTTACTCCTAACACTACCATGATTTCTATCTCTCGCTAAGCTTGCTACTATAGACCACTATTCTCACTTGTGCATGTACAATGTATTCAATCTAACCACAAGCAAGAAAAGATAACAAAACAGAAAACAATACAAAGATTAATAAGATTAATGAGAAAACAGAGAATGCTGGAGAACAAGACACGTAAAAATGAGATTAAAAGGGTATGATATTACAAAACATACCCGAAGATTTGGCCGGATGAGGAGGAGGCTTCCCAGTTCGCCCATGTGGGTATAGTCGCTGACAAAGCTTGGAATAAGGATTTATTCGCCTACTGTGGATTAATAAGAGCCTCTTAACAAATGTAATATATAAGAAAAATGCACTAAAAAGACTTACGTAAAAACTAAAAAGCAAAGACTAAAGGGCCTCACTTTCTTCTCAGCGGTAACTTCTCAACAACAATGAATTACATGGTGAACTTGAAGGGCCGTGGAAGGCCCCATCCGCCGAATTGCCGCTGTCATAAGATGAGTACTGAATCACGGCTCGCATCGACTGACCTGGTGAAAGCCAAGGGAAACTGTGGGGAGGAAGAGAGATCAGAGAAAATGTGGAGAAGAATGGTCTGGGGAGAGTGGTGCAAGACTCGGGCTGCACCCCAACCTCCGAAAAGTGCAATAATAAAACCATTGCCGCAGGGCCATGCCCTCCATGACGGCAAAGGATTAGCCGACGTGGGTTACTTCCGCTTTACCTCTTAAGAGGCTTCTACTCTGGCCATGACAAATATGGCGGTGGTAGGTTATGCTATGTATTTAATAAGGTTTCAATGGTTGCATTTAATATGGTTTCAATGGCATGTTGTATTTAATATGGTTTCAATGGTTACAATGTTTACATACAGGAATGAGTGTGGCTGTATGCTTTAATATGGTTATATGATTTTAGTTAATATATTGTATGGTTTGCATATGGTTTGTATATGAGTGTGGCTCAGCGTTTTATATGGTTGTATGGTTTGTATATGAGTGTGGTTTTTGTATGGTTTTATGCTTTTGTCTTCATATGGTCATATTTGTGGTGTTTGGGGCTATATGGTTTTAATGTGAGCTTTTCATTCAAAAGGAGGCATGTGAGATGAGTAAAATGGAGCCGTGGAATTCCAAAGGAGGCCATTGCCCTCAGGGCTCCAATGGAGGAAGATGGTTGCCTTTTGTTGCACCTTGCAACCGTGACGGTATTTGCAGTATATTAACCGCATTGATCCATTTGATAGTGTGTAGGAATGATGAGAGGCTGGAGATGAACATCTTGGAGTCAAGTATTCACAGGAAGCTTCATCTGTTGATACTATCATGTCCTGTGGAAGCTCTAGTGATTGTATCAGGTGCTCGTGGCTGCCTGAGTCCCAAGCTCACCAGATGGCCAATTAGATTTATTTTCATATCACTTCAAGAAATTTGCGATAATTCTAGAATGCCCCATTGAACTATTACACACCCCAAGGCCCACCCAAGGGCCATGTGGAAGATTTGGTGGTCGATGAGCATCCTTTGATCACAAGGAAGAGACGCTGGTACCTTTTCATAAAGGTGCCTGGTGCCCAAGAGGCCTAGAAGTGACAACATATTTAGAAAGGATGGTGCTACAGACCAACCAAAGAAAACCTGAGGCAATTAGGGGACAAGAGTGTTGCAACCTAGATTGCATGCTGCATTACATAATGTGGATGACCTTCGCAGATAAGGTCCCAATACATTGACAGCTTCAAAAAAAGATAGGATTAATTTCATTTACTCCTTGTGTAGGAATTCCACCTATGATGAAAACACGTGATCTGCTGCTATATCAATTGAGGGGAAATGAAGGTGCAAAAGGAGAGCATTGATGGATTCTGGGGTGAGTTTTACGGTGATAATCGAGCAAAGTTAGAAAAAGGGCACACTTTGTTCCAACATGGTAATGCACTCACTTTGAAACCCAGAGCAAATACCTAAAGGCCAGGCTGCAGCCTCGAGCTTGCGGAGATACATGTTCCAATCTATGCCCCACAAAGTCGGTGAACGAAAGCGCATCTGCAGCAAAGTGGTGCAAAGAGGTCACACAACACTATATCCAAAAGGAGTGCCTTATGAGGTCAACTCCATCCTAGAAACCACCGAGGTAGGCCCTTTCTCACCACACATTTCAGCAAGTTATGGAGCACTCCACTTCTACTTAGAGTGTCCTACAACACATGCCATTCTCAAAGTGCAACACTTGCATTCAACTCATATGATACACTCCCATCAACCTAATAGAGAAAGAAAGAATGGCAATTAGGGAGCAATTTGCGATCACCAAAGGGACCAAATATCATGTAGACAGCCAGGCTGGCAAAGGAGAACATTTCTCCGAGATGCACCGACAAATTTTGTGTATAATTCCATGATAAGATGGACCAACACAAGACTTTCTTGCCAAAGCTAGATTCTTACCCAAGCTGTCAAACGCTTTCGACATGAAAGTAAGTCTCCAAGTGTGTATTAAATTGCCACGGTCATGGAACCGGAACATATGGTCATTTTATGCTTGATCTATGGAGAGATGATCCAAACTTCCATGTGAGCTCCACATTTTCACACCAGAGAAAGGATCGAAGGAGGAGGTATCTCCCTTCACACCATTTTGAGGCTTTGATGGATGATCAACCGCTTGTTACCAAAGGCGATAAAAAGCTCACATCCAAGGTGTCTAGTGAATCAAGGATAGACTGGGATGATTTCCCCTTACTTGAGAAACGTCAGGAGCTATGTGTCTCGGACAACCGCTGGAAAGAAACAAGAAATAGATGGATGTTTGGGGCACGCCATAATTTGACAAAGGAGCATTCAAAGTTGTGAAAAGTGGATTCATGATGGTTAGCACACGATGACGATATAGATGTGATTCTTTACTCCACCAAGCTCAAGAGAGAACGTGACCACCCCCCTAACTAATGGATGTGTTTGAGAATTTTACTGACCCCAACCCAATGGCTTTCGATGGATGGAGGTGCTGCGTGATTGGAAATCATTTGTAGAAGGATACTTGCTGGGGATGGCAAGGACCAGCTTGACAGATTACAAAGCTACTCTCCAATTCAAGTTTTAAGTTAGGGATGGAATAACAATCATGCAATATAAGGGAGACTGTGTGACAAGTTGTGGATGCCCGTACAAGGTATCGAAGTTGTGGCAAAGGGTGCTGCTTATGAAGTTCTTATTCCTAAAGGGCAGCTAAACCACTACTCTTCGTTGGAGACGCTTCAAAGACTCTGTAGCTAATCGTGGAAGGGCATCAGACATATAACGCGACTGATGATGTTCAAATGGAAAGACACCTCCACTCTTAAGAAATCAAAATGGACTCAAGTACTGGAGAAAGTTGTGACATGCTTAGAAACCGAATGCCTATGTGGGAGGGAGCTAAGAGACGTTCTTAAGCGAGTCAAGATGGGAGGGTTCTCAAGGTGCAAGCACGTTTAAGAATGCCTACTCTGGGTCCCAAGTGGTTTGTGGGAAGGTAAGGCCTCAGCCTAAGTGGTTTGGATCTTCCAGGGGACCTTTGAGGACATCAAGGAAGGATACTTTGCGGCTAGTAAGGCCCGGCGATGAGGACTCCGGCTCATTATTAGGGGTGGCACTGGATGTGGACTCACCACTATGCCTCGATGGAGAGGAGTTGCGCCCCGATTCCAAATTCAATATTGGGAGCCCATTGGGAGGCAATGTAAGAAGGGCAACTTGAAGGAGCAATACACCAATCGGGCCAGAGAAGAAGCGATAATTTTGAGGCCGGACTTCTCAAAGGAGGGACAGGGAGTGTGGTATGGTCATATCCAAGTTCTCACATTGCAAAAAGACAACACACATAAGATCCCAAGAAAGCGAGATGGACAAGCCATGAGCAACCTCCATGCTATATCATCATTGTATGAGGGAGTAATAATACTGGAGAAGCTTGAAAACTTTCTCAACTAGTGGTTTTCCAAAATTTATGAGGAAACAAGTAACCCACCCCATGTGTGTCATGTGTAATTCTATTCAAGCAATCAATTCAGAAATTTCTTTTATGGTGTGAGTCCCATTTTCACCCGAGTCCCAAAATTCAAGATTTGTCCCACTTTAATTAAATACTTTTAATTTCTAGTCTTACATGTGACTTTGACCTTTGACCATACATGTTGGACCATGTGACCTAACATCCATAGGGCTTAACAATATTGTTCCAACAAGATATTGGCTCCGATTTTGACAGGACAATCTCCATTTTATATAAATTGCCTTCTCTTCCTTTTGGCCGAGCAATTACCTTATATTTTATCATCTTCATGAATTCTTCACTTGATCGAAAGATTATAGCCTCATCTTCATCAAAACTTTGAAACCCCACGAAGTTATGCAAGCAAATGCTGCATTCCCTCTTAAATCCCAGACAAGTTTTACATTTTGAAATGTCACAATAGCTTAATTCCTTCTCCTTTCACTCTTACATTTCCATTCCCTTCTACGCTAGTGAGGAATCATCTCCCTAAAAGGATTTTTATCTCCATCGCATTCTTTAGAATTTTGGAGAAGAGGATTCATCACCTATTACATGAGTTGAGCAGCCACTATTCAAACAAGCAATGCACCTATCAGAACAACCTCATCTATGAACATTGCAAAATCTTGTGCAGCTATAGAGGTTTGCTTCTTTGAGCTTGATGGCGACCCTTCTTCAAGGTAATGCGACTCCTTTTCAAGTTTCATTTTCAATATATTCCTTTTAGAGGGCAATCATTCATCATATGGCCAACTTCATCACAACAATAGCATTTGATATTTTTGTTGGAGTAAGAGCTCCAACGTTCATCTCTTCCTCTGTTTGGACGGCCTCTTTTATGGTCTCTTCCTCGTTGAACCACTTCTCGTTGAGCCTGATGAGATTGAGAATCATTTTTGGACTACCTTCTTTTTTGTGTTGGAAATTTCTCCAATTTCCTCGACCTCTATCCCCCCTATTTCTTGATTGTCTGAAATTTCTTCTTGATTGGCTGAAATTAATCTGCTCCGTTTGTTCCAGGATTTGTGATCGAAAAACCTTTTGCTATAGGGCTGCTGCAAGCTCTTTGAAGCTAGACTCATTCTCCCGTGATTGAAAAGCATCAAGGAACTGCTCATATTCAAGTGCCCCAAGTGCCCCTTGATATATGGCAGTTAAAAGCTCGTCCTCTTCAACTTCAACTTTAATAGAAGCCAATTGTGCAGTACCGTGATCTTCACACAAAGTCACTCCATCTTTTAGTATCTTTACATTCTAACTTGAAATGCTCACCGATTCTTTAAGAGTCAGCTTCCTTGTATGATTCTTTTGGTTCCATAGATTTGTTGAAATTTTGGCGCTAAACTTTCACTAGCACTTTTCATTCCATAAGTATGTGCTTTGCATTGAATCATCATCCACTCCAAGCTCGCTAAGCAAAGCAGTAACCTTTTTCTTCTCAACTCCTTCCATTTGTCATCTTCTCATTTTCATCTTCACCGGTCACATATCCTAAACTCCAAAGAAGACTTCAAGTGCCAAACTCATCTTCTCCTTCCAAATAGAGTAGTTCTTTCCTTTAAGTAAGAACTTCTCACTCATGAATACCTTTTCCAGGCTGTTTGTGAACCTCTTCTAATCACATCTCCAAATGCGCTAACTCCTGCTCTATCTTCAACATGCAAGGCAATATGCAAGCTGCTACAACAAATCTTTCAAATTTTACACTCAAGGGCTGCTTTTAGCTTGATTAACACTGCATGAAACTCTCCATAACTCTCCATAACAGAGGAATGCTTCTCTCTATAGGCTCAAACACAAGTTAGGGTAAAATCTGCTCTATTTTCCACAAGGCAGAAAAACCTTCACAAAATACTTCCTCTCCTGCACAGAATGAAGCACCCAAGGATGGCAACACTGCTCTGATACCAAATGTTGGGTGGAGAAGATGATCTGAACAGCAAAACACAATGGAGCGAGGAGGAGATGCAGCAAGCGTGTAACATATATCATATTATACTATTCTAACAAAAAATGAGGACTAGATTGTTGGAGTATTCCATATTCCACCTATGCGCATCGCGATGCATACTATGATACCATTAATATAACGCAGTGTGCATGCACACTTTGATGACTAGATGTGCTTGATGTCATCTTGTTGCTGACCCGATTATTGTTAACAGAAGCCACGCACCACCTTAAATCCACAGTCGCAGCCTACCTGCTCTGAAAGGTCGAATGACATTTTGTACACTTTGCTTTTCATCTTCATATAAAGATTACTGGAGTTCTTCATGGTAATTTGTGCCCCCGATATAAGAGAAAGTGAGTGTCCCGAGTTTTGGTGGATAGTCTTTTTCTCAAATTCCTGTCGCTTCCCTTCCCTATTTTCTTCGTGATCTTTCTAGATGGGCCGGCTTTTAACATACAAAGATATCGTGACTTCAAATTCTCGCTTTAATCTTTCAATTTTCTACATCTACGAAGATTCATTATATTTTGAAATCTTGATTCTCATGGCATCCAAAGGTGATCCGTGGAAGTACTTCACCCATCCCTGCTTTTTACATTGATAACCGGTATATTTGGAGAGATGCTTTTGAAACTAATCAATTCTAGAGATCTTGGAGATGTTTTTCTTTACTCAGAATCCTCTTATCAGCAGACTGAATTTCTTTTACCGCAGAGGATAACAAGAAAGATTTTCTCGCACTTTAACCATCCTGAGACTTGTATTTCAACCGGGATTTCAAGGATATCAACTTTCAAGACTTTTGCATTAAAGCATTTGGTTTCGCAAGAAGCTTGTATTCATGAGGGGTGGGGCAACAAATTGCTATTCAAGGACAAATGAATAATCTCGTACCTGAGAATTGTGCTAATATGAGATTATCTTCAACAACTCAAAAATCCAAAAGGAAAAACATTCTGAGTCGGAGGTACACTAGATGATGTTGCTTAATTATGTATGCACTTAATGGTTTTGGTTAACCATTTTAAACTCAAGGCTCAGATTAAGATCTCTCTTTAATCACAAGTTTGTAAACTCTTGGGTCATAAATAGATAACAGACTTCAAAGAAGGAGGCGCGACACTATTCAAAGGTCGATCCATGTTTTTTCTTGCATCCTCGGTCCTCCCATTATTTCTAAATTCCTTTCATCAATTCAAAACATCTGATCCTCCTCCTCCCATTGAATCTTCCAAACCTAATGTTTCTCAGCCAAGATCTTTAAATCAAAAAACTCCTTTTGCTTGTTGGTAGCTTGCAATAAGGAAGGTCATTTGAAGAAAGATTGTCGCAAACTCAAAATGGGACTTGGCCCAAGACATAAAAGGGTAAGAGGCTAAAATAATCCTAAATCCAAGGAGGTACTCTCGTGAGGTGACTCAAATTCAAACTAGTGCTCGTGTCTCTCGTGCCTCTATTGAAGAATTGGAAATCCATTTCTTAAATGTTGCCGCTTACTCATTCACGTAAAGACTCGACCGCATTATTGATTCGAGCAACAAAACATTTATGTGTCACTAACCTGTTTCTATGATCTAAAAATCTCATGATTCAACCGTGGTTAGAATGGCGTATGGGAATCTTGCCAAATCCAAAGAAAAGGTGCTGTTCCGGCCAAACAGATGCACAACTTTCTAATTGAGGACATCATTTTGGTTCCCGGTCTGCTAGTAAACCTTCTTAGTGTTAGTGAGTTTGACAAGAAGTTTTCTGATTTTCACTTTTTATGTGTGTATTTGTTCATATCATGAAAAAGAATCCCGGTAGCTTATTGATCTTCAACAGCTTGGGGCCAAGATTTGAGCAGTATCCAATGACGGCTTGTATATCCTGATGGAAAACCTCGCCAACTTCTCGCTTTGCCTCGTGAATCATCACTTGTAGCAGCGGTTTCTAAAACTCGCGAACATCTTCGCATGAAAGGTATGGTCACATCACCGCTTCTCTTTAGTCATTACTACCAAAATGGTGTACCTGCCAGTTTCGCTTTCCAAGCTGTAAAACCTTCTTGTCATACCCGCAGACTTTAAGCAAGTCCAAGTCTTTCTCCGGTACAAAAGCGTAATCTCGAGCCCAAAAAGCCTCCTTGAACTAATCCATTCAGATATTTGTCATCCGCCTATCGCGATCATTTGGTGGTACAGTATTTCATTGTCCTAGTTGATGATTTCACCGATTTGCTTTCGGTATTTATCCTATCAAAATCTAAGTCTCGTGTTTTAAATCTATCTTCAAACTTCACCGGGCTTGGTAGAAAATGAATGTTCAACAACCATCAAGGCATTGAGGAACTGATAATGGAGGCTAATACATATGTCTCAAGAGTTTGAAGCTTATATGGACAAGAAGTTGCATAAAAAGGGAGTTAATTCATGCCTTACACTCATGCTCAAAACGATGTGGCAGAGCCGCAAAACCTAACCATTCATGGATTTAGCAAGAAGTATGTTGCATAAAGGCTTACTACCAGACTTTATCAAGCAAGATATCAAAGAACCTATGTTTCTAATCTGGACTCTAATTAAGGCTTTGTAACTGAAACGCCTCTATGAAACTCTTCTTGCATGGAATCAAACCCATGTTTCTATTCTACGCTTGTTTGATGTTCCTAGCTATGCATCTATTCCTAGAAGTACTTCAAAAGAATGGCAATTATCTGATCGATCCACTAAAATAATTTTATTGATATCCAACTCACATGAAGGGATGATACTGCTATGACCCCTCAAGTTACAAAACGCTTTGTATCTAGAAGCATACAATTTGTGGAAGATCGGTGTACTCCATGGAATTTCATCTGCGCCAATTACCAACCATGATACCCGTGATCAGAAATTTATTTCAAATTGGTACATCTTCTACCACTTATAGTTATGGTTCTATTTCTCATGTGTACTGTGTCTCAGACCCCGCTTTGCCCGGCCAACGAAGTCCCTCAAGTCTTCAAACCAATTCTAGTTCTAGTTCTCAACCTATTCCATCCGGGCTCACAAGTTCCTCCGCTCGCTGCTGTTCCATCTCGCTTGTCCTTCTTCATCCGCTTTGTTCTTCTCCTATATCGGTCCTTTCCCCACTTGATCTCTACAAGTCCTTATCATCCTTTCGGGCTCCACTGATCTATTAGAACCGCCAAATCTCGGCCATCCCCTTTACTCCATACATCTTCGTAAATTGTGGAAGACCTTTCTTTTTGCTGCATTTATCATCGGGGACTCTTGTGATCAAAGCCAACACTCTTTTAACTCCTATATCCGCGACAAAATATTCCACCGGTCACCTGCATTCTGTCAGCTATTTTATTGTTACGTCAATAAAGAGATTGAACCTAATTACATATACCCAAGCAAGCAAAGAAGCATTCACATCAAGTTGACGTACCATGCAAGAGGAATTGCCCATGCTTGCTACAAGGACTTGGGGAACTTGTACCAAACCAGCTTAATATCAAAACATTATTGGTGCCAAATGGATTTTAGAACTAAGTATCATTCTGATGGATCTTTGTCTAAGCATTAAAAGCCGCCGGTTAAGCCAAAGGATATACCGCGAAGAAGGATTCGATTTCATGAGGTATTTGCCCCTGTGAGTGAGATTTCTTTGATATGTCATGAAATATTGCCTCAAAATTTCATAAACATTGGCCTTTGCATCAATTAGACTTCAAGTCGGGCTTTTCTCTCTAATGGCGATCTCTAAGAGGAATTATACATGCAAATGTACCGCATGTGCCTTTCGCGGATAAAAATATCCCTCGGATATGTATGTAGACTCAAGAAGAGTCTCTATGGTTTGAGACAAGCACCACGCATGTTGGCACTTAAAACAATGCTTTTCTCTTGAAATGGGATATCGTAGATCCGCAATCGCATCCAAATCTATATCGCGCGAGAATAAAAGCGGATTTCTCACCCCACCGTTGTATGTGGATGATACTTTATTGTGGATCGGCGATGCTATTCAAAGAACAAAGGATTAGTTTAAGCATAACTTTGAGCCACAGACCGGGGCTTATGCATTATTGCTTGGGATTGAAGTAAACCGCGTATTTAAAGGGCTACATCTTACTCAAGGAAGTAAGTACATTTTAGTTACTAGCACAGCTTTTTTATATGACGTAATCGTACACTGCGACTAACGCCATGTGAACTGTGCCAAAAGCTCTCACACTTGAAGTCGCACAGAAGATACGATGCCACTTTCAGATCGATAAAGCAGGTGGGTCATTATTATATCTCACTCATACCTACCGCATATTAGTACATGCAAGTGAGGAGTTTTATCACCATTCATGCATAATCCAAAAGAAGCTGCCAATCGGGTTGCCGCTAAAAGAGTCTTGCATTATCTTCAGGTACAAAAACAGTAAGTCACCGGGATCCAAAGCTTCATTTGTTTTCTGATTCGTGATATGGTAACAGATATTGGCATCCGGTGAAAAAATCTTACGGTATGTTTCTTTTATGGAGGTAATAGTCGGCCCATTCACAAGTTTAAGTACAACCTATAAAATTTTAAAAGCACTTCGTTTTCTACAGTCAGAAAGTTGATGTGGGATTGTCCATCCGCATCAAGATCTAGGAGTGTTAACAAACCCCGTGACCTATATTTTGTGATAACAGCGAGTGTTGCATGTCAAGGATTATCACTTACGCTACATGTATTAAACATCTTGACATTAAACTATGTTTTATAGGGGAACAAATTGATAATAGTATGCTTACATTATCCTACTATTCTACATTAGATCAAGCAAATGATGGCTTCACTAAACAACTTTGTCGGGTCGCCAGCGCTTTACTCATAAGGAAGCGATTCGCATATTATTCCTTCGCCACCGCGGACTTAAAGGCATATTGTGCCGGAAGTCCGGGATGTTGCTCCCTTGAGCTGTGGGGATAGAGTTTTTTCATTTGTCAACCTCGCTCACTGCTTCGTTGTTTTTTGTTTTTCTTCTTACGCACCGCTAGTCATCGTGGGGATGTTGAGACCTTATTCCACTCATGACGCGATGCATACTATGATATTCTCTACATGCACGTGCATGCCAGTAATACTTTGATGACTCAGACAGTCGACGCCATCTTGTTGCCGACTGACATATAATCACCGTAGTCACGCGACCACCTTTAGACTAATAGTCACAGTCACCTCGAGTCTAAAAGGTCGGGCGACATTTTGTACACTTTACTTTCTATCTTCATATAAAGATTACTGGAGTTCTTCATAGATCACCCTACTGTTGACTTTATATCATTAAATACAATAAACTAATGACAATCATAAAACATCATCACCAAAAATTTGGAGTTTGACAAATGTGGTCATCCAAAATCTTTAGCTTTATTTCATGTAGAGTATTAAAAGAAAATCACCATAATTATCAGTGGATGTCATTTTTTAAAGATGGCTTGGATCATTTACAGCACCACTTTGCAACATTTTATGTATCATTAAGTTACTGAATATCTACTAACTTATCAAACTGTAATCCTCCTGCAGCTATTTGAAGAAACCTTTCATGGGGCCCTACCGGAAGACCCAAACATGCGAAGTTTTTCAACCACAACAGTCTGCATGGCCTCTTTTGCTGATGCCAATACTTCAATGAGATCTTTCTTAGGCCTGGCTATGGATTGCATATAAGCAGTTCGCACTTCTGTATTTACATTAAATTTTCGCACTCCAATCTCAATGCAGGCCTGTGAGATACACATTAAATTTGAGACTTACACAAAAGGTTGTCTTATTGAAAAGTCTGAAAATGTACCTTCACCATTTCACAAGGTAAGCCAGATGCTCCATGCAGAACTAGCGGTACATTATATTCAGATGCAACAACCTTTAAGTCCTGTTCATCAGACACAGAATCACACATATAGCATTGACCACCTTCACTATTTATTGTTATAAATGACTTTATAACAGACCTTAAGTAGGTTGAAATCTAATTTTGCTCCAGATGCAGGATATTTTCCATGCACATTTCCAATACACACCGCAAGAGCATCAACCTTAGTCCTCTCCAAGAAGTCCTTTGTCTACAGTAGCAGAACAAATATTTTAGTACCCTTCATCACCTCGAAAACTCCATAGTGTCAAGGAAGGTTGTACCTGTTTTACATCTGTTAACTTTGACTGATACTCATCAATTGTCAAACCGTCTTCTGTTCCTGATAACCGACCTAACTCGAAGCCATATAACGATTTAATTTGCCAACTCTGTTATTTCAAACACAAATATTTGCCTCATAATAGGACAAATTTGGACTCCATCGACCATCACGGAATCAAAGCCCTGAAAACAAATAGCATGATACTGGTTAAAATGGAAAGAGGGAATAAAGAACTGAAGTGCTTCACGGTAGCTTACCATGTCCAAAGCTTCCAGCACAGTTCTCTCTTCACTGCCATGGTCCAGGTGGACAGCCACTGGGACCTAGGACACAGAAATCAAACAGATGAATTTAAAACTAGAAGCTACAATTATAGGCCTATCAATGTAGCATACCTCCTACAGGACTAGACATACTCCCAAAAAATCCAAATTCCTAATCACAGAAGATAATCTACAAGAGATGGCAACTTACACATATAATTTTCATTAACAAAGTACATCGACATGTAATTATATCACCTACCAAGTGTTTTTGCAGTATTCTTACCATGGCATGCTTTGCGGCGGAGATGCAACAATCAATCAATGACTTCCCACCATAGACAAGCGCAGCAGGATGAATCTGCACATTAAGGCATCAGTGAACTAGTAGCAAGGAACAATCCGTCGGGCATCCATATGCTTTAAGCTGGCATGCCAGACATGTAAATCTAACTATAGAACAGGCTAGTTGGAAAAATCAATTAAATTGAAGCAGACTATGAAATGAAATGACTAGGAGTCAAATTTAAAAAACAATGGTTGCATTGTACAATTTGTGGCTTTTTGTGCTAGGAAAATACCCAATAAAGATGCCATATTCTGTGAATTTTAATGACAGACAATTTAAGAGACAGCATGGTTATCGGTAAACCTAAACTTCGAGCATGTAAGGATTCATATATGAGATATTTTTAAGATACAGGTCTGAGAAACTAATAAATACAGAAATTAGGCTTGGATAAGTATATGAGATTAGCACCAGAACTAGGAAATTACCTTTTCCCAAGAAGTTTTCTTGCAGAATTAGTTTCTTGGATTGAAAGACTAATATGGATGTAATGTGTAAACTCGGGCATGAGAGAGCAACCAGCTTGGTAGGGACCTACAACTTATCCTCACTCCAATTCCATCTCCACATGCTCTTCAAGTTTCAGTCACTTGCATCAATGCTAGATTCAAGAGTAATAGCATGGACAACAACAACACTTCCACCCCCATAATCTCCCCAATCTCCACATGCTCCTCTCAAGTTTCAGTCACTTTGCATCAATGCTAGATTCAAGAGTAATAGCATGGACAACAACACTTCCACTAGCACTCACCAGTGGGCCTTAGAAAAATCAGTAGGTCTTTCTTCACACGGCCTTATTTGTATATGTTATTGGCACATATTTGTGTAATAAGACAACTTACAACGACAACCTTATCCTATGCAACATAATTATTTGTCTTCTTAGTGTTGTTCATTGAGCTGCCACATATACCTGTAAGATTACGGGACTTCTCTCAGCTTCTGCGGCAGCTATAACCGAAAGAGCCCCTTCGAGGTTGTAAACATTGAATGCACCAACTGCATACCCTCCAACATCAGCAGCCTGAGTACAGGGAATTAGATTGTAAGTTGCCTTTGAACTATTCAAAAAAGGGAATATATGGGCACATACCAAAAGGATCTCTTTCATGGTTAGTCGAGGAGGTTTTGACCAAGACTTCACTACTTGCGTTACTGCATCTGATCCTCCCACATTGCCTACACAGTACACATACACATGGAAGGCTCATGCATCTTATGGACCAAGAGCTGCCAAAAGTATAGGTAAATACCAGGAAATACTATATATGGAATGCCAGCATGAAGGCTTCCAGGTCCAAGCTTCCAAAGAGGAACACCAGGTAACACCTGTCCAATGACTTCAGCTCGTCTCGTTCCCATTGCTTTTGTTGCTAGGTCAGAAGAAGTAATCCCCCCCTGTACAACCAGACAATCAGTTTTAACAAATGCAATATCCAAACGAACTGTATACCACTTTAAGAATGACCTCACCTAAGTACAGGATCTTCATTCACATGGTGACATGAATCACCTTCAGAATAAATATGACTAACCTTTGCAAGAATGTAACGAGGCCTTGTATGGATCCGTTTCACAATCTCCACTAGTGCAGAGCTTACTTTGTTCCCAATTTCAAGACTTTCTGTGGGACCTGAGGTTCCATGCAAGACATTATCAATACCATCTTTCGATTATATATGTCATGTCAGTCTATTATATTATTGTCATCAATGCCAATGATCTGATAAACACAGACCAAAGGATTAATTAGGGACATGAATTTCTAAAGCTTGCAAGGCACTAACTTTTTCCAAGAAGAAGATCTCGACTCGTCATTATAAGTGTATCTTTTCCAGCGGAAAGCAAAGTGTTGGCCATTCTTGACACTCGAGAAATTTCCTTCTCCCGAATTGTCTCTGAACTCAGTGCAAGAGATGCAACATCTACCTGTGAACAAGAAACACGTCCCTTCTTATGCTAAAATATCAATGCTCTTACTTTACATGCCGGTAAAAACAGTCCAATGGCAATTCCAATACAGATAAATATTTAATTGATACTTAACAACCTTAACAGGTCCAGAGTGCAAATGCTACCAATGTTTATGTTCCATGCATACCTTCTGTTGCCATTGCATAATATGAACCAAGAAATTCATACGTGAGACTAACCAAGGGGCCAGTTCTAGAAAACATTGATTAGTGGAAATCGGAAAGGATGCCCCACATTGAACTTCTTGGTAAATGACGAAACAAAGATATGTATTTCTTTGCATAATGCAACACAACTGATACAAAACAGAAGTTCGTAATCGACTCCCACGTTAAGCACTCAAGCATGTGGCCATAATCTGTGAGCAAATCTTGAACCTGCAAACCATGCCATTAATTAGCCTCAACACATGCAGAAACTGTTTGAGATTCCCCTTTATTAGCACAAAGGGGACATTACAAAAATTGCACTGTAAGTATGTATCATAAAACTGTGTGATGGCAACCAGATGTGATGGCTAGCTGAGAAGGATATTATGATCCCCTTCCAAAACATGCCTTGAGAGCCTTTACCAATAATCTGATTCCTAAATTGGTGCGGAAGATTTCCAAGCATTCCACTCTATTGCCATGTCTCAGTCCCAATGGAGCTGATCATCAGCTTAACCAACTACCTAATACTACACAGGATCATCGAACAATGCACTTTAGCTTTCCCCAGAATATTAGTCGAGAGGACAGAAAATGCACATTGTGTAATATAAATACGATTGAGTCTGAGAGACATTTCACCTTGACTTGCTGGGCCTATTATATCATAAGAGGAAGATATTACTGCCTCCTCACAGGTCCAACATCTTTGCAGCAGTTCATAACATACTATGACTAGAAACGTATCTCATTCCATAAACTCTTTAAAATAGAAGCATAGTTGAACAAAGACATAACATGAGACAAGGCACGCAGATGCTATCTCAGATGAGAGCCTTCATAGGATGACGGTAAACGAGACTAAAATATAAGGGGAAAGAAGTCTCTGATCCAAAAGGTACCGCTAGCATTATCCAAGATAATAAAACGACCAGCCTAAGAAAACATAAACAGCCTTTAAGGTTTGTGGCACATTTTATAGTAAGAAGGAATTGAGGTTTATTAACGCCTATGGCAGACCGATATTAACCTACAGCAACTCACAGTATCTTATTTGTTCATGAGCTTGCTCAGCAAAAAGGAGCATCCTCAAAAATAGAGACAGCAGCTGGTCTCTCAATTCTTCTTCCTTGTGATGAAGAGTCATAAGAGGTTGCAATAGTTGAGGCTTGCTTTTACTCCAGCTTGAGTCCCCAAGGTCACAATCCAATTCCATGATGATACATTATACATATACTATGCAATGTGGGATCCACTTTACAATTCTGTTTATATTTGATTCCAAGTTTTAATTGCAATTAATCTTACTAATCTACAACATACCTGCTTGGTCGCCTTTTGGAACATATGATCCAACAATGTCAGGCTGAATTTCATTATGCCAGCTTCTGCTTGCGTTTGAGCACTAAATTCCACTGAGTAATCGGAGGCTCATTCTGCCAAGCTGTGCAGAAACGAAACCAAAGGTTTATCGCGTTGTTCTTCCCTTGCTTTCTGCCTGGAAAAGTAATTCAGCATTCCCTGGTGATTGAAACATTCTTGTTCTATTTCAACTCAATGACCTACACGAAGTCCTCAAAATTACCTGAATCATGCCAGCTGCAAACACTTCAATATCCTTTTCACTGGCTGAATTTACAATGCAGACTTTGCCCTGTAATCCAAACAAATATAATGAAAACAGATCTTTATGAAAGTGATTTGCAAAACTACTCTAGCATCCTACCAATGTTAATTTAGACAGGTGGTCACAAACAGCAGAAGGACCACCCTTGCGTATCATATCTATTGAGACAGTTGTGACATCCTTAGCTTGGATACGACCATTAGTCTTCTCCTCCACCCACTGCAAAAGAAAAGGAGAGTAAATAATTTAAAATCAAAGACAGTTAACAGAAAATAAAAAAAAAACCAAAGACAGTGGGACACTATCCATAAGGCAACTATGCTATAAGCTTACTTCACGAAGATTAGACGATTTGAAACCAAATGAATGGTCTTTAGCAAATTCTGTCTGCCCCGCTGGAATAAGCCTTCAAAGGCAAGAAAGTCAGTTCCTGTTACAAGTATTTATAGAGCACCTTCAGTGTGACTAGTATTTCTTACATCTCTCCATCTGCGACATAGTGAATATCATTGATGGTGTATCTGCCCCCCTGCCAGAAAAATGGGCATATAATCCAACCATCAAGCTCACCTATCACTTTTGCTGCTGCATCTGCCTCCTACAAAACATAAGATGTGTAGGTTATCACCATGGGGTTAAAACTGACAGGTATCAAACACTTCATACCTCAGGGAAGTGTCCCCGGAGAGTGGAATCCCCTCTAAGCACGATTGTGTACGGAACATTACCAGCAAGCACAGAAGCTTCATTCATGTTACTGCATATTTCTTCAACTAAAAGAGCTGCCTGTTCACATCCCAGGGTATACAAATTCAATGTTAATTTGGCCATATGTCTGCCATATAAGGTAGATAAATCTAATTACAGCAATCCGCAGAGAAGTAATACTGAGAGGCACTAGAGGGATATATGTTGATATATTCAGGCTATCAGATTAAAATGATGGAAGCAGCTGGTTGTACAATAAATTATCACCTTTATGGCCTGTCATAAGATTGTCAAAGGTCAAGTTCCAATTGTTTCCTATGTGAAATCCTGAACCATTGCTTCCCCTGTAATCTGCACTTCCTAGCTTGAAGCGGTATTGAAACTAGAGCTACGAATGTGTGTTGATGCTCCCTTGGAGCCTGTTGGTTGTTCCGGTGCTCAGTTTGGGTAGAAAACTAATGCTTATAACAGACCTACATTCTTTGGCTCCACGTTCATGAGGACAATGCAACCTATAGCCAGTTGGTTCGCTAGCAGAGAGAAGAGAGGTTATGCAATCTTCTCTAGATCTGGAAAATTGACACATGTTCTTTCATTGCATGGAATATGCTACCACTAGAAAGGATTTTAGGCAGCCATCTCACTACCAGTTAGCAAAGTGTCTTCCTATTATCCTAAAGAATATAAGAAATACAAACCAGTGAATACACTAAAAGTGGTCCCTCTGCTCTTTGCACAGGTCCAGCTAAGCTCCTATATGCAATCAAATCAAAGTCCAAACTCTATCATAGATACCTTATTGCCACTTAATGCTCTTGAGTTTGTCAAAATGAAAAAACATGAAGGCTGCGCCTTGAGTTCCTCTTCCAGAGAAGGAATGCTCCTGCCAGAGTTAAAGCAAGGAAGCTAGACTATCATTTCCAAAACTGAAATTTGACCATAACTTAAGATTAGATGAGCGCATTACCATTCCGTGAGAACATCGACTCCATGCACTGTTTGGGTACCTGTAGGATCATCATCTAATACTACAAGTACTTTACGGCTCCCATGGTTATTGGAGTCCTTTAACTCGTCAATTACATCTTCTGCCCATTCATTTGGAAGTGAACTTAGCAGACTTTGCCTTGAGACAGCAGAAACTGTGTCTGATGCCTTAACTGCGGAACTATCATCCATGCTTAGCTTAGGGTTCTTTCGAACAGCTACATTTACACCTGCCAGCTTCTCGTAGATCTAGCCAAAAGAACACAAAGTATTGGAAAAACAGAAATATTGCATAAAAAATCTTAAGAACTCAATAAACACTTTGTGTTCTACATTCAAACTCAAAGTGCATATTTGAAAGCATCTATATCCCTCAAACTTTCTTCTTAATCCTAATGAGTAATGAATGCAGCAACCAAAGGGCACCCAAGAATATGCTAAAGTTTCAAATATCCATTTCCCAACGATTTGCCAGGACCACCACCAATATCCAACATAATGGCCTATCCCACTTAAAACAATTCTGCGTCTTATAAAACAATTCTGCATCTTACCTTCACAACAGCAGCATCATCCTCTCGTCCAAAACCAGCTGATGAACCTTTAATTTGACAATGTGAATGAGTGAGGAACTGCTTCAGACAAAAGAAAATTAATGACGTAAAATTTTAATAGAATGATTACTCCAATGAAGTTTGGCATGCCATTTGAGCTGTCAGTCTCTTTGCATAATGCATAGCAAAGAGATGGTCGTGGGCTTGCCTTTTGGTGCATGCGCATAAAACTGAGTGGGATGCGTGTAATATCGGGAAGTGGCTGCATCTGTTCCCAGGGAAGCTACAAAGAACATAGGAGCTATTTTGGAACTAGTGCATAGCAATGCATCTGGACCATTCAAGGCACCATCTTCGAGTGGATCACCCATTTGCGCGTCCATTGACGATCATTCTGGGATGACCCGAGTGTATCCTTTGCACTATAAATCTAAGACGCATTCTTTTGATGCTTATCTCGAGATTCTGACATTGAAAGCTAAGGGCTCCTTATTCTCCACCCCAATGGACTTATTGAATTGCGAATTTAGCAAGAAGAATGCTCACTTATAAGCATTTGCCTGCACATTTTTTGGAATAAAGAAGTTTAAACTGCTGCTTACACCTTGAATTGACCTTCTATCACGACTGTGAAAGGCAAGACACCTGTCAAAGTGTTCTATGGTATGAAACCCGATATCGTGCATTTCAGAACTTTTGGCCCTGCTTTCGTGCACTCTATCTAACACTGACCATTTGGAAAAGTCTGGCCTCTTTTACATGCCAATCTTTTACATAAATTGACTTACCAAGCAAGAACTGTTGATGCGCAGCAGAAGCCAATGGGAGAGAAATTTTCAACCTATTTGCCTCGTTCAAAACTATGCCCTGACAAACAAAAAAGATGCTCTGATTTCGTATCTTGCATGATAGTTTTACATTCAATTGAAGCTTAGACCAAATAAATAATTTAAAGAAGCTGCGTAAAGAACAGTACCAGATCCTTCACAAAGATGTTTAATGCAGAATGTGGAGTATAATCACCAGCAAGCATGTGGGGCACACGATTTAAAAACATCCTGTGTAATAAAATTGACTGCATTAGATAGGATAAAGCTTAAAAATCACATCCTACCTGTCAATATATGAGATTAAGTCAATGTTATTTTTCCTGTTGGATGACATAAAAAGTTGTTCACATAGTAAGCCCTTACCTGTGAGTACAAAAAAAATGGCTCCCTCCAAGATAATACTTGGAGCAAAATATGAAGAAATAAGGACTGCTCATGATTCTGCTGAGCTATACTTTTGTACTCTTTTAGAGACCTTTACGGTATTTCATGCTGCCGTTTATGGTTTATACTGTTATAAGCGTTCAAGCCTTGAAAGACAAAATTTACCATGATGATCCCGCAGCATTTGAAATAATAGTAAATAGTTGTTCTGTGTCAAGATTTGCATGAGCACCAAGTGCCATTGCTTCGGCAGCTACTGCTATATGAATTCCTGCAAGAAGCTGGTTCACCATCTTCACAGAACTGCATGCTAACATTCCATTTATTCTTCTGATTGGATTTCAACATTTAGGGCCTACAGATTGCATCATAAAGTATCAGTACCTTCCAGCTCCAGCCCCGCCCCCAATTATGTATAGTTTCTCACTCATCTCTGTTGACATATTATCCGCATGCAAAGCAAATTTCAGAGTCGTGTTCCTAAATTGTAAACCAGCATGGAAAAATAAGCTTACAGTAGACCTGATAAAACAAGCCCCGCCTGTTTCAGTGCTTCTGACGTGCCTGCAGCCATTATCTGGAAAAAATAGTGGACAAAAAAGTCCTTCATGTAGAATTAAAGAATTCAAATCCAAAAAATTGCAGAGAATGTCTAATACACATAAATCCGAAAATATAGAAATTTATTACTTCGCACAAGCTAATCTGTAGAACTTAGATTTAAGGGAGAAGCTAACAAAGTATTGTACAAAAGGATAACCCCATCAGATTACACCACAGCAGAAGAAAAATCAGAAAAAAATATCCATCATTTATGCAAAGTAATACAATAAGAAAGAAAAATAGATATTAGGAAGATCATTTTCATCATCTTCTTGCTCCCTTGGTGTTTACTGCAAAATGCCATGAAATCGTGCTGGATGTGAGTCCAAACGATACCATGTTGGACTATCATTTTCAATTTGACCATAATTTGGAATTAATATTTTATGATCAGCTGCAATCACTGCTTGATACGTAAGCAGCAGCAGCAGCAGCAGAAGATTAAGAAGGGCTATATGCCGCAGAATGGCTGGTGATGATTGCAAAGTTTTGCATAAGCAATTAAAACATGCTTTGACTTCCTGCTCTGTTAAAGAGATTGATCAGATGCAAGGAAAAAACTTTTGAATCTAAGGTTAGGGAAGATATGCTGAACCTTCTGCATAGTAACGCCTCAGCCAAGTTTTGGAAGGAAATCTTAGTTGTAAAATCCTCGTAACCACCCAAGGACCTCCAAGTGTGGGCAGATGTTAAAAATCAGCAATTGGTCAAGAACAAATTGGCATTGATCTGCGGCCTAAAACAACCTTTTTCTTCTCCACCCTCGCTTATTGAGAGGGCCATTCATCAGTTGAACACAGGAACCAATAGACTGTGAAGGACTTCAAGCTGAAATGATCATACACAGTGCGAGGGCCTTAGTATTAGTAATTATGGAATTATTCAGTGAAGCCATTTGTGCTTGCCTTCCCAAGATATGGTCCATTAATGTTATCAGACCTGTTCATAAATATTGGTGGTGTAATGGCAAAGTTATATGGATCTGCCTTAAAAATGACTCTTAGTGATTATGTCGCGGAGGAGATAAGTGCCAAGCTGGTTTCAGAAAGGACTTTTCAACTCGTGATCATATATTCACTTTGAGGGCAGTTATCGAAAAAGAAAAGGCTAAGAATGGTAAGGAATGTTGCTGTTTAGGTGATTTTTAGAAAGGTTCTCGTGAGTTAGTGTAATATACACAAGTTTCTTGCTCCTCCTTTGTTGCTTGCTGCGTCTCCTCCTCTCTCCATTGTGTTTTGCTGTTCAAATCATCTTCTCCACTCAACATCTTCTATCCCCTACATTATTTGGCCTTTACAAAGATTGAAGTCTTTTATGATGCTGATGACATTGTATTGATGTCCTCCTCCCCCCAAGGGATTGAGAAACATTTGCGAATTTAGAGGCATTCTGAAAGAAAGAGACTGCAGGTGAATCGGCAAAAGACGAAGGTGATGGTGTTTAATACCTCTTGTTAGAGTATTTCTATTCCACATGCCATGTTGAGTAGACACTTATGCTAATGTGGCATAGCACGCTTCTTGTTGACATAGCAAACCTTTATGAGCCATAGTAATGCGTACAGTTTTTCATTCAGTTGTGAAGCTTAGGGAGTTAGCGCTTTGTTCTTGTAACTTCTCTCTTATTTCAATGCATTGAAACATAAAGGCCCTCATGGCATCAGAACCAATTTTGAAAAGAAGAGGAGGTGCAACTGTGGAATTTTTAAAATTTTTGGAGTTTAGCCGGGTTGGGGCAAGATTTCTAACAAACCTAACGAATCAAAGCCAAGTTCTTGCAATTTCTTGCAAGCTTCTTAGGAGAGATGGTTTTACCTCAGAATCCTCAGATTTTGGTCTAAAATTGATATTTCTTTGCAATTGTTTTACTGATAGGGCCGGTTTCGACCATTGCACTCGATTGCTAATCATATCTGGTGTATTATTCATTGAATTTGATTGGTTTTGCGAGATTTGACTCATTTCTGCAACTCTGTTATGGAAATTTTTTCGACCAGCTTTTTTTAATCTTTCGTGATCTGTATTATATTTTTTTGCAGTCAGATGAATTCTCATACTGATCCTTGGAAGTAATTTACTTATCCAGTATTGGATGCAGAAAATTATCACCCCTGGAGGGATACTTGTGAGGACAGATTTTTTAATCAAAGGCATATGATCTAATGATGTGTGGCATTAGAATCAGGACTGAGGTCATTTGCCTCTTATCCTACGAATTTGAGGTGGAGCCTGTAGGGGCAGATCAGTATAGAATGATCAGCGATCATGGATTTGATCCAATGCACCATTCTTCCACTTCCAGCAATGACAGAGTTAGATTTGCTGAAAATAACATGGAAATGATCCAACAGCAAGTCCACAACATCCTCCTGAAGATGGTGGCTAACGATGATCTCATTCATCAACTCCAACAAGAAAATGAAGAATTGTTAATCAAACTCAACTCTAAAAATGAAGACCATGAGACTTTCATGCATCAATTTCAATAACTTCAAGACCAACATAGTCGTGCAATGACCGAAATTATAATTACACCAATTGGGCAACTCAAAGAACTAGTTTTGAAAGCAAAATCAAGACTTTTACAATAAATCTACAGCAAGGCTGCAAACAGGCATAGATCTCAAAGATGACAACAACGAAGCCAAGTAGTAAAGCCAATTCATCACATTTTATTTAAAATGCTGATGAATCTCTGTTGGTCAACAATATGATAAGGCCTAATGATTCCGAGAAAATTATTTCATGGATTGGTCCAATTTGAAAATTGATTGCTATTCAAGTATGTTGATCCATCTAAACCATACTACATGACCATTTTACTGTATGGAAGGATTTGATCTATCCTGAAAGATTGTAGCTCATAACATCGGCCCATAGAGGCTATATATACAGTGAAGATCCCCAATTTTACAAGAAAGGGCAATAGATATTGGTGGGCCAAATACCAGAATAGATTTGAAGCAGCTTTATGTCTCAAACACTTGACTAAATCCTTCTACAGAGTTGTTCTTAAACGGAAATTTTACAAGGAGAGCTTTCTAAACGTTTCAGCTGATGGTTTTATAGTAAGAGCAAGCTGTCTTGAGAATGACCTTCCAAATAAGGTGAGATTCTCTATGGAACAGTTCACGGTCTCTTCTCATCAGTTGGAAATTGACCTGGGGCGCACTAAACATCTTAGTCGGGAAAATAGAAAATGCACTTTATGCGATTTGAACATGGTCGAAAGAGCATTTCATTTTTACCTGCCCTGCCTATTACATGATAAGAGGAGCATATTGTCCTTCCATTGATCCCACAACCATACAGCAACCTCATGATGGACAGATCAGAAACGAGGCCCTACTTATCCATGAGCTCACTCAGAAAAGGAGTATCCTCAAAAATTGGAACAGCAGCCCTAGTAGCACAAACCGAACAAAAATTTGCAGTGGATGACGAGGCAAAACAGAGTGGAATAACGGACAGCTCCCAAAAAAAAAGAGAACTTCATGATATTTAAGAATTGAACACTAGCGACTTCTAAGAAAGTAACGGGCCGCAAAACAGAAGCATAAGAATTCCTTTCAGAAGAAGAAGAAAAGACAAGATATGGATACAAACAGAAGAATGCTGATACCTGATCATTCCTTGGGACAGTCAGGAGGGCAACTGGATCTAGGAATCTTTTGTTGATCTTTCATTACTGTTTCAGTACTGATCTTCCTAATGTCTTGTAGGCCTTCATCCTCCTTGCAGAATTATGTATGTTCTTGGTCTCATAGACCCTATGGGTCTGCTGTCGACGTTAACAAATCTTTCTTTCTTTCTATTGAGTCTGTTATACACCCTCCCTAGGATCTCCAAACAGTTTTCTGTTTCCTTGAACCAAAAGTAGGCGTTCATATTACTATACGAGGCTCGAGTGTCCCCCTTGAGCAAGACTTGCATCTACTCATGCCTATGTTTGAGCATGTTAGGTAGATAAGATATAAATGCTTACTGTCTACTAGAGATGCCAGAGAGTATTCCACAATCGGAAAATAACATATATAAAGCCGCAAAAGATCTTCTGTTTAGAGGAAGATCGCGTTCTCTTAACAGCACCATGATCTTGTCATGGACGTTAACTCCTCCCATGCAGGAACGTTGTTAAACTTTTCATTGATTTTCTGATACTTTTATGGTTAAGTAGATAGATGTTCATTAATTAAAAGCAGCAAATGTAGATTGAAATAAAACTTATTCTAGTTGGAACAGCAAATAATTTGGAGTTTTGTCTAATGAAGTGCAATGTGAATGCATAGTCACCCACTCTAGAATCATTATCTACCTAACGTGAAGGAACAGAAAACGCACAGTTAATGATCCAGTTGCAGCTTTTGCTACTCCTCCAGAGACGGGAGCATCCACCAGATGAAGTTGCCTATCTGTATCAAATACTTGTCAATGTTCTTCCAATAAGGACAAAGTGCATAATGGCAACAGAAAACATTTTGCAACCTGCAAGACATTGAGTTCAAAGACAACTTCTTGCCGCGTGGAGAGACACAGGGAAAACGGTAATTCCGCTCGATGCGGGAACGGATCTTCTGAAGTAAAGTGCAAATTTCAAGTAGGAACAGACTTGCCAACTTTAAGGAAACCAGCGGGGAACTACGCTTACTGATGGACCCACTAGTTGGATTTTTACTTTCGTTTTTGGTTTTGATTTTCCACACTTGTTGCCTCCCATGGAAATTTCTTTCTTTAATAAAGATTTGTCTGTGAAAGACTAAAGAAATGAAAAGGAAAGACTTGTCTATGGAGTACCTCTGCCAATAGACATCTAGAAATAATAGAAAGTTGGACCTGATGAGAGAGGAACACCAACTGTAGGGTATGGCCTTATAAAATAGCAAATCAACAATAAGGCTTCGCCTAGGAGCTCTAAAAGACAGGTTCCATGTGTAGAAAATCAGCATTTCTAGAGCAACGGAAGAGATACAAGAAACTGGAATGACTTAAACTGATGTTAATACATAACCTCTTATGAAACTAACTGATTACATAGAATGACCATTTGCACATACATGGTGAGACATATTAACGAATAAGCACTTGATATTTTAGCATATTTTTAAGACATTCAGAACTAAAGTGCGATCTTTCAGTTTAACTTCAACATCAGTCCTGATTCCCCCGTGACTTGAACATGAACTATGCCAAGCTGTTCCTTAACTTGGTGAGCTAGACCCTGCTAGAGGTTTAAAAACAGAGGTCAGCAAGCAGGCCATGGGTGGAACAGTATGCTAATTTAAACTGACCTGCCAGAAAATGTTCTTACATGAACATTCCAAGAGTATCAATATGCTTTATCCAGGCATGCAAACATAAAGAAAGCTATATAGCACTCTTACTATCAAATAGAGGGCTGGTTGACTGGCTTGACAGAAGATGACGTCTTATTAGTTAAGCATAAATATGTGCTGACATGGCAGCCCATGTATCCACATAGGACCATATGATATGAGTTGGCATATTTATGTATGCCTTTAGCGAAGAAGGGCGTTAGTATGTTCATGTGCTGCTCTCCATGGCACTATAATGACTATATTCAAAATATGCTAGAGAACAAAACCAGTCCATCAATTTAGTTTTCGTTTGCCTCACTCCGTCTCCTTTTGTTATGTGTTGATTCTTGCAATTGTAACTATATTCAGAATGTACTTTAGAAACCAAACCAATCCATAGGTTCCATTGGTTAAACAGAAGCATAAGCAATCCACTCAGAAGAGAAGACAGGATGGGGTTCAAAAAGACCAAATGCTATATGATGAGAGCAATCCTTGGATCAGCTAGAATGGCAATTGGATCACCTTCCCAGGAATCTTGTTAAAGTATTGGACTTTTTTAGCGACTTGGACGTCACCCTCCTTGCAGATCCTTAATTTTGTATGTCCTTTGCCCCAACCCTATCGTTCTTCCGTAGAGGTTAACTTGAAAAGGACCAAGGTGATTGTGCTTTCGCACCTTTGGAAGAGTTGTGCTCTGATGGGAAACCCATGGAAATTGCATCAGCATACACATACCTGGGTGTGGAATTTTCCACGATTCAGCTTGAAAAGTTCTGCTCAATTTAAGTATCGCCAAAGACATGCCTCCCTGATCCAACTGAAGAACAATGCTGGCAAATGGAGTTTCAGGATGTTCATACAAAGATCTTTCCATTCAATGTGTTGGTAAAACCTGCTGCCCTATACAGATCACAAATTTGGAGAGTGGATCTTCGAACAGATGAATGGACTCATTTAGAGAGGATTCAAATATCTCTCCTTTCTAGAATGGTCAGAAGGAAACCCGTGGTGCCTCACGAAATAATGCTTGCTGAATTTAATGTTAATCTTTTAAAGCTCGAATGGCTTTCCAAGCAGTGTCTTTGCATAAGTGCTGTTTTGGAGAAACACAAGAGGGCCAGATCAGACTCCCTTGGTTGGCTAATGGCTGATCAGGTAGTGAGACATGTTGGTTCCTTATAACAGTTAAGAGTTAAGATGTTTAATACTCTTGGATTCTCGATGGATAAAGTCCCTCTATTTCAATACAACCTGGCAGCACCTAACAAATCGGCCGGACAGGCAATTCAGGGTGTCCCCCTGGAAATTGAGTTTGAAGTGCGCCAATCATATTCGCTGGGAAGATAGGAAATGCACTTTATGTGATTTGGAAATGGTGAAGTCTTGAGTATTATAAGAGGAAGATATCATTGTCGTTTCAAGCTTGCAGCAACTCATGAAATACTACGACCAGAAATGTGTATCTCTATAGAAGCTAAGGAGTGAACTCAGTGATGGAAGCAGCATCAACCCAAAAAGTTTAAAGCAGACGAAAATTTCTTCATTCTTCCAAAAAAAAGGAACTTCATGATATTAGAGGACTGACATTGACAAACTCTAAGAAAATAAAACCGGCAACAAAACAAAAGCACAACCAGTCATTTCAGAAGAGAAAACATGGTAGGATTAACAATATAAAAAAAAAAAAAAAAAAAAAACCACTGATATCAGTTTTTGGAGCAGCTAAGATGGCAATTGGAACATCGCTTTTTTATTGAAGTTTGATTGTTAGCATGTTAGTTAATGGTGCAAATGTATCATGTACATAATATACATAGTATAAAAGTAGAGTTCCATGTAGGAGTTGACGTGTGGCCTTAGGATGGATGAACTTTCCAAATTTGACCCTGCAGAAAGGTATTTGGTATTTTGGACGTCCTTGAATAATGTATCTTTTAGTCGGTGCTGTCATCTGCGTCTCTTCTTCTCTCCTCCACTAAACTAACATTGATTAGATGCTTTTATGGATTGAATATTTAATGTCTTGACGGCTATCATCCTCCTTGCTGCTCCAAAATTCTGTATATTTTTGTCTCATAGACCCTACGGGTTTCCCCTAGACATTTAATAAATCTTTCTTCTTTCTCTCTCCTTCTGTTGTGTCTTAGTTCTGGTGCTTTTTTACAGAAGAATTATTTCAAAAACCTATCAATCCTATCACTACAATATTTTATCATGCACATGACATGGTTTCCCTAAAGGTGCAGGATTTACCAGCAAGCCGTTTTCCAAGCTCTCTTACATAGTTCGGGGACACTGTTGAGCATATAATGACAGCAGAACCTGTCCCCAGCGCTGTAAAGATGCAGGTTAAGAATTAAACCACCTATTTGGTCCACTCCCTAGACTGCAGTTCTCTACCTGATATGGCTCCACGGTCACCAAAGAGAACACTTTCAACTTGGTCTTCATTAGTAACCATTATAACCAATACTTCGGCACCTGGAAATTTGAAGTTTCGTAACCAACAGGGCAACAAAGGGATGCATCGTATCCTGGTCCACTCAACAATTATAGATGTTACCTTTTGCCACTTGTTGTGGACTTGTACCAATTTTTCCACCAGCTTGCTGAAATCGCCTCATGGATGGCTCATATACCTGTAAGAAGCAACCAGAAGGATTCATTCATAGGCAGCACAAAATATGTAGTATTTGTATTTGCCTCATCCTAACCCTAATCAATACGGATACAAATGAGAACATTCAGCAGAAAGTTAACCATGTTTTATCCTTCACAACATCCACACGCAGACTTTACAAAATCCACAAGCAGACCGAGGAAACACGCCATAGTGAAAGAAAACAAACGAATTGAATACTAATGCTGTCACTCATGCAATCTTACATCAAAACCAGAGACTGACAAAGTCTGACTCTTGACGAGATGTGTTGCCATGCCGAAACCCATTGCTCCTAGTCCAATGAATGCTATCTGGGATACTTGTTTTGGATTCTTACAAATATCTTCTGCCATTTCCTCTTCTCCAGCCTTCAAGTTTGGTGAAGTGACATTGACACCCACGGTCTTCTCCCAAATCTGTAAGACATGCTGAGCATTATTCTTCTTTTTCAAGAATGGCATCTAAAGATATTTGATGTCATAATCACAGGTTACAATGTATCCAAGCGCATCATAAAAAATGTAGTATATTTTGAATGCATAGCCCGCCACTCACTATGAGACACCAAATATGTAATCATGTAGTTTTACCAGCTGGTGAAATTGGCCAGTAAATGAATTCAACATTCAAAACATATAGCGCGTCATCAAAGATATGTCAACATATGCGAACCTTAACAACTGCAGCATCATCCTCGCGGCCATATCCCAATGACGAACCTGAAATCAGTTGCAATCTCCTCATGGTGCTATTCCAGATAAGTAAAAGATCTAAAATGCATATAAAATATCCAGATAATGGCCTAATCTTTTCTTTGGGAAAAACTATAAAATACCCTTATATTTTGACAAATTTAGCCATACCCCTAATTTTCATAAATTTATAGAATGCCCCTGTCAACGTATTTGGCTTTGTAGAATTTCGTATGTCATGAAATGCCCTTGTATTTTCTGTATTTAGTAAGATGCCCTTGTGCAAGGACCCATTTTTTGCTATTGCCACTATGCTTTCCGAACGATTTAGGAAAGAGAAGATCTGCAAGCCATCGATTTTGCATAAGCCATTCTATTCCGCCATCAGTTTTTAATCATTAATTCCATTCCGTTTCGGTTACAAGGATTCTCGGTATTCAGAATTCATCTCTAGAATTGCGATTCTGCCACAAGCCAATTTCGTTTTGACACAATGATACTCCATCTCCAGAATTGTGATTCTGCCACAAGGATTCAAGAGCTACTTGCTACAGCGAATTTTGCCACAGATCTTGAGCCCACAACGATTTTTGGAGCAAGGAACATCACAGTTATAGGTCACAAGGGTGTTCTGGAAATTTAAATGAACCTTTGAAGAATTACCCTAAAACTTAAGGGTATTTGAACAATTTTAAAACTATAAAATACATTGTACATTGACGAGGGGCATTCCTTAAATTTATGAAAAGTTAAAGGTATGTGGCGAAATTTGTCAAAACATAAGGGTATTTTATAGTTTTTCCCTCTTTTCTTTAAGCCTTGTATACACTGAAAATAATGTCTAAATCCATTCTCACACACCTAAAATAAACTCTTGATGTGCCACTGCTGCAAGTGGAGATGGGAAATACAAGCTCTTGGCTTCCTTTAAAACAATCCCCTGTACCCCAGTTATAGAACAATTATGCATCAACAAGTTAATTCTTTTCATTCTCATACAAGGGGTCCGCTTGAAAATACAAAAATAAAGTAATTTGATTGGCTAACTTACGAGATCCTTCACAAAAATGTTAAGAGCAGAATGTGGAAAGTAGTCCCCATCCAGCATATGAGGAACTCTATTGACAAACATCCTGCAATATAACATAAGAAATGTCTGCTATAAGCACACTAGTTCACAATCTATATTCCCATGACACATGAGCTTCCGATTGTTTCTGTCAACCCACTCAGGCTCCTCCAACATTTTGTTCTTCTTATGAGTAAAAAAATGAAGAAGCCTGCAAGATGAAATTCTGTCTTCTCCTCAATTAATCCTAAGTCAAAACCAGACGAAGTGGTTTAATCCTGGAGAAAAGACCTTTCTTCTCCTCAGATTTTAAAACCTTCCTAAACAATCCACCCCTTGCAAGAATCTCAAGATTCGATGACCTTGGCCAATTGCAGAAGTGTGTTAGAAAGCCAAATTAAAATCTAAATGAACTCGCCAATTTTCAGTAGAAGATCGCCAAAGTAGTAAGGGGCTGGTTTTCACACCTATTAGCCTTCAAAGGCTCTGCTATTATAAAAAGATAGATACAAGACATTGAGATTACTTCAGTTGAACAAGAAAGATATTTATAGAAGCTTAATGTCTACCTTCTCACAAACTAACTAAATCTTATGAGTACGCCATCAAACAATTAGGGAAACCACTGTTGCTTTAGTTTACTCCAACGACATTAACTTTGAAAAGGACTATCTCACGCTTGTAGACTAATAGTTGATGAAAACAAGACATAACAATGTCAACAGGCTGTTGTAAGCGCCTATTAGAACTACGAAGAACACAAGTGCAAAAAGTACTAAACATGCGCTTTAAACATCAGCTAGATTATTACACACTATGTTGGTTTTGGGGGGTGTTAAATGTTATGTGGAAACCAAAGTCTTTTGACAGACATGACAGCAATGGCAACATGGCACGCGTATTCTAGAGTGTGTTTATATACTTCACTAAGACGTAGTGAATATTTGTGTAGAAATTATTTCCCTCATTAGTAATGGAAATGCTTTGACGGGACATGACATGCAATGGCAACAATACTCCACCAAAAACTAGTAAGCATTGATTAGAGGAATTCTTTTCCACAAAAGACTGCTCAGGTCTATGACAAATGTAATCGATATTACAGGTTAGGGCAAATAAGAATGCCACCTATAGACATGTATTTTACATCAACATCTAACTCCTATTGAAAATTAAGATGTCATTGATATTTCTTTTGTAGTTGAAGCAAAATATGAGATATTATCTGTTTTCTCCTTCCTTTTGAAGGACTGCTATGGTTCTGCTAAGCTGTACTTCTTAGTCTTTTAGAGACCTTCAAAAAACACCATAGAACCATATTGGCTGTCAGATGGGATTGGGTCTGGTTTCCCTTTGTTGTTCTTCTCGTCTCTAATGAAGACCGAGGTGATTCATCTGCGCATGCCTCCGTTTTGGTTTTGGTTGGAGTCCGTATTAGCCTGTTGCTTGAGCAGGGCTCTAATATATTGATTTATTTGTTTGAAACACTAAGAAAGAAGGGACGTTATTATCAACTAAAATCGCATTGAGCCTATGAGACCAAGCATACGGTGTTCTTGATCCTTCTTGATCATTATAAATGAAAACAGCTTCTGACTGGCATACAGATAAAAGAAGGCCATGTTCTTAGATACCAATAAATAAATGCTCACCAGGAACTTCCAGCAGCATTTGATATAATGTCATAGAGCAGTCTCGTATTTATTCCTGCACGGGCCCCTAAAGCCATGGCTTCAGCTGATGCTGCAATGTGAACCCCTGCCAAGAGCTGGTTCACCATTTTCACTTTGCTGCAGAAACGGGATAATCATTCACTACATTAAACCATGTAACGCCTTGCAAAATTACATGCAATGTACTAAAATGATAACCTACCTTCCGGTTCCCACACCCCCTTCCAGTAGATATAGTTTTTCGCTCATAGCTGTGCAGAAAGCAAAATGACATGGTTATTATCAATAATTTACCTCTGCGTCATGAATTTATAGGGAGAAAAAATACCAGACAGTAATGGCTTTACCCCCTCCAAAGTTTTGGAGTCTCCAGATGCCATAATCTGGCGCAAAAGCAGCTTGGATTTTCAAAAAATTCTCATTTATGAAATAGATAAACAAATTAAGCTTTACTGTAAGAGTTCCTGCAGCTGCTCTTGCAACACCTCCAGATACAGGTGCGTCTATCAAACCAAATCCCTTCTCTGAAAGCATCAATTTAAACAAGCTTCAGACGATGAATATCCATTTGGATGCCTATTTTCTTAGATTGTTAGGACTTGAATAAAACATCTTACAGTCTGTTTAACTATGTTGGGTGTTCTCTTTCTTCTATATATAAGAAGTTAATACAAACCTTTTCCCCTGTTTCAGACTCAGACTCAACATTTTAATCATAAATTTATATATTCATTATGGATCTGGACCCTGCCTGCCCATTCACGATTGAACTCGTTACTCATATGTCTACTTTGTTTTTGTCTTAATTATTAGCTCGACCAAGCACACCACATTTACCATGTCAGTTCTTCCATGTGTCAACAAGTACCACCATGTATCTTGGTCAGGTGAAACTCTCGTGACCTTAATATTCCCTCATAACTGCTACCTTGAACAATATTATAACTTGTATTTTCACATCCAATGTTCTCCATTTGAATGACTGTCGTGATGCCATCTTGCTCTCTATTAAAAAATATTTTTTCTCAAGCTTGCTCAGTACGTTTGTAATGATTTCCGAATTGCCCATTGATTAAAGAGGTGATGCCTGTCAGTGAGCTTACCCCACAATAAACCTTATATCTAATTTACCAATACACTACCAATCATGTTTTCTAGGGCACAAAATAAATGCAATTTTAGAGTAGATTGTGGTATATCCAGTTTGAAGAACATTCACAGTTCCAGATATGTCATAAAACAATTGCATCTTCTATTGCAAACATAGCTCTAATAATACTAATTACTAAGTTTTACGTATGGTTGATTCTCAAGAGGGATAAATTGAAGGCAAATTACCTAACAATCTTTTCTCGAGTGTTTGCACATATGAAGGAGCTACAGTTGAGCAGATGATGATGACAGCTGCAGGGGACAACACTGCAGCAGAATGCCACAAATGTAGGTATATGAAGGTTGCAATTAATTCCTGAGGTGTCTATCTACGCTAACCCGAAAGAGATCCTCCAGCACCGAAGAGAACATCCTCAACCTGGTCAGATGTTGCTACCATTAAAATGAGTACAGTTGTGTCTGGAAAATCAAGGCAGATCTGTGTCAATCATCAGAGCAAGCATTCATGAGAATGTGAAAAACATTATAAATGTCAGTATCAGACACTTGACCTTTTGCTGCCTCAGCTGGACTGTTGCTTCTCACACCACCAAGGTCAGCAAAGCGCTGAACTGCTGGTTCAGATATCTGAACCCAAGTCAAGCCCACGTTACTTTAACAGAAACAAACTAACCTGTGCTGCCAAGAATTGAAGACAAACGTTTGCAATAACAAAGGTGGATTAGGCACAGCTTACATCATAGCCTTGGACAGAATATCCTTTACGAACAAGAGTAGTTGCCATGCCATAGCCCATTGCACCAAGTCCAATGAAGCCCACTTTAGAATGGGCCATGTTGATTCACCTATGCAGGTCAAAGAATCTCATTCATTAGAATTTCAAAAACAATCACAAAATAAAATGTACTCTTCGTTTACTCATTATGTTTGAAAATCACCTGAAAAATGCATGCTTCACAACTCTCAAATAATCCTTCAGTTGGAGCAAAACAAAAGCATACCTGTATTGCGCTCTCGTTTATACCAGATCCGCCCTGATCATGAACTATATGTTCAGCTAGAGATCTTTCCTTTCAAGGAAGCTCAAATCCCACAATTGGAAAAGTTCCAAGGAAAAGGAAGGAAGAAAAATTGGAGACGGGGTGAGAGGAAGACAAAAGGCCCAGCTTTAACCGGTTTTTACATGCCAGATAAGATTCCGTAAGCTGGAAGAAGAGTGATTTTGATGGTCGATTTTGTCAACTAATAGAGGCGTAACTTGATGGTGTTTTAGACAGTGTAGAACTGACGAAAGGGACAAACGACCAAACATTGCATGTGCTGACTGAGGTCAACATCTGTTTACGGTTATTTAAATTCTTATAATACATTTGTTATCGGGTTGTTACGCCATGAGCATGGCATATCTATCTTGGCACTGGGCAGGTGTAGAAATAAGACGTCAAGGTAAGTGGATGAGTCTTCCCTCATTTTCTTGATTCATTCTTCTGCATGTATGCCATTTTCAATCACTAATTCAAAGAGCATTTTTTACTGTGGGTATGTGTACTGGTGTTATCAGTTTTGATGTCGAAGCACTTTTAAATCAAGCGATAGTAAATGTTGGAGTATGATGAAATTTGTAGCAACCAGGCAGTATGGCAACAATGTTTAAGAAAATTGTGTGGTTAGCGGTAAACGTTGGCATAATGTTATTTAGAGTTAGAGGTAAGCTTAAAATATTATTTTGGCTGTTTGAGTGTGGGTCTATTTTTTGTCTTCTCTAACACTTTAAAATGGCAATTTGTTGGTTGGTTTTAAAGCTTTTGTATTGGTCTGGAAGCAACTCGTGGAGGTTCAGAAATGGGACTTTATGATATAGACTAGGCCCAGTAGGTCCAAGATTTGCTGTAGTAGCCCCTCTAGGATGAAGTGAGTTCAAGGTAGAACTATCGTGCGCCTGATGGTGGCTATATGATGGCATCCATGATGTTTCAAATGTGTGACACAATTCGAAAATATTTGAGAGGTTTGTAATTTGAACCTCCATGTCTATTTATGATTTGATTAGTTCAGAATCAATTGTTCGATATTTGGGGCAAGGAGATGGAAAATATTGTCTCAATCGACCTCGTGCAGACAAGATTGAGAGCATATATAATCGGCAAACCATAATGAAAGTTATCCAATTCAAAGAATATTTAGATGCAAAGAAGAAGATACTTAGCCCAAGGCCGCTCCCATGAAACACCTGACCAAATTCTCACAAAGTCAAGTCAAGCTGTGCCCATGTTCATATTTCGAGGTCAACTTCAAGTCCGCTTTGGATTTTTCGTAAAATGGAGGGGGGGTTTCTAACTCTCCAGCTATTTGCCTGGAATCTTGGAGTCCTGGGCTTCTGAGGCGCATGGGAACGAGCTCTAAATATCTATGAAGGGGTTAAACTCCTCTGTGAGAGCCCATTACGCCACAAAATGGGCTTATCGCATTTATTCTGGGCGTAATGGGCGCAGGCCCGGGGTTTGACCCCTTTAACCGAGCTCCGGCAAGTACCTTTTGCCTCTTATTCATCACAGCAGCAAGATTTTGCAGGCACAAAGCACCCAACTACCTAAATGTAGATTTCCTTCCACTCTTCCACGTTTGACAAAGTAGGGAGTAGAAGTAGGAGTAGCCATTATCAGTGTTTGATCCTTCAAACTCCGTTGTCACAATGTGAGCCACAAACAAAGCCATTGGAAGGCCGATTTGAAGGACAGATCCTTCGCCGCTGCCTGTATATGAAACATTCTTCGTTGTCGGCGATCATGATAAATGTGTCACGCTCGCTTATCTCAATAAGGATAAAGACATTACTTAATCACCGATCTTGATCCAATCTGCTAGATCTAAAATTGCCGAGGAGCCTTCTAAGCATGATCAATGTTAAAATGTAGCCAAGTAAATTGCAAGAAATTGGATGATTAATCGGAAATGGAGTCAAATAGATAATCTTAAATATCATCTACAAAGTCCATACCTTACACGCATAATGCCAACCTACTGGACATAAGAATACGCCCAAGAAGAAGAGCAAAGCCATGAGCAACCTCCATGCTATAGCACTGACGAGGGTAGATAAATTGGAGAAGCTTGAAAACTTTCAACTCGGTGGTTTGTAATATTTATGAGAAAAACAAGTGACCCAAATTTTGGTGTATGATGTCTAATTCTATATACAAGCATCTAATCTAATTTTATTTTTTTTATTTTTTTAGTATGAAGCATAAGACCCAAACCTCAGATCCGGAATCACCTTTAATTAAATGCGATGAATTGCAACAACTCCGCCGGAATCCAAAAAATCATGCCATCTACTCTTTAAATCCAACCTGCTATGTGTCTTAACATATCGACCGCGATATCAACATACTCGGCCCTTTGTCCGCCAAGTAAGTTAAGTAAACCCTAAATAGAAAGTATAGAAGAACTTCCTATGATGATTTCCACCATCAAATCTACTTAACACATAATGGTCATATCTATACTAAACCATATAAAAGCATATGGTTTGTACATTTTCACAATTTTAGAACCTTATAAGGGATATATATAAAATTTTGGCTGCTAGGTACTTCATCTTCATCTCGACCAAGATTTACTTGCAGCTCTAAATTTACCTACTATTCATATATATTTTAGTTCCTCATGACATGATGAAATTCTAGAAACGCTTACCTTGCATTGTCAACCCCTTGATAAACAAGGCTTCATGAGTAGATGCAATAAGTTCCAGAAGCTTCATATTCTATGATGTCTTAATCTTGCTATGTTCCGTCCATGGTAGTAATTGATTGTCGACCATGGAATAGTTGTAGGGAGAAGCTTCATGTCCTTGCTATATTCCGTCCATGGTACAAATGATTTTTTACAATGGAATAATGGTATGGATAAGCCATCGTACAACATCAAGCTTCTAAAAATAATCATATCCACTCAACGGCAGCCTCTTTGCAACCAGCTTCAACCAAAGGTGAAGTTGTATGAAGCTGAATGAAGTTGTTAATAGTAGCGTTAAACCGAGTGCTCTATAGACCATCTGCCACAAAAAGTACAGGCCTTGCGAGAAAGCGAGCTGCTCCAAACCCACCTCCAAATACTCTTTAGCTTTCTACCATTTGCCAGAATCTCCCAATTGGAGGGTATTTGCAAGATCTCCCGACTATGAAGTTGTTTATAAGAGGTTGAGACAAATTTCTTTTGTCAAACATCCACCATCAGCTCACTAAAACTGCCAACTATTGGATGAGCGCATGGAGGAAGTTGGAAAGAAACCAAATTCCATATCCTACTATCCTGATTTTTTAAATTGTACTTATGCTTCCCAAAAGAGCAACAACCCGCGCTCGTATCTAACAATCCAGATAAGAGATACCTTCACACTGCCATCGTCTTTGTGTCCTATATCCACTGCTACACGCAAATGTCAATTGCATGTTGTTTTTGATGGAAAACCAACACAGTGGCATGGCCACTGACCTACAATTATCAACATCAAATTTCCATATGACTTAAATGCATCCCAAGCCTTAAGCAACCTCTTCAAGATGGGAGAATATCCTAAAAAAGGCCTAAGTATATAAAACAAAGCCCAAGGAAGATCCACCAAAATTGAAACCTTTTGCTCCAGAATATAGTGCACTAACAATTGATACAGCAATTTTAGGCCAGGAAAGGAAGTGTCGCATCCAAAATCTTCTACAAGAATTTAGAGATCAGAACTTACCATGGAGTTGAATCTTCAGCACATTTAAACCATACTAGAGGAGTGTAAACTTTGTCTGGTAAAAATAAATAAGTATTCACCGTAAAAAACTTACTCCTCCAAAAAGGGCTGCCCTATTTAAATTTCCTTGCCACGACATCAAAGGTAATACTCGCTTACTTGCACGGCTATTTCTCTTCAAAGCGGCCCTAATGTGATGCACTAGTATTCTTTTTTCTTTGGCAAGATGCTCTATGTCCCCATTGACATCGGTGCTGTATGGCCCAACTGGGATGCCGCCTATAAGGTGTAGAAGGATCGCTTTAGCGTACCATTAACATGGCTCCTTTCTATAGATGCATACACCAAGGCAAAGAAAGAGGATGTATCAAATTGCGGAAGTTCTTTAGATCGGGTAACTTGAGGCAAATACCATAAACCGTGAAATAGAAAAGTAAGCTCCTTCGTGTCTATTTTCGCTTCCCTTTTCCCTTTACAATGGAAGAATTAGTTCATCGGGTAAAGTAGACAAGAGACAAGGCAAAAGGAAATTTTGTGTCAAGGCATTCTGGCTTCGAGTGGGACCGTAATGATGAGTACATGATCCCCACACAATGCAAAGATTCTAGCTTACTAGGTCCGACATTCCAAGAGGAAATGGCTTTATCTTTTTCGCAGAGGGCAAATAATTCAAGTAATGATTGGTCTACATGCCACAATGTGACATTATGCACAAATTTAGGATTTTTAAATGTTCTAACTTGAACATTTTACCGTGGTAACGACATATTCCATCTGGTGCTCAAGTACCGATATGCTTAAGTAAAACTCAAGTACCACATGCTTGAGTGGCTGCTTGTATCACAACATGCCTTCATGTCATTAAGGATCAAGTACGGCAATTACTCGAGCAACTTCCAAAATGTGATTCGCAGGTTCTTGTCTTACTTTTCCTACTCATCATGCTACTGCTCAGAGTATTTTGGTGTATGTATTTCCTATCCTGACTCATTAGAGTTTAAATAAGTATGCCCTGGGGAGATGAAGAAGTTGAGGTGTGAGCTCCTATAGTAATCTCCTCCCTGTATAGAATGTACTCTTATTTCAGTAAAATAGAAAAGTGGTAATTGCTTTCTTCAGTAAAAAAACTACTCCTCATCATCACCTTTGTCAGCAGACTACTTTTTTTTTCATAAATCAATGGTGCACTTAATTATATGCTCTTTGGCCGCACATTCTTGGTTAGGGCCACAAATGTCACAGTGGTAGTTGCAATTGTCATGAACTCCGCCTGGTTTCCTCATGATGTTTATCCCCTGCATGATGTATTCGAACTTCAAGTGGTAGATGCAATAGCATGTATGCCTTTCACGCATCCTCCTTACAAATCTCGGTTTCAAGCTCTCAAAAGTCAACAATGCAATTTTTATACCGTGATTCTCCTTCGAATCGAGTAGAAATCTGCAACTACAAGAAATTCGTTTGAATGCCAAATAATTGCTACATGTAATGAACCTAGAATGAAGGATGAATACTTACTTGGTCAGACTTCGCTGGTGTGAATTGACATCCCATCTCTTTATTCCTCGCCCCGATATATAATTTCCTCACATCTTTCAGATGGATATGGCTCCCAGATTCTCTATCCAGAACTTGATAACAACTTCTCTATTGTAATCTAACATGCTATCCATCTACTTCCTCTTATTGAACATTGATCAAAGTCCTTTCCCTTTGTAGCTTGCGCCCTTTCTTGAAAAGCATTTAAAATTGTTTTTCTAGGGATACTGAGCAATCTGACTACTTTTGTTTGGTTCATAGGCTTGGTACCATTTGTACATGTTGCAGCCGTTACCATTGCTAAACCATTCATTATTCTTGGCTTAAATTCTCGGCAAAATTCTTGGCAGAAATGAATGATTTTGGTGAGTAGCCCCAGCTAATATGGTAGACTAACAAAGAATGCAAGCAAAATCCTTCTAGAATAGCCATTCTTTTTTTAGGGTAAATAGATGTAAGAGCATTTTAGCAATTGGAAAAAACACAAGAGCATTTTCCTGATTTCTAGAATCCAATGGCATTTTTATAATTTTTTCCACTTTTTTTTTTTGCCTTTTATGCTAGATGAAGTTTGACCTCTCTATTTTTGTGGTATATGGCAAACAACTCCTTTCTAGGTTCATCCTGGTCAGCCCCAACCAAGCCAAATTGGCATTTAACTAAAGCCGAACTGGTATCACTCAAGATCGACACTCCATCTGCATCTTCGAGTTTGCTCTAATCGCTTCCAACCTGCTCCAATGCTGCTCTAAATTGTCAGTTCATTATACGCCCACTATATATTGGTACTACAATGTAGTATCACTGGAAGACTACAGGAATAATGATTGTCAGCATGTAAGACAGGTGTACAAGCATTCATGAGAAGCAGTGGCAGTGAATGCAAGAAAATATGGTTGAAATTGAAAATGGGCGCTGCTTGCGTTTGTCGTGCTTAGAATCAAATTTTAAAACTGTATTCCGCTTACAGCGCCCATGTATTTTCCGTTGTATAAAAATCGCGTGGAAAATTATACGTGTGGAAACCTAGTTAGGTTTCAATAGGTCAGAGATCTAATTTTATGCCTATGGGATATTTGTTTAAAAAAAGGGCCTCAATTAGAATTTGATCCAATCAGCCTCTAACTCGGGTGAGACAAAATTTATATATGATTGATTATGAAAAAGGATCGTGTGGGTTGAAAGCAGGAGTGACTTCACCGGTGGCCGAATTTATTTCGTTGATATTATACTGGAGCATACATATATGGATTAATGACCATAATTTGGCTCCCTTATTGTTTCTAAGACAAGTTGTATATGAATAATCTTGCTAGACATTAAATTGAGAATATATTTTGCTCAAATTCTTACAGTGGTATCAGAGCCTAGCTATGTCTAGCAGATTTGGAGCAAGTTTGCTCAACACCATAGAAGTATACAAAGGTGGTCCAGGGTTTCAGATATGGAAGGATGCCATAATGCATGTCCTGGATGTAGAGGAGCTCTGGGAGGTGGTTGATCCTAATAGTCAAGTGGTCATGATGTGCCGACTCTGACCTTTCCATGTGATCAAAGAATCCTGAGCAAAGAGATCAACCCTGCAGTGTGTGCTCGTGGAGCTAGGCACTGACGCTCGGAGGAGGTACCAATACAGGAGGAGGAAAATCATTGCAGGCTAAAGTCAAGAGAAGCTCAAGGCATCATAACTTGTAAGTTAAGTCCTGCTATACGTTTGAAATTGAGGTCTCTCAGTCCCAGGGAGATGTGGAAATTCCTTCTTAAGCATTATGAGGAGAAAATGTCATCACAAATAGACTTATTGGAAAATGAGTTAAAGAATCTAAAGCTTAGAGAAGATGAAGATATATCCGAGTTTTTTAACAAGTTTGACAACTTGATTGCTGACCTAGAAGGGGTCAAGGTTATATCCGATAGAGTCGCATTGCAAATTCTGTGGCTATAGGTGAGAATGAGATGTGCATTGTTTATTAGGAAATCTACAAAAATGTGAGAAGAGGCAAGAGGTCATACTTAGAACTCAATGGGAGTAAAAGAAAGTATTAAGGCAAAGTCAAACCTAAGAGACCCCCAAATATTAATGATAAAAGAAACAAAAGATAATTTGCTATCACCTGCCATGAAGGTGGCATTATTTCCCAAGCTAAAGAAAGAATTTAATTCTGTTATACATGTGGGGAAGAGGACATCTTGCCTCAAGTGTCCCACACCAAAAATTCATACAGATCTTCTAGAGGGAGAGGTGAATCTAGTATTGGAAGATCCTCGTAGAGGCGTGGTCGAGGCTATGAAAGAACCTTACATTACACAAGAAGAACAAGAGGCTAGAACTAAACCAGCAAATGTAAGATGAAGATGAGGTATTAAATGGTTTTATAAATATCAATGAGAATTTATGTACTAATAAAGCTTCATCATTTAATAGTTGATTCTGTCAAAGATCAAGAGTCAAGGATGCTTCAATTTGAAGAAATTTCAACTCTAAAATCAAGGAAGATCCAAGTTAGTAAGTAAATGGTATTGCAAGATATCCAAGGGAGTGGGCTATTGCAATTAAAGGACTTGAATGGGAATGTCAGCAAATATAGAGGATGTGTTGTGTGTTCCAAAGAATAATTAAAAAAACTTAATCTCAAGTCAATTATGTGATTTGGGGATATAGAGTGACATTTGAAGTCGATCATTGTAATGTTTTTTCTCAAAAGATGAATTCAGTTTTATGCCAAGAGAGTTGGCAATTTGTTTGAGTTAAACAATCTCGTGTACAGGTGTGAATGCAATATCGTAAGTTGGCATAGAGCTCGCATAAATGTGATTAGCACATACAGATTTCAAAATTAGAAGTTCTATACAAACAAGGGCTTATAGATTATCTATCTTCTTTTTATTTTGGTGAGGGTGTTGGGGTGTGTGCCATGAACGCCGCAGTATGATGTTACGCCAAGATGCTGCTCCTCATGACACCGTCAGCTCAATTGAATGCTAAGAATGCCCCAGATTAAAATTAGGTTGAGAATTTCAGACAAGCTCGATTTTCTCACTTCCTCATACGCTTTGGCGCTCAACAAAACGTTTCGTAATTGTTGCATTTGTGCTTCATCGATTCTTGAGCCGGGTCCTCGATATAACGGATCCTCGTGATTTCAATGAAGCTTAGGTAAGCCTTTCTATGCTTCATGAGTTTTTCTTTCGTTGCCTGGGATCTAATCGTGAACTTGTAGGACCCGCTCATTAGCGTTTTGAGGTCTTTCGAATCTATGATCCACTTCTACATTTGCCAACGCCAAAGAGTTCCCGATTTTGTGTCCGTGCCTTTTTATTTTCCCATAGCTGTTTTAATGTTGTGAAATCAGAGTCGGCTCTGTGTACCGCGATTCAAACGAATACGCGCTACATCAGGGTGAAGAGTGAGAGCTTTACCCCCGTATTATATGCTGCGTATGTTATTCCCGCTAATCGTTAAATGGGTAAAGCCGTGTTTTCTAATACTTTAAGATGATTTCTTTTTATTTTGTGTTGTTTCGTGCTTATGGGCATTCACAAGAGGAGATGGCATAATATAATGGCAGAGGAGAGGCAAAAGATACCGCGCAGGAGATGGGCATAATATACGCTGGATAGGAAGAAAAAGATGGCACATTATATTGGCATGATGCTTTTTATAATATATTGGAAAGACAGATGAAAATCGATTTTCATTCCAGTTTAACGATTTTGCATTTCAATTATTATTTTGTTTTAAGATTCTCCAAGTTCTTTATTTTTAGATGATCGCTTTGTGAGCCTACAAAATCAAGTTTAGGTAAACTTTTTCTCGGGTTTCTCTTTAATTTATTTTGCTACCAAATCTTGACTCGCGATATTTCATTCTAATTTGACTAAGTTTCTCATTAATGTTTGACCTGGCAAAATGTGGCTGCTTAAGCTGTGTTTAACTATGTTCCGCTATTTTCCGCTAGACAATGCTTATAAAAATGAATGTCGTGCTGCATTTGCTTATCAAAGATCTTCTACATTTGACTCTCTTGGATTGTGGCTATCGCTTTCTAAGTTGGGAATACTGAAACTTTCTTCTTTTCCCTTCCATTTCTATTTCTCTTTCTCCAGGTCGAAAAGAGTCCCATTATATGCATACCGCCTTGCAAGTAAAAATTTGAGATGCCGCCTGCTAATGTTGGCCGACCGGATCAGAATTCATGAGATTGTCATTATGCAATATGTTTTATTTTATTCCATTTTTCTTACTGTTTCCTCGATGTTTTCTTCTCCATGCTATCAAAGATCTCCTCTATTTTAATGTGTCTAGCTATTATTTACAGTTAGATTTAATAAGTATTTAGAAATTTTGTGATATAGAAATAGGTACCGTTGGGTCATGCAAGTACAACTATAATAGCCTTACCATTGAAATTGCACCGATCTACATGATTTACATGATGAACGTGACATGACCTGCTTTATTTCATTGTTTTATTATGCATATACATGATGAAATTGATTTGGATTTTGCAGAGGAACTTATCTTTGTTGGATCTACTTAAGACTTTGGCACATCACTTTTAAGCATCCGCATTTTCTTGCACTTGAAATATCTTTCTTCTTAGATACCAATTTGGTATTACTATTTCTCAATTTGTCTTAGATCTCTTTAATAGTTAGGTGAAACTTTAAATCTATTATGGTTTTGAGCTTAAAAAAATTTGCCTTCCCAAGTTTGAGTTGAAGCATGTTATTGTTAATATTTGACAATAATTTGTAATCCTGCATACAAATCGACACTACATATCATTGTTTCTAAGAGGCAAAAGTATACTTTTTCCTTTCCTTCAAAAATTAGTGTGTGGTATTGCCATTTATATCTCTTTTTGATCTCTAGGATACAAAGACTCATTTTAAGATACCATCAAGGTAAATAGATTCGTGACTCATTGTCACTACCTAGAAATAGTTTGAATCTCCCCTTCTTTTGCTATTCATCAAATTCCCTCAAAGAACAAACCAACATTTGGCTAATACACACTTAGATATCTCCTCATCTCCTCGAGGGATGAGGCACCAAGTATAACATTAAACTTTCTAAGGTACCACTAAACTCTCGCTGCCCACACATAAGAAGACCCTTGTAATTCAATCCTTTCAGAGGTTTGGTTCAATTATTTGAGAAACTTTTCTTGAGAAATTCCATGCATTATGTATGGCGTTAGTTTCAACAATATCAGGTCGCATATGTTTTTCGTAATGGTATGCTGAGGCAAGCAAAAAGAGGGAGCGTAAAGAGAGAAGTAGTGGCCATTAAGAAGCTTAAAGAGGTCTATCTTGCAAAAACCAATGTAATGTTGGTTGTAACTTGATTTGGTTTATATGGACAATGTCACCAAAAGTTACTTTTTGTAACATGTCTATATTCCTATTTTCTTACAGTATAAGTGGAGAGGTACTGAACAATTTGAAGAGGCTAGAAGTCGGTACATCCACCATGATTAAGTACTTAACAACAGGCATCAAAATGTCACATGAGGTAAGATATTTCTTTTCAGTCGGTGAGTGATGAACTAGGGTAGATCTTATGCCGGAATATCTAAACTACATCATGCTTTTCTTTAGAAGTAAAAAGACAAGTATATATAGACTTTAACACCATGTTTTAACTTTTATCTTTTGTCTTTCTATTTTTGATTTCTTCTCCAGCTTCTTTATTTTGTCTGTGAGTATCACTTCAAGCAGCTTATGAAGTGGGAGTCACCAACAATGTTCATCAATTTCCAAACTATAATGACACGCAACAAATCTAATCAAGAATTTTCTAAGGTATCATACTATTTTAGCACGTGAGTCAACAGACTATGCTGGCAACAAAGTGTTGAAACTATCACATTTTTTATAAGCTGCCTTGTGGTGGAAAAATAAAGCAATCTTACTATTTTTCTTTTTTTCTTTTTTAGATTAGGGATGAATGCATTTATCCTAATGCTGGGATGTAATTGCAAAACCTCCCGCTGGGTTCTAAGCCAAGGCCAAGGGCTCCATCAAGATATGTTGATATAAATCATTTTTAATGAGTTTAAAGTCAGCCATGGTACTACAGAACACGACAAGATATTATCATAATGAGAAGATAAGGGTTTTGAGCCCCATATTCACATCCATCATAGAGTTTCATCAGAAAGTGCCTTCTGTATATGCTTTTAATGTGGGATGTTGAGCCGGGTTATGTATGTAATGTTCATCTTTTATTTCTAGTTGCCTTTCGCACCGCATTCCTAACATGTTTAGGCTAATACTAAAAGGGCCTCGGATGAAAGTTTCACCTGCAAAGTATAGCTTAGTTGTTGAACCTCGCTCATACCTATGCTAAAAGGAAGGTTGGCCTATGTTGTTCACATTTTCTTGCCCTCGATCTTATGATTGTACAGCAGGGTGAGACACAACAACTTCAAAAGTAATATGTGTTCTTTTTGATGGAAATCGCCTTATGGTCGCTAGAGTTTATTACATGGTGACTACCAAGAGCCAAATTTGGGAAATAACCAATCGACTTTATATAGTTTTCAACTAGACTTTCTTTGAAATGTAGTATTGGCTATCAGAGGTTTTAACTCATAAATTAACAATCCTTCTCGTGACGCTTGTTTTTATAGTTTTCAAAAGTATGACGCTTATCGCAGATTAGGTCACAATATCATCAAGGCTTGGCTGTGAAGCACACTTTATTGTACAACTTATGCCAACACAAGATGTATTGATGGTGGAAATCTAAAGAATTCAAAAAATTATTCACGTAGTTTCCATTTGTTATTGAGGTTTAGCCAATGATGGGATTTCTAGGCCTATCAATGCCTTCTAAGTCAGGAAAGGATTTCAATAACCAAACCATATATGCAAACCAATAAAGAATGTCAAGATAAGCTGAAAAATTATTTGCACTCTTTGCTTGAATGTCAATCTAGAACGAGGGTTTCATCATGCATGCTAAGTATACAATTTCAATTGAAATTTGAAGCAAAGACCATGGAAAAATTGATTTCAAGTGCACCTTTTATTAATGTTAAGAGATCACATAGAGTGTAATGCTAGATATGTTTGTATAGCATGTGAAAAAAAGAGTAATCTATTGTGCGTTTCTGTAAATATTTGGCTTTGTCTTCCAAGCCATCATTCTCGTTGGACTTAATATTACAATGTTTATTATGAAGCTCAAATATAATATTTCCTTCATACAATTGATCATGAAGAATGCATTTATCTTCAAGATTTTGTTTATCAAATGAGAAGCAGGATGTAAAAATTCAAACACAAGGAATCAAAGGGCATCCCAACGTTTTCATCTCTATTCCACCGCAAGTCATCCTCCTTATATGTCTACCATGCATCCCATTATTTCCTACCCATTCCATGCACCTCCATCGGAAACTCCGTGAACATCTATGCACAAATTACGCTTATAACTCTTTTTATTATATCTATATAAATTCCATTTCGTGCCCATAGCTAATGCAAAGGTGTTGTGCAACTATCATGTTTCAGAAGTTTATTTGGCGTATGAAACCACTAAATTGAATTGTATTGAAATGGTGCAAATCATCAATGCTGTGCACGCTTACCTTAACAACTAATTTTTTTCAAGATCAATTGTCACCTGCTTTCCATTAGCTTTGTTGCTTTAAAGATCATTTCTTTTGGGAGGCGCATATATGTTTCATATAAGATTAGTTCATAGCGTGTTTACACTTTAAAAACAAGGTTTGGTTCCCATCCTTCATAGGGATGTACATTTCCTCTATTTCTATTCAACTCCACTCATGCGCTCGCTTCATTTCACCTACATAGATTCTGGTATAAATTCAATTGTAGCTAAAAGTCTAATACCTCAAACCCATTCCACACTAAGAAACAACGATCGCCGCACACGCTCAGTCTATATATAATAATAAAGCATGCTTTATGATAGTCCAGGCGCTAATCTTGGCGCTGCTGAATTTTTTAACTTGTTCTCATCCGCTGATTTTGGCAGCTTTTTTTGATGTGACTGCTCTCCCTGAACAGTCAGAGACCATCTTCCATTCGTTTTACGCTTTTTCATGCCCGGCCTATTGCTTCTTGGGCGCCAAGGAATAGCCTCTTGATACCTCCAGGAGTTAGATGATCCCTCCGAAGTTTGCCGGACCAACACTCATAATAACTAAACTCATAGTCGAAGGCTACAAAGATTACCACGGATTTATCCCGCTCGTCATTGCAAGAATCTTGTGGCGATCATCCGCTTCCCTCATTCCAACCTTGGATCACTCTCCGTCACGCGGTCCGCTCCAACCAAACAAGGTTTAACTCGAAATGCATGGATGCATGATGTACTGATCTTCGTGGGAAGCATGAATCCAACTCGCGATACATGAATCCGAGAAAAGTGTGAATGAAACTTATAGCAAGAGACAAAGGTACATCCGCTTATCTAAAAACTTCTCTCCTCGATTCTAGGTTTTTCACCGAAAGTCTTAGCTCTAAATTAAGTATTCGCCTTCTTTATATTTCCAGAATGATCTACAAATTTGCATGGAAGTTTATTTTGTAACTAGAACTGGTCACACGCCTCTAGCTATTCTTTTCTTGCTTAAACTATTTTGCTCTCCAAATGTTTTTATGAATCACAAAGAAAATGCTCGAAAGTTCTCAGATAACATATCTATTTCAAGTAAGGCTTATCGTAACCCCTCACGTGATAAAGGTAAATAACAAGAGGCATCAAACACTTGATTTAGAGCCCCGTGATCCTAAATCGACAATTTGAACATGTAGACATATCGCGACTTGATAAATGAGTTGAGAGGTCAATCATTGTGTTGTGTCAAGATATTTGTAATTTTGAAGTGGATATTGACATCCATGTCTTAAGCATCACATGTAATCGCTAAAACGCTGTACATTCCGCTGTCTACAGAATACGCATGCCCGCCTCGTAATTGACTAGGATGTCAAAATGGTTGATCTCGCCATGATGCCGCTTGGGAAGCACTCCAAAAAGCCATTCATTTTCCTCGCTCTACTGAAATTCCACCCTCTCATGTATGTAATTTGGACATTTGAATGTATCTCGAGGATTTGGTTTCTCACTATGTACTTGCTAAATAGTTACGCTACCAAGCATACTTTCACAAATTCTTTGAGGGACTTCTCAAGCTCCCTATATAGAGTTATATAGCATAGAACAAAAATATAAATGGTGGATACGAAGACCCCTACCATTATGTTAGGCTTGGACCGTATGATAATTAAGATGTGTTGATGTGGTGGAGTAGAGGACACCGACACCGGGTTGAAAGTATCTGATTGAGGAAGATAGAGATCCTATGTCAAAATACGCATCAGCAAGAAAAAAGGTGGACAATGGCCGGGATGTTTTGTACAAGTGACAGATGTAATAGTCACTGCTTTGTTTGTACATACAGTCAGAGTATATAGGCACCAATCTAAAGTGTGCTCCTCAAGGATAATAAAAGTGTCCTATGGATGGCAAATTTTGTTCCCTAGATTACTACTACTAATTCATAATACTTCAATACAATATTATAGGAAAGTAGTTGAACTTTCAAGTTTCTAAGTAAATCATTGCCGCTTGTCTAAAACAAGTATGAAGTTCGCCCGGAGGAGTCCTCACCATACCTTCAGTTTATGAACATGCCATCTTTAGTCTCTAATCATGTGTTTGTTGTATATATTCTAAGCCTAAGTGAATGTTCACCGTCTGCAAGGACTTTAGAAGCAATTGCAAAAGTACCTAGATTTGTCGGATGTACCTTTTGTCTTCAAGAAGTTTGCTTTTCTACCTTGATAAGATAGATAGATGGAGCTTTCTATTGCATACCGAAGATCATAAAATCCCTTCCCCAAGGCTTATGGAATTCCAATTTATTTCTTCACGCTTTTGGTGCTTTTTGACCGGTCACTCAAACAAACCGGTGAATTATAAATTTCCATTCAATATGGAATCTTTTTATAAGAGTTTATCCGAATTGGCATCGAGGATCATGCACTTTCTATGACGTAAAATTGTTTCATCAGTTGATGTGCAAAGAAAAGATGTATCCGGCTCGTGATGAACGTGGAATGGGAGGTTATCAAGCTACCATATGGCACTTACTAAAGAAGGTCCCTGATCAAGGATAATAAGATGACAAAAGCTTGACCTTGAAGCCGAAGTTAAAGGTCAATCACGCTTATTTTTCTCCGACTAGAGTATTTCGATGCTTCAGCCTCTTAAACTCAAATATAGGAATATAGAACATATCCTTGTAAGAGGAGGTCCAAAGATAACATTTTTAAGTATGTTCAAATTCCTTATGTTTGCTATACCTTCACCTTTTGAGAACGCTTTAACAACCGCTAACTATTTAAGTGATGGGTTATCAAAGACCCTCTGCAAGTGTGATCCTGCAATTATTACGCGTAAAATGTGGAAACGTAAAAGCCCAACAAGGAAGAGCATATGCATATGAGTTCATCTTGCCACTTCTTCCGAGATTTTTGTGAAACATGTCTTTCCGCATCGCATGAATAGCTCGTGAGATTTTTGTTGTGAATTTGATCACAAAATTTGCAAGATATGGCACCCAATTCTCGGCATACAGAGTAAAAAGACCAAATCCACCCTCCGTAGTTGTGAAATATGCCCATACATGCATCCTAGAATGGCTAAGTGAATTTGATGTCTTTTATTGAAAACACTCTTGCCGACATATGTATTTTAAATTTAGGAGCATATATTATGCTTCCCATGTATTTGATACTGTCGTGAAGAGATGCTATATCATGGAATACCATAATTGCGTGGTATGCCCACTATGGCCATGGAAAGCATTTATTAATGCTTTTGGCAAATGCAAGATGCCATATGAGCTTAATTCAGCCTACTCAAGTTACTTTAGTTAGTTCAATAAGTGTTTGTAGTGTTGTATTTATTTGTTCCGTATGCTACTTTACTGTAAAAATGCGCGATCAGAATTGTTGTAGCTCATGGTGCTTAACTCCATCTTGCACTAAAGTTCACTTTGCATAGAGATTACGGTAGGTCAGATTCTAGATGGTAATCTAATTTTGTTTTAAACATATAATATAAGTATCCAATCATTTTATGAGGCATTTCCGTATCGTATGTTGTTAATGATTGAACCCCCTTTTTATTCCAGAAATGGCCCCCAGATTAGTCAGCCATAATTACTTTAATATTCGAAGAAGATGTTGATTTGGGAGAAACTAATACCTGCTATGAAGGAATTAATGGACTGCATAAATCATCGCATATGAAGCTTAGCAATTTGAGGTATGATGCCTATAACAAACTAGGTGAGGTTCTATTCTCTAAAAGGGTAGAGTGAACAATCGTGGTGTGTGTGGCCTTGTCAAGAGCCAAAGAAGGTTTTCGTTGGCATATTTGCAACGCCTAACATTCCCATCGAAAAAGAGCAAAGTTGTGGAGAAATGTCATTCAAAAATCTCATAAGGATAATGGGCTCTATAGGTCCTCAACTTATATTATGTCAAGTCAAAGTCACCAAAATACATAAACAAATAATTTCAGAGTCGAAAGTAATTTCTAAATAGCTCAAGATGGTGGATGCAACCAACAATGTGAATACTGCTAAATGTGGGCATGTCATTCAAGATATCGCTATATAGGAACACAAGAGACAATGTTCTCGCTTTCCAAAGATGTTTAGCTTTCATTTGGTAATCATCTCAAGATAGTGCATGGCATCGTGCCACATGGGGAAGAATGTCCACCCCGCCGTGCTCGTGAGAAAAAATATACCAAGTTGTGGACATATAAGTTCGTGGCCATGCTCAAAAACTCCGGCAGATGGTGCATCCTCGCATATGCATAAACCGGCATCATGTGGTCACTAATGCATTCAAAAGATGTGGGTAAAACTTGGAACTCACCAGAATACAAGGGTATTGAAGGACCCGCCATGTTGTCATTCAATGATGTTAGAATGCCATCAAGATCTCCCCGCAATTGTACAAGAGATAAGAATCCTATTTTGGCTACATGGTTATGATTAGATCTTTCTACAATACATGCTGTATTTACGTGGATTCAATAAAGAATTTCTTAAGCTCTTAAGATTGAACGTAGCAATATTTTCGCAGCCTAAAAATTTTTAGAACATACTGAATCTTGGATTCTAACACCCGGAAGCTCAGGTTCCATCCGACATTTTGTGACTCCACTCAAGGAGTAGCGTTTTTAGTCACAAGAGGTATGCTTCGTTGTTGCAAATAACCGCTTTCATCTCTGCTCGGCTTTCACCGTCAAGCATATGGGGATCGTGATAATATGGTATGTGCATTGCTTTCGTGACAATGCAACATATGCTTATTGATTTTTGCAATATGATATTGTGGATTAGGTCATGGGCAATGTATTTTTCTTTTGATATATTGGCATTGCCCGCTAACCGAAATTGTGCTAGCTATCCGCCTATAATGCACATCTATATTAACCTATAATATATGGACACGCCAGCATCAATTATATACACGTACATAGGAACAAAAAAAGGAAAAAAGAGGAAAAATGGAGAATTATTCACTAGTCAGGTGTACGTGCATCTCACTCACCCACAGCCATAATGTATACACTCACATGTGTACATACAACATACAACTACCAATCAACTAATATGATCTTTTATTTGCATGAGTTCCTATTTGTAATGTCGTTTGCCATGTAGTTTGTACATCAACTAATTTAATTGCTACATTCTATCTCGAGGGCGAAAGGATCGCCATGTTTTGTACATTTAAGCAAAGAATCTAAAGCCTGCTAGAAAATGGGCAAAAGAATAAAAGTTCCTAAGAAAGTTGGTGGCTACATTTTACATGTAATCTTAAATCGTAGCGATTCCGAACTACCTACAAAAATTGGTAGTATCTTTAGTCGCTTTTTGTGTTGTAGGGTATGTAATGATGAGGTATATAGTTTTGCCGCTGGAACCGCTCCAATGTTCCAGCTGTGCCTTTGCTCAGGTGCCATGTTTTCTCTTTCTGACCCATCATTGGTTCACACTTAGCTTTCCTTTGCAGCTTTCAAGTGGTCCCTTTTGTCCAAATTTGAAAGCTATATTAGCTCCAAATGATCATTTTGCGCCATTAAACCTACTGAGAACATACGTAATATCCCGCAATAATCCCTTGGGTGAAATATATCGATCTATTCATCAGTAGAATGTATGATAAAGAGAATAATGGAGCAAGCCTTGTTCAAAAGATATTTGCTTTTTCATCTCCATAACTCGTTAAAATGGAATTTACAATTCTATTTCCTCGTATGGGCTTATGTAGGCTTCCAATTAAATGTCAATCAATTTCATGTCTAAAAATATATTTCCTCGACAAAGGGTCACTTAATTGTCTTGGAGAAGCTTTGTGTTGGTATTTCAAGAAGGTGCACCCATCGCCACCATTTAGGCAATGCAAAGTTATGACTTTCAATATGGCACTTCCTATTTATGCTCTTTTTACCATTTTTGCCAAAGTGCAAGCTTTGCTACAAACTGTACGCCAGCAAGATAGCACAAGAAAGTCATCCGATCCTAAGCTCTGTGCACAACAAATGCCCATGTGATATTTCGCCCTAACTGCTCTCAAAAATGTACCAATTGCCAGTTAATTAGATTTGTTCCAAAGTTGATTCTACAACTTTCCAAGGTTAAATTACAAGGCCATCCAAGACAATTAGTAGGTTATTATATCTTCATTTCAACCCACTGTCCTGCCATTGTTCATAATGCGCTATAAAACCTTGGCATGTTTATTACAGTGGGTAATAGTGCTCCATTTTCCCTGCTCCAGCTTTTTCAAGAAATGTAACCGCCTCTCGTGCTATGGGGCTGCATGTACTCCCGCTTGAGTCCTATGAGGCTAGAAGCTTAATTGCGGGCTCCACTATCTATCAACTCTAGCAATGGTTACCTTTGCGCGATTTTAAAAGCAGTATGATTGTAGTGAATACCAAGGATATCATTGCTAGGAGTTCCTATTGACATGGGAGTATAAGCATGTTAAAAGTAGTATGATTGATAGTCAGCCCCACAGAAATCAGCAAGGATAGCACTCATCATTTACTGCATGGACTACTGTAGGTCCTAATGCATCTAGAAGTGTCTTCTTTATAAACTATATCATTGTCCTGAGTATGATTGTTTCAAATACCAAGGACACAATTATTGTTTGAAGGATATATTGATAAATTCAGAAACAATTATACCAAGAACTTAATGCCACAATGCCAAGGTATGATTCGCAGCTGCACAGAGCAAAGTTTAAATATCTATGCTTGAACCATATTTGCTTTTGATGCCAAACTAAAATTCAATTAATGACATTTATCATATATGCCCAACCTCACCAAGTTTTTTGTTTTTAATTTACCTGGAATTTAATCCAAGAAAAAGTTCTAAGAATTGGCACTTTTTCTAGTTGTAAATAATAATATGTTGTGCTACGGTTTGTGAGGGATGTGCTCTTGGAAGCTGGTAGCCATTTTGCTAAAAAGACAATCCAAAAAACACAACAGACTTTGAATGAGTACATTCTCACTTATGTAGTCCTCGTAAGAGGCGTGAGGCAAACAAAGATATTTCATAACATTTACTCATGATCATGCTATAAAAAATGCAAGACATAGTTTGGGAAAGAAATCGTAAGCCTTTAAATGTTTTAAACAATATGTGCGAACAGCAAACAGCACAAGCTAAAATGTATTAGATCGCACTGTGAGTATTTTGCCTTAAAATTTAAACATTCTCGTGACGCCACATGGCATTGTGTTGGCAATTAACATGCCGATATACTCCTCAAAGAAATGGGGCATCGAAAGCGAAAACAGCATAATTATGGATGCCGCCGATCTATGCTAAAGGAAAGTGGCTTGCCAAATAATCTCTGGGTAGGCCTGCAAGTCAGCTATAGAAATTCAAAATATATCAGCTCTCATCTACCTCTTCATGGAAATATACCAAATATTGTAGGAATCCCAAGGAAGAAACTGATTATATGAAGTACAAAGCTGCTATCGCTTAGTATATACCTATAGTTCCTTCCGTAATTAAGGAAAAAAGTTGGACAATAGAGTCAGGATTGGCTTCTTAAAAGCTGCGGATAATGAAGCTTAAGGGTTATAGGTATATAATCCGTAAACAAGAACTATTGTGAATCACCGAGATGCCTCATTCAATGAGAGTGTACTATATAAGCAATGTGTACAAAAAGGGAGCGCAAAAATAATATCCAACATGAGCCAATGTATTGAATTCTGATACTACTCTAGGACAGATGAAGCAGAGGAAATTGAGCAAGCTATTCAGGGAGAGGAGATTGAGCAAAATATTCAGAGAAATACAATGGAAGAAGAAAGTCAAGCTCCTGAAGTAGAACTTGAACACAAAGCCTCTGAGATGGAACAAGAAGGCAATGGAATTATACATCCTGGGGCCAACATTAAAAGGAAAGTGCTAAAACCCAAGCAGAAAAATTAATTGAAGAAGCTGTGTTGCAGATGCACTACTTAATCAACATGGCAAGAAGTATTTTATGAGAACATGAGCAAATAATGGCGATTTTAGAGGATGAAATCATACCACAAAATTTTGCAGAGGCTCAAGAAAGTGTAGACAAAGAAGAGTGGATAGCAGCTATGAATGATGAGATTAAGTCATTTGAAGATACCAAAACATATGAACTGGTTAAATCTGATGGCAAACAGAATGTCATAGGGAGTAAATGGTTATACAAAATTAAGCTTAATCCAGATGGAAGCAAGAAATACAAAGCAAGGTTAGTTGCTCAAGGTTACACTTAGAAAAAAGGCAGAGACTATGATGAAACATACTCACCTATAGTAAAACCATGTAAGTATCGTGAATTTTATTAGCAATGGCAAACGCTCGATCTAGGAATCAAGACCATGGATGTGTTAAAACAACTTTAAAATGCAACACTTGGAGGAGTGAGGCATTTATGAGGCAAGTTCTGTGCTAGTGAGCAAGGGAAAACACATATGAAAATCCAAAATGTAGTCAGAGTATGGGCTAAAGCAATTCCAAGAGAATGGTACTTATGTATGAGCCACCTCGCAAGAGTACGAATTCGAGAAGTTGCAAAATGATGGCAACTGTGATGTGTTCAAGCAAGGTGAAGAATATTGCATAATTGCATTGTATGTAGAGATCATTGCATCATGGTGGCTAGCCTAACTTTAATCTCTGCCAAATGAAATCTAGGTGAACCGGGAGAAAATTTTTGGGCATTGAAGTAAATGTAAATGTGAGAACAAAATGCATAAAGTTACATCAAGACAAGCATGTAGAAAATATGCTTAAAAGATTCAACTCCGACAGGCTAAAGAAAGATTCCAAATGAGGACTCCGTGGACATATATTAACCCATGGCCAAGATTTAATCAAGAGGATATTGGCTGAAATGGAAAATGATCCTTGCTGTGGCATTAATTGATGCTTGCTATACTTAGCTAATAACACTGTGCACTGACATAGCATACGAAATACCAACATTCTCAGGAGAAATCATAATGCAACTAGAGAATTACTGTGAGGCCGCCAAATGAGCCCTTTTAAAATATCTCAAAGGAACTCAAAGACATGGTATTTGCTTCCACCCTAAAATCGACCATGAAATGTTATAGTGATGCGATTGGGGAGGATCTCTATACAAGAAGATCCGCCATCAGTGGTATGCAATATTTCTAGGTGGAGGGTCATTTCTAGAGAGCGTAAAAACAAGTCAGCAGTAGAGCTATGAGTTCAAGCAGGAGTCAATATGCGTGCCAGTACCGCACGAGCTGCCAAAGAGGTAAGATGGCCGAGGAGATTATTAAATGGAATTAAACTGTGAGTAAATGGAGCCTAATCGACATATGGACAGACAAACCAAAGTCGCATAGCGAATAGTGAAGAATCATGCATGACAGAATGCCAATATAGAATTTGGCATGCATTTCAGTGAAGAGATCTCACTGAGAAAAGATTGATTCACAGGAGTATGTTGATACAAACAAACAGTTGCAGATATCTTTACCAAGGCCTTACCGTAAATTAAATATGTAGGTCTAAAGGTGAAAGGACAAAGCCGCCTATATGGACTTATAAGTCAAGGAGGAGTGATGAGAATTCAAATAAGTTATAAGTCTCATGAGCGTGAGGTTATAGCATGCGCTATATATCTTTAAGAAGTAGTGGCGTTGAAGCGTGTTGTACAGTATCTATGAAGTGCAAGTGATGCTTTAGGAATAATGATTTTCAAAGATGTAAGATGTGTACAAGCATTCATGAGAAATGGTAAAGGAATGCAAGAAAATATGCTTGAAATTGAAAAGGGCCGCTTAAGGTTGTCGTGCTTAGAATCAAATTTAAATCAGTATTCCTGGCCACAAATACCTATGTATTTTCCTACCGTGATAAAAATCAAGGTGAAAAATTATAATGGTGGAAACCTAGTTAAGTTTCAATAGGTCAGAGATCTAATTTTATGCCTATGGGATATTTGTGCAAAAAAAAGAGGCCTGAATTAGAAATCTGATCCAACCGCCTGAATTGTGAGACAGCTATATATGATTGATTATGAAAAAGGATCGTGTGGGTTGAAAGCAGGAGTGACGATCTGTGCTGACTTATTTTGTTGATAATATACTTGATATGATATAAGGGATTAATGACCATAATTTGGCTCCCTTATTGTTTCTAAGACAAGTTGTATATGAATAATCTTGCTAGACATTAAATTGAGAATATATTTTGCTCAAATTCTTACTGTGACATTTGTGGCCCTAACCAAGAATGTGCGGCCAAAGAGCATATAATCAAGTGCACCATTGATTTATGAAAAAAAAGTAGTCTGCAGCAAAGGTGATGATGAGGAGTAGTTTGATCATAACTGCTCATGTGAAAAGTATAGGTTGGATAGAATTAAAAAAATGTCTATAGAAAATGGATGGCACGGGTTCTCTACTAGTTACTTGGAAGATACTTGAAAAGCACCCTGTGGACCAAGACAGAGAATTCAGTGATCCAGGAAAGGCTTTGAGATACAAGCTTGCCTTAAGATTAGTACAGAAAGAGAGAAGTTCCAAAGAGTTTCAAGAGGATGTGAAGAAGGTAATATCAGTTTTTATTCCACACAATTATATCAAACATATCATGTGCCAACTGCTTTAAGTAGTGTGGAAAAGTTCCAAGGAAAAGGAAGGAAGAAAATTGGAGACTAGGTGAGAGGAAAGACAAAAGGCCCAAATTTTAACCGATTTTTACATTTATAAGATCCGTAGTCGATGAAGACTCCATTTTTGATGGCCGCATTTTGTCAACTAATAGAGGCGTGAATCCCGATGGTGCTCTTTTGCATAAAGGTAGAAATACCTAAAAGACAATTTGCATGTGCTGACTGAGGTCAACATTTGTTTACGGATGTTTAAATTCTTATAATACATTTGTTATCGGGTTGTTATGCCATGAGCATGGCGTATCTATCTTGGCATGGGGCAGGTAGAAACGTCAAGGTAAGTGGATAAGTCTTCCGTCATTTTCTTGATCCATTCTTCGCTGGTGAATGACAAATCGCTTCACGTAAAACCCGCATCCTGGCCGCTTACTCTGTCAGGTGCAATCGGGAGGTCGCATCCTGCCAGCCCTCACCGTTAACTGTCCCGCTTTCAACGGCCCCGATGGTCGGGCAAGAATGCCTCTTTCCATTTCACATAACATCACGTAAGGAAGGGTGCCCTTAACAACCTGGCCCTCAAGTTTTAAGGTTGAGATCAAATCTCAATCGTTGGTTGCAAGAGTGTTACCCGCCAGTAACACATTAAAAAGTGCATAAACACCTAGCTTGTTATGAAAACCACTATAAAACAGCTATAAAGCCTTCGCCCAGTTAGGCATATATGATAACGCTTCTGTGGGTGTGTTATGCTCTACTATAACAAACTCCTGCCCTCCTACTCATTTGTTATGTAATAGGGCATAATACCTCGCCTGTGTGTTATTATCCCTCTCATAAAGCGCCCATTTAAGGGTACAAACTTTATTATACTTTATTATCATGGGTTTAATTGTTTTTAATCTCCTAAATCTCAAAGTTTAATTTTCAAATGATACTAAACACGAGTCATTTTGATAAATCGGAAGCACCATTAAAAGCCCTTCAGTGGACCATCAAATGCTCACACTTGACCTTCATTGCCCCACAAGTGCCCATTAATCGACCACACATCTAGCTCAAGTTCAACTTCTTAAGGTGGGCTATTAAAGAGTAAAAAGTAAGTACTCATGTATGTAAAGTGGGCCATTGAAGGGGAGGTGAAGGCTGACATCCTCCCCTATCCTTGCCATTCCTTAGATGAATTTATAAAAAGGCAGTATTCTTAACGCGATTGTGGCGGTTCTGCACTGTGTTGTAGATGTCTAGAAGCTAAGCTAATGATCTATGAAAGATGCTTAAGCTAGAGGTCTGATATGCTAGATATGGACAGGGTGAACTGTAGTGGAAGGAAGAAACAAGTTTCTATTAATAATTGAAATGCCATGTCTTGAAGTATTACTTTGTTGTTGAATTCAATAACACAAGTCCAATTCGTTTCCTTGAGCTTTAAGTTTTGAGCAGTTTCTTTGATCCCATATATGTGTGTTTTGCATGGTTCTTGCATCGAACGTAGTTTAAATTGCTAAGAAGGATTGACTAGAAGATAGCTAGCAATTGAAACCAATGACTTGCAATAAAGAGCATTGTTGTCTGTATGAATCACCCCATCCATTATATCCCGAAATCGTACTTGGTCTATCCATGCATGTATGCCTAACTCCAGTAATTCAAAGAGCATTTTTTATTGTGGGTATGTGGACTGGTGTTATCGGTCTTTGATGTCATTGGCATGTCGAAGCACTTTTAAATCAAGCGATGGTAAATGTTGGAGTATGATGAAATTTGTAGCAACCACGCAGTATGGCAACAATGTTTAAGAAAATTGTGTGGTTCGGTGGTAAACGCTATGCATCGTTATTTAGAGTTAGAGGTAAGTTTAAAAATATTATTTCTTTGGCCGGGACTACTTCATGGATGAGCCTGTTACAAAAGCTTTTGGATAGGTTTGGTACATGCCGCTCCTAAAGACCATGTTAATGAATTGCATTTATTTATGTGAGAAAGTGTGAGCCAATATAAAGAGGAGATTCATCAGCTTATAAACAGATGCCAAAAAGTGCCAAGTCAATGCATCTAACACTCTTCCTAGTTTCATCCTTTGTCAGCTATTTCTATTTCTAGACCGTGGATATATAGAAACTCATCAAGGTCCAAGCCGCTAAGGGCTTCGACATTCTATTTATAAAAGTTTTTAAGCAAGAATCCGTAACTCACAAAGATGCTTTCTATCTTGCCGTAAAAGCACACAATGTCCTCCATCATGATCCATTTTACTCCCCGATAAGCATCGGGATGGTCTTATGAGCCTAATCATCATGTTCCAGCTTTATGCTATGCTCAAAGATAAGAAACAATCCCAAGGATGAGGAGGCAGATTCTCAAATCTCTTAAGTCAGCAGATCTTTCCAAAGGCATGAGGCATTAGCAGAGGTGACTAAATAAACTTATGGAACCCAAAAAAATCTAGGGCAAGTAGAATTTTCCCATAATGCATTCATTGTACAAGACCACTCATCCATCCCATAAGTGTGTCCACTAAATGTAATAAGAAAGGCCACTTGTAAGGAGTGTCCAACTGCATTTTGCAAAGAAGTTGGTCATACTGATTTTAAGTGTTATGTTAAAGAGTATTTGCTGGGGATAGACAATAAAAAGAAAAAAAAAAAAAAACTGAGCTAAGTTCACATGTGAGATTTGGCCGAATCTACTAGTTTCTATAAGGTTTGTGTAAAGCATGCATCTTCCTAAAACTCCAGGAAGTTATGCTAGTACAAACTAGGAGCATGGATGAGGCTAACAAACATGTTGAGCCAAATAGGCCCTGTCATTTTTCCAAGGTATCACCTTCACCAAAATCCACTCATGTAAGTATTACCCCAGGATATAGCTCCACTCATCACAAGTATGGTAAGAAAGATCGTGAAACTCTCATGAGGTGGATGCCTTACTCAAGAGTTCTAAGGTATGTGTAGATCTTCACTTTGTTAAAAATAGCACCTAGTTACTTTAAAAAGTTTGTTGCAACAAACCGCTGCTAATGAAACTATGGCATGTGTGAATTTTATCAGTACTATTGACCTAGTGTTAGCTCAAAATGAGGAAGACCCCAAGCTTCATGTGCTCGATCCCCGAGGATATCTTCCTCATCAAGTACCGCTGATGGTGATTCCATTGAACATCGCGGCCTTATCACGCCATGAAAAAGTGTGGTTCGAAGTAAATAAGATCCTATTCTCGTTAAAGTCTTTCTCTAATGCAAAGTTTACTCCTCGTGAGGATACAAATTAGGTCCCCTCGTAGTTCACGTAAGGCATAATTGTAATGCTAATTTTATCAGAAGTTGCTTTTGGAAGTTATAGGAGATGATGTAGATATTCATGATCTTTTATTAGAAGAAGATGGATGCTCCATCAGATGCTGTATAAATTTGTCCCAGAGGAGTTGTACTATCTCCAATGGTTCCTAAGTGGCAAAAATCTTAATCGTGTGATCTGCCTCCCATAGTTCGTAAGGAGAGGTGCACTTCATCAAAATCGCTTCACGTAAGAAACCCTAGATCATACAAATAATGGTCGCTAAACCAAAAGTGAGTTAATTCCCTCATCAGGAATATATACCATCCCCTAAGCAAGGTAAAGAAGAAGTTTTTGTGTTTGATGGAGGCATTTCTAACCTAAATGTAGCATCATCTCCGCCGCTATATTGAAAAGATTCTACCAATACACTTTTGCTAAAGTAGGAGGTGATTTACCCACGCATCACCTCTAATATAAATGTAATATACTCGCTTCTGTCAGTAGGACTTCTGTGTATAAGGCTATGGATTATCGATAATATTCATATTTATGGTGATTCCCAATTAGTTTATGCATAAGTGTATGGAGAACTTATATTATAAACCTGCGGGCGCTTGGCCTCTGTCTCACAAATACCATCATCTAATCGATCGCCCCAACATCCTTGACAAGTTGCCCTTTATCCTCACATGTATTTGCATGTGCGTGCACAAAAAACTTCAAAAAAAAAATACCATCTGAATCTCAAGTTGCAATTTTTTGCATTCTATTCTGATATGTTCATTGACTGATATTTGCAAACCAGCATAAAAAAACAAGAATTTGACTATTTGTTTCACCTTCAAATCACTTGTGCCTCATATTGGTTTTTGGAATTTCCCAAAACTCCATTTCACAACTCGAGTTTCAAGTTTCTGAGCTCTGTTTTGCAGTTTGACTTTCATTGATCAGAAATTGACTCATTTTTAGACCTGAATATCTCATAGATCCGAGTTCAGACTTGGTCAAGATTTTCACCATCTATATCTATATCTATCTATATCTATCTATCTATATACAAGTCTTTGTACTTTGTAAGGCCTGTATGGAGTTGAATGTATCTATTTTGGGGATTGTATTACTAGATTACTAAGTTTATATATGAAGATTCTATTAGATTGTGGAGAGTTTGTTTTTAATATCACTATATTTTATAAAGATTCATAGACTATTTAAAAAACCATCAACTTTTCATGAAGCTGAACGTGATTTTGATAGAGTTTCTACATGTACCCTACTGCAAAAAGATACTAAGTGCAAAGGATTCTACCAAATTACTTTAAGATAAAATTATTAAGCATTCCTCTAGGTTCTCTTAAGATTCACGAGGTCCCCTTTTATGATTCCCCTCAATATTTTCCCTAGATCCCCTTAAGATTCCCTTCCTTAGAGTTCCTAAGATTCCACAAAGATTTTGCTAGATTCTCCAATATTCTATCAAGCATTCACTAGATTCCTTAGATTCCCTCCAAAGTTCTATGTTTCTATAAAGAATCCCTATATGATGCCTAGAAGAACATACCTGCGGCTAATCAATATGAACATTCTTGAACTAGAGTACTTTGGTTTAAAATATAATCTGCGGACATTAGAGCCATGGTTGTAGACATTATCGTGATATATCCTTGGTTAGGTATTCTCGACGCATTTGGACTTCAAAAGTCTGTAGATTAGTGGACTCATCCATAAGCCAAAACATGTATAGAGGTTGATTCTCTAACGCCTATCCTTCTCTATACAAAATAACAACCAACACATAGCTACTAACATTATTAACATAAACCATCAGATCCAATGTACTTAATTAAATCCCCTCAAACCCCTTTGGTTTAAAAAGTATATTCACACGGGGTTACTTCGCAAGTAACGAGTCGTTGATGGGCATATTTGTTCTTTATTCCTCGATCTCACCGTGATATAGCTTATCCTCGCTAGGTATCACTGCATAAGTTTTGTATATCAGATATTGAGGTTTGCAAAATACTATAAGGTTTGAAGGAATGTACCAATGGTGTTAATTTTGTGACACGTATTGTAAGTTTTAGGGGCTCACGCCTCACGTGAACCCCCGTGGTGAATACGCACCCAAACCAAAGGGGGTTTGAGGGGGATTTTAATCTCTAAAATGCATTGGACGCAGTGGTTTGCGTTAATAATGCTAATGATAGCTACGCGGTCGCTTGTTATATCGAAATTTCAATTTCTGCCCAAAGCAAACGCTAAGTAACTTAGATGAACATAATAAAATATTTGTAATGATATCATAGATATATTCAATCGTATGTTTATTTGTGTGAATTTGAAATAGAAAACAAAGTAAAGTAATATGCTCCAATAAGGCCAAAAATAAGATAAGATAAGCATCTTCAGACAATCACACTACATTCACTCATATCAAGATTAACAAAAACTTCGAATCTTCTTTCTGTTAATGCAAAAGAATGCGATCCAAATTAATAAGCAATGATGTGTAACCGGAGTTAGGTAAATGAAGGCTTCTCCATTGTTCACGTAAGACCGATGTACACGCATGCAAAATTCCACGGCAACATGGCTTTCTTCTTTCTTCACATATATCCTACAAAACAACACAAGTGTACATTTAGAACAGCATTATTAATATATAGCACAATCTACTCACTTGGTTTAACAACCACTCGCTTTAGTTGTTGACTAATGAGCATTTGTCTATGATAGAAGAGCTGGCTCTCAAATGCAAATAACCATGAGCTAACGTTGCATTATGTACCTTCGGGAAAGCATGTGTAAGTGGGCAAGATTATCATTGCTATAGTACTAACTGAACTCGCCATTCAAAGGCCCATGATTCTAAAAGCCTATTTGCTTCTCCCTCACTCAGAACAGAGAGGTGAGAGCGGCCGTGAGAAATATGGATTCATCATTTTTCCTATGCCTTGATATAAAAGGAGGATCAACAGAGGCTAGCCGAAAAGTAGAGGAATGCTATAGCTTTTTGAACTAAGATAATGCTTATGACTCCACAAAGTTTTCCAATGTAATATCCCATCGCGGGCATAAGACTATACCGTTTTAGGAAAAACTTATGAACAATAAATCAAATTCTTACTTTACCTTCATCATCGAAAGCAATGTCTCGAGCTTCTATGCCTGCCTAGAATGTGAATTCTGATAGCACATAAAAATATTCTCGCTTGCATATTTCATGTGCGATCCTATGCAAGATAATTCGTATGCGATCATCAACTGTGATGATTTTAACGCCCGATTGGTACAAGATCACTGGCTAAATCGAAAGTAAGCCCAGATGCCTTCAAAATACCTGAACAGGAATTTGCAAATACAGATCTTCAAATGTATGATTTCAACACCGCCTCGACAGGCCAAGCTCACTTCAAATCGAATAACAAGCCTGCAAATCGCAACAAAATGGAATGCGCCTCTTTCAACAAATATCAAACGAAAATATGAATCCGCCAGTAAATAAGAAATAAAATTTGTTTTGTCATCCTAAAACAAAAACTGCTGTGCAACAACGCTTCCACTTCTCCGCTACAGGCAATGTAAAGTTCTCTCTCGTTCTCTTTTAGATCAAGCTTTCGTTCCTTCACAGTAAGTGCAGGAACAATCCATTACGCTTGAGCATGCCTCGGAAAATGGCAGCCTTGATTCTTCCTCTTCCTCGGGCGAAACTTACATGTGTTTCGCTTTACTTCCTAAGGGCCTCATGAGCTTCTTCCTCGAAATTCTCGCTTGGCAAGATCCGAAGCATCCGGCATGGACATCTACTACTGCACTTATGAAACCCTAAGTTCCTCTCAAAACCCTAGGAGTGTATATACCTATGGTTGCATGTGTTCTCCCTCTTTTTTTCTTCCTTATTTTTTTTCCTCTTTCTTTTTTTCCTGTAAAGTGGTTTTTGCTGTAAGCCCTTCGATCTTGTCTTTTAAAGAGTGCTTTTGTTGTAAGCCCTTTTGACCACTCATTAAGAAGGGCCAAATAAAAAGGGCTGTGTTGTATTTAAATACTTATGCAATGTATGTACCAATTAGTACACCTTACGAATACTTCCACCAAATCATATGAAAACCTTTAGAGAAAACTATATAAAAAGCATAAAACCCTCGCTATTATGCTACATATTCATTGAACTCGCATTGTTCATTGATGGCACATTATGCATGACAATGGTGTTGTTTGAAGAAGTGCTTTGTATTCCATAATGCTTTAAAGATAGAATTGATATTATCGTTGTAGAGCATCTGACAATAAGTTGAGAAGCAAGACACAATTTTTATTACATAATAAATTAGTATTCCATTTGAGAGTGTGTGTGATAGAGCATTTGAGCATGAAACACATCAAGCATCAAAATCCTCAAAGCCCGCATTACTATTAAATTCAATAAAAAGTTATATGTACTTAAGAATTAGGCTCAATATGTCATACATGACAAATAAGCCCAATATATGTTTTTGTATTAAGGAGCTTCAAAATCACACATTTGTAAAATTCCATTAATCCCCGCACGGGACTTTCAATAGACAAAACTTCTTCTCCATGGGCGCATTATCAATCTCTTTCATTAAAACACCGCTTACTAAATTCACATCTTCAATATTAATAAATGCCCCATTTCTTTTCCAACTACTATCATATTAGAGTACTAAGCCCATTTTTCAAAGACATTTATGTAATTCCTGTGAGGATTTACGCCTAAATTGCTGTGTGGCAAGTTCCTACAGAAGACTATGTGTTCATCCTCCGCTCACTTTAGTAGAGGTGACCATAGATTCAAGATCGCCTTTCTATAGCCCAAGACTATCTATGTAACGCTCCTTCTTCGACAAACCTTACCGCTTCGTAGAATCAAATCGTGACAACCATTTTTGTACTTTCTAAAACACCAAGAGGCAACTATACCTCATAATGTTGCATTTGTAATGTGACTTTAATCATTGATAAAGGCTTCTTAACAAACCCGTCCATGTGCAAATAATGTCATCCTTTTCCTCGCCTATTTGTAAAGTGCCAAAAATTCAGAAATAATGTCATCCTTTTCTCGCCTATTTTGTAGCGCCAAAATTTTCTAGCATTTACTTGGCTATAGGCTACAAGTACTTCGAATCGTATTTCTTCATAAACTTGGAATTATTTTCATACCAAACACTTGGGATTAGAATAAGAGGGACAAATTTAGGAGTGCGTAATTAATCGAACAAAATGAACTACTAATATTATTATAGAATTAAGAGTGCATAATATGCGAAGATGCATGTTTATATGCTCTTTGGCAAATGAACATAACGAGACGAGATATACCTTTGTCTAAAACCAGAGACTTGTGGTGTTCTACAAACATAACTTGTCTTTCATAAAAATGATAACTTGTCTTTCATAAAAATGATGTGCTCTTCTCTAAACATCTTCAATGTAACAGCATCAGCGTCCCTATAATCAATGATAACTTGTCTTTCATAAAAATGATGTGCTCTTCTCTAAACAGCTTCAATGTAACAGCATCAGCGTCCCTATAATCTTACAAAGAGTAAGTATATTACAAAGAGTAAGTATGCCAGGGCTTTCATCCTGTGGAAGGCAATTTCTTAATAATTTACTCAAAAATGGCCTTAATATACAACCACCACCTATCTAAATCTTAAAACTCGTGTCCTGCTTATGTATTTCCATAATTACCTTACATATGAAGGATATATATCGACTAGAATCAAGCGAATCACTTTTTCCTTTATGATACTTGCTTTTGCAAGCAACAATTTCTAAAAAGTTATTCAACATATGTAGACTATGCCAAGCAAGTTAATATTTCCTATTAAACATGAAAAGTAACTATTTTGCTTGCATCATAATGCTTAGCTAAAAATATCGTGACTTCATCTCGTGACTGTTCAATATGCTTGACCATAAGTTTTAGCACGCCGTTTCATTGTGCCAGACAAAACTTGGGCTAAATAGAACCGTATGTAAGTCTCCATATTTATCTATCAAGTAATCTTATCTACCGACTCATGCAAAAAACAGAGCTAAGAATAGAGATGTTGCCATTCTGTGGTGGTAATACGCATTTTTCTCTTGAAAAGATTAGCTAAAAATATCAAGCGATAGATAATGCGATATGAGTTGGGGATCTCATAAAAGTTAGGATGAGTACTTTTTAAAAATAGATTAGAAAAACCGTATACAATGTAAAAACCTAGATTTAGTCAGCCCCATCCGCATTTTCTAGCTTGGATCCAAAACCACAGAGAACTCTCGCGATGCAAAGCCTCGAACAGTTGTTTTCACAGAGAAAATCTTCTACACTTGATGATGTGAATTATAGTTCACCCGATGTCAATACGCCTTTGAAGCAATTCAAGCACCAATGCAAAGGCTCTTTTTGATTTTCCCGCAAAAACAACTCCATACATTGTTTCCACTTTGACGCATCGATTTTAATGAGGCAATGCCGTAACGGAGCAGATGAGTAGCTCACCCCGCCAAGTATGGTTGAGGACTACTGCATCTAACAAGTTTTGGGGGCTCAGAAACTACAAGGCCCTCGGGTTTTGCTTCATGATCAGTGGACTGGCCGTCGCGATTCAACTGGGGCCCCCTCGCTTTTAAACCGCAAATAAGGCTCCATGGGCCTTACAAATCATAGCGTGAAGACCATTAGCTATGCTCAAAGACACATCAAGAACATGACTGAGCAGTATGTGAAGGCACCGGAGTCTGGCCAGCAGACACCGCAGTTAAATGTCTCTTGATAGCCAAAGTTGCTGCAAACAACTGGTGCCCACGATCATCCTGGGAGCAGAGGATCTACACAAATATGATTTTTCACGCGCCCCACTAAGATATCTCACGATCCTTAAATGATAGAAAGAACATTTTATGTGCCCTCAAGAATCAACAAATCCCTGATCAGAATCTGGATTGCCCCGGGATCCATCTTACACAAAACCTACAAAGATCGTGATTATGGGGTCAACCACCGAACATGCAAAGACCTTCGCGACCTGAGCAAAAACACTTGCCGGAAAATCGCCTTCGCCGCAAGATTATGTCAGCCAAGCAAGACAAAAGCGAGCCAAACCTCGCAAACAACATTGTAGAGGAGCCAAATGAGATGAAAGAGCCATAGCCGAGAAGCGGCTCCTCGATTTCAAATCCGCCGCAGATGGGGCCAAATATTCCCGCAATGAGGAGGTATGTGAACCAAGGCCACGCCATTAGAGATGTTCTTGAATACCATTAATGCTCTCAATACCATTTGCTACATCATTATTAATGGTCGACTTCTCTAAATAACGGCCTAGATTACATGCTCCTAATTTGAAGGGCATAGATCAAATGCCCCAAAATTGCACCTTCTTCAAGTTTCCCAAAGCAAATCGGATGGCTAAGATTTCATCTTCCCTTGATCCAATCTGGCTCAGTGGGATGGGGTACATGCGCCTATGCATGCCCCCATGGATCTAATGGCTACAACCTAGCAATTTGGCAAAATTTTCCAACAAACTTCTAGATTTATTTGAGTATATATGTGACAAGGTATAAGGACGGGGTACATCCAGTAATTTTTATATATATATTATGATATGATATATATATACATATATATATATATATATCTATATACAAGTGTTTCAGGACTTACGTAGGCCTATACGGTTGAATGTATCTAGTTTGGAGGGATTATACATAAGTGGATTGTTTGTCGTAGATTCCATAAAAGATTTGCAGATTACTTGGAATCCATTGTGGCATTTCATATAGTGAGCATTGACTTTCCCATAGAGTTTACGTACAACATTCCATTACAATTAGCATGATTTGATAGAGTTTGATAGAGTTTCTATATAGAGGTTACTATAGAATAGTTCTCTCAGTTGTTGCCTTAATCTCCATAGGCATCACATAGCTAATCCTACAACTAGCAAGGGATAATTATTTATTAATGGTTTTAGTTGTTGGTGTTGAACTAAGTAAAAGCCTTTTCTTTATTTGCAAGGATTCTCGTAAATACTTCAATTGTGTAGTACATCCGATTCTCCCAATATTAGTTGGTTATGCAAAGCGAGGTTAAAATGTTCGTAATACCCAAACATGTTATATGTTTTTGATACGCAGCGTTTTCTAGGATACATGATTCAAGTCATTTTCATTGATTTCTGTGCTTTAGAATAGGCGTCATAAGAAAAGGTTGTATATTCTCTCTTTTTTTTTATCAATGTCCCTAATTTTAGGTTCTAATCTTTGGCCTAATTTTTGTTCTTGATTTACCTTCTGCTCTTAAAACCCTAGGATGTTTAGAACCATCCTGGGCCGGGAAAAGCGTGGTATCTTTCTACTACCTGACCACGAGCTATGTTTGGAATGACAATCTTATCTTGGAGTGTAGGGCACGCTTTTTTCCATGGCGGGTTTTTTAACATGACTTTTGATAATCGAATTCAGATGAATTAGATGCAGATAGATGTCAGAGATGGATTCTCTCCTTTCTTTATTATTGTACATGATATAAGTAGTAAGTTCCTTAGGACATGTCCCTCCCAAGAAGTTTCACAATGAAATGTAGTGTGTCAACACCTTAGGTCCCATGGAGATACACTAAGTTTCTTAGGAATCTAAATTCTTCGGTTGGTTACAACATCATTTAAGTTTTCTAATTGCCATGGTTATAGGTTACTATGGCTCAAACACAAATGGCTTTAGTGGGTATGTGTTCCAAAAAATGCCTTGTTTGTATGGCTCGAAAACCACGCCTTGGACACAAGCATGTGTTGACAGAGGAATTATGTCTTTAATGAAGTTTTGAGCCATCGATATTTGCATTCTCCATTTTACAATATTTTATGGAGTGCATGCGGCTATGGCGGTATTTTAGTCAATGTGAAGTTCGCGGACGCATAATTCAAGCAAGCATGACTCAATCAAGTGCACTGCTTGATGGAAAAAGTCTAGAAAACAATGATCAATCACTTGTTTTCATCAAACAAATTATAACAGCCTCACGAATGCTCCAAAAATAACTAAAGATTTACTATAAGAGTAACATTTTCTCATTCGCTATACAAAATATGGTTTGGAATTTAGAAAGGATGCCTTCGAGTATCTTCATCCAAGATGTTTGACGAGTCAAAGTCTTGTAAGACCCAATTTTTGCCGTTATTTTGGACCTATACAGCATTAATTATTGAAATTAATCACATTTCACACTTAGTGTGCACAATTAGAGGTCATGGCTGAAAAATGCTTCAACCATTGTGATTTTCTTGCTGAAGCAGGGCTTTCGCTGACAATAAAGATAATAATTCATATCAGTGAGGAATTGAAATTGGCAAATACCATGTTCATAATCTACAAATTGAAAATAGGAATTAATCAGCTGTAACAGCCTGCATCTATTTCCACCAAGCTCAGAACTCTTGCACCTTCCCAATGCCTTGATAGCTCTATCTTCCACGTTCCATGGATCCTAGAGCTGCTGCTATAGATCGGATAGTAAAGCATCCACCCATGACAATTCTGCTCATGCATCACCTGCAAGTTCGACTAAACATTAGCTAGACTGGCAAATAATGATGTTTCATTTCACAGGCTTAGATGTATTGGATTTGCATACATTTTGTTGTGCATATAGAACCCTAATGACTATTTGCAAGCAGGCAAGCGGAAGCACAAAAAGCCAACTTGATCGCTTCATAAGCTGATGCTGGAAATTGGGCTATAACACCTTGTTAGAGACGATCTGCAATCGCAAAGCTGAATTATGTATCAGCATAAGCGTATTATATACACCAAATAAATCAGATGCATTCTTCCTGCTTCAAATGTATTTTCCATACACGGGGTCTGGTTCTTACACCATAGATGTTGGAAACTAAATAAGTATGGTAATGTGTAGCTGGGCCCTTTTCAGCTAATCCTTAGAAACAAAATCAAATTTATAAGGCAAAAAGCCCAAAGATTATATGTATGATAAGAATGTAGTTCCCCTTCTTCCTGTGCAGGCTCTATTATTTGCTCTAATTTCTTTTGATGCAAAACATCTAAAACCATAAAAAAATTCTCTATGATTATTGTACCTTTGAACCATCTGCAATTGCGGATTGCAAGTGGATGTAGTTTTGCTTCATTGTGGATTTTACATTTTCTACAAAAAAATACCCAAAATGCATGATTTCTTGCCCACATCTCATCTGCTTTTAAAATCCACCTGCATGCTTCCTGGACTTGAAACAACATTGCAGCATCTATCTAAGGCTATCTATAGCGAAACTCTATATTTAAATCTGGAGAACAGGCTTAAACTCTTACCTCCTTGACGCAACAAAGAATGATTACATAGGAGACCCATTGGTGCAAAAGAATCTGTGGTGCCTCTCCTGCTTTGAGTTGCACTGGCATGCAACCATGTTTAACAGAAAATCATTGCACGTTTGAGTATCCTGCATGTTGCAATAAGACAATTGGTGAGTAATAAGAATGGTTAATTTGTTAGAAAATTCCAAGGCCAAAAAATCTTTACATCATGTGGATACCATGCAAAAGTGCATTCCTAATTATATCTTTAAGAACCTGAAACCAAATAGCCTCAGGAAAAACATTCACATTCACAAAGGAACGGATATATTGTAGTAAGGAACAACTGCTAATGTGCAGGTATAGATCACATAGTGTCACAACCCTTGCAATGCTATGCAATCTAGACGTAGAGCAAAATCAAGAAATAGAAGTCTATTAAGAGCTTTTACTGACATAGACTTTATAATCGGTCACAAATATAATATGCATCTCACTGAATATAAACATCAATAAGGGACACGAAAAATTAAAGTATGGGAATTATCTTACCCAGAGGAAATACTTCAGCCCTTTGCTCAATCCGTCCCACATTTGCATTAGTCGTGAATCGCTAATCAATAATATTTGTTCTGGCCAACAATACAACAGCTAAGAGGGATGACCAGCTTGCATTTAAAAGGCCCTCCCAAATGAGAAATATGAAAAGAACACACATGTACCTTACTGCAAACTGAAGCTCTCTTAGAGTTGGAAAAATCAACCTGCAAATCAGGAACATACATGTAGCTTGCTCTAATCTTATTCAGCTATGCACGTCAGTGATTTCCCATTCCCTGGGCGGAAGGATTAATGCTTCAATTAGGGGCAGACCAAGCTCAAAGCTTGTTGGGGATGAACAGTGGGTAAGGCAATGCATCATCTGCAAGTCCAGCAAATCTTCTGAGATGATCAAATCGTATAGTGCCCACTAACCGCAAAATAGAGCCTGGGGAAAGAAGGACTCTCAAAATTTGGCGAAGAACCGCTAATTCAGAAGTTTCAGGAAGGAAAGGCAGTTAGTTACCTGCAGGAAGCATCAAGAAGCGAAGCCCTACGTTTTGGAAGCCGAAATGGCATTGCAACTCCTTTCTTGACCTTAGGCGCTCCAAAATCTGCCATGAGTTTTGGAAACGGAAACTATGTTGGGCTGCGGCCTCCTTGTCGGAGCCATTTCTTCGTGCAGGGCTCTTGCCGGGAAAGGTCATAAAAAAAATGATAGTTATTTCCAATCTGTGACCAATCTATACTCTGCTTTTGTGTCGTCGACCCAGTTGGCCGCTTCCCATTTTACTCAAAAACCACGAAAACCCATTTGTCTTTACTGCTTATGGGCACTAGATGCCAAATCAGTGTAAAGCTCGCCGGTGTAGAGCTCACCGGAATGGTCATTCAAATATACAGAACGATTTTGGGGAGTTAAAAGCGGGTTGTATGCGATGAAAGTGAAGAAGCGAAAAATGGGTATGCAGCCAAAATTTTAGAGCGATTACGTTATTAAGCAGTGTGTGATCAACAATAAATTACCTTCTTCTTTGAATACGATTTTGCCACATTATAGTGTGCATTAATGAAATTAATAATGGTCAAGACTTTTTAAATAACGGTCTAGATTAGATGCCCCTGGATTTGGAGGCATAGATCCATCTTCAAAAGTTGCACCTTCCTTGATGTTCCTAAAATTATTCGGCCATTTCGATTTCTCCTTCCCTTAGTCCAGGAGTCGGAAAAGAATGGTGCATGCCCCGCCATGCCCATGCATGCCCCCATGAAGATCGAAGACTCACAGACTTCTCCTCATCTTCTCTTGCCTCAAACAAGCAGTGAGATGTCCCGGTTGAATATATAAACAATCTATATCACAAAACACATCGAATATTACGATGTTCAAGATTGTTCTTGGTTGGATTCTACCGCGGATAGGATAGTGTAAAGGAACATGCCATCTTCTTGATTAAGTTATCTTTCAAAGGTACCCGTAATTTGCTTGAAATACTTTGCTTACATTCAACATACCCTTTTATCACAGCCACTAAGCGTCAGGCCATAATGCATGGAACCTGGCTGAGTACAACATGTTGCTTTAGTGTATACACATTTACATATGTGTCATAGACTTTCAGCACACATAGCTAATGTATTAAAGAACTTGGTTGGTTGTGTGGCCACCGCGGATTGAGCAGGCTTCTTTGAGTTGATTGTATCGGTCGGATCGATTGTACCGGCGGGAGGCGGTGATTGATCATGGAACCGTGCAGCGTGGGCGTGCCTGTGAGGCCCAGTTGCCCGAGGTATACCAAGCGAAGCGTGGCAATCTCTGTATCATCAATTATTTTTTGTTTCTGTGCTTCTAGGCTGGAGTCTGAAGAGTTGTGACCTGATTTTTACGCAGCATTGTCAGTTGGTCTTGAGGAAGGGAGGGCCTTTCGTTAAACTCTTCAGGCTCTGAGTTAGTGTTGTAATTAGAAGGTCGGTGTCGATGGTGGGGTTCGATGAGGGTTTCCATCCTTTTCTGGACTGCACCAACAGTTCTTGAATGGTGGATTGTAATTGAGCACATTGTTGATCGTGGCGAGGCATGCGGTCTTAGGCAGTCTTAAAACTTCAGGGGCCTGTAAAAAAGAGCCTCGTGCTTCTGTGAAGTTTACCGGGGTTTGAACTTACATGGTGGCGACTTGAGATCCACATATTTGTAGTATGGCCTCCATGTGAAGCGAACACCGTTCATGAAGACTTCTTGCGAGTCTGGGTTGGGGACAACGGCTTGGACATCTTCTTGGTATTGATGGGACTGTCGAGGAAGATTGGAGGTCGCGGGGCCACATTGGTGGTGGTTGGTCTATGGCGTCGAGAAACATGATGAGGCGGGCGTGGGTTGGGTGGATGAAGAGGAAAGCGAGAAATAGGTTTGTCTTGATTTGAGCATGACCCGAGGGAGAAAAGAGGGCGTGAAGTCTCGGCCTATTGGGTTTTGGGAAGGGAATGGGGTGGTGAGTGGATGCATGAGAGGGGACCCTGGGCCCGATGATAGGGATATAATGGATGATGGCAGGTGAGCACCCACGGTGGTGTCGAAAAGGCCGGAAGAGAAGGGCTGCCGGATGCGATCAATTTCATGGAAGTGCGAGGAACAAAATTTGGCAATCAATAGGATGAGGGGAGTGGGTGGCCATAATGACAATGTTGTAGCTGTTTTTGTGTGCCGTTATTCTTGATAGAAGACCCATAAATTCATGAAATTTTACAAAGTATCATTGGGTCTTTGCAATGTTGTGGTCGATGGGTGTTGGCTTGATAAGGGCTGCGCCATGCGAGAGACATCCACGGTCTGTAAGGCAGCCCAGAGATAAAGAGGGCACAGTAAGAGGAATTTGGAATACGAGAAGCCCGAGCCCAAGATACTAAGCAAATGGTGGTCGCCAGGGTGGCGCAGTCATATGAGCGACCATTTAGCAGTTCGCGTCGGTTGGTCTGAGGGAGTTCTTGTTTGAATTCATAAAAGCCCATGGCGTTATGCTACCACGACTTGGACACGCTGGGGCATCTCGAAGGTGGGTGTTGAAAGTGGTGACTCAAAAGTAGGATCGAGTGGAGGCGAAGTTTGAAGTTGAGGAATTTTGGTGTAGCAAGCCATTAGAAAATGATAAAAGTGGCCCCGGAAGGCGGATGTGAGAAATAGAAGAGGCGGAGGAAGCGAGGAAAAGCCAATTAAGAGGCCGAAAGGTTTTAGGGCACACAAGTTGTGTCGAAGGGCGTGATGAAGGAATTGATGGTGCTTGGGGTGGCGATAGATCTTGAAGAAACAATTAAGAGGCAAAAATTTGGCTAAGTCCCCAAGCCGGTTAGGAAGCGATGAGCGGTGGAGATGAGACATGAATGAACAATTGGAGGTGGCATTTGGCGAGGGTACAAACATTAATGTCAAATAGGCGTGAAAGGAAGGAATGTCATTTAATCAACGCTCAAGTGAGATATCATAAAGAAGAATGTGTGGAGCGGACCATGGCTAGATATCTTGTGAGAGAAAAAGATTCCCAATTTAGAAATGGCCTTACGCAACCCGTTAGCAAGTTGGTGATTGATCCACGTTGGCGAGCTCAATGATTGGGCTATACTCTGAGCCGAAACGGTGGTGGTGAGACCTGAGTTCGTGATCATGAATGAAAAGCGCACTATGTCGGCTAAGCGCGGGGTGATTTTATGCAGATGAATAATCTTGACCTCTGGAAATGCCGCGGCAGCGGTATTCCTATGGGCCGGTTGGTGCGGTGGGATGGGCGAGCATCCAGGCCCCTTAAACAAATCCGATGGAGATGGTAGTTCATACTGCGGCCCGGGATCAGGAGATGCCTCTACCATGTGCTCGCATCACCTCTGGCAAACCCAGTGCAGGGGTGCTTTAATGTAGGATTTTATAGAAATAGGGCTCGCCCGTTTTGTAAATAGGGCTCTGCTCATAGATGTGGGCCAATGCCCACATTTTGTGTTGCCTCTACTATATAAATATATCTTGGCTTTGGTCACTATCTGTGTGGGTCAGATTTTGTTGTGCATGTGTATGGTATGCTTGTGTCTTACGTATGGGGGTGTTTTAGAGGCAAAAGCCATTAACCCGATTAATAGGTGTGGGTGCCATCTAATTACTTACGACGAAATATTTGGGTTGTACAACAGGCGATTTGATGGGACCAAACCATACGACACAACTACTGGAAAATTTTTTGTAGCGAGAATCCGTAAAGCAAACCGTCCACCTTCTTGAAAGTTTTAGCTCTCGGATGTTTGTCATGCAAAGATTTCCTTAGCCCCGGTGACCATGAAGAGCAGGAATATATGCATCTAAGCCTAGGATTCGTCCAAGCTGATTTCTAGTTGGTAAACTCGTTCTTGAAGAGGCTGCGGTGGATTATTGATTGATTGATTGATTTAAATCCGCCTATTTAGATCACCTCGAGTCCATAAAGGCGACAAAAATAGTACATCGATAATGTTATGTGTCTAACAACTTGACATGTCTTGTTTCAATGTAAGACTATAAATGCTATAAGATCAGAGTTTCCTTTCGGTAGAGTCCACAAGATTGTAAGTAGTCTCCAAGCTTGGGCGGGTCGATCTTAAGGAGCCAAGAAAATCTAGATTCAGTGATCCCAAATTCTTCGCGCAGGTGTTGAAAGTTTGGACAATCTCACAGCTTATGTTGTTAAGTCTCACGATCATCACGAGCCAACAGCAAACAGATCCGATCACTCAAGGGGATCCATCATGTCTTCCCATTTCAATTTCAAGCTTTATGCGGCGGAGAAACAATCACGAAATTTGCACAATTAGCTATTCTTTCTTTTTGAAATGTTTGCTTTTAGATACTCTTGTTCCTCATAAATCGACATCCCAGTTCACTTCCTTACAGTGGGGGCTCCATCTTCACTCCCTCTTGGACCACAACCCACGAGGTCACACTGTGACGCAATCCCTAATGTGTCAATGGTGGTGTCACGGGAGATTGATGTCCATGCCCCAATATTTCTAGCCAACTTACACTAATTTGTGTACCAACCTAACAAGCCCAACTCTTGTATAGGATTCCAAAAGTGCAAGGTGGGAAGCCTGTTATCTTCCATTTTTCATTCTACATAAATACTCCCTAAGGAGTTTGTATAGCAGCTTCCAGCCTCCAAGGGAATTAGTCCGTCTCGGCCAACATCATAGCATATGGTTGTTATCACTCTAATTATTAGCGTTGCACTTTTCTACCTCTTTCCGACGAGACCGGGGACCCCAAGCTTGACATCCATATAAATTGTTGTTTGAACAAGCATTTTATACATGAGTTTTCTCATATGCCATTTCCAAATCATAAGTTCTTCCACATGCTCATACGTGCTATAGAGGCATCTCCAAACCACCCGGCAATACGTTTTTGCACTCCTGTTTCCATTTGTAGTTGCTTGTAAATTCAATACCCAAGTATTTATACTATTTTACTTGCTCTATGGCTCCCCATCAAGCTTCATAGTGGTATATCTCTTCCAATGACAGCCATGACTTTGGTTTAGATTTATTCAGCACATGCATTAGGATGTACTACAAAATTTTCAGAGTGTGTAGTTGCCTACGAAGACCCTCTTCTACTCAAGTGACACTAAAACTACATCATGCATACAACAAGATCTGAATTATAATTCCTGCAAAATTTGTATATCGGCTCCTTCCAGACTAGCCAGGTTTCTAAATCATCAATGAAAGAGGCCAAGAAGTGTTGAGGCAGTGGGCATCCTTATTTGACACCAATGTTCGCATCAATTTGTCGAGGTCCATGTAATGGGAGCAGCTCAAAGTACGCTTCTCATAAAAATTGAGTTATACCTTGCCTCGGTTCTACGGGAACATTGAGTTGCTCCCGATCTTGCAGCGGCTTGCTTCTTGGGGCCCAGCGATCAAATGCTTTAGCAAAGTCTGACGATTATAATCGTTACGCTCCCTTGCTCGCCTGGCATACCCTTAATGTCGAGATGATCAATTGTTGCAGATGATGCCGGGCGAAACCAGCTTGTCCTTAGCTCATTAGCACACTGATTCGCCAATGCATAGTTTCTTTTTCTAATCTGCTCAAACAATTTTGACATTCCTAGGATGGGTCTATGACACAATCAAGTGAAGTGAAGTGGTGTTCTCATTGGGCACTTTGTAAAGGCAGTGAGTACAAATGGATCCCTCACTAGGGATAGATAAATTTGGAAATATGAACTTTAAATGCTCGAAACTAGACAATCGCCGAGCATGATGGCCAGAAGAATACAACATAAAATGGATTTAATCCGCGCTTGGTAAATTAAAATTGACAAGACAGAAATTGGCCACTCCTCATAGGAAGAAGAACCATGCCTTCTTGGGTTTTAAGCCAGAGCAATCAAATAGTTGAAGGCTTACGACCCCGCACTATGGCAACCTGAAAGCACAGAGCAATCCTGCGGAATCAAGGCTGAAAGAAAATAACCAGATCAATGGTCGGATGCCATAGGCAAGAAGACTCGGGAGGCTCGAGGGGCCATGGCAGAGAAAGAAACAACGGTAGGCCAATCGGGAACCGTCCCAGCGGAATGACCATCAGCGGGAAAAACAACCGATTAAATCTTTGCCTCGGGAGGAGAAAGCTCTGACGCCACCTTAGGAAAAACAATAAATGTGATCTCGGGCAGGCGCCACGCCGAGAGAGCATGAATAAATGTGTGGCTCGGGCTACAAAGCCACAGGAGAAAACGCTTAAATGAATAAAATAAAATACTAGTGCCATCTTGGTGAAAACAATAGATTAGTCTTTGCCTCGGGAGGCTCGTTGCCACCCATGAGAAAAATAAAAAGAGTTGTGCCTCATGGCTATAGTGCCATCTTGAGAAAGGAGTAAACTAGCGGTATACTCGGAGGCTACAAGCCACTTGTTGAGAAATAAGAATGCAAATCTAAAGGACATAGAAATAAAAGAAATGTGAACCACGATCAAATGCAAATAACTAGTCAAGGCGGGGAGGGTGAGAGAATGATAGGATAGAGAAGAAGAAATAGCACAAGAGTAAATACGATATCAAGCTAAAGAGGGAGGCGGGAAACTTGTGGAGCCAAAGAGGAAAAATAAATGGAGCTCGAAGGCAGGAGTGAGCAGCGAAAAGGCGAAATAAATAGGAGATCACGAGGCGTCCCCATCCAAGGAATGTCGGTTCTATTGCTATACTTAATAGGCCAAGTAGCATTCCTAGGATGGAATCCTATGTTTTCCTGATCAAGTGGCGATGAAGAGGAATCTATCTCACGAAGAAAAGGAGCAAACTAGAATGACTAGGAAAATATGAGAAAAAGTGAACCAAATGGAGGGAATGAGCAAAATAGGACAAGATAATGGAATAAAAAGCTAAGCAAGGCAAAACATAACCAAGCTGAGGTAATCATAGACACTAACGAGAGATAAAAAAAAAACTAAAGCGAAGAAAGAGGGAGATGAACAAATGGAACATGATCAAAAAAAAGAACATAAGGATTAAGGTGATGCAAGGGAAAAAGAAAAAGAAAGGACAAACAAGAAAGCGGAGCAAAATGATAAATAGGAAAAAAAGGAACCATGGGATGGAAAAGGATAATAGCCGAAGGAGAGAAAAAGAACAAAAGAAAGAAATGAAAATATAAGACAAAAAGACAAATGAAAGCGAACCAAATGAACTAGACGGCGGCGCAAAGATTCCATAATGCAAAGGGTAACTAGAGCGAACAAAATGGACTAAATAAAAACTAGCGAGAATCTGGTCGAACAATGAAGAGCCCAAAGAATCTGAAGGTTGCCAAAAGCCATGGACAATAGGATCCCGGAGGGCTAAATTCACGCCAAACATGATGGGCAGGTAGACCAAAGGGGTAATGGGATCAAAGGGATAAAAGCAAAAATGAAGGAAATAAGGCAAATAGAAAGCGAGAATAGAGCACTACACAAAGGAGTTAAGGTAAAAGAGAATAGGTGAAACCCAGGATGGTGATGAGAACCATGACATACTAAGGAGAAATGTAATACGAACGCAAGGAAAGAAAAAGCACAAAGAAATAATGGGGTCAAAGGGGATGGCGAGGCACAAGGAGTGATGGACAATGAGATACTAAAGCAAAAATGAAGTGGAGGAGTAACATGAATAGTTTGAGGAAAGAAAGGCATGGATAATAGGATAAAGAGGATTGTCAAGGCGAGAGAAATGAGAGACAAATGAGATACTAAGGCCAAAAACATTTTGTAGTGGATAAAGGAATGGGGGCAAGGAAGCCAGTTAGAAGAGAGGAGAGAGCAAAATGAGGGACAATCGGGAATGATAAAGAAGAATGATGCTGGTAAGACAGAAGTAATAAAAAGGTAAAGGCTGTGGCAGAAGATAAGGTCACGTTGTAATGCAAAAATTAATGGAATAGAGCAACAAAGTTTAAGGAGAACTAAAATGCACCAAACACGTGTGAAAGACTAAAGAGTTAAAATAGCGCAAAAGGGAAATGAACAAATGCAACACGAAACCATGGAGAAAAAGAATAACTAACGGTGGAAAGAAGCAAAAGAACTAAGCGAGAATAAAGTCTGGCTGACAAAGGAAAGGTACTACACAAAGATACTTGGGTTCAAAAGAGGATGATATCGGACAAGGGAAGAGATCGAACAATGACATATTCGGTCAAAGCCGGAATTTGGCGAGGAGAAATGGACAATTGAGAAAAAAGAACAAGGAGGCGACAACGATTAAAAAGACAAACTAGATCAAAATGAGATCAACAAACGGCAATAACAAGGCACACGAGACAACAACATTATGCGAAGAGATTCAAAGCGAGAAAGCGTAGCCATCATAAAAAACGATGCTAAAGGCAAGACAAAGAAATAATGAGAGGAAATGAAATAAGGCAAAGGTAATGGTATAAAGAACATAGAAAGCAACAAAGAAGAACTTGGAGCAAACATTGGCAAACAAATCAAATTGAGCCACAGCTAAAAGGGGTGACCACGGCCGGTGAAGACGAGCGTCGCAAATACATTGAATGAATAATGACAAAGTAGGCTGGCGTATAAGCCCATAGGAGCCAACCATAGAAACAAGGAGCACTAAAGAATAATGGGATACGAATAGAGAAGAGAGATACCGTCTGAGAATAAAGTGAATGCGAAGATGGGCTTCATAAATGAATTATGACATAAAAGTACTATGCTTGAATCGACTAAAACATATGCAACAAAATATATACAGCGAATCAAAGGGCCACAGCAGTGAGTACCATGAGCAACCACGTTAAGGATTCGCCAACATAAAGGGTGGGTACCACGATCAATCAGATGCAAAGGTCTTTGCAGTGTGAAAGGGGACCAAACACCAGACAAGATGAAATATAGTAAAAGGAACAAAAGCAGGCGTTGCTTGCAAAGATCACATATTAAAAGCGAAGATACAGTAGAGACGATAGCGTGCCAAGTGAACAAATGTCAACCTAGTTCAATATGCGCAATGTAAAGTGCATCACAAGCTGGATGAAGGAGAAAACAAATAGAACAAAAAAAGCAAGAAAAGGGGCAAACCACGGCGGCCGGATAAAGAACTACCATGGAAAATAACAAAGACAATAAAAGGCTATAAGATCCTATGGATCAAAAGAACCGTCGGTCCAAAAAAAGGAATTGGAAAGAAAAACGAATGGAACTAAATAGATGGACAATGGGTGCAAACAAGGCGAATCGAGCCACATAGACCAATGAAAGAGCGAAGTGTTTAGAGATCCACACAAAGAGGAAGTAACAAGGGCCGGACAACAAACTAAGTGAGAACTGAAGATAGATAGATAGTAGTTTTAACGTCCTTCACTAGAGAAAGAGGGCAAACCATCTTTATACAAAAATATGAAAGAAAGGAGGGCCTCAGCAAAGATGAAAAAAGTCAAACAATGTCAAGAATTGAACAAACCTAACAACCAAAAAACTAAGATAGCAAAAATAAACAAGATACCACGAAGGAAAACCAAGTATATAAGGGTAAGGGGACATGATAACCCGGATCAAAGACCAAAAGGCGTTGAGCCAATATGAATCTACGAACACGAGAAATGATGCCATCCACGAGCAAAAATCAGACTCTTTAACAAGATGTAGAATCATCCAAAAGCATGAATAAAGGGAATTAATGGCGAATAAGAAGAAAAGCGGCGAAAAAAAGGAAGAAGTTACACTAAGAAAAATACAATCGCCCAATTTCGACCATATGCGCTTTTAGCAAAAATCATGCGAATCAACGAGACCAACTTATAACTTGCACTAGCGGAAGAATCTTTACAAAAGATTGTCAAAAGGTGGAGAAAGGAATGTCAAAACCATGACCAATCTTGAGGGTAGCCACCTTAAAAACTCAACAGGGGCGAGTGCAGAATGTGTGGATAGGCGACAGGCCCCAAAGTGAGAGGTTGGAGAATGGATGACTATGATGGATTTAAAACCAGATGGATGTGAGGAATAGTAAAGCGTATGAGAAAGAGCAGATAGTTGCAGCCAACCAAGACGTGGGGCTTGGGATCATGCAGTGCTGGAATTCCCAGTTCAGCCAGGCTGGGTGCCCACATTGCAAATGGATGCATCCAGAGCAACAGTGCGAGATATGAAACACTACGGAGATAATAGCCAGGAACTAAAGGGAGACATACATAAGGGAGGCGGCTTAATCGAGGCCAACATACATAACAAGAAGCACAACACGGATAAATTGTGGCTAAAGAGCACCCCTACTAACAACAATGCAACACATGAATCTTAAAGAAGCCCAGGGTGTATACACATACATATAAAGCTCAAGACGCGTGCCCATGAAACTTCCTCGGAAGGTAACGGATGTCGAAGAGGAGCCTCTGCAAGGCGGAACTAAGCGGCTATCGTTTCAAGGTCGATTGCATGCATGGAGTCCACGGGCCCATGTGCTCAGCAGTGCAGCGTCATGATTATGGAGTCGTCGAAGATAATAGTGAATCGTAATGGTCTTGAGTGTCCAGGTCAATCATAACGAAACATCTAACGTAACATACAAATATTAGTAACACGGATGCAATGAAAATCAATTCCTAAGATGGGTCTTGTAATTACAATCAAGTGGCCAAAAGCAGCGCTACAAAACTCCAATTAGACGAGGAGAAAAGCAGACGAGGGGAGCACTGACAATAAGGTGGAAATATTTCAACAATAGGACAAGAATCGTTAGAAAGAACACATGTTCGTGCTCAAGTCCCACATGATAAGTATAAAGCCCGAGAAAACATCTTGTCGTGCTAGAGGGACACGAACTTGATGTATCACGACAACATAAAGTCACCAACCCGTGCATAATGATCATGTTCAACTCATGATGTTACAAAGAATACAATACAAACTTCGTATTAAAAAGCGTGCAAACCTACGTTGGTAAATAATGAAGAAAATATGTGTTTGTAGAAAGGGTCCTATGATTATCCATTGGTAAAGACCTAACCAAGCGGTATGCAACAAAAGTGGCCCAATGCATGCATATTTATACCAAGTAGCCTAATGCATGTGGCTATCTGAATGCAAAGGCTGGCGGAATGAAAAGCGAATAAGAACCACTAGAAGCACATGCATGAGACGGATCAAAAACAATGCTTGATAAAGAGCCGAAGCCATCCTTGCGAAATAAAATCAAACAATGCAATGCAACGCTTTGTACGAGGAACAAAATTATAAGAAGCGAGGGGGTAATGTCATCTTTGGAAACTGGAGCCTAGAGCAAGCCGGATGAAAGTCAGCGTAATAACCACTACCTATGCACTACAGCCGGTACGAGATTTTCTGAGGAGGAGAAACTAGACGTATTAATAAGGATGCGAGGTGGTTTGGAAGGAGCAAACCAAAATAATGCTTAAGGATTTTAAAAACTATAGGAGATGTGAGCACCCAGCGGGGGGCTCACCGTCGGAAATCTATGGCATTGGTGGAGCTACTATGAGATCAGGAGATCTCTGGATGGCTGCGCGTGGAGTCCTATGATGCCAGGCTAGGCAGGTGAGGTCAGCAAAACCACGGAAAGCGGTGGCCGGATCAGCGGAAGGCTGTAGAGCGGCGATTCTTGAGAAGCAAGCGGAGATAAGACAAGGATGAAGAATACAAGGCGATTGGATTGAACTAGGTAGATTAAAGATCACCGATCTAACAAAGCCGGAATGAAAAAAGGAATACTCGATGACGGCTTGACTATGCCACGGTTGATGGCGAATTTCCTGATAATCAAACAAAGGAGCGAATCAAACGTAACCATGAATCGAGGCCCAAAGCGCCTCCAAAGGCTGACGTTATCAGCAGGATCTTCAAGCGGCAGCCGACCCAACAAAATCCGCCGATGGGGTTTAAAAATTCCCGCGACCGGAAGATAAACAAATCCATCGATGGAGCACCCAGCACGATAGAGCCCCAAAGCGCCCAAATCGTCTGCCAAAGAATGTTCGAGAAATGAATCAACCAAAAAGATGAACAAAATTCAAACACCTTGATGATGGAAGGCAAATTCGGCAAAGCCAAAGGCTATCAAGAGCCAGTGGGATGCGGATCGAGATTTCACGGCTGAGAACGCAAACCAAACAAAGGAAAAAAGAACCACTTGAACCAGCGGTAGCCATGATAGAAGCTCCACTTGAGGAGATGGAAGGCGATTGTGGAGGGAATAGAAGAAACTTGTGTGGAGCCAAGAGGAAAAATAGATGGAGCTCAGAAGCGCCGATGAGCGAAAGCGAAAAGTGAAATAAATAGGAGATCACGAGGAAGGCGTCCCATCCAAGGAATGTCGGTTCTATTACTTTTGCTCACTAGGGTGATAGCGATAGTTTCTCACCGCAGTTCTTATCTTCCCTGTTTTATGTATAGGAACAATCGGTTGAGGCTTTTATACAGTTAGGGAAACCATCGCGGTAGAGCATAATAAAATTTCCGTTATCTTTCAATGACTGCGTCTCCACCCCATTTTAGTAGCTCAACAGCTGTGCGAGAATTTCTTCCATTAACCATCTGCTCCCACGAGAGAGATTTCTGATGTCATCAACCTTGATAAAGCATCTCTAATATTTCACTATTAATATCATAATATGTGGCATGGAGTTGGCTTCAAACATTGTAAAGTTCCTCTGCATAGGCCCAACAAGTCTTCTCTAGAAAACTCTCTAGTAGTGTCTTTGGAGTGCTTTGTGTGTCTCAAAATTGTTTGGTTGTTTTCGGTTCCTCCAATAGATGATATTGCCGAGCATTTTCGAGGGCAGCTTTCTTTCTTTTAGTCGGTTGTAGAAAAGCCGTCTTGCCTCCATTGTCATGAAGTTGAAAAATTCAACTTCGGCTCGTAATAAGGCACTCTTCATCATACCACGCTGACAAGGGTTTTCTGCTCACGTTTTTAGATCTTCTAAATACTTGGACGCCACTTTTAATAAAACATCCAAGAACAATTGGTTCTTTGCATTAGGCTCCTCGGCCCAGTTTGTCTCATCTAGAGCAAGGGCTATTGCTGGTATCTCTCGAAACTTTGCTTAAGGCAATTCTGATCGACGCTAACGATCATGGATCTTTGCAACAATGGCGTTTTAGATTGATTGAGGTATAAGTCGCTATGAATTACGATTCGGTGATTCTAGTATTACCGTCATCAACCATTTCGAGATGTACGGGGTTCGCTAGGTAGTCTAACCACTGCCATTGTTGATGACATGTATGTTTGGAAGAATCGAAACCCAGCAATACCATTGAAAAGTGTATCGGTGAAAAGTCTCACATAGTTGGATCAAGTGTTGACCCATCACATTCTTTTCCATATCGTAGAAGATCTACACCATTCTTGTGTATCATGTTCCATCCATATATCAAATGGAGTGCGCCAAGATCGCTTGTGACCCCGGTTTTTAATACGACCGTGGAAGTCTCTTGCTATTGCCAAATTTCACGCGTGAACAAACTCATCAATGTCCTTGGTCAAATTAGCCAGGAAAGTCGTTAGACTAAGCTCGTCATGAGCATATATGCTTGGCGTGAAAGTGGTGAAAGAATCCATGTTGCTGCTAGGAAGATAGGCCGGGCAGCTCTAGCCGCTATATCACCCGATTATGATCAACGATCTTAATCAAGGATGCAATCAATTCTTTCATTCGAGAATGTAGCGGCCGATTCCTCCATGTCCTCTTCGAACAAACCTTTCTTGTTCCTGATGTTGGCGGCTTTGTAAATCCCATTGTCATCTAATCATTTTGTCTCATGTTCCCATGTCTCAGAATATGAGAATGTCGTTATGGCATAGTATTGATTCAATTGTAAGCCATTTTTCTATGCCCAGTCCATTGATATTTCATACGATATCGAGGGTTGTGCTTTCCTATATCTGGGATTGCTCTTTCTCCTCGTGGCTGATGCGACCCATACCGTCCGTCTGAATGTGGAAACTGTTCCGCTTCCAGCTTTAAAAGCAATTTTACTTTGTAGATGCTTTTGAGCTCAACTTCTTTGCAAAGTGAGATAGTCATTCAATATATTTTCTTATTCTATCCTTCCAAACAACCTTTATTGTGCATCACCACGATTCGAGCTCCGTCCTTGAAGCCGGATGATGATTGGTCTAGGCTTGCCCTCAAGCTTTTGCCCATGTATCGCGACTGCGAAAGTTGGACATGCAAATACATGGTTTACGTGAAGAATGTTGCTACCAGCGTGTCCAAATTCTCTTCCTCTTCCGTCTAAGCGATGAAAGCAATGTTTAGCATCGGTGGGATCTTACGTTCCTCTTTAACCTTTTCATTTGCTCTTTTGGCGTTCTTCAATGAAAAGTGTAGCAACTTTGCTCTAGTACCTCTGCGATGGTTGTTCCATCCTTAGGTGCATCATCCGGCTTCTTCCTCATCTTCTTCATTTTCGGTTTTTAAAATCATATGGAATTCAGTAGTTCCTTGTTTGGATTATTGATTTCTTTTGTGAGAGTGCAATAACCAGATTTTTAAGTTACGCATTCTCATATGTGACCGCTGCCGGTTACGTTTCGCGGCTTCCCATGCCAGGTTCATATCTTTCATCTCTGCTTGCATTCCTTTCATCTCGCTTGCATTCCACAATAAATTCCACATTATTGGATTCTAAGCGTTGTTCTATCCGTTCGCCCGAGAATCTCGGTTATTTGTTTTAGGCCATAGAGCAGCGAATTGGGCGGGGCGAGGAGATGCAATGGGGAATGGAGCTTGAAGCAAAGATACAAAAATTAGGTTTACCTTTTTTGCTCCTATTTGGCTGTTGTTAGCGACATCCCATCCGATATATTAGTGGTAGCAAGTTGAAAGCGAAGTGTTGGAAGAATATATTCAAAGGCATCAAGGCTTCTTGTCCATAAACCAATTTAAAGGAAGTGTGACCCATTAGCTATCTTGAAAGCGGCGGTTGTAGCCCAAGAGCGGTAGGTAACTTGTCTTGCGGTCGGTCGCGGCGTCATAGATTTTTCTTGAGAATAGTGATGAGAATTGTGTTTGTGCTGTAAACCAGAACATGAGGATAGTAAGGTGTTATTAGCACTAGCGGTGATGGATCATGGGAATAATCCGTCGGCTCTTTGATGGTGTGATTGACAAAATGAACACCTCGATCAGCGACTAGTTAAATTGGGGGCGATAGCAGCGTGATGATATGCGTATATAGAAAGGACCTTGGGCATGTGGCGGGTATGGTATGCGGAAGTGCACAAGCCTGGCCATTTGTGGTAGCGTGTCGGTGATGACGGAAATGGCAGACGCGGGTGTGCGGCGTAGGAAAGTCGATGGGCCCCACAAAGTCCATTTCCCCATTTCGCGAGAAGAAGTGGCGTGGCGACGAGTCAGCGGAAGAAGCGTCCGCGGGCGTGGGCCCGACCCACCGCGGTGACGGACATCTGCGTGTGGCGTGGCGTGGGCATCCTTGGCGTGGGCGAAATATGCTGTGAAGCATTTTCGCGTCTTGCGTGGTATCACCATGAAATGACACACCAAGCCCCGCCATGGAAAGCATCGAGCGATATCGAGGCACTTCATGAGGAAAGAATACGGTGTGGGAGGACTATATCACTTACGGCGTTTATGCGGATGGCCACTTAGCGATGGTATGATCCACGAACCTCCGCGGGCCAGCCGGCATGATTGAAGCTTTTACCGGAAGGCGTGGGATCTTCGGGAGGGAAGAGCACCGGTGAAGATGCTGGCTGGAAGTTATGAAACCAATAGGCGTGGCGTGACCAAAACAAATGCGTTGAGGAAAGGCATCTGAAATACCCGTGGAGGATCATACACGTGTGGATCGTGAGAATAGATAATTTCTTATGATTTACTGACCTTATAGAGCGATTTCAAAGAACAAATTCTTTGCGGCCGAAGGACCCAACGAGCAATCTGCCCGGTAAGTGGACTTGTTGATCAAATATAGAAGTGCACGATGGTCAACAAAAGAACTTGATTGACTGCCCAAGAATATGTGAGCGTTGGACACAAGAAATTAAGCCCAAGGCCTCCCTGATGGCGGAATAGTTGCTGTGGGGATTGGGATTTTTCTGGCGGCATAGCGGTTCGGTTTAATACGTATTAGCGTCATATGCTTGAGAAGAACAACACCAATAGCAATATTTGAGACATCAACATGAGCATGAAAAGGCTTGTCCCATTGAGGAGGAACAAACGAAGGGCTGAAATTAAGCAAGACTTCAAGCTGTTGGAAGCGGCATCAGCACGGGAATTCAAGCCCAAGTGGATTCATCACGCGTGATTTTATGGTCTGGGATCAGCAATAGGTACGCAAGTCCAAGAATGAGGTGGAATAATAATTTACCTTGCCCATGAAAGAGCGATGTCTCCTTGATATTAGATGGTGCTTGAGCTTTAATATAGCTGATTATAGCGAGGATCCCGGGTGGTGATACACCTTTAATACATGTCCTATGAGACACCCGGTGTATGAGTGTATTTCGGGATTTAGACTAATACCGGAAGCATTATCCATTTCTGAAGAGCGAGTTCAATTTGTCAGAGTGATCATCCATGGGCTGTTTGAAAAGTCATCTTGAAAATCACGGAGAAAAGGTTTCACCTTCCTTATGTCGTGAAAGCGAGAGCATGATCGTTGGCGTGGATGGAGAGTTGGATAAACCAAAAGGAACCACCTTGTAGGCGAAATTGCCCCATGGGGTGGTGAAGAGTAGTCTTGAGTTGATCTGCCTCTTTGATTGAAATTTGATTGTAGCACGAAAAACCATCCATGAAGGGTACATTTCATGACCAACAACCTCTTCGAACGTGCGTGAAGGGAAGTGGAAAGTGATCGCGCTCAGAGTGGCTTTGATTAATTTCTGCGATAGTCCACCTGAGACCGCGGATCTTCTTGTTGTGTTTGAGAGCAGCGATGGGGCTCACCCACTCGGAATGTTTGACTCATAAATCAAGCCGGCAGCTAGGAGTTTATCAATTTCGGCCTTGACGCGGTCCGCGGTAATTTAGAGTTGAGCAGTCGCTGTCGTTGCTGGGCGAGCGTGCATCAGTTTTGGTAGGAGTGGTGAGTTCCCCAAGTCTTTGTTGATACCCCAAAGATCTCTATATATAGCTCGAGGCAAAAAATGTGTTTGAATTTTTTGAGCGGCGTGGTAGCGTCGCCGATAGGTGAGTCGATTTCCCCAACGTGGCCCGGGGCGGTGATTGTTGCCAGCGATCACAATCTCCACCTCGAGTCTGAATGTATTGGAACAACTTCCGTGTCTTGAACAATGTGAGCAGGAGGTTGAAACATGGCGGGGATGGTACGTGAAGAAAAGCGGTTCTTTGAGCATCATCTAGCGTGGTTGCTTCATGGCGGCATGGGCGTCCGCGGATTTACGGAGAAATCACGATTAATCGAAAAATAGTCAAGTCTTTGGATCACGATTGCAAGGAGCGAGGCAGGGTCGAGCAAGCATAGCCACAGCCTGGTCACGATCGAGTCATCTCTCCCCAAGGATGACATATTGAGGGTAGGATGAAAGCCGGGCTACGCGGTGGAGCGAACATGATAGATATTACAAGGCCGTCGATACGATTGTCTGAAGAGAAAGGTTCGACATGTTCAACCCGGTGATGCTTGCCGGTTCCAAATCCATGGTAGCATTGAGATGATCAGCCGGTAATGGCGAGCTGGTCCGTGGCCCAATAATGAATACTTTTGCGGCGGAGAAAAGATGCGCCGACCAACATTTCGCATAATCCGCAGGGGATCTTGGCCGAGCACCGAAACACTAAAATTCTAGAAGTCTGGGATTACGCCTATGTTGGCGTGAAGAAGGTGTGGCGCTTGGTAGCGTGATATGACCATTGGCCAACTTGATATCATAGGGGAGCCGCGGTAAAGTTGTTTGATGCCCAATTGCTTTGAGCTTATCGGTAATGAGGATTGACAGCACTTCCACCATCAATCTGGACATGATTGACTTGTTGATTATCCACGTGGCATGCAGTGGGTGTAGAGTAGCCACGGTAACCCGAGCGTAAGGAAGGGGCAAGCGTCACCGGAGAGCAGGACAAAGTTTCCAAAATGGTGGCTAAACTCAAAGGAATTTTGATTTTACAGAGTTCTTGGAGTTCAAAGGGACGGCAGCGAATGGCCGGGATCAAAGGGGTGAAGTGCGAGGTAAAAAGCGAGAAACTTCTTTGAGAAGCTCCACCTCTACTTACGACAATATTTGGATATGCGAGGCATGAAGTGTGAGATGTGGTCATGTATTTATTGAGCCACGGTGGTGAAAGTGCACATTAGCAAGTGTCGCGATATACGACTGCATGAGGTTGAGGATACTTTGTCTTACCTTGGGCATGACATGAGGCATGAGTTTATCCAAATTAGAAGTGCAAAGTGAACCTTTTTTTTCCTCTTCATGAGGGATCGTGTCTCTACTTGCAAAGCGGTGTATCATGATAATGGTCAAGGCGTGAAGCCACAGTGCATCGTGAGACCAAACCAACCCGGTTGTGGCGGTTGGACTGGAGGATTGAAGCGGTAGAATTTCTTCTGAGCTTGTTGATCGGAGGAGGAGTTGGCGAAGGCGGGTTGGCTGCTAGCAATACGTAATACG